>OY282607.1:59952042-61152042 GCA_958298945.1 Atherix ibis | reverse complement strand
CACTGATGTATTTTTCTATATATGTTACAGCTCTATTAAAAGTCCCATTGAAGTTTCTAATATCTTATAAAACAGTTTTCTAAAATTATGCGCATAAAGAAAAAAGTGCTCGTATTTCCCTTACTACTTGCTTTGACTCGTATTTCCCTTACTACTTGCTTTGAGTTTATAATTCAGGTTATTGCTTTGGTGCACAATGCACTAGTATTCTCATAGCAAAAAATTATGGAAATACAGAAAATTGTTATGACAGACCTGGGCTGATGACCGAGTAGTTCAATTAGGCATTTTGGTAGAGGTATCCCATTGGTCAATAATGATTACGGCCCATCAGATAGTGTAATAAGCCTGGTTCTTCGATACTGACCCCCACCGAGGAGAGACGTTTTGTTTTATTATCGGTTTAGTAGGAACGGATTTTTTTAGAGAAAGATTATTTAATTTTCTTATTATCCAATAATTTAAGTGACTATAAAAGCTATAAATTAAAATGTGTACCTAATTATAATTCTAATCAATGCTGTATAAAAAGGAAACTGCTCAGAAACATACAATAAATGATTTGTCAATTTTTTCACTACCCTTTATTCATCAGTACTATTAACTAATTATGTTTTCGGTTAATATCAATCCGCGTTCTTGTCATAGATACAAAATATTTAATTTCAATTTTTTTTTATCATTCTTTCATATTTGATATAAATTTATCGATGATTAAGAACATCTAACTTAACATAATTCATTTAAATACAACGCAATGATTTGTAATATTTTTTTATTAATGTGAACTTTAAAAAAAGATAAAAATAATAATAGATAATAAGTATTACAAGAGAAAATAATGTAGAAAACAGCCTTAAAAGCAGTGATATCGAAGTAAAAGAGGGTGAAACAAAGCCAACAATTCAAAAGGATACTAGAATTACAGAAAAAGAAGCAAAAGGATATACAAAAACGAAACCATAATGCAAGAAGGTATCACAATCTTATATAATATAGGTAAATCTGTTCTAGAGTTATGTATATATTATAGTGATAAAACAGCCAAACTATTTGTACTACAGTGTAATTGTTATACGACATGAGAACGTTATAATTTAAAAAAATGACATGGATGTATAGATTAGTTTTATTGGACTCTCTGCCCCCGTTCCAGCATTTCATCTTCACGGTTCGCTGGTAAGACAGGTAAGTCATTATCTAGTGGAACAAGGGCAAAGGGCCACTTGTGCCAATGAGGGAACAAGGAAAAGTGGTTAATGGTGATCAAGAACACCTGATCCCTAGAATACATTCTCTTCTCTTTTTTTTGGGTAGTCGGTTTATTTTTTGGTCACTTAACATTAGGACCGAAATTTATATTCTGTTCGAGTGCGAAGATGAAAGTGGCGACATAAAAATAATATCTACCGGAACAGCTAGTCAACGAGCCGCTCTCTCGTCTTCCGAGTATTAAAGCTACTCTTCTGAGAAGAGTTCAAGACTAAGCTAAGATTTTTTCCCCAACCAAGTATAGAACGACTGGTCGTCCTTGTCCTTTATGCTTATAAAAATGAAACATAATTATATATTCAATTGATTAAAAATTATTAATAAATAACTGCGACTTTGTTTTCAATAAATTTAAATACGTATGCTAAGTACGATAGCTGGAGTTTTGTGAATGATGATGACTGCAAAAATATTTAATTACTACATATAATTAGGAAAAGGGCTATAATTTAAACTTTTAAATACGTTTTTAAAGAAAATGCTAATTTGCAGTGATAAGGGCGCTCTAATGAAAACTTTCGCAATTTTTTTTCAAATGATAAAGGATGATTATGAAAAACATTTATTCGATTCATCAAAATTTTTTATGCAGACTTGGGAATCATGTGTGGAAAAAAATATCGCTTAATTGGCCGCCTCTGATTTTGCAACAAATGTTTTCTTTTTTTATGACATTTTTAAACACTCTTTCACATAATTTTTGGCTTATTTCATTTATTTAGCTTTGTATGTTATTTTTAAGTTGTTCAATCATCCGCTTGTCGTTTAGCTAAGATTTTGTCCTTTAAGTATCTGTACAAGAAGAAATTAAGAACGGCGAAATCTGGTAGAGATAATTCGGCTAGGAATCATCAGGAAACTTCGTTACTTATTATTAATTGCCTGTATGAATGCCTGAATAGATTTGCTGTGGCACTTTTTGAGAGCAGAGCGAGAATGGTGCGTGAATGAGTGTGTGAATGACACGTATGGTGGCTACACCGGGTGAAAGACCAAGGTCGATTCCGGTTGTACTTTTGGGTCTTGGCGAACCCGAGTATCTGAGCGGGCTTAGCGGTGCCTAGGAATTTACAAGATTCCTGACCGTAGCTCAATGAGCGGAGTACAAACCAAAGAACTCTTAAAACAATAATTGGTACCGCAGGAATCGGCGTGCCCCATGGTATGAAACACACTGTGCCCGATATAGGTGAGGCGCCATTTGGCAGTAACGTGGTGGCTGTGGTTAAACGCCTTGTCGCTGGTATGGTCTCCGGATCGCAGGGGGGAGGTAACTGGCAATATCCATCTTGCAATTATCTCGGGCACTGTCACTGCTAATGACAGTAGAGATTTAGGCAGTCCCCGCCACCAGCAGGTGGAGTAGTCAGCTTGTAACTGATTACTAACTGCTAACTGCGAGTAATGGCGGTGCGTTGATAGAGCGGAACTCAATCCTTATAGTCGTAGGCGACTCGTGGTTTATGGTTTCTGACAACTAGGTCACGTTAAATAACAATATATAACAGTATGATCTCGGGTATAATTGTAAATTTTTATACAAAATATTTCACACAACAATTGGAGAATAATTCAATAAACCATATTCCTTAAAACTCTTTCAGTCTACCATAATTCTAAGATGCCCAGGCGTTACACTGTATCGTGTTCCTTAAAACAAATTACTATACAATAGCCGGTAAAGTTGGAAGCCATATTACTTCAGCCTAATTTGTACGCGTTATTTTGTGAGCATCACAGTAATTGATGTATCATTTTCATAAAGTGGTTTTTTAATGATTACGTATAACGCTATTGATTACTATTATCTATTATTCTCAAATATCAACTGACACAATAACATCTAATAAAAATGGCATTAAATTACCTTTTTTTTAATAATATTCAATTATAGAAATACGATCGAACAACTGAAGATCATATTTACAAACCCTCTTAATAAGGATAAAGTATCTAATGCACTAAAGTAAATGTAATATCTAAATATTTGCTTATACAATATATAGCGTGTATACGAGATAATTGATCGTCTATCGGGTCAACTATTTTACTTTGATTTACTATTCGTATTTGATTTTTCTGGCAAAAAAACAACTGCCTAAAATAGTTGGGCCGATTAGTAACGCTCTTTTTCATTATTTTATCTTAAAAAAATTATTTTTCCCATTTATTACTTACAAAGTAATGAAAAGTATATAAATACCTACAAGAGTGTGTTTTTTGGGTAAAATATCAAATTATGATTGATACCAGAAGTGTCTATCGGCTTAGCTAACCCTGAGATCTGAGCACGCTTAACGGTGCCTAGAATTTACAAAGTTTCTGAATGTAGCTCTATGAGTAGGAGTACATATGAAAGTACTGTTAAAGATAAAAGTCGTGTAGTGGAGGTTGGATTCCCCGGGTATTTGGTCACACCATGCACAAACATCATGAGGCGCCTCTATCTGAAAAGTTATGACTGGGATTAATATTCACATCGAAGGTAGAATCCTTGGACCAGTTTTATCCCGGGTATTATCACCTCAGATTCTTGGCTATATTCCCAACAGTTAGAGTGGGTAGCTTGTAATCTGTTACTGACTGCTAGCACATAGCTTGGTTGAGACGGGTGTAGTTGGGTCAGTTAATGACACCAGATGGACGCACATAAGCTAGACCTGAAAAATGGCTATGACAGAGTCATACCAATGGAATAAGCGGATGATTAAAGTAAAGAAGGTGAAAGGTAAATTGGGTTGACAACACTTACTGTTAAGATGTAATTAACGGAAGAATTAATTAATGGCTTGATAAGTAAAACGATAATGCAAGAATTTAAAAATGTGAACTAAAGTTAGGTACAGTTGGTTTGAAGCATTTGACTTGAAGATCCAAAGATAAGAGTTAATTAGTTTCAAAGAATGTTATGATAGAGTTGGATAAAACCAATTTGCTATAAAGTTGGAATTAACTAGAAAATTTGAAGACGTGAAGTATTTAAGGCACTGAGAGTGCAAGAAAGATATTGTTAAGTGATTAAGTCAATGAAAGTTAAAGAAGGATATGATAAAGCAATCGTCTGAACTCTGTTGGTTGAGTTGCCAAATAGTTGAACTACTCGTCGACGACAAGAATAGCACGTTAAATAATAGTAATAAACTTTACTGATATTATTTAAAATCTAAGAATCAGTCAAAAGTAATAGAAATTTTCCAATTAGAATTAAAATATTAAAATTTTGATTAGAAGAATTATTGTCTTTTTTTGCCAAGAATGGTTTAGGTTTAAGTGAGAAGAAAAGGTTCCCTTGTAAGAAAATATACATACGAAAAAAATAGAAAAAAAGATAGATTATTAAAGTTTTTTCCCATACGTTATCGAATAGAGAATAATATATGAAACCCCCAATATATTTTAAATCATTAAGCTTAAGGTAGTACAGTAACTGAAAAAGAATAAGACCATAAGTAGTATTTATTATTTATTAAACAATTTAACGAAGGTTATTTTTATTAAAAATTTTAATACAAGTAACAGAAATAGAAAATTCTATTAAGCAAAGGCATTCATGAAATAAAATAATAAAGTTGTGAGAGATATTTTATCAGTTAAAATATGATTACCCATAAGAACAGTGGAGCGCCTCAGTTCTAGTAATTCATATCTGCACAGATATTGGCATTCGTAGGTATTCCTTCTGCATACTAAAACGTTTCAAGGCTATATTTATTGAATTTTTATCCAGAGGCTAACCATAAATATAGAATTCGGAAAATATGCTCCTCTGTATTTATTAATAAATTTTCTGAATTTTCATCCTCTTGACCAAGTCTACCTATCTAAGGAAAGTCCAGGAAAGTGGTGTGTCCCGAAAGGGTAGTCAAACCAAATAAGTTTAGTTATTGTGATTGCTTATAAAGGATCCCATTTTTTTCATATGACCAACTGAAGTAAACTACGATGATATTGTATGATTGTGAATGTTCAAAAATTTACATTTGTTTCTAAATGATATTTTTTTGGTTAAATTTAGTATATAGAAAAATCAACATTCTTTTCACAAAAACTTGAAATTAGAATTTATAAAGAAAATCAATTTGCATTTGAATTGGTTTTTACATATAAATAGAAGTTGGAATTTCTTAATAATACTCATATATGCATAAAGATGTTTAGTACTGTAAATATCAACTTTTCACTTCAATATAAATAAATTTTGCGATGAAAACAAATTGTTTGGTAATTTGAGAGCTAATATTAATTTTGTACACTATTGAAACTTTCGATATCAAAATTCTTAGTTTTTGTACAACATATGAAAATGTTTTAACAAGTTTCCATTAATCTGCCAAGATTGTAAATAGATTTTTTGGTAAACGGCATTAAAAAATTCTAATTTTGAATAGAAAATTTAAGAAATTCCAATTTTAATAAAGAAATATTAATATTAGTTAATAGAAAAATAAAGAATTAAAAACAAATAACTTATTCTAATATTCGAATTGTTACAAAACTAGATGCGCATATCGAAGGTGACACTAAAAGTTATGTGAGGTACAAAATTTTATTGAAATCCAAAGTAAAGAGAAAATTCGCCATATTTTTCAATACCACTTCGACAAAGTCGATAATGCATAGCAGGCTTATTAAAAATTTGTGGTGTTTATGGTGAAGGTGCTGTTTCAAAGTCAGCAGTACGCAAATTGTTTGCTTGGATTCATTCTGAAAATTAGCTACGTTCTGGTCGGTCAATTTCCGAAAAAAATGATGATATTCTCGAAAAAGGCCGGCATAACAGCAATCATGAATTAAACATTCATCATTAAACCGTTTTAAACCATTTGCAAAAGGCTGAATTGGACAAAAAAACTCCATGTTTGAGTGCCTCGTAAATTAAGTAGTAAAAATAAGATGGATTGACTTATTATCTGCGATATGATGCTGAAGCGCAATGAAATCGAGCTATTTCTGAAGCAAATCATAACTGGCTATAAAAATAGGTAATACACGTATATAAGAATATCGTTCGAAAGAGATTATGGAAAAAGAGGGAAGAACGAACACAACAATTTCAAAGCCTGAACTAATGGCCAAAAAGGTTATGCTGTGTGTATGGTATGGTGGCACTGGAATGGAAATCATTCATTTTAAACTAATACTGTTCGGTATTGCATTGTACCAGAATTGATCAATAGGAAGGGTGTTATCTTTTACAACGATAACGCTTTAACGCACATATCTTTGATGACTTGCTTGCCTGATCCATCCAGTAATTTTTGATGACTAAGAAAACTTGCCTCCGAAGTTTTGATGCATCCCACCTTAATATAGTACCCTCAGACTAGCGCTTATTAAGATCTCTGTAGAACTCTCCTAATGGAACCACTTGATTAAGTTTTTCAGCCAGAAACCACGAAAGTTTTATACTGATGATATCATGGTTCTACCCAAAAAATTGCAAAACATCGTCTATAATAATGGAAAATATTAGGTTTGAATAAATTGATTTTAACACTCTGATTTAAACTTATCTATTTTACTCAAAACGAGGGCTCCATTATAACAGTTCGGCTGAAAAGTTGAGAACCATGACGTCTAGATAGCGCCTCTTAATTATCACAAAGCACCATGCTTCAAATGATTCCTGTCAAAATTTGACAGTAATCGGTCGATTGGTTCGTGAGATATAGCATTTTGAGTGGAGCAACTTTTGTTATTGAAAAAAAAATGGATAAAGACGAATTTCGTGTATTGATAAAGCATTGCTTTTTGATGAAAAAAAATACAGTGGAAACCAAAGCATGGTTTGACAAACGTTACCTGGACTCTGCTCCAGCTATTTCAACTGTGGAATATTGGTTTCGTCAATTTCGAACTGGTCGTACGAGCACAGTTGATGCAGAACGCAGTGGACGCCCAAAAGAGGTGGTGACGGCAGAAAACATCAAAAAAATCCACAAAATAATTTTAAATGACCGTAAAGTGAAGTTGAGCGAGATAGCTGAGACT
This sequence comes from Atherix ibis, assembly GCA_958298945.1. Lineage (NCBI taxonomy): Eukaryota > Metazoa > Arthropoda > Insecta > Diptera > Athericidae > Atherix > Atherix ibis. The sequence continues at coordinate 61,144,779 of OY282607.1, read as the reverse complement.
CTGAAGATATCGAAAGAGCGTGTTGGACATATCGTGCATGAATATTTGGGCATGCGAAAGCTGTGTGCAAAGTGGATGCCGCGTGAGCTCACTGTGGACCAAAAACAACAACGTGTTGATGATTCTGAGCAGTGTTTGGGGCTGTTTAAGCGCAATAAACCCGAACTTTTGCGTCGATATGTGACAATGGATGAAACATGGCTCCGTCAATACACTCCAGAGTCCAATCGGCAGTCGGCAGAGTGGAGAGCGAGCAACGAACCGAATCCAAAGCGTGGAAAGACGCAACAGTCGGCTGGCAAGGTGATGGCGTTTGTATTTTGGGATGCGCATGGTATAATATTCATTGACTATCTCCAGAAGGGACAGACGATGAACAGCGACTATTATATAGCGTTATTGGATCGTTTGAAGAAAGAAATCGCTAAGAAACGGCCTCATTTGAAGAAGAAAAAAGTGTTGTTTCACCAAGACAATGCACCGTGTCACAAGTCGATGAAAACGATGGTCAAACTCAATGAATTGGGCTACGAATTGCTGCCCCATCCACCGTTTTCTCCAGATCTGGCCCCCAGTGACTTTTTCCTATTTTCAGACCTGAAGAGAATGCTCGCTGGCAAGAAATTTAAGACCGATGATGAAACTGAGGCCTATTTTGAGGCAAAACCGAAAGAGTACTATAAAAATGGTATCGAAAAGTTGGAAGATCGCTATAATCGCTGTATCGCCCTCGAAGGCAACTAACAGTTCGGCTGAAAAGTTTATAAGGTTGACGTCTAGATGGCGCCTCTTGCAAAAGTCTACTTAATTGACAGCAATCAGCATGCTTCAAATGATTCCTGTCAAAATTTGACAGCAATCGGTCGATTGGTTCGTGAGATATAGCATTTTGAGTGAAGCAACTTTTGTTATTGAAAAAAAAATGGATAAAGACGAATTACGTGTATTGATAAAGCATTGCTTTTTGATGAAAAAAAATACAGTGGAAACCAAAGCATGGTTTGACAAACGTTATCCGGACTCTGCTCCAGCTATTTCAACTGTGAAATATTGGTTTCGTCAATTTCGAACTGGTCGTACGAGCACAGTTGATGCAGAACGCAGTGGACGCCCAAAAGAGGTGGTTACGGCAGAAAACGTCAAAAAAATCTACAAAATAATTTTAAATGACAGTAAAGTGAAGTTGAGCGAGATAGCTGAGACTCTGAAGATATCGAAAGAGCGTGTTGGACATATCGTGCATGAATATTTGGGCATGCGAAAGCTGTGTGCAAAATGGGTGCCGCGTGAGCTCACTGTGGACCGAAAACAACAACGTGTTGATGATTCTGAGCAGTGTTTGGAGCTGTTAAAGCGCAATAAACCCGAATTTTTGCGTCGATATGTGACAATGGATGAAACATGGCTCCGTCACTACACTCCAGAGTCCAATCGGCAGTCGGCAGAGTGGAGAGCGAGCGACGAACCGAATCCAAAGCGTGGAAAGACGCAACAGTCGGCTGGCAAGGTGATGGCGTCTGTATTTTGGGATGCGCATGGTATAATATTCATTGACTATCTCCAGAAGGGACAGACGATCAACAGCGTCTATTATATAGCGTTATTGGATCGTTTGAAGAAAGAAAACGCTAAGAAACGGCCTCATTTGAAGAAGAAAAAAGTGTTGTTTCACCAAGACAATGCACCGTGTCACAAGTCGATGAAAACGATGGTCAAACCAAATGAATTGGGCTACGAATTGCTTCCCCATCCACCGTATTCTCCAGATCTGGCCCCCAGCGACTTTTTCCTGTTTGCAGACCTCAAGAGAATGCTCGCTGGCAAGAAATTTAAGACCGATTGCCGAAACTGAGGCCTATTTTGAGGCAAAACCGAAAGAGTACTATAAAAATGGTATCGAAAAGTTGGAAGATCGCTATAATCGCTGTATCGCCCTCGAAGGTAACTATGTTGAATAATAAAAATGAATTTTGCAAAAAAAAATATTTTTACTGTGTTACCTTATAAACTTTTCAGCCGAACTGTTATGTTGAATAATAAAAATGAATTTTGCAAAAAAAAATATTTCTACTGTGTTTCGTTCTAAACTTTTCAGCCGAACTGTTATAATACAACCAATGGCATTATATGCAATGTTGTAGTGGACGTTATTATCGTAGAAGCAGGTCAGAAAGAATTTAAATTACGGAACAGTATATACTTTTTATTTGGAATACCTGTTGCTATCAAACTATGTGATTTATATTTTTTTAAATTAAAGTTTTTCTGTAAAACATTTAAATCTTTTAATTATAATTTTGATAAACTGCCTACTTAAACAGAAAATATTTACAAGTTTATTTAAATTAGTTCTTAAGCATTATTAGATGAAAAAATTAATTTTAAAACTCCTGTATTCCATACTTTTTTTAAATTTTTTTATTTTTTTTATTTTATCTGCAACTACAATTTTATAGATATAAGCAGATTTACATAACTTTTAAATTTACAAATTTGTGCATCATGAAGTGGGACTAAACACCCATCGCCGTTTCTCCAACTAACGGAAGTTAGATTCCTCTAGAAAATCTCTAGGCCATTGTCTCTTAAGTCTCCGATAAGTGTTTCCGGGTAGGGCAGTACAAGACAATTCTCACACAAGTGGATTATGATGATGGGATAAATGGGAGAAAAATTTTTGATAGCTGGAAATGCACAGCTTCTGAACAAAGGGAACATTTAGATCATGACGTATTACGGTGTTACGAAAATAAAAGGGGGCATCAACAACTTTACGGATGATTTAGGATTGTAAGGCCTAGACGCAATAGGAATTGGAACGTTTCGTTGAACTCCAAAGTTCAATTCCATATGTCCAAATAAGTTTTATAATTATATTGCATGTAGATTAGAAGCTTACTTTTTATTGTTAGTTGCGAGCGTTTGTCCAGTAGTCTAAGAAGTTGTAGGCAACGTCTGTTAGCTTCGACTCTTTTTAGTCTAGTATATGGGTTAAATGTTAGCTTCTTGTCCAGATAAAGTCCCAAATAACGCACTTTATCATATTGTGGAATCATATTGTTATTAAGGTTTAAAGGGGTGGGTTTTCCTTGACAAAGTGTTAAAGTAATGTGAGCACTCTTCTGTTCATTTACCCTCGCTCTCAATCTCTTAAACCAGGATTAAAGGTTGTGGATATGTGATTGTGAATTTGTTAGAAGCTATGTCAGGATTTGTATGGGTAGCAAGTATGGCATTATCATATGCATATGTAACAATGATAGTATTAGGTTCAGATGGGATATATTGGGTATAAATATTATATAAAATAGGACCAATGATACTGCCTCGGTGGACTCCGGCTAGAATAGGATATATTTCCAAGAATTCTGAGTTAATTACAACTTGGAAATGACGTTGGGAGAGATATGCATTTATGATAAGGTAGTATGTTGAAGGAATGAAGCTATGAAGTTTTCAGAGGAGTCCAAGATACCACACACAATCAAAAGCTTCGGAGATATCTAAAAATACACCTGGGCAATACTCTTTCCTCTCATGCAATATGATCAACAATACGATGGCATTGCTGGAGAGTGGATTTTTCAGATCGGAAGCCAAATTGGTGATCAGGAATATTTTTTCTCATTAACTAGGACAGGGTATAGTCATTTTAATAGGAGTTTTTCAAATATCTTACCAAGAATTGGTAAGCGGCTGATAGGTCTATAGGAGGACGGAGAATTAATAGGTTTGTTTGGTTTAGGAATCATTTTAATGACAGTAAATTTCCAGAGTAAAGAATCTTTATATATGGACTAATATAACCTTTACGGGATAATATATCCGAATCTTTAAGGCAAATTTTTCAATACTCAGTTTCTAAAAATACACATTTAAATACTGATATTTTATCCAATTTTGTATTTTATTAAGTTTCATAAATAAACTATGTAAATATATAAAAGTACACCTATTATTTCGAAAGAAATTATTATTTCATTTTGAACTGCCCAAATCTTTGAGTTTGCATGTTTCATAAGTCTGTTAGGTACTTTTATACTATTAGATATAATTGAATATTCTTGTTATGGAAGTGGGTACTAACTGCACAATATTATTCTTAAATAGTATATAATCTTTCATTTCATAAATTAAAAGTATTTGAAATATCTTTAATTGGTATTGAAAATTTTCAATAATATTTAATAATTATTACAAGTGCTCCGAGCTCAATTGCGACTTGTGACTAGTAGTTGCAGCTGAAGTTGCTTAAAGCTGATGTTAGAGAGGAAGGTTACTTTAATAATGCTGTTACATAAATAAAATTAATATGTGAATATATGTTGGAAGTATTATAATATTGTTATAACAGAACTGATAATTAGATATTAGACTTAAATCGATAGGCGAACAGTAACTTGTAGTTATCGCTGTTTGCATTTGTGTTTTAAATCTTTTATCTACTTTTCGGTTCTATTATAATGTTGCCAATAGATATGCATACTCTATCAAAATGTTGGTAGAGCATTTGCCTTTGTATGTTACGATTATGTTTCACAAATATTTCTGATTTATTAAGCTCGTATTCATCATTGCAATTTCTACTTAAAAAATACATTTAAAATATGAATTTCCATCGTAAATTCAAGAAAATAATTGAAAACTTGTACAGACTAATATTGACAAGTATCGAAATTACTAAAGGCAGTTACTATTGATACTTATCAGTTTCTTGCGTGATATAATATTTGGCATATTTAAATTAAAATGAAAGAAAATAGCTCAATGGAAATAGTTGCAAAATTTGAAAATGTCATCTAAGTATTTCCAATAGTACGTTGATCAATAAGTTAATACTTAAATTAACGGGTCAAAAAATATCAATAATTATCAGAAAGCTATAAAATTGTTTTATTTTAAATAATAAAAATTACATTGCAAAATTTTCAAATTTTCCAATTTTTAATCAACTAAAACTTATTATTAGGATACATTTGTATTTAGCAAGCACTTAAGGGAAAATAGAATCACTTTGATCTAAATTATTCATTAACGTTGGAATTGCATAGAATATAGCTTCTACGCATGGTTCCAGATAGTATGTTCATTCTAACTTAATACCTAGATGCTGTTTATAATTTATCATTCCACATTAGAAATGATTAAAGTGAATTATTAACATTTGGCCACGTTATTCATGTACTATTAATTGTTAATATAATCCACCAAAAATGTTGACGAAATCATCTAAAGTTAACTCATAGAGTATTTAGTCTTTACCAAATCATTTGCATACGTTATAAAGGATGAATACGTTAGTTAGAAACTTAAGACACGGCTAATGATTAACTTTATGTGCGGATAATTTTCAATGAAATATATCTAAGGAAACTTACTTATTTTTGGAGATTAGGGGATAAGGTACATAATTCCATTAAATAATTTCCATAATAGTTTTATTTATTTGTGCACACATCTGAGTTCCTATACTCAGTCCATTTATACGTGTATGAACACGTATATGCTTATTCAAAGATCGGAACTCATGAGTTTTGTAAGAAAATTTGGCAAAGGGTTTATTCATGTACTCATGGTAAGTTGTTCGAGTAAATGTGATGGAATATATGTGCAAGAATCTTATACTGTTGCTAAAGATGAATATACAATATCATAAATGCATTAATCAAATATTAAGGACTCTCGATTTTCTATGAGATTGCTTTTGAATAAATTCCCTTGACTACAGGCAGACAAACAGATCGGAATAATTTTCCAGTTCCTTACTTACCGTTCAAAATTAAATTTTAAAGTATAAATTTAAGCAGATATTTGATTGTATAAAATAAAGTTTTGTTTTTAATATATAACCTCCTTCTTTATAGTATATTTGCTTTAGTATTTTTATAGCATAATCAATGTATTAAAGGAAATGCATAAATACATTTTTGTAAAATTGTATAAAATTACAAATGGTAGACAATTTTAATTTTCTAAAAATATTTATCACACTAGAAATCAAAACAGAAACAAAATTAAAAAAATACGTTATGATGAAATTGTATTTTATTTTAAATTTAACTTTAACAAATATAAATTGTTTATGGTCGAGTCCTAGTTCAATTTTCTCGCAGTTTTTGCACTTCACACAATATTTCTCAAATTTAACTTTATTTACTGATCACTAAAGTATTAAGCATTTTTTTCAGTTACACTTCGACTTTATTTCGTCATTCGCTCTAATACTTTCTGACTTAAACCAGCCTTCCCCAATCACTACTCAGATTAAACTCTTCGATTTTATTTCGTCATTCGCACTAATTTTTTCGACTTAAATCAGTCGTCCCTCAATCAATGTTCAGATTAAAACTCAAACTCGCTGGCAAGCGGTGCTCGTATTTTTATTGCTTTGGCGTACTCCTAGAATATTCTAGAATCAAACTTTTTGGAATACTCTGGACGTCTCTAGAACCACTTTCTTAGAATCTTCTAGAATACTGTAGATCTCTTAAGAACTATATTTGTAGAATCTTATACAATACTCCAGAGCCATCTTATGTCGTAAAACTGTCCCATTCCAAAAGATGTTGACGTTGAGCATCATTCGATCTATAAGAACGGAAAAGGCGGCCAATGTGTACAATCTTCGGTTGTCCTCGCTGATTCTTTTGGATGCGGTATGTAATTCCGTTCAATTTTATAACAACTCGAAATAAACCATCCCAACTGACCAGCAATTTCGGATACTTTCTTTTACAGTTTTGTCACTGCTATCGTAACGAGTCTTCATCCCGTTAATAGTCTGTAGTCCGACATATTGTACCAATGAATGAATGGCATTCATCTTTTCTATTACAAATCCAGTGTATAATCTGCAATGTTACTTGATGTTTCTGACGGAGTTGCTGATATCTTCCAAAATTCGAACTTGCCGGTGTTACTGATGTACTCTCTTGTACTACCGTTCTATAAAGAGAAGGAACAGGGGTATTTATTGGTCCCAGTTTCTTTTATGCATTTGGCTAATCTTTTTAGCCAAATGCCGTTTCAGAGTTTAATTTAATCGTTCGACAATTCCGTCCGATTCAGGATAATTTGTGTTTGTCCGAGCTTTGTGAATTTCTATAAGCTGGGATATTTCATTAAATAGTCGAGACTAAATTTTTTTACCTTGAGCACCGTGAATTTACAGAGGCACTGCAAATCGGCAAAATACTTCCGCTACTAGCTTTTCCGCTATTGTTATTGCCTCGTGATTCGGTATTGCAATAGAACTTTTGTAATTCCTCCATCCAGCATGGTGTGTTCTAACGAAACATTTTTTCCTTAGAAGATTCTCTTCGGGTAATGCAATAGTTCCTCACCAGTTTGGAAACACTTTGCTAAAATAGGGTATCATCTGCTTTCTTTTGGGATACACTACCAGGTGTATAAGCTTAAATTCGCTGTTTGGTCATAGATGGCGTGAGTTAGCGTATTAAGCTACCATGGGCGCGCTATACTTTTTTTTATGAGTTTGACATGTGTCAACATTAATCAGTGCACATTGTCAGCAATTTCGTACAACAACATACATTTTTCCTTTGGTAATCATGTCTCGTTTTCTGCCAAAAAAGAGCATATGCGGGAAGCTTTCTGCTTAAATTTGAAGAAATCGGCTGCCGAATCGCATCGAATGCTTATGGAGGCCTATGGTGACAGTGCTTTATCGGAAAAAAAGTGCCGAGTTTGGTTTCGTCGGTTCAAATACGGTAAATTGTATACCATTACATTTTATTTGATTAATTTGATTAAATAGTAATGAATATTTTGTTAGAAGATCTGTAAATTTCATTTATTATCATATTGGTAAATACATAATCAACATAAACGGTTTGATAAATAAAAGTCCGGTAATAGGCCTGCGGAATATTAGCAAAGCTTGATTTTGTAGACAAGTTCACAATTTTTTTCGTATTCTGACTGACATCATCGCTATAAGTACATACGAGTATAGTCGTGAGCAATTTCAGAACCAGGTCTAAAAGTAATTTTATTAATATCGAACGGTCGTGATTACGTCACGATAATAATTTTAATATTAAATAGCTGACAATATTATCTGTCTCTATTATCCAAGAGATACTCCTTTCCAAAGAGCTCAAGTTTTCAAGAATGACCAGAAGTTTCGAAAAAAATTATGACAAATCTGAGACCCTGTTAAACAATAGCTTGAAATAACTTTGGACAAAATACCATGGATTAAACGCAAAGGCCATATATTAATGTTTAATATTACCTGATAATGTCGATTTATTTGTAGGGTTTATCTTAATGCAACTTATTCAAAATTCAAATATATAAAAAAAATTTGAGAAATAATTGTTCTTAATTTTCTGAATGAGTAACAATAGTTTTCATTAATAATTACTGACCACTATTAGGTACAGTACTTCGAATAACAATTATCAATAGATTTATAGAAAATCAGAGTTGGCTGTATATTCAATGAATTAGTATAAAAGAATCCATAGTCAATCAAATCAAACCAATATAATTATTACTTTATTGTTTTTCGCATAGATTGATCAATTTCAAAACGTTAATAATTGTTGAATAACTAAAAATTTTGTTTTTCATACCAAGTGTAATAATATTGTGAAAACCTAAATAACAATTATTCTCTATTCCAAGCAAGCAATTATTAATTTAATCAAATATTCTTTGGAAAAAATATGGACGCCATTTCTATGGTTACAAAGTCTAATAATTGTTTAATTGTCCGCAGCATTATAACTAAAAATATATTATATAAAATAGAAGCAAACGACACCAAATTTGATGATTGCGATGATAATTTTGCAGAAACGTTACTGAGTCTATATCAGAAGTACAAAATTATCGATAAAGATGTAAGAGTAGAAAAATCTTCAGACGAAGCTGATGGAACTTATACCAATGAAGATAATCTGCCACAATGCAAAATTAAAAGAAATTATATTTGCACATATTGTAAATTTGCCACGCAGAATCCTCGTCATCATTTAGCCCATTTACGAGATGTGCACGGGGAAAAGTTAGAGATAAGCAGTTGCGATATGTGCTTGTACGCTTCTCGACATTTTCAAAAGTTGGTAAGGCACATGAAAATGGTACACAGATGCTCGAAGGATGTTTGTACGAGGAAAAGGCAAATGCACCGCAACCAGATTATTGAGAAACATTCCATTTCACCGAAGCATGTCAAATATTCTGAACCAAAATTTACAGAAAGTAATGCACCTTTTCATGTCGTCGGTGATGCAGAGACTGTACCAATTTCAGAAAATGTAAAAATAGAGAAGCCGATCAATGATATATATGAAGATTATCTACAACAAAACAGAAGCCAATTTGAAAATTCAAAACAATATTCACGTGAAAACAGATTTTTACCATTTATTAATTCTGAACCTTTATTGGCTACACTCAACTTAGAAAGAATAAAAACGGAAAACACATCCTTACAATTAGTGAATTGTGTTGACAAAGTAATAAAGGATGTGATATATAAGAGCCTTCAATTTAGTTTGAATGATGAAGAAACTACAACTGAAAATGATGTAGCAGCTTATTTTGCCATAGAGACGGGGACAGGCTATGGAAAAGTAACTACAAAAATGGATTTTAATGAAAAAACTGAACACAATAAAAAATTGAAAGAAGTATTCAAATGTGAAGATTGTGAGTTCTGGGCAAGCACAGCATCTAGATTTCATGTTCATATCGTCGGTCACCTTAACCGAAAGCCGTTTGAGTGTTCACTATGTGCATATCGTTCCAATTGGAGATGGGATATTACAAAGCATATTAAATTAAAGGCGTTGAGAGATTCTAAACATGAAATGGCTAAAGTCCTAATGAACGATGAAACTGGTAGACGTAACTATACAAAGTATAACAAATTTGTAGCACTAATAAGCGTTATTGAAAATATTGAAATTGATAAACAAAAATCTGAAAATAATAAAATTTCTGAAGTAAAACCAAAAAAGCGTTCTTCTCAATCAACTGGTACAGCAAATAAAAGAAATTCAAAATCTGTAGAAACCGTTGTAAAACCAGAACCAATTTCACCAAAAGTATCATCCAATGCGGTCTCTACCATGGAGCGTGATTTAACCACCTCGAAAAAATTAAAAGAACTTATAAAAAAACGTCATACTATTACTTGCGATGGAGTTGTTGTACCACCGTTTCGGTGTGGTCATTGTCACCAAGGATCAAATTGGAAACATGTTATAAAGGTCAGCCTCCATATATATTCGAAAATATATGTCATATATCAATATTTTTAGATTATAATTACAAATTGATAATACAAAAAAAAATATTTGATTCTTTTAGAGGCATTGCAATTTGAAACATCGTGGCGTCATTCTTATTGACGTTTTTGATACGGAAGATGCTGACTTTTGTAAAAACTCAAATGCTGGAAATTTAAAATATCGACCATTGAGTACATTAAATACAACAATTTAAATAAAAAGATAGTTTTAATTTGTTTTAATTTTTTTTGATATTGACTTTATATGTTATTAATAATAATTGTTTGTAGTATAACAACTCAATTTACAATTACCCAAATATTAATTATATATGATATTAGTTTTGAATTATCCTTACAATAAGGACAATTCAAAACTTATATCATATATAATTAATATTTGGGTAATTGTAAATTGAGTTGTTATATTTATAATTCAAGACTAAATATATCCTTACAATAATTATTATTGCTAATTTGATTTGGTATATTTTTAACGCTTCATGCTTTGCAATATAAAAAAAACATTTTTTCAAATAAATTTTTCTTGCATATATATTTTTAAAGTTTAATTAATTATTTTGTAAATATTACAAGTATTATGATAATGGCAAATAATCACGTTACTTGGCTAATTGTCATAAGCTCCACTCATTTCCAAATATTTTAGCAATTCATAACCAAAGTGTTAGATCGTAACTTAAATTTGCTACTATTTTTATTTACATTATTGCACTACGAATTTAAATTTCAGTATTACTATTGTTACCCCGAAATGATAACCAAAACCTAAAAATTCCTAATCGAGCTAGTTTATTATATTGATTATAGTTAAAAATTTCAAATCAATCAAGGAAATTTTTCATATTCTTCAAATTAAATTACAAATTTGGATTCTAAAATATAAACGTGAATATTTTAAGATCATGAGTAATCTTACATTTTTTTCGATTATTTGATAAACTTTAAAAATATTAAAATTTTGGGAATAAAAATATAAGTAAAACTTTCTTATGCAATTTTAATCTAAATAATAATATTGTTAAACATATGCGTAGTCAATATTCTTAAATATATTTCAAACTTGCCAAATTCATTTATTATTCATAGTTTTGAAATATAATTTTGAACCGCAACTGGACTTATGCAAACTTTTAAAATAATCTTTTGTAGTAACCAAAAAAACAACAATTTATCTGTTAATCTGTTTTTTAAGACGCCATCGTTTATGATTATACCTATGTACCCATTGAAGTTTAACCGATCAATTTGGTAATTTTTTACAAAGAGGTCTCTGTGTCAACATTATTATAAGCAGTTCTATTACAATAAGAGGGTATATTTATTGAAGAAAAAAACATTTTTTTATAGAGTATATTTATTAAAGAAAAAAAACAATTTTTATAAAGTATATTTATTAAAGAACAAGAAACAATTTTTTATAAACAAAATATTTAAAATCAGTTTCTTAAAATAAAAAAAAATATTAAAAAGTATCTTTGTAACACTTCTGATTGAGCTCATTTTTATCAGTCAAAAACTTCAAATAATAAAACTACAAACTTCATAAATTATCAACTGAAAATTTTTCACCAAAATTCTTTAAAAATACAAATTGAATTTTAAAAATATAGCACTTCATCGTTTTATTGAAAAATAAAAATTTGTTTTATTGACAAATTCACATAAGGTAAGTTATTTACTTACGATAACATTGTAACACATTTCAATAGGAAACATTTGTATTTGTCATGAACATATCATTCTCAAATATTTTTTAAGTCAATAAAATTTTGTATGCAAATATTTATAATATCTTTTTAATGATTGTCAATCAAATATTTGAACTTGTTTTAAGTAACATTTTCAGAATATAAAAACAGTTCACTTTCAGTGTTTAGAAGTTCATCAAACAAGAGCAACTGCTACACAACAATTTAATAATGCGTAAGTTTCTTAATTATTAGTTTCAATATTTAATATTATAAATAAATCCTATAAATACTGTTTGAATTTTTTTCAGAACTCGTACTAATATTTGCTGCCATTTTGGCTATTGCTTCCGCAATTCCAGATTTTGGCGACTACCAAAACTGTATATTGCAAGGGATGTCTGACTGTAGTGATTTTAAGCCTTTTGACTAAATAATTATATTAAGCATTATAATAATTATTATCTAACTTTTGAATACAGTTATTTGTTGATTCAATTGTAAAATCAATTAATTCAAATAATTCTACTAATTGCCTATTCATTTAATATAAGTTTGCTCTATTAAATTGGGTCTTCATTTCCTCTATAAATTTTTTTTATTGAAATATATCCTCATATTTTTTAATTTGATCAACAATAAATATATTTAAAATAAATTGGGTGACTATATAAATAGTTTAAAGGTTATAAACACCGACCAAAAAAGTTCTAACAGTCTCAGTTACTTAATAGTTAGTAAATACCAACAAGAGGCAGTTCGTGTACCCAATCTGATAGTTTAGAAAATCTGAAAACCATTGCCGTCTAAACTTTCACATTAGATGAAGATATGGTAACAGTACAAGCCAAGGATACGGGCATTAAAACTATTTTGGATTGGTTACCGAACCTTGTACCATAAGCAATTCATTAAAATAACCTAACGTGAAAAGCTTACTCTACTATGTGAAGGAAGCTATAGTATCAAAATGATATCGTATGCCAAAAAATTGAGACTGGCAATACATGTAAATACGAGTTATTGAATAAAACTCCGAAAAAAGTCAAGTAGTTATTTTATTGGACAATTGCTAATAAGGTATAAGATATTTTTAATTGAACTTTGCGTCTATGCTGGAGAAGTGATTATGTTGTATAGACCCTAGAAAATAGAGATGGACCAAATTACGTGGCGGAAGTGGTGTATGGTGTCATCGGTCAAAGCCATAAGAGGAGGAAAACGCATACGGAGTTCATCGCTGGAATAGAAAAATATCACCAACCCAATAAAGAAGTAGCAGCAACTTTTCAAAGTGAGTTCTTCATCCCGGACACAATTCTGTCAACAACGATAAACGACAACTACATTCTTTCATGAATTGCACCTGATTCAATAGCTCAAATATAATTGAAACGAGTGTACAAATGTTATTTTATCAATTTTTTATTTATTTTTGATGCCCAATTCAATTTTAAATTTTACTTAACATTATATATATGTGTATATTTAACTTGACTTATTTGAACGATGCTCTCACATAACAAAACTATGAAATATTTGTTAGTTCTACAAATAAGTCAAGTTCTACGACAATTACAAAATCAGAAACCAAGGTTTAATTTGATGATAAAATCTTTGTCGTTATTATTCGCCTACAGAATTTTATAATCTCCAATAAAATTCAGCAGGTTTTACAAATTTTTACAGCGAGAACTATACGTCTTCTGTTTATGTAATTATATCTATTGCATAGATGTAAAAGAATTTGTTCTTAATATACCAGATATTTTTTGAAAAATACAAAATGCTTTACATTTCGTCTAAATTAGAGAATTTCGATTTTTAAATTAAAAATTAAATTACAAATATGTTTATTTGTTTAAATATAAGGTGCCGTATACTATTATCATAGCACTACGACTATGATGCCATTTGATGACTTCAAGTTTCGTGTGAGTTCTTAACTAAAGCTGGTTGGTATTTAATAGGATAGAACAGTTTCAGTTAGTTAAATTTTGTGGAACATGTTATTATGATTGATCAGGTTCAAAAGTTGTCTTGGAAATGAAATTATTGGCTCTAGCGTTCCATGCTCGGGGAGAAATTCTTCGTTTGCTGATATTCGGTCAATATATGTAGACAAGTTAGCAGAATATTATAAGATTGGCAGATATAACATGTTAGCCCAAAAAAAAGTTTTGGATGAAAGCAGTATGCGCAATCCGAATTTTCAGTAGTTTTCGTGCTAACGATATTGAGTAGACTGGTTTATCGGTAGTTGTCCAAAGAGATGCTGAAAAAATCTCACTGTTAAGGCAGTCTGCAATTCTACGTATAGCTGAGAATATTGTTTGTTATTATATTAATATGCTAGGAATATTAGAGATAACTTTGATCAAAGGAAAAAGGGGAGCTACTCCAGCCAACTGCTCATCACGTTCATGTCCAATGATTCAAATTTGTACCGATACCCAACGAAACTCGACTCTTCTCCATGATTCAAATATAACTCAATACCCAACGCAACTCGGATAAATATTATTTAATGTGTCTTATTTGTCGTTAAACATAAAATCACGAGTCACCTAAGACCATAAAAATTGACTTACGCTCAATCAACGCACCACCATTACTGGCAGTTTACAGTCAGTAACCAGTTACAAGCTAATTACTCCAACTGTTAGTGGTGAGGCCTATCTAAACCTCTACTGTCATAAGCAGTGATAGTGCCCGAGATAATTACCAGTATTTCCCATCAGCGGTCCGAAAACCGTACCCGCGATGTGGGTATTAACCACAGCCACTACGTTGCTACCTACATAAAAAGCGCCTCAACATTATCGGGCACAGTGTGTTTTTACACCCGTAGTACCAATTTTTGTTTTAAGAGTACTTCGGTTTGTACTCCGCTCATTGAACTACGGTAAGGAATCTTGTAAATTCCTAGGTACCGCTAAGTTAGCTCAGGTACGCGGGTTGCTAAGACCCGAAAGTACAAAAGAATTCGACCCTGGTCTTTCACCCGATTGTAGCCACCTTGTGTGTCATTTACATAGTCATTCACGCACCATTCTCGCTCTCCCCTCAAAAAGTGCCACGGCAAATCTATTAAAGCATTCATATCGTTCTGTCATACCTAACACTCCACTCACATCCACACTCTGATCATTCACCACGATTCCACATGCACCTAGGCCACGCAAATCCCTTTACAGACCACAGTTAATAGGAAGGTGCTTGGCACTCTCCTCCACCGGCCCACAAGGGCATCTAGCCACCGCAGCCAGACCACGCCCGTATAGGAACCCATTCATATTGCCATTCCCCGTGAGTAAATACCCAAGCTACAGACCAAATGCAAATTCATTGGACTCACATGTTCATCCGAAATGAACATGTGAGTCCATCTGCCATTC
The DNA here is from genome assembly GCA_958298945.1 of Atherix ibis. Taxonomy (NCBI): domain Eukaryota; kingdom Metazoa; phylum Arthropoda; class Insecta; order Diptera; family Athericidae; genus Atherix; species Atherix ibis. The sequence goes on along the minus strand of OY282607.1, from coordinate 61,129,405 downwards.
AACACTCTCATCCCATCGACGTTGCTAAATTTCATACATTCTGTACAGGATCTTCATTCATAACCGCTGGCGTGGACTAAGATCCTGAACCTCTTCATTCATAACCGGACAACCAGCAAGCGGAATTCCCAATCGTAAACCTCCAGGTTCCATTGAATTTCATCGCATCGGTTGACACGGTCCTACACACATTCAAAGACGCATACAAAGCCAGAAGCTGAACTTAATTTATGCCTATCGCAGGACTTTCACCGCTCTGGGTCGAAGTCCCCATTCTTTGCGAATACTGCCAACCAAACCGGCCACAACAAGGTCTAAACTTAATTTTATTCCATCAGCATTCATATCAAACCAATATAATTATTACTTTATTATTTTTGTCATAAATTGATAAATTTCAAAACGTTAATAATTGTTAAATAATTAAAAATTTTGTTTTTCATACCAAGTGTAATAATATTGTATCACGGAACTCGTTAAATAATATGCGAAAAACTAAATAAGAAATATTCTCTATTACAAGCAAGAAATTAATAATTTAATCAAATATTCTCTGGAAATAATAAAACACGTTATTTTCTAAACATTGCAATAATTTTCTCTCATCTCAAATATTTAAACAATATGTAAAAATGCTATTTTATATAAAAATAAAAATACAGAAAAAATAATCAAAGATTATATTTTGTTGTTGTAAGATGTCTAAGATAAGAGCCAGAGGCCATTTTGTACCACCACGACCATGAGGCCATTTTGGCGACTAATAGATTATATATAAAATTTTTTCATATATTTATCACTTAATATTTATCCAATTACAATATTTTGACAATTTGCATTTGAAGTTCTTAAAATAATGCCTAATTCTGCTCAATTAAAAAAAAGTATGGCGTGCCAAATAGTAGCTTAATATGCTCACTCACGCCCTCTATGACCAAACAGCGGATTTAACCTTATACACCTGGTACACTAATATTCGTATAACTAGCATCTGTGTCGATGAAAGATTTAATTATATTGTACGTATAACGCCAGATAGATAAGTTACAGAGATCTGCAAAATTGCGTATGAATTTTCTATAGTATAAGCACAAATCGAGAAATGCAGTATTGAATTTTCTATAGGATAAGCACAAATCGCACCTCAGTCTTATTTTTTTGTATCGGCCAATTTTGAACAGAATTGACCTTCTCCAGATCCGTTTGTATATATCTTCATGCGAAAAAATATCCGGGAGAAATCTGACTTCTCTTTTAAAAAATGAACATATTTTGGAGCTAAGATATAAGTTTGCATCCGTAGTTTTTTAAAAATCTGCCCCAGTTTTTGAAAGTGGTCCTCAAAGTTACGTCTAATTACGATTATAGTGTCCAAAAATACTAGACAGGAATCTTTGATTAATTCATAAAACACCTCTCTTTAAATGGCATAATTTTAAATTGACACAGAACTTTTCCTGTAGAGGACGCCGTTTTCTCCTTATACTTCTCATGGATTTCCACCTGTCAGTAGCCGCTTTTCAAGTCTAAAGTGGAGAACCCTCATTGCACATAGTTTGTCCAGCGTATCATTAATCCTTGGCAGTGGATAATAGTCTTTTTGGCGACGTCGTTCAAACGGCGGTAGTCTACATAGAACTGCATCGTTCCATCATCTTTCCTCACCAAAGCTACACGTACTAGTGAAATCCATGGACTCAATGAAGGTTCGATGGCGTTGATATCTCGCATTTCACCGATCATTCCGTCCAGTTATTTTCTCGAGCTAGGAGGACTCTTCTTGGTCGTTGGCGAATAGGTGTTGCATTTTCTGTACTGTAATGCATAAGAATTGTACGGGCCTTTTTTAGTTTTTCTTTCAATAACTTATTATAGCAATTGTCCAGCAATATTCTCACGCTATCCTCAATAACTGTCGATATATCTGCGCTCAGCGTACATCCACTTCCCATCTATGAAACTCCTGCAAAGGTGCCGACCAATGCGTTTTGGTTTGCCTACCAATGCGTACAAACGTACGAGTGGTAATTCAGGGTGGTCTAGTATTGGATTTTTCCACCATTAAACTCAGAACAAGCCCTCCTAACAAAGACTTTGGTAATTTCACTGGTACTAGAGTGTCCGATCTTGATGGTAGAACTGTTCGCTTTAAGTACAACATATTGCTCGCCGATGGTTCTATTAAACATATTTCCTCGGAACCGCTCTTCAAGACACCATATTTGAAGTCGATTGTCAGCTGATATTTTCTTATAAAGTCCTATTTACGCCACTGTGGCGGTATGTCGATAGGTGTTTTCTTCAAATTTCACCTCCAATCCCTCTTTTCCTCAGACGTGTATGTGCTGGCAAGTAGCGGTTTGTATTTCTATTGATTTTTGGCAAGCTGTGTTAGCGTTTGTAAACCGATAACCGTTCGAGGTGCTCCTGTATCCACAGTTAATCGACACGGCGTTTTATCAATTTATCCGTCTATTACCAGGCTATTTTCATAATAACCCTATAAAATTCTTATAATGGAGACTCTCTTTATAACAGCCAGTACACGCCCCTCTGGCCAGGCAGTTATTCATTTTTATGATTCATCTATGCGGGGTGCCTAGTGCGACATAGTATGTACCTATTCATAGTATGTAATGCCCGCGTTAATGTTATGTGTGCAGAAGAAAGATCCTGCCTTCGATGGAGTAATGGTACCGGACAAAATACCAAGGTATATTGACTTTGACCAACTGGAAGAACCAACTTCCTAAAAGAATGATCGTACCACCATAAATAGTATTTAAAAAGTTTCCATTTGCTCTAGAACTATTTACAGAATTCAAACCATAGCATTTGTTATTCATATCTAAAACGCTTAAAATTTTGATTTTCTGTCCAACAATTTCTGAATTTTATTATTCATGTTATATTTTTTTAACGTTTCTACCACTTTTATTTACTCAGGAGTAAATATTGAAAACGTATCATTTGAATGATAGTATTTATTATCCCAAATAATAAATTCAAAATTTCTATCAGATAAATTCAACAATCATGCATCGGAGCATTGATTTTCTCACTTCTTCTTAGCTGAAACAAGATTTCAAAAGATTCCTGTTGACTGTAAAAGTTACTGTTTCTCTATCTCCCTAAAATACTATCAATATTTGTAAACATCTATTACCCCATTACTCTAAAGTGCGTATATATTTCTTCCATCATAGAATATCTTGAAATGTTTGACTAAATATATCAAAACATTCACAAAAAAAGCTCTATTGTAATTGAGGGTTATTGAAAATACAAGCCATGTTCATCAGAGCGATTTTTCTCACATATTTTTTCTTAAAATGCACTTGCGAATGCCATTCAATTTGATGGGAAATCCCGGATCAATGGCAACAGCTATGACACGTTTAAGATGACATGTTTAAAATATAAAAGGGAAAAAAATATATGAAAAATAACTACCACTTCTTAATACGCGTATTTCTGCAAATACGGGATAGTATGCACGTTCATATTTGGATATACAATATAAATATCCTTACAAGAAAGGCACACACTCCCATAAAACGGAAGTGAAATCAAAAATCATACATAAGACTAAATAGACGACCGGAAAAATGTTTGCTTATCATATCAACACCTGGCTAGGACGTGACTTGAAATACAAATTTCCCAAGCGTCGGATGTGAACAACTAACGATGGAAAACTTTAAATGTCTCGTAACGCTTTTATAGCATTTTCAATGAAAAGATGTACAAAACTTTTACACACATAAAAGCATATTGAGTTTGGTTAATATTTTTCGTGTTACTTTTTTCCCTACTATCAAATATTATATTCATATTTACAAAAATTTATTAACAAAATAACTTGTTGATAGAATTTTCTTTTTATTTTCTATATAAAAAAATGATTGGTTTGATCTTTAAGTGAACGTTTATTACTTTCCTATACAATTTAAATGATATTGATTAATTTCAGCAATTTTTGCTTTATTCGCTAAAATATTTTTTTATTTTCAGAAAGCAATAATTGGTAAAACATATACATACATACATTCTCTTTTGAAGTTGAGCAGACAAATTGAATATATATATTTAATAGAAAACCTTTTATTTTCTGACATTATGGTAAACTTTTAATTTCATTAATATAAGAAATATTTTTCGAATGAACTAAATATTTACAGTAGAAATATCAGTGAGATCAGTATGGGACGGTGATCATTTACAAACAAGATATATTATTTTTGAATTTTTTTTGGCAGAAATTTTGAATTTTTTTTGGCACAGCTTCTTATTGTATTTGAATTAATTTAGAAAAGTTATCAGAAAGCTTTCCAGTCAAATATTATTTGCTATAGTTTGTAATAGGTAAGAACGTTTTGTAAGTCAATATAATTATATATAATTTGTAGTAAAAAGTAATCCATTATTTTGCCAATAGATGGCTTTAGGAGTCTGTATCTCCCGTTTTAAAAGTGCGATTGCACTAGATGGCGTTAGAAAGATAAGATTTTGTACTAAAAAAGTTTCTCATGCAGTTTTGTGATTACTTGATTCAGTATTTTTTGAGCACGCGTCAAAGATGGACACCAACAAAGAGAAAACACGCCATATTTTACAGTTTTTCTTAACAAAACTAAAATTGCGCATAATTGTAACAGTCAATTATGCGTAATTTTGGTTTTGTCGATTCCGTTCCGGTAATTTTGATGTCAAAGATGCACCACGCTCTGGAAGGCCAATTGTCAAAAATGTCGATAAAATAATGGAAATCGTCGAGTCCGACCGTCACGTAAGCACTGTTTCGATTGCCCAGGAGCTAAACATTGCACAAAAAACTGTTTGGAACCACTTAAATAAAGCTGGATACAAAAAGAAGCTCGATGTATAAGGGCCACACGAGTTAACGCAAAAAAACCTCATGGACCGAATTTCCATCTGCGAATCGCTGCTGAATCGCAACAATATCGATCCATTTCTGAAGCGGATGGTTACTGGTGATGAAAAGTGGGTCACTTACGACAACGTCAAGCGACAACGGTCGTGGTCAAATCGCGGTCGCCCGGCACAAACGGTGGTCAAGCCAGGATTGACAGCCAGGAAGGTTTTGCTGTGTGTTTGGTGGGACTGGCAGGGAATCATCTCCTATGGGCTGCTCCCCTACGGCCGAACTCTTAATTCGGACCTATACTGTCAACAATTGGACCGTCTGAAAGAAGCAATTGCCCAGAAGCGGCCAGCTTTGGCCAATAGGAGAGGAATTGTGTTCCACCAGGACAACGCCAGGCCACATACATCGATAGTGACTCGCCAGAAGTTCTGGAACCTTGGTTGGGTTGTTCTTATGCATCCACCTTATAGTCCGGACCTGGCACCAAGAGATCACTACCTCTTCCTGTCTATGACGAATTATTTTGCAGGTGAAAAATTCGCCTCAAGAGAAGATTGTGAAAATCGACTGTCCCAGTTTTTTGCCAATAGGGACGAGGGTTTCTATGAGAGAGGCATTATGAAATTACCTCCAAAATGGCAACAAGTTATCGAACAAAACGGTGCATATTTGACCTAAATCGTATCATTCTATCTATGCTAAATAAAACCTTCAATTTAATGCAAAAATAATGGAAACGTAGTTTCTTTTTACTACACCTTATATATGGCAGGATATAAGATACATAATAGCATAATTATCAATTAATTTTTATGGAGATATGAAAAAATAGTTTTCGGTATATTAAAATAAATTTCATTGTATTCATAGAAAATTTTTTATTTTGCTGAGGAATTTTATCAAATATTACATAATATTTTGAAAATGCTATTAAAATTATAAGTGCAATAAAATGTAAAGAATGAGAAATGATTTTTATGAAGTGACATTTTTTTTGTCAATTTTCAATTACTGTGTAAGTTTTTATTTGTATTTATGTTTGAAAAAAATATTATTTATCGAATATATTGAGTTGTTGGGAAATTAATATTCGGTTTTTCCCAACAGACGACTTAATTGTATTTTTTCACAACCAACTTCATACTTAAGCTGCATAATCATATTTATTTTGACAGCTGATATAGCAAGCCTTAGTTATGAAAAAATTCGATTGATTTTGCACAGGAGTTTTTGGTTGATACTGTTTTAAATATGGAAAGTGAAAAACAGCATTTTCGGCATATTTGACTTTTTTACTATAGAAAAGATAAAACTGGTGTTCAAGCATGAAAAAAAAATCCGATGTGTATGGAGAAAATGTGTTAAGTGAGCGCCAGTAGCAAAAATGGTTTGCAAAATTTCGATCCGGCAATTTTGATCTCGAAGATGCACCACGTTCTGGAAGGCCAGTTGAAGCTGCTGAAGACACAATAAAGGCATTAATTGATGCAAACCGGCAAATAACAACTCGTGAGATTGCTGAGAGATTAAATTTATCGGATTCGACCGATTATGATCATTTGAAACGGCTAGGTTTAATCTGAAAGCCGTTTTAATCGCCACATATGGGTTCCTCATCTTCTTACGAAAAAAAATTTGTGCCGTCGCATTGACGTTTGTGATTTGCTTCTCAAAAGCCAAGAAAATGACCCATTTTTGAAGCGTATTATCACTGGAGACGAGAAATGGATTGTCTACAACAATGTTAAGCGCAAAAGATCCTGGAGTAGAAAAGATGAACCGACTCAAAGCACTTCGAAAGCCAATATTCATCAAAAAAAGGTTATGCTATCTGTTTGGTGGGATTTTAAAAGAATCGTTTATGTTGAGCTTCTACTGAGCAACACAACAATCAATTCTGAAGTGTACTGTCAGCATTTGGAAAAAATTGAATGATTCATTTCAAGAAAAAATTCCAGAATTGGTCAATAGGAAATGTTAAGTGTTCCAACAGGATATTGCTAAACCATATACAAATTTGACCACTCGGCAAAAGCTTTTAGAGCTTGGATGGGATATACTGCCATACCCACCATACTCTCCAGACTTAGCACCTTCCGATTATCATTTGTTCAGGTCTCTACAAAATTTTTTAGACGTTAAAACGTTTAATTCAAATGAGGAGGTAAAAAATCATTTGGATCAGTTTTTTGCCAGCAAAGAACAAACATTTTATCAGCGGGGAATCATGCTACTGTTAGAAAGATGGCAAAGGGTATTGGATCAGACTGGACAATATTTAATTGAATAAAATTTTAATTCACTTTAAGAAAATTGTCTTTCAAATTACTTTCCGAACAACGAAATTACTTTCCGAACAACCCAATAAAATAATTCTAAGGAGTTTGGCATTAGGAAAAGTTTTAGTTATACATTTATATTCCTTATTTGCTCTGTTACATTTCTTTTTGATGTTATAACTATTAGTAAGTCCTTTTATAAAAAATCATTAAAAAAAAGAAGTTCTTGAAAGATCCACATTTTCAATATCGTCCACTGTTTCTAAGCAGGAATACTTTTTACTAACGAAAAAATTGTTCTGTTGATTTTGTTCCCCATAGGCTAGTTGCAACTTTTTATAAGTCAAACTTGCGTATACACCAAGCTTAACAAAAAATTTGATGTCACTTCATTACTAAAAATTTGTCTGCTCAATTTTTCGTAACTCACTACAAAAATACAACTTCACTTATGTAGGGTTGCTTGGTTATCGGACAAGATTGAAACTTTTGCTGCACGTCTAGGACAAATTCTCATACAATCTGTGTAGAGCGGAAGTTTGCAGTCTTGCCAGAAAATTCTCAGTGATGCCAGAATAAAAATTACATGTCCAATATTTTAATACTGCTCGTTCTGATACGCTTTTCTCATTTTCAATTTATAATACTTTACTTTTAAGTATTCATTGAAAAATGTTTCTCATTTTGAAGTAAATACAGTGTAGAGTATCCTTTAATTTAAAGACTTTGGACACTTTATTTTCATTCAGTATCTGGAAGAAAACTAATTTTTATCACTTATGTGGGAAGAGAATTTTACAAATGTACATAAGCATTTATTTATTTTAATGTACATACTTTCTTTTATATCCACTTACATGGTTTCTATGGTCATAGTTTTTCTTATTTTCTATTTGTAAAGCAATATTACAAATTCGTGCAAAATTCCTATTAAGGAAAAAATACAATCTATTGCAAATAAGTTCTTCACATGACATCAAGCTATTAAAGGTGTTTGGGACAAATGGAATTTGATGTCTCAGAACATAAATTTTATGCTTTTATTAGAAATAGTTAATTTTTTTTTGTTCATTAGCTCTTATTATATTTAAGGTAGAGTTCCAACGATATACTCATATATCGTTTTTTCACCCTAGTTTCAATTGACTATATAAGAAAATTTATTTTATTTTAGTTATTATTTCATTGAAATAGAGTATATTTATTTTGGAGAACAATTTTTACGAAATAAAAAAAAAAACATTTACAGTAATTTCGAAATAATTGTAATAAATTTAAACTTGTTCCGTTAAATTGAAAATTATTTTTTTTTAAATTTTTCCTTTTTTTTCGCTGGGTAGATAGTAAAATCTTAAAGGGCATTTAGAGGACTCCTTTTAATAAATATTAAGAGTACACCTCTTAATAGTGTGGGACTGTAAACCACTAAAAATACCCCCGTGATTTGTGCCATCATCAATTTTAGTCAAATCGACTAATGACTTTCTTTCTTTAGTTATGTAATCGTTTTAAAACTTGTTTAGGACAAACACTTACGAAAGTGAATTGTCTTCGCGGTTGCTACTCTGCTAATTCGTAATGTTTGGTCATTTTAAGACAGCATACGTTATTGATCACATCAATAGCGGTTTTCATCTCAGGCTTAACGCAATCACCGGGCAAATGTCATGCAATAAAGTAACAGTCACCGATAATAACGACCGCAAAATGAAAAGAGGTCCAATTAATACTGCTAAAAACTTTCCCCATTAATATAAAGATCATTACAACGCTAGTTCAAACTCACCTCTACAAACTCGAAAATACACTCTATTCTATAATAAAAACTTTAAATAATAAAAAGTTTCCCGGCATCGATAATATATCGAACTTTATGCTGAGAAAGATTCCAAAAAAGAGTTTACGGCCTTTACTTGCAATATTTAATCACTGCATCAACAATTTCTACTTCCCTAAAGCCTGGAAAATAGGCATTATCTTTAATATTTCGAAAACTCAAGGTAGAATAGTCATGTAACAATATCGTCCTATATCTCTTCTTCCCTATTTGGCAAAAATATTACAAAAATTCTTTTACGAAAAGGTAAATGAATTTTGTAATGAAAATAGAGTTATTCCCTACTTCCAATTCTGATTTCGGAAAGGGCACTCAACTTTGGTTGCGCTTTTTCTACTTAATAGTGATATCACAACTGGGTTAAACCATAAAGAGTCAACAGTTGATTGCTCCGTAGATATAACAAAATCCTTCGACTCAGTTTGGCATAAGGGACTAGTGCACAAACTATGTAAACTTGATTTCCCTCCACATATTACGCAGCTGCTGCACTTATTTCTTCAGGATAGATCACCTTGCGTTAGGTATCAGCACAAGACTTCCGAATTCTTTTTAATAGGTAAATGAGTTCCTCAAGGCTCGGTATTAGTCCTTTGCTATATTCAATATATACTGCAGATATACCAACAGCTGCAAAAGCACAAATGATATTATATGCAGATGATACTATTGTTTACGCCAAAAGCAAATCACCAAAATTAGCTCTAAAGATAACGCAAGACCTACTTTTTAAAATTATATTGTATATTATTATGATGACTGGAACTTGTCCATACCTACTTTTTAAAATCTTAATTAGTCCACTTTAATCTGTTTCCATAATCCCACCACTCGCAGACCGAGAAAAATTGCTACAAAGAGCAAAAAGCTTTCTTCAGCATTTAATTAACCATACCAATCCACTCATTCAAGAGTCACTAGATTAATACCCAAGTCACCCAACACAGATACTCATACAATGATTACCGCTATGCCTCACCAGTTATCATATATGTTTTTGCTAAAGACAGTGATATTATGAACGTTTAATTATATAATTCCCTAACTCCCCATTTCCATCGTGGTTAGCGGAAGCAACACAAAATTCCCAAAAATCCAAAACTCCTAATCCGTTCTTCTTGAACAATCCTTTCCCTAAATTTTTAAGTCTGGAATTAAGTTTAGTTTTAAGCAATTAAATATATAGAATATTATGTTTGAGCAATCAAATATAATTATTAAGCCATATTTATAAGCAATTCATGTACTTAGTTAATAAAAACTAATTTAATACATAAGCAAAAGATATACAGAGTATGTCTCAGCTCTACGTTCTAAATTTCATCATGTTTAGCTGCTTTCTGTTTTCTTTCATCACGTTTGTAAATTAATTTATAGAGGTTCTTCCCAGCAGCCAATATGTTATGTGTTATTTAGTTTTTCGTTTTTATCTTTACGTGCTTCTTTTATAAAAAAAAACTGTTAAGTATATGATCAAAAAATATAATACTAGCCGATCATTAATGTTATATCATTTGCTTAAATATAAATATTGTGAGGACCGACACGTACTGTAGACATGATCGTAGATATTTTTTTGTAATCAAATTAAAAATATGTAATTTATCTATTTTACCTTTTAATAAGTTCTGAAGTAATCGTAAAATAGTAAAGAATTGGTAAAATACATATTAATTAGAGACTTTAGTAAAAAAAAATACAATATGGACATAACAATATTTTGCTAGCCTAGATACTCTTTTATTTTAAATAATATTTCAACGTAAAGATATTCTTTTTACAAGCTTAATATTTACAAAAAAATCATTTCAAAAGTAGAATATTGTTTCAGCGATTTGAAAATTTATTAATTTCTTTCACTTTTTATTATTATGAATTGTAACAGTGATGATTTATAAGGACATATTATTAAAGTCTCTTGAAATATTTTAATAATAAACTTTTAAAATTTAGATTCGAAAAATTAAAGTATCTTGAAAAATTTTATATAATGTATTTTATAAAAAAATTTATATTTTTAATACTCTAATAACAGTTTCAGAGAAAACTCATTTGTTAATAACTTCAAAACGAAAATAATACAATATAATTACATGAAAAATCAATTAATTTTAAGTCAGAAAAAAAATTAAATTAATTTTTCAATCTTTTCATACAGGATGTATTGTGTTTTTTAAAGGATTCTATACATATTTTGTGAAATGTCTATAATTTACTTCATTTCAAAAGAGCTCTGACATAAAGACGTTGTCAGAATATGGAACATGTTAAAGTCAATTATTTCTATTTAATAACGAAAGTAAAGTTCATAAATATTGCTGAGTTTAATTTTAATAAGAGAATCGCAATTACTTTACTGAGGTTGACTTATGGGGTTTCAGCAAATAAATTAATATGAAAATGTTAGAGATATGCTCTGACTTTAAGTTAATATGAATGCGTAAATATGTAAGCTTTTTAGACGTAATAAACTCAACACTTTTTTTTGCTTTTGCGAGTACTGCTTATGATACGAACATGTTTGTATTGGCTTAGAGAATTTTTATGGCTATTTTTAAAACATAATATTATTAATTATTGCAGATATAATAAAAGGAAATATTATTAATATTGTTCACTTATGTATTATTTCTTTTGAATTTTTTTAATATACACATAACTGTTTTAATTTAGTATACAATATGGCGTTTCGTGGTTAAAGTGTGTAAAAATATATAAGAGAAAACAACCCATCAATAGGTCTTCTTAATTAAATTGAAAGCTCATATTTGGTTGTATGATTAATAACACGGTTTTTTTTGTAAATAAAATTGGTTGTTTGAATAGTTTAAAAAAAAATAAGAACTGTGATTATATTGAAGAAATAACAAAAAATATTTAATAAATAAAAAAATATTTATTCTATAGTATTTATATAGTGTAAAATACAATATCCGTCAAACACTTTCCACAACTCCTCTTGTGCATATCAAAATCTTCCATGACTATTTGACATAATTCGGGCTGTATCTCATTTATAACGCATAAGGGAGCAAGTACCTTTTGAAATGCATATCTTCAGAAGATAACTTTTTAAGAATACTTTTTAAAACTTATACTTTTCACAGAGTTCATCTTAAGAAAATATCCTAAATAAGATAGCCATTTAAAATCTAAAAACGCATAATTTATGATGGCATTTTTGAAGTTGGCATTTGTTTCCTTTCATGACCATAAATGAAATATGCCAAATTTGAAAATATCCTTAATATAAATTGTATATACATGATGCTTTCTAAGATTTATACAAAAATATTGATTCTACAATTTTCAACAAACGCTCACTAAAACTCGATGTGATATTTAACAAAAAATTAATAAATAAGATAATCTTATTGTTAGGATTATATTCAATGCACCTTTTTTGATCATCATAGCTGCTCTCAATAAATCAATAATTTATTACAAATATATTAACAAAAAAACTAATGACACACACCTTGCATGCAAGTAACAATTTTACAAGATCATATTTGATCTATTTACTCGTAGCAGTAGCAAATTGGTTTTTTTATAAAAGGTATATTTTTAAAAAAAAGTTAAATGCGAAAATCAGATTTAAAAAGACTGAAATTATTTATTTTATTGAATAAGCATATACTAAATATTGAGGTTGTTTTGAAATTTGGTAAATAAAAATACTAGTAACTATACGTATAACATATAACAAGGATTTTGTCAATAATAAATTCCGAATAAGTAACCGAGTATTCGGTTATTGAACTGTGTTAAAGAGGCATTTTTTCTGGAAGCACCTTTTAATATAATACTTTTTTCAGCTACACTCTAAAGAAGACTTCTCAAAAGACGGTATTTACAATATAACAATTTAACTCCTTAAAAAACTTCGTTGATATAGCATTGAATACAACTTAAAGAGTCATACACAGTGGTTAGTATTATATTCTACCAAAATATCGGGTTATTCAATAGCAAATTGATACTTTTGATTTCTTACTTTAGTTCTTGAGTTAACTTGATCTTAAGTTCTTGAGTAAACTTAAGATCAAGTTAACTCAAGAACAAAAGTCACTTGACCATATGAAGAGACGCACATTCTCAGATTGGACTCTAGAGAAATTTGCCGAAAATAACTAGGCGCATATTTGGTTGAATGGCTTCGTCAACAAACAAAACACATGCGTTATTGGAGTGCTGCAAACCCTCATGTGCTTCATGAAACACCACTTCATCCATAAAAAGTGACTATATGGTGCCGGTGGCGTCATTGGGCCATTTTTCTTCGTTGATGAAAATGACAGTCGCATTACAGTCAATGGTGAACGCTACAGAGGCATGTTGCACCATTATTTCTTCGATCAATTGCATGGGCTGGACATCAGTGATATGTGGTTTAAACAAGACGGTGCCACATCCCACACAGCAGGAGAAAAAATCGACTTATTGAAGTCCAAGTTCGGTGAACGTGTTATATCGAGAAAAGGTCCTGTCGATTGGCCGCCGAGATCTTGTGATTTAACACCGCCAGACTTTTTTCTGTGAGGCTATGTTAAATCGATGGTCTATGTCAACAAACCGGCAACATTAGAGGACCTAAGAGCCAACATCGAACGAGAAATAGCGGCCATTCCCGTCGAATTGTGTGGCAGAGTCATCGAAAATTGGCTTAAAGAATCGACCGCTGCAAGCGTGCCCGTGGTTGACATATAACCAAAATCAAGTTTCATTCATAATTGCATTGATTGTACTTTAAGCCAATAATAAAAGCTTTGATATATCTCTAATGGTTTGCGGGATATTTAAAAAAAAATTTGTCAAGTTCTTATTCAAAAACCATATATAATACAATATTATTTAAAGTTTTTCCTACTGAAATGAAAGTTCTTATAGCAAGACGTAGTACAAATACGTCACTATTTAGATGAATAAGACTTTTACAAAAATAAAAGGAAAAATTACAATTGCAATTTTTTTTTTATTAAAGGAAGTAGATTTGATGGAAATCTGAGGTCTTAGTAGAACCCTAATATTCTAGTCTGTAAGTGCTTAGTGGTTTTCGGAGGGCATCATATATAAATACTTTGCTGTCGATTGTAAGTTTTTAATTTTTGCCTGGTAGTGGAAGTCGTTACTGTTATCATCTGTTTAATTTTAGTCTTTTTAGACTCATACCTAAGTACAGTTTTAACTACCAAACCTTGGTTTATGGCAAAAGTACAAGTTACGTGGACATATTTGTGTACGTTTAATTTTAATCTCGACTCGGTAAGCCAGTTTTGAAAGATTTCTATTTATATTTAGAGAATTTAAGAATTATGTTGTGGATTTTCTTGCGGAGGGTGGGGTTAATTTTACTTCCTTGTAGGTGGTAGAAAATTTTGCCAAAATGATAGAATCCAATTTTTTGCAAACAGTGTTTGGTTGTACTTGGACTCACATACATTTTGTTTAGATTGAAATACACATAAAATAACTTTTTTAGAATAGGCAAGATTATTCGTCAGATAATAATACATTCTAAATACTTTAGAATTATGTTTCGAATACTGAAAATTTTAATTGTATTTGAAAATAAATATATTGCAGAGTATGTGCTAGTGCATGCAAAATTAGAATAACTGGGGATTGACTCTAAATTGATCGTACATCATATTAATAAAAAATAAATATTGAATTTTCAAATATAATAAATATGCCAAAAAAGAAGTTACCAAACTTACTTTGAAATAGAAATGAAAATTATATATAAAAATACGATAAAAATGTGAATTAGTTTAATAATCCACCATGGTGAACGATATATGCTCGCCGGAATAAAAAATTATCGTTTTAATCAAAGCTTGACGGAGTGTAATAGAACGTTTAGTAAATATCAAGAGATATTGCCTGTCTTGAGACACTGTACACAAATTGGTGTGAATTAATTGAAATTGCTCTTACGTTGAGTGAATATATTGAATCGAATTAAGCTCTCAAGTTGAAAAGATAGCGCAGACATCTGTTAGAAGCGGTGAAAAATGTTTTCTATCTGCTACGTGCTTCCCATTTCAGCTGCCTACCATTATTTCGGAAAAGAAAACCCCGCTATGGAGAATATGATATTTGTCTTATTCTGTTCAAAAGATTATCCCAGATTTTCTCTGGTTCTGCTATAGAAGAGGCTATTTGGTAGATACTTGTATACTCTGATCTGCAAAAGTACAGCCATAAAGATATGAAATCTAAAAGAAGAGGTTCTTAACGTTAACTCCCGATATGGACACGGGAATAGAATATACTAAAAAGTAGATACCATATTCTACTAAAGAATACCTACTCGTATTTATGTATGTTTATTTAGAACATAAATGGAAGTAAAATAGAAAGACAAAATTGTAAAGAGAAATCTCAATACAATCGAATAGAAAAATAAAATCGATTAAAATAATATAAGTTGGAAGCGTGTAATGGTTGGTATTTAACAGTTTGGTATTATTTTCATACAACAAAGTTGTATTGAAGTATTTGTAATATTTACATTGGTTAACAACAATAAATAAGATAAAATGCCAAAACCTTTAAGTTGCAAATTCATTGTACACTAATCGAAATCAATCCATCTTGATTCATTTTATTCTGTAACTAAGATTCTTAAATAGATGGACTATGGCTAATACGAGTACAATAGTTTTGTTATGCTTGTGAAATAGTTTAGTAATCCTAAGACTGATACTATTCAGTGGTAATTGTGTATGTGTATTATACTTATTGTTTTTATTTTATTTTGATTTTCAGTTTTGCCCTTTTGTCGAGAAGTATTGCATTGAATAGTTGACGAGAGTTGCTTTGCTTCGTAATTAATCAACTAACGTGCTATCATTAAATCGTAATACTTTATGGTTTTCCAAAGTAGTTATTCTTATTGGATCATTATCAGATAATAATGTGTTTTATTTTCGGAGATTAAGAAGATTTCGAAGTGGTTTTCAACAGACTGTTTAATTGATACTTGTACAATGGGAAAAATTTAATTTTTTTTAGATGAATGTGGCTAAATTTTTGCGCACGATAAGTATTATAAGGTAAATATTTACATTTGGTAAAAGTTTTTTTTTATAAAATGCCAATTCTAAATATTATTTTATAATATTTTGTAAAATATGCCAGATGGTGGTCGTATCAAAAATACGATTAATAACAGCAGCAAAATTTGTTTCACTTCGTGGTTATATTTCTTATTATCGAAGCTCAATATTATAAATAATAAATAGTTTTCAATTTGTTTACAATTAGTTTTACCATATCGACAACAATTTAAGTATTTTAGCAAATTTTTTTTATTATTATACTGAGTAGAAAATTCAAAAAGTTGCGTCATATGAAAAATTAATATGACTTATTTTCACTTTTGGTTATATCTGCCGATTCGGATATTTGACACTGTCTTCGATGAGCAAGAATGAGCTCTCAACGCCTGTCCCAACTATGAGAAAAAAGTCATATTTCGGACCTTTAAGACGGCATCCTTTTTAAAGGATACATAAAGCCTGTATAATCGTACAATTGATAATCGATTGCGAACCACATCGCTAGCAGTCCAATCGGCTGATTTGACAATAATTGTTATTTCAGTTGCACGGAGTGACAAATTGGTACACGACTGCTATATCAGTCAGTTTAAATTATTTCGGTCCAAAATTTTGATCTGGCAACGCGATCTCATAGTTTGACAATCCCAATTGTTTCGGCCCGGCTGTGGATGTAGGGCCTGTCTTCGGTGGAGCGACAGCGTTAGGTAGGATGCCAAAAACTTATTGGGATTGTCAAACTATGAGATCGCGTTGCCAGGACCTCTGGAAGTTCTTTAATTCAGTAGGCTTAGATCGGACTGCCAGTTTGTGCACCGCTGAAGATAATGCTGATGATAATACACCTAAGGTATGTTAAAGTTTCTTAAATTCTTTAAAAAGGAGTAAGATATTCTTTTTAATTGATGAAATACAGTCCAATCCTCGCCATCAAAAGAATACGATAAATTATCTATTATGAAATATGTATGTAATCATATATGTACGTAAAAAGTGCATCATTTTTGGCAAATTTTAATTCGAAAAATATATTAATTTTATTTATTTTTCTCCATTATAAAGTTATAATTTTGTATTTATGAATTTATTTTCTAAATACTATTTTGATATTTACAAAAATGAACTTACCACCCTTATTAATTTATACTACAGCAAAGTTATTTATTTATACATTCTTTTTTTATTTTTTTTTATTTTTTGAAACTATTTGGTTGTTTTTATACTAATATAAAATATTCTATTTAAGCTAAGTATAGTAGCAATATCGAGTGTTTTTTCATACAATAATACTTTCGATACGGTTGATTGTTAAGCCACCTTTTATATCTTAAAGTTTATTCAACATACCTGAATAACGTTACCAATTATTGTAAATTTTCTTCGAAAATAAGTTGTTATGCGCAAAAAAAAAACAATTTTGGGTCTTGCATTTATTTTGATAAAATAAATGCAAGACCCAAAATTGTTTTTTTTAAGTGAAACAGATCCACAAGATATAAATTTGACGATACCATTTTACCTATATAATTTAATTCTTGCACATCAGTCGCATCGTTGGCTTATATTTTTTCCGAAATGGACATTGTGTCCGTCCTATAATCAACGATTGTAAATTTAAAAAGACTGAAGACATAAATCCTACTGACATATATAATCAGCTGAGTTGTGCTACAGTGAATTTATTGAAGACACGATTTGACAACAACGTGATTTTACGTTCCAAGATCACGCGATTTGACACCGCTGGAATATTTCTTGTAAGTATATGTTTGTAAAATCAATGATATATACTGGCACACCAAAGAAAATGTATGCTCAGATGCCATCATAAAACGAGTCACAATGGAGGTAGAACTAAATTTACTCGAAAAAGAAGTCAAAAATTGGATGAATTTCTTCAAAAATAGCAAAATATTATATTATCGTTGTTTCTTCAATTGTTCTACCCTTAAATAAAAATAGTTTAACAATAGTTCATTATTATTTAGAGGAAAGTTACAAATTTTAAATTATTTTTCTTCTGGTAGATCATAAAGTAATTTCGCCATGAATATAATGAATATTTTCAATAATTAACAAACACATTTACATATACGAGTGTATTGATCTCTTTATTTTAGTATTAGTATATTATATTGTATATTCATGGTTTTGTTAAAATTATTAAAAACAGAAAGTAGTACTTTATCAGTTCATATTATTAATTTATTTGGTAATGAAGTTATAAACATTGAGAATAAAATTCATATACTGTTAGTTTATTAACAATTGAAAGTTTGAGCGTACATATTTGAGTTTTCAACAACATTCCGCATCTCTTGTATTTGCGTATTTTGTAAGCAATAAAATAAAAAAGTTTACATCTGATGAAAGAGAGCAAAATTAGATTTTAAATTTTTATAAGAATGTGAATGCGAGAGTGATACAAGTTCGAACGCTCGTGAAAACTGAGTGAATTAAAAAAATACAGTGAGTTAAAGTATCTAAAATTGAAATCAGATTCTATGATATCGATTCGTTTTGAGAATTCATTCAATAATTTCTTATTATTTCCTAAAGTTATACGAACAGTTTCTGATGTTCTTATCGATATTCACTCGAGTTTGCTCAAGTGATTTATGCAATCGAAAATTTGTTTAACAAAATGAAGTCATTCAAGCTAGTAGGTAGGCATTTCTCTATTTCGAGAACGAGTACACTATAGGGTTGATATTCATGGGGGTAAATCTAGATTGGCAGTTTGT
Source organism: Atherix ibis (assembly GCA_958298945.1). NCBI lineage: Eukaryota > Metazoa > Arthropoda > Insecta > Diptera > Athericidae > Atherix > Atherix ibis. The sequence goes on along the minus strand of OY282607.1, from coordinate 61,110,590 downwards.
ATTCCCGTGAGAACCGCACAAAAGTGCCAAAAATTTTGTTCTTTCTCATTTGCAATACTTTCCCATCGTTGTATGCGGGTACATACCTGTAATGGGGCTATCGTTGGTACAATCTCGATCGGAGGTGAAGAACAAACAAAGACTGCCAGTGAAATAATAACTTTCCCCAAAAGCTCATAATTCAGTGTAAACGTATACACAGTGTACGAAACGGTAGAAATGTTTCTGATAAAATTTTTAAGTTTTCACACAAATATTCTTGAGGGAAATTAATGCTTCAATTATAATAAAATACGAAAGATTAAATGCCGAATAGAGAAGTGATTGCACAGTGGATGGGAGGGAATTCAAAAGTAAATGTGAAAGTTGAAAGTTGAAAGGAAAAACAGGTGAAAAGCGGCACGAATGGTATCGGATCAGTTGGCAATGAGCTGAAGTGAAAAGTGAAAGCAAGCACCCAAAAGGTTCAACAAAGTTAATTTATACATCTTCTCGTCGTATCTGATGTTGAATCAAATACAAAATCTTTTGAATATTGTATCTTGTCTCCTCTAAGCATTAGTACTTTTTTGTGTTGCAATAATTTTTTTTGAAATTAAGATAAAGTCATCCTGATATGACAATTGAAAGCAAACCATAACGTTCGAGTATGCGAATGAGATATTAATGCCTAGGAATATTCTACAGAAAAGAGAAATCGCCCATTATTTATTATGATATCATAATTCAAGTTAGTATCTACTAAAGCATTATTCCATTATACTCGCATGATTCTGAAACGGTTGCCATGAAATTCTTCGGAATCTATCTACTAAATAACTACTATTCGTGAATATTTAATACTTTTGCTGTAATATTATTGTTTCCGAAATTTGGTAATTTGTTAGCTGTACCATAAGATGAAATGGAGCAAAAATAACTGACCCAACAGTGCTGGAACTAATGCAAATGCAAACACATATCAGAAAAGCTTATTCCGAATATCGTATTAACGTGGCTGCTTAAGTTGATAGCTTCAATCGAACATAAAGATACAAGATTTTTGATATTGGTGAGTTTTCTGGTGCAAATTAACAAACGTCTTTGGCAATGTTTTATTGGCGATTTTCATTACTCCGGTTTTATAGTTATTTGTAAATGGAGTATGAATGCGATATGGATTTCGGAAAATATAACAATATTGATTGGTGGTAAGTGATATTTGTAATATGATAAAAAAAAATTTCCTTTTAATTTTTTATGTTAGTAATGATAATAAATTTTGTAATTTTGATGAGAAATTGCCTCAATAATGGATTTTTTTTGGCAGTATTATTGCTTATAAATGATACAATACTTTTGAAAAGTTTCAATATCTAAACATAAATATTTAAAATTCTAATAATACTTATAAATATGTATTTTGAAATATTTTATAATTTTTTTCAGAAAAGCAACTTGTTGTTCATTTATTCTTGGTAACCTAAAAGTTGGGCAATTCCTACTATCTTTCATGGTAATCTCGTATATTTGTTTGCATTTTATTATTTTTTTCAAGTAAGAAAATACTTAAAACAATAACAAATGGTCTGTCAAACCATTTTATATTTTTTTAAACAAAGTTTTGAATGACTAATAGTTCAATACGCACTAGTATTTCGTTATTTCAACTCTGAATTTCGTAGTCTATGCTGACGATTTTATATAAATATATTGAGCTGCATTATTCAAAATAGTAATTTGCTTTACGATCATAATTTTGACAATAATAAATTGCAAAACCTGTTGTAAGACCCCCCATATTATATTATGTTATGCATGTTGTCGCAAAATGAACGTTGTGATTTAAATTTTATATAACATTTTTATTTAAGCCATAAATATTATTTTTACTTTTTATAAATATTGTATATTAATTATAGTATTAATCACAAAAAACAATAACTGCTTAGTAGTGGCCATTTCCTGCTTTGTGCATTCGTGCTGTCTCCAAAACATTTTCAATAACATTTTGCATATTTTCAGGTGTTATAGCCTTGATATCATTACGAATATTGTTTTTAACTTATGGAATGATTTCTGGCTTACCAACGTATACTATTTCTTTCATATATCCAAAGAAAATAGTCAGAAGTGGCTAAATCCGGAAAACGCGGACGTCAATTGAAAAATGGCTCCTTTCCGCAATAATGCGTCCACCAAAAATGCAATTTATCAGAACCATGTTTGTTGATGTTTCTGGAGTTTCCTACATACTCTCCCATACACGTTTAATATTTTCATTCGTGTGCGCCGTACGTTGACTTGCGGCACCAGGAAGGTTTCTTACTATCCCTTGTTGTCGAAAATTGGCAACCAGACAGTCCATTGTTGACTCTAAGCATCCAATTCGCACATTAAAATATCAACTACATTGATTTTCAAAACAAAGTTCAACAATTTTGATTGAGTATTGTTCCACTTAAAATTTTCCAAGTCTTCTTTACAACGTACTGAAATAAAATTAAAAAAAAACAAATAAAATAAAAAAATTATAAATAATTCAACCCACAACGTTCATTTGGTGCCATCTTGTACTTTAATCTGATTGAGAAAAGAGAATTATTATTATTCTATGAATCCATATTTCTGAGCAAATGTAATAAGAATTTATGTATTTAAGAAACTAAAAGTGCCAAAGTTTAAGAATTTGATAGTATTTTTGTATATTTTGAAGATCTACGAGGTATGGCAGCAAAGTATTGAGAATGATTTTTTACATTAATTTTAATTTATTTCAATACATTAATATTATCCCCTTCAAAGCAATTTCGTTGGTCAGCTATACATCGGGAAAAGCATTATTTCCATTCTTCATATCAGTTCTTAAAGGCGGACACACGCGTTTGGATATGATCGATAAAAGGGGGATTGGGGAACCACAAGAATGCCTTTTTCAGATAGCGTTCTTATTGTAGAGCATCAACGTGTCTGCAATGTCAGGTCTGACGCAAAGACACTTTATTGAGAGCCTATCAGAGATTTCTTTTCACAAAAAAGCTTGTTGGAAAGTTTATCCTGGAGACACAAATTCTTTGTTAAATTGTCTCACTTTTGTTGAAAAACAAATGAGCAAGGATTTGATTATTGATTTGGTTCATGCCACCTAAAAACTAGTGCTATGTATAAAGGATGTTTCCCATAGGCTCGTTGAAAATTTTCGCAAGTCGAACTCGCAGATTCAGTCAGCATGCTTAAAAGAAAACTTGATTTTTTTTGCACCATATTTCGCTATTCAATTTTTTGTAATGCATTAAAAAATACAAATTCTAACTGCAGCCAAGCTATCCTGGATACACCGGTTCCCCTTTGATTTCCAACTTAAAGTAGGACTGTCATTGTTAGTATTTAGATGGGCGACCGTTTGGGTAGACCGCATGTCGAAGTATTATAAATAGTCGCTAAATGGCATTTACTGTCGTAGCGCTCGGAATTCCGCCATAATGTTTATTGAATTATTAATAAATAAATAAAGCAAACAAACAAAATATAACTTCACTTATCAGGCCCTACAGAGTTGCGCAGTTAATGGGCTAACATATAAGCTATTTGGATGGGAAATCCGCAATGTTGCCTAATATATAAACTACATGGAGGACATATCAGCAACGTTGCTATATCTCTTTCAGTTATGCCAGTCTTATTACTTTTCGGTCACTTTTTGTAGTCCAAAAATTTATGATAGTAAGTATCTGTAAGCAATAAGTTGGGATTGCTATTAAAATCATTTTCACTATAAACAATCAACATCCGTTGATGTTTATATTAATATAATAAATATAAGTCATCCATCTTTTCATGCTGATATTATCAATGATTGTCATGATTGAGCTTCACTTTAAAATACGGTGGAATCGTCCATTCTCATGCAAGTAACTAAATATTTTTTATAAAATCCATCTATCAAATACGAATAAGAGTTCGAAATAATTCAGCTAAGAACCTAGCTTCAGAAAAGTAGATGGTCATCATTGATTTGACCCAACATAATCTCTGTGGACTTTTATGTGTAAAAATAATTAAAACAAAAACTGCATGATTTTGTCATTCACTATTATTAGTAAACATTTCTCTTTTTTAAAATAATTTTTAAAACAAATTAATATAAAATTGAAAAATGATAATAATTAATTTTTTCTGTTCATAGCAATAGTTACTAATGCGAAATATGAGGTGTCATATTTCTTGCCACGACATGGCCTATGGTACTTATCCTTGATGTAGGCTTTTTTTTGATGTAAATATAAAAGGTCTGGCAAACATATTGAAATATTTTATTTTATTATATGGTGTAATAAGAAATATTTTTACTACTTTTAATTTTTATTAAAAATTATGCTTAATTTATATATTTCACTATCAATGCAAAATTGCTTCCTACATACTTTTATAATATAAATTATGGTTCTTTTTTAGGATATTTTCTATCCTGATCAATTTGCCATGTAAAACATTTACTTTATAAACTATCAACTTTTAGTTTTTAAAGCATTTATTTATAAGAAATTTCTTTCCAAACATTTACTTTAAAAAAATTTGTTATAATAATTAGCATAAAAATTTTCTAATTAACTTTCTTAGCTACTATTTATATGACTATACAGCTTAGGAGTAAACAATGATTAATTAAATATATTGAAAATAAGAAGATATAGTAAAAATATAGTGTTTCTATAAAAGAAAAATAGAAAATTCTACATTTTAAAAAAATCTTTTAAGTATATAAAAAAATAACAAATATTTATCGTTCAACTGTCATAGGTAAACACTTTTATACTCATTTACTACTTTTCAAAATATTTTCTTTCAAGGTTCGTTGAAAAGAAACAAATTTTCTAAGGAAAAATTCATAAAATATAAATAGTCAACAATTTAAGGACCCTTATTTTTGGTATAAAAAAACATATTTACCAAAATATTTATTTTTCTTGAAAACACACGAAAATTACTTCCTCTTTCATTGGCATATTTTTCAGAAATGGAATCGAGAAAAACCATTATCGCGTCACAGGAGGAATTAGCAATAAATAACCGAGTAAGTCATGTTCAAACATTTCACTGTGTCATCAAAAAGGTTCCCCATTTGAAAATAGAAAGCATTTATTCCTTTTCCTAGGAGTACAAGAGTACAAGTAGGAGTAGGTGTTTATGTATGAGTACAAATCTAAGAGTGTGTGTTTTTTTTTTTTTGCAGGCTAGAGAAGAAACATTTTCCCATTTAGTTTTGTGATATATTCGTAAGCCTAATCCTATCTCTATAGAAATTCAGTTCAATACATGTGTATGTACGTACTTATGTATACACATAAGTATGGAAGCAAAATTGTTTGGGGATTCGATGTAATAAGAAAAAATCTTTCTCGAAAGCTTTCTATGCATTCAAACGGATCTGAAATGAAAGACTAGGACGAAGGGGGTAATGGTATTGGCTCATATAGAGGAAGGATCAAAAACAATAACCATAAAATACTTGAAAGGAAGGCAATCTCTCGATATTGTTGTTGATATCCTGTTCGTTGGTTTTACATACTCAGAGTTGGCTGAGTTCAAGAGATTTACCAGATTCATATTGAATTCAGAAAAACGATATTCATCGTGATAATGGCAGCGGTAGATGTAAGGGTTGGGCATCACTAGTACTCCAGCAAGAGATTTAAAGATTTGAAAATGTTGAAATTTTGCTTCCTCTTGTGTCGTTCAGTTAAAATAATAGCAAATGCAATGCCAAAACATGAAAATTTGTAATTGAGATTAATGCTCGAAGGTGTAACAAAATGAAAGTATTCATCTCGTTATGTAAACTGGTTGGAAAATTATGTACTTTATTTTTAGGAACTTCAAAAATATTGTACAAAAAATGATACAACTTAGATGCATATATTTTTCGGGAAAATTCTTATTAAAAATTTTTCCCCATACCATATTTGTTTTTATTTGTATATTTCCATTAACAATTCAAATATGAATTTTATTTTAAAAGTTATTTAGAGAATAAAATTTAGTAGCATGATTTATTTTGTTTTCTTATACTCGCTTAAATTATAGGTTGCCTACGGTCATAAAACATCTTCTAAGCACGTCAAAACTTCAGCATATCCTGGTTCCATTCTTACTAATAAATTAACTATTATTTGAGGTTTGATATACAAAAAAATATATATATAAATATTTTTAAAAAACAGCTAATCGTACGCAATCTGGATGCTATAGTACGCAATTTTGAAATTGATAAAAGTGTAGCGAGTTAAATACGAAACTTAAAATTAGTTACATAATATGAGTAGATACTTTTATGTATTACAATTTTCTACTGTAGCTATTAAAATATATGTCAATAGTACTTAAATAACACATAATAATTCTATTTTGAACATATTTGTAATGTCATATATGCAGCTTGGAATAATTTCACTGCTTTGATAGACTCCTGATCCTCACCAAAAGAAGGGATATTAATCGCATACTTGGGCGACAAACTACTGATATAATCCAGTTAATTGAGGCTGAGGATGGAATTATTAGCGACTTCCACTCAATTGTTGAAGAATTGGCAAATGCTTATACTTTATTTTCTTCGAACTCTCATTTAAGTACTGAGTGCCGTATTTCACGGACAATCTGATATCGTTTGCTTCCACTCTGGTCTTGAACCAGTTAGTATCTTTTTTGTTTGAATTTCTTTAGGGAAACCCCACCTGGTAAGAATAAGATCTCGTTTAAAATGATTAAAGAAATTTCGATAATATTAATATTTCATGAAACAATCGAATTATTAAAATATAACCAAATTGCTGGAAAGTAGCCATAGCAATCTCACTATCGAAGCAATAGCTTGGCCAGCCTTCGGCTAACAACTTCAGACCAATTTTTCTTTTGTCTAATATTTCTAAGATTCTGAAAAACATCTCAACTACAAGGTTAGACCAGATTCTTGTTAAGAAGCTCAACCACCGTCAACATGCCCTACCAGTCGGGCAGGGTATTGCTTCGTTCATAACTTTCAGGCAAAACTTTTACAGCTGGGCCAAATGGTTTTGTTAGTCTTTTCACACGATAAAAAATGACATTCCACAAGGATTTTCTTTCTCTACTATACTTTTTAATACATATATCAATTCCACATCCCAATCACTTTCGCCATAGAACATTTCCTATATGCAGATAATGGTTTTGTACTAATGGCCGGAACAAGCTTCCAAGATACTATTAGCAAGATCGGTGGCACTATTGCTAAAGGGGAGGCTTGGAGCGAGAAAAATGTTTCCACATTTGCAGGAAATATATGGTACTTTTAGAAAAAATCTCCTGTGTCTCCACGTTTGCAGGAAACATAATTGTAAAATGAATAATTCTTCGCTAAGCCCTGTCTTACTCAACTTCGTAGATTCCATGAAAACCCTGACTATTTCCATTACCAGTAGAGGAAGATGGAATTTTCAGATAAAACAATACTATCTGCGACCGTGCCATCCTGTATCCACCGGTTCTCGTCAGATCACCGAAGTTAAGCAGGACTGGGCGTGGTTAGTACTCGGATGGGTGACCACTTGGAAAACCGCGTGTCGCAGGTAGGTAGCGGGTTCGATTCCCGCTGCCGCCATCTCGGCATTGGTGCCGGGGTGAGAGGCCGACTACAAGCCTTACATATGTAGTCCGTAGGGTCCCCCAACGTCACTGGGGGTTGCTTCGCTGGCCTGATAAGCCGCAAGCCATAAAAAACATCTTATCATGAAACAGCACAAGAGTAATCATCCAGACAATACCTCAGGCAAAAACGACATTTGGCTTTCACCGAACAACTCGAATGGGTACCTGGAACGTGCGGACTCTCTCCCAAAACTTCTCGTCTGGCGCAAGCTACTTCCGAAATGCAACGCTACAATCTCGACATACTGGGAATCTCCGAAACAAGGTGGAAACATCAAGGAATCCTCGCAACGCAGACGGGTGAACACTTCATCTACAGCGGCAACGATAGTGGACACCACTGTGGAGTCGGATTAATCCTATCAGCCAACGCAAAGAGATCTCTCATGGGCTGCAAACCGGTCTCCGACCGCCTTTTGACAGCCAGGTTCCACTCGAAGTTCCGAAAAATCACCATCGTGCAATGCTATGCCCCAACTGAAGTAGAGGATGACGCCAATAAAGAAGCCTTCTACCACCAATTAGAGACGTGTATTCTCTGTGCCGCTATATGCTCCATAGGAGCGACTGTGTCTCATGACTATGTGTATAATGTAGAAATGAAACCTGTCAAATAAATAAAAAAAAAAAAAATACTATTGAAGAAATCAGTGCTATCTTCAGGATCGTTAAGAGTTTGGTCAGTACTAAGTGTAAGGCCAGACAAAATAAGGACATTAGAGTAACAAATGCACTACTGTACGGAACGTTGCTCTATTCCTTCACTTTATGTAACAGAATACCAATAGCAGATTTTAAGCGTGTAGAGGCAGCTGTTATCTGTTACATCAGACTATTGGAGCACATCAGACTTCTCCCAAAGGACTAAATCCTAATGGAAACTATTACAAAATCCATATCTTCGCACCTTCACAAAACTCTAATCACTATTATTTATAATAATCATTGCTTTGCAAACAATCGCCTCCATAATTAAGTTAAAACTAATATAATTACCTCCAACTCGAAAATAAATTCATCCTACTCATTTGTAGCAATCTCAATATTACATATAGATTCTTTCTTTCTCTTTTTGGTAGTGGAGCCTTGGTTGGTAGTGGTCTTACAATATCTACGTCTTAAAATAGATTTAAAATATTTTTAGTGACCGATCTATTTCAGGAATACAGATATAGCGACCGGCCTTAAATCCACTTTTTTTGCAGTTTTCGAGGTCAATGGCACCCAAATGCGTAATCTAAATTATGGAGTTTTTCCTTATAGCTTCCGTATAATAGGAAGCTGTAGGCTGATGGTATTGTTGCCGGTTATATAAATTGACGCAATATCATAATTCAGATCACGCAGGCCAAGCCGCCTGCAATCCTATTAGAGGTCCATTGAATGATTCTGTACCCAACGACATTGCGGTATGATCGCATATGCGGATGATCTACTTCTGATTAAAAGGGGGGGGGGATAGGTATGCGGCAGAGGTAGCAGGAAGCCGCTATATGCAGATGGTGTCTGAATGGGGGAATAGATTGGGTGTGAATGTTTTAGAAAAGAAGACTGTGTGTGTGTTGTTGAGAGGTTTTTTGGCGCTCAGTAGGCCGTTACGCGCGGGAACTACGTTACCTTGGAGTAAAGGTTGGAGAGAGGCTGAACTTTCGGCCTTACTTGCAACATCTAAGTAAGGCCGAACTTTCGGCCTTACTTGCGTAGTCGGTTGAGTTGGCATGCTGGTGCGAGTATTTCGCAAAAAATGGGGACTTCGATCCAGAGCGGTGAAAGTCCTGTACAAGAGTGTGTTTGTTCCGCGTGCAATGTATGCGTCATGTGTATGGGGTAACATTACGCGCTACCAGTATGCAAGGGTGGGCATAAATTCAATTCAGCGGCTGGGTTTGTGTGCATTTTTGAATGTATGTAAAACCGTGTCAACCGATGCGATGCAGGTTCTCATGGGAGCAATTCCATGAGACCTGCAGGTGTACAGTTATGAATGAAGTGGTTCAGGATATTAGTCCACGATAACGGCGTGCACTGATCCTGAACAGAATGTATGAAATTTGGTAACGTCGATGGAATGAGAGTGTGAATAGCACATGTTTATTTCGGATTTGTACTTTTTGTCTGCGTATGGATTTGAATTTGGTCTATACCTTGGGTATTTACTCACGGGACATGGCAGTATGAATGAGTTCCTGTACAGGCGTGGTCTGGCTGCGGTGGCTAGATGCCCTTGTGAGGCGACGGAGGAGAGTACCAAGCACCTTCTTGTTGAGTGTGGCTTGTACAGGGATTTGCGTGACTTAGGTGCATGTGGAATCGTGGTAAATGATGAGAGTGTAAATGTGAGTGGAGTGTTACGTATGAGAGCGGAAATGGTGCATGAGTGTATCACTTTTTGAGAGGAGAGTGGAAATGGTGCGTGAGCGAGTGTGTAAATGACACACAAGGTGCCTACAACCGGTTGAAAGACCAAGGTCAATTCAGGTTGTACTTTCGGGTCTTGACGAACCCGCGTACCTGAGCTGGATAAGCGGTACGGTCTGTGGTTAATAACCGCTAATCCATTAGGCGGGTATGGTCTCCGGACCGCTGGTGGGAGATACTGGTAATTATCTCGGGCGCTGTCACTGCTTATGACAGTAGAGGTTTAGATAGGCCTCACCACTAACAGTTGGAATAATTTGCTTGTAACTGGTTACTGACTATAAACTGCCAGTAATGGTGGTGCGTTGATTGAGCGTAACTCAATCACAATGGTCGAAGGCGACTCGTGATTTTATGTTTAACGACAAGTAAGACACATTAAATAATATTTATCCGAGTTGCGTTGGGTATTGAGTTATATTTGAATCATGGAGAAGAGTCGAGTTTCGTTGGGTATCGGTACAAATTTGAATCATTGGACATGAACGTGATGAGCAGTTGGCTGGAGTAGCTCCCCTTTTTCCTTTGATCACAGTTATCTCTAATATTCCTAGCATATTAATATAATAACAAACAATATTCTCAGCTATACGTAGAATTGCAGACTGCCCTAACAGTGAGATCTTTTCTCTTTGGACAACTACCGATAAACCAGTCTACTCAATATCGCTAGCACGAAAACTACTGAAAATTCGGATTGGGCATACTGCTTTCATCCAAAACTTTTTTTTGGGCTAACACGTTATATCTGCGAATCCTGTAATATTCTGCTAACTTATTTACATATATTGACCGAATATCAGCAAACTAAGAATTTCTCCCCGAGCATGGAACGCTAGAGCCAATAATTTCATTTTCAAGACAACTTTTGAACCTGATCAATCATAATAACATGTTCCACAAAATTTAACTAACTGAAACTGTTCTATCCTATTAAAAACCAACCAGCTTTAGTTAAGAACTCACACGAAACTTGAAGTCATCAAATGTCATCATAGTCGTAGCGCTATGATAATGGTATACGGCACCTTATATTTAAACAAATAAACATATTTGTAATTTTAATTTTTAATTTAAAAATCAAAATTCTCTAATTTAGACAAAATGTAAAGCATAATTTTGTATTTTTCAAAAAATATCTGGTATATTAAGAACAAATTCTTTTAAATCTATGCAATAGATATAAGTACATAGACAGAAGACGTATATTTCTCGCTGTAAAAAATTTTAAAACCTGCTGAATTTTATTGGAGGTTATAAAATTCTGTAGGCACATAATAACGACAAAGATTTTATCATCAAATTAAACCTTGGTTTCTGATTTTGTAATTGTCGTAGAACTTGACTTATTTGTAGAACTAACAAATATTTCATAGTTTTGTTATGTGAGAGCATCGTTCAAATAAGTCAAGTTAAATATACACATATATATAATGTTAAGTAAAATTTAAAATTGAATTGGGCATCAAAAATAAATAAAAAATTGATCAAATAACATTTGTACACTCGTTTCAATTATATTTGAGCTATTGAATCAGGTGCAATTCATGAAAGAATGTACTTGTCGTTTATCGTTGTTGACAGAATTGTGTCCGGGATGAAGAACTCACTTTGAAAAGTTGCTGCTACTTCTTTATTGGGTTGGTGATATTTTGCTATTCCAGCGATGAACTCCGTATGCGTTTTCCTCCTCTTATGGCTTTGACCGATGACACCATACACCACTTCCGCCACGTAATTTGGTCCATCTCTATTTTCTAGGGTCTATACAACATAATCACTTCTCCAGCATAGAAGCAAAGTTCAATTAAAAATATCTTATACCTTATTAGCAATTGTCCAATAAAATAACTACTTGACCTTTTTCGGAGTTTTATTCAATAACTCGTATTTACATGTATTGCCAGTCTTAATTTTTTGGCATACGATATCATTTTGATACTATAGCTTCCTTCATATAGCAGAGTGAGCTTTTCACGTTAGGTTATTTTAATGAATTGCTTATGGTACAAGGTTCGGTAACCAATCCAAAATAGTTTTAATGCCCGTATCCTTGGCTTGTACTGTTACCATATCTTCATCTAATGTAAAAGTATAGACGGCAATGGTTTTCAGATTTTCTAAACTATCAGATTGGGTACACGAACTGCTTCTAGTTGGTATTTACTAACTATTAAGTAACTGAGACTGTTAGAACTTTTTTGGTCGGTGTTTATAACCTTTAAACTATTTATATAGTCACCCAATTTATTTTAAATATATTTATTGTTGATCAAATTAAAAAAATATGAGGATATATTTCATTAAAAAAATTTATAGAGTAAATGAAGAGCCAATTTAATAGAGAAAACTTATATTAAATGAATAGGCAATTAGTAGACAAAATATTTTTAAGTATCTTTTTGAAGGTCACAAACAAAAACAAAAATATCGAATTATTTGAATTAATTGATTTTACCATTGAATCAACAAATAACTGTGTTCAATAGTTAGATAATAATTATTATAATGCTTAATATTACTATTTAGTCAATAGGCTTAAAATCACTACAGTCAGACATCCCTTGCAATATACAGTTTTGGTAGTCACCAAAATCTGGAGTTGCGGAAGCAATAGCCAAAATGGCAGCAAATATTAGTAAGAGTTCTGAAAAAAATTCAAACAGTATTTATAGGATTTATTTATAATATTAAATATTGAAACTAATAATTAAGAAAATTACGCATTATTAAATTGTTGTGTAGCAGTTGCTCTTGTTTGATGAACTTCTAAACACTGAAAGTGAACTGTTTTTATATTCTGAAAATGTTACTTAAAACAAGTTCAAATATTTGATTGACAATCATTAAAAAGATATTATAAATATTTGCATACAAAATTTTATTGACTTAACAAATATTTGAGAATGATATGTTCATGACAAATACAAATGTTTCCTATTGAAATGTGTTACAATGTTATCGTAAGTAAATAACTTTTTTTTTTTTTTTTTTTATTTGACAGGTTTCATTTCTACATTATACATTATGACACATATACACATAGTCATGAGACACAGTCGCTCCTATGGAGCATATAGCGGCACAGAGAATACACGTCTCCAGTTGATGGTAGAAGGCTTCTTTTTTTTTTGTTGGCGTCATCATCTACTTCGGTTGGGGCCTGGCTGTAGATGGTGATCTTTCGGAACTTCGAGTGGAGCCTGGCTGTCAGAAGGCGGTCGGAGACCGGTTTGTAGCCCATGAGAGATATCTTTTTGCGTTGGCCGATAGGATCAATCCGACTCCACAGTGGTGGCCGCTGTCGTTGCCGCTGTAGATGAAGTGTTCACCCGTCTGCGTTGTTCGATGAAAACCAGATAAGTTTTTTGCCTGAGGTACGGTCCGGTTGATTTTTCTAGTGCTGTTTCTTGATAAGGTGGTTTTCATAGCTTGCGGCTTATCAGGCCAGCGAAGTAACCTCCAGTGACGTTGGGGGACCCTACGGACTACATATAAGGCTTGTAGTCGGCCTCTCACCCCGGCACCATGCCGAGTTGGCGGCAGCGAGAATCGAACCCGCTACCTACCGAGTGTGAGTCGGTCGACTCACACTCGGTAGGTAGCGGGATCAATAAAACGATGAAGTGCTATATTTTTAAAATTCGATTTGTATTTTTAAAGAATTTTGGGAAAAATTTTCAGTTGATAATTTAAGAAGTTTGTAGTTTTATTATTTGAAGTTTTTGACTGATAAAAATGAGCTCAATCAGAAGTGTTACAAAGATAATTTTTAATATTTTTTTTTATTTTAAGAAACTGATTTTAAATATTTTGTTTATAAAAAATTGTTTCTTGTTCTTTAATAAATATACTTTATAAAAATTGTTTTTTTTTCTTCAATAAATATACCCTCTTATTGTAATAGAACTGCTTATAATAATGTTGACACAGAGACCTCTTTGTAAAAAATTACCAAATTGATCGGTTAAACTTCAATGGGTACATAGGTATAATCGTAAACGATGGTGTCTTAAAAAACAGATTAACAGATAAATTGTTGTTTTTTTGGTTACTACAATAGATTATTTTAAAAGTTAATTTCATCATAAAAATTTGCATAAGTCCAGTTGCGGTTCAAAATTATAATTCAAAACTATGAATAGTTTTTTTAAAGTTTATCAAATAATCGAAAAAAATGTAAGATTACTCATCATCTTAAAATATTCACGTTTATATTTTAGAATCCAAATTTGTAATTTAATTTGAAGAATATGAAAAATTTCCTTGATTGATTTGAAATTTTTAACTATAAGCAGTATAATAAACTAGCTCGATTAGTAATTTTTAAGTTTTGGTTATCATTTCGGGTAACAATAGTAGTACTGAAATTTTAATTCGTAGTGCAATAATCTAAATAACCATTTGAACTTTAGGAAGTCCTATTCGATTTTTCCATATCAGAAAACACATATTTATTATTTGTTAAAAATAGTAGCAAATTTAAGTTACGATCTAAAACTTTGGTTATGAATTGCTAAAATATTTAGAAATGAGTGGAGCTTATAACAATTAGCCAAGTAACGTGCTTATTTGCCATTATCATAATACTTGTAATATTTACCAAATAATTAATTAAACTTTAAAAATATATATGCAAGAAAAATTTATTTGAAAAAATGTTTTTTTTATATTGCATAGCAAGAAGCGTTAAAAATATACCAAATCAAATTAGCAATAATAATTATTATAAGGATACATTTAGTTTCGAATTATAAATATAACAACTCAACTTACAATTACCCAAATATTAATTATATATGATATTAGTTTTGAATTGTCCTTATTGTAAGGATCATTCAAAACTAATATCATATATAATTAATATTTGGGTAATTGTAAATTGAGTTGTTATACTACAAAAAATTATTATTAATAACATATAAAGTCAATATCAAAAAAAAATTAAAACTATCTTCTTATTTAAATTGTTGTATTTAATGTACTCAATGGTCGATATTTTAAATTTCCAGCATTTGAGTTTTTACAAAAGTCAGCATCTTCCGTATCAAAAACTTCAATAAGAATGACGCCACGATGTTTCAAATTGCAATGCCTCTAAAAGAATCAAATATTTTTTTTTGTATTATCAATTTGTAATTATAATCTAAAAATATTGATATATGACATATATTTTCGAATATATATGGAGGCTGACCTTTATAACATGTTTCCAATTTGATCCTTGGTGACAATGACCACACCGAAACGGTGGTACAACAACTCCATCGCAAGTAATAGTATGACGTTTTTTTATAAGTTCTTTTAATTTTTTCGAGGTGGTTAAATCACGCTCCATGGTAGAGACCGCATTGGATGATACTTTTGGTGAAATTGGTTCTGGTTTTACAACGGTTTCTACAGATTTTGAATTTCTTTTATTTGCTGTACCAGTTGATTGAGAAGAACGCTTTTTTGGTTTTACTTCAGAAATTTTATTATTTTCAGATTTTTGTTTATCAATTTCAATATTTTCAATAACGCTTATTAGTGCTACAAATTTGTTATACTTTGTATAGTTACGTCTACCAGTTTCATCGTTCATTAGGACTTTAGCCATTTCATGTTTAGAATCTCTCAACGCCTTTAATTTAATATGCTTTGTAATATCCCATCTCCAATTGGAACGATATGCACATAGTGAACACTCAAACGGCTTTCGGTTAAGGTGACCGACGATATGAACATGAAATCTAGATGCTGTGCTTGCCCAGAACTCACAATCTTCACATTTGAATACTTCTTTCAATTTTTTATTGTGTTCAGTTTTTTCATTAAAATCCATTTTTGTAGTTACTTTTCCATAGCCCGTCCCCGTCTCTATGGCAAAATAAGCTGCTACATCATTTTCAGTTGTAGTTTCTTCATCATTCAAACTAAATTGAATGCTCTTATATATCACATCCTTTATTACTTTGTCAACACAATTCACTAATTGTAAGGATGTGTTTTCCGTTCTTATTCTTTCTAAGTTGAGTGTAGACAATAAAGGTTCAGAATTAATTAATGGTAAAAATCTGTTTTCACGTGAATATTGTTTTGAATTTTCAAATTGGCTTCTGTTTTGTTGTAGATAATCTTCATACGTGTATATATCATTGATCGGCTTCTCTATTTTTACATTTTCTGAAATTGGTACAGTCTCTGCATCACCGACGACATGAAAAGGTGCATTACTTTCTGTAAATTTTGGTTCAGAATATTTGACATGCTTCGGTGAAATGGAATGTTTCTCAATAATCTGGTTGCGGTGCATTTGCCTTTTCCTCGTACAAACATCCTTCGAGCATCTGTGTACCATTTTCATGTGCCTTACCAACTTTTGAAAATGTCGAGAAGCGTACAAGCACATATCGCAACTGCTTATCTCTAACTTTTCCCCGTGCACATCTCGTAAATGGGCTAAATGATGACGAGGATTCTGCGTGGCAAATTTACAATATGTGCAAACATAATTTCTTTTAATTTTGCATTGTGGCAGATTATCTTCATTGGTATAAGTTCCATCAGCTTCGTCTGAAGATTTTTCTACTCTTACATCTTTATCGATAATTTTGTACTTCTGATATAGACTCAGTAACGTTTCTGCAAAATTATCATCGCAATCATCAAATTTGGTGTCGTTTGCTTCTATTTTATATAATATATTTTTAGTTATAATGCTGCGGACAATTAAACAATTATTAGACTTTGTAACCATAGAAATGGCATCCATATTTTTTCCAAAGAATATTTGATTAAATTATTAATTGCTTGTTTGTAATAGAGAATAATTGTTATTTATGTTTTCACAATATTATTACACTTGGTATGAAAAACAAAATTTTTAGTTATTCAACAATTATTAACGTTTTGAAATTGATCAATCTATGCGAAAAACAATAAAGTAATAATTATATTGGTTTGATTTGATTGACTATGGATTCTTTTATACTAATTCATTGAATACACAGCCAACTCTGATTTTCTATAAATCTATTGATAATTGTTATTCGAAGTACTGTACCTAATATACGTAGTGGTCAGTAATTATTAATGAAAACTATTGTTACTCATTCAGAAAATTAAGAACAATTATTTCTCAAATTTTTTTTATATATTTGAATTTTGAATAAGTTGCATTAAGATAAACCCTACAAATAAAGCGACATTATCAGGTAATATTAAACATTAATATATGGCCTTTGCGTTTAATCCATGGTATTTTGTCCAAAGTTATTTCAAGCTATTGTTTAACAGGGTCTCAGATTTGTCATAATTTTTTTCGAAACTTCTGGTCATTCTTGAAAACTTGAGCTCTTTGGAAAGGAGTATCTCTTGGATAATAGAGACAGATAATATTGTCACCTATTTAATATTAAAATTATTATCGTGATGTAATCACGACCGTTCGATATTAATAAAATTAATTTTAGACCTGTTTCCGAAATTGTTCACGACTATACTCGTATGTACTTATAGCGATGATATCAGTCAGAATATGAAAAAAATTGTTAACTTGTCTACAAAATCAAGCTTTGCTAAAATTCCGAAGGCCTATTACCGGACTTTTACTTATCAAACCGTTTATGTTGATTATGTGTTTACCAATATGATAATAAATGAAATTTACAGATCTTCTAACAAAATATTCATTACTATTTAATCAAATTAATCAAATAAAATGTAATGGTATAAAATTTACCGTCTTTGAACCGACGAAACCAATCTGGGCACTTTGTTTCCGATAAAGCACTGTCACCATAGGCCTCCATAAGCATTCGATGCGATTCAGCAGCCGATTTCTTCAAATCTACGAAATTGCTGACAATGTGCACTTATTAATGTTGACAAATGTCAAACTCATAAAAAAAAGTATGGCGTGCCCATCCATGGTAGCTTAAGGCGCTGACTCACGCCACCTATAGCTAAACAGCGGATTTAAGCTTATACTCCTGGTATTTATTTTGATTTCTAGTTTGAATTTTTGACTACATTATACTAAAAATATTTTTTTAAAATAATAACACGTGATATTGAGCCGAATTAAGTATTATTTTAAGAACTTCAAATGCAAATTGTCAAAATAATTGAATGAATATTAAGTGATAAATATATGAAAAAATTTTATATATAATCTATTAGTCGCCAAAATGGCCTCATGGTCGTGGCGCTACAAAATAGCTTCTGACTCTTATCTCAGACATCTTACAATAACAAAATATAATCTTTGATTATTTTTTCTGTATTTTTATTTTGATATAAAATACCATTTTTACATATTATTTAAATATTTAAGATGAGAGAAAATTATTGCAATATTTAGAAAATAACGTGTTTTATTATTCATGAAAAGAAGCTGTAAAAAATATTAATATTATATTATTTTCATTTAGCCTGTTAAAAAGGATATTTCAATTTATTATAGCAACTAAACGTTACAGTAATGTTTATATTTTCCAGATTTTTCTACTTTCACTCAATTTAATATTTAGATAATGATCGCAGGCACTTTGTTATGAAGATGAACAAAGATTTAATGGTGTAAAAATAATAATTACTCAGGAGAATTCTAAGATTTATCAAAATTATACCCCAAATAACCAAACCACCAATTTATCCATTTAATACTAGTACATTTTAATATTTCCATTCCATAAATTATTAGCGATTATTTTGAACCACTAGATGGTTCTTTTCCCACTTAGCAAAACAGTTTCACTATAAATTAAAATCAATTTTATTCACATTTTATTACCATTAGATATTCGTAGATATGCTTATGAGCACTTAA
The DNA here is from genome assembly GCA_958298945.1 of Atherix ibis. Taxonomy (NCBI): domain Eukaryota; kingdom Metazoa; phylum Arthropoda; class Insecta; order Diptera; family Athericidae; genus Atherix; species Atherix ibis. The sequence continues at coordinate 61,091,695 of OY282607.1, read as the reverse complement.
AGTTTAATAATCTGAACAAATGCGATTTACCTGGGAAAACCATCAAAATTTATTTCAAAAGGGATTATTTGTTATGCCGAGAGTAAAATCAGTTCAATTTTAACACAATTTCTCAAAACTTCTCTATTGACTCTTGGTTCAATTCATTATTACTGAAATTAAATTGAAAATTTCACTTATTTCGCAAATGGAATTATCCGTTCACTCAATAATTACATGAAGCATGAGTATTGTTTCAGGAGCCTCAAAATGAGGTATTAAATTAGAGAATTACGTTTAAAATTAATTTATTATAAAACCATTCCTATTAGTATTAAGAGTGGTTGTTAGCGTATCAATTATTTATATTGTAAGTATTTGAATTTTTATATAAGAGTTATCTGCGGCTTTTTAATCGTTTACATCCTTTCTTTAAAATATCGTATGAGTTCGTTTACATCCTCTCAACTACATAATCGTATTAAAATAATTAATTTTTGATTATTCTCAAGATATTACAATGAAGAATGAAAAAAAAAACTAATTATTTGGTACAAAAAGTACCCGTGCATGTATTATTTTTTATATACAAATTTATGTCTAAATTTTCTATTCAGAAGTTATTTTTTTAAATATTTACAAGAAGTAATTCGAAATGGCAAGTATATAATTTAAATTAATTATGAAACTTATAATAAAAAAATTCTTAGTCTCATTAACTACAAACCTAGGGCTGAAAATATTTGAAGAAAAAAAATATTCAACTTGCCAGAAAATCTATAAGAAGAACTATCATATTTTCCTGCTTAAAAATCAAATCGAACAAATGTATAAGGTGTGTCAAATTAGGAATTGATGGACTGAAAATTCACATAAATTCTTTTTTTCGACAAAAACTTCTTTACAGAGGGTATTATCATAATGGCGCATCTAAGTAGTTACAATGACCGCTTAAAGAGCCCTACCACCTATTCCGTATTTTTAGCACTTTTATCAGAATTTTAAAAATGCTTTATGCCACCAACAAACTTCTGTTCTCAGTGGAAATATTCTCCATATGCTCATTGCAACATTTTGTAATATATAATTTCATAATACACTTTTGCTTTAAATTTTACTGTACAATTTTTAAAAAAATTGTATAGTAAAATTTGTAGTAATGGTGTATTATGTAGCAATGGCGGTCAGAAGTACCCGACCGAACACAGGAATAGTAAGCAAATTGGGGAAAAGTATCTTTTAGAAAATGTAGAATATTTTTCACAGTGATACTCTGTTTTGGGCAGGAACCGTCGAGCTCCTGAAAATTGCCGCCAAATCTTTTTCCACTGAGCCATTTTTTCAAATTTGAAGAGAGAAAATAATCCGAGGGGATCCTAAATCTGGTGAAGAAGCAATTCGAATTTTAACTCATAGATTTTGGCCATCACAATAGAGGATATGTGAACTGATGGATTATCTTGATGAAGCATTACTTTCTTTTACACCAAGTGCGACCGTTGTTTCTTGATTTAAATACTCAAACGCTGCAATAAGTTCGTATAATACTCACCGTTGATTGTTTTTACTTTTTACAGATAATCAATGAAAATTATCCAATGCGCTTTTATAAAAACTGAGGCTAGCATATGGAATAGTATTCGCCTTCAAACACTTGATTGAAATATCCTCACGACGCTGTCTATGTTCGATTGTGAGCAAGCGTGGTAATTTACAGTTAATATTCGATATACAGAGCCTTTATATATTTCCCTCTCAATAAAATTTATCTTCACAAGATTTTTTTATTTTTGTCAGGTACTTGGAAGATATTTTATTGCTGGATTAGATTACAATACAAAACACTCTTACTGGAATAACCTTCTATCAAATCCTCGAGGAAGAAACATCGATGATGTGCTTTTCTATACGGTACTACAGGTAATTGGTCCTTTTTTTCTTACTTATTGCCCTACATCCATCTAGAAACTTCTCGTTATTTTAGATTATCTCATTACAACTCGAATAAAATTCATAGATTACCTTTTAAAAATTATTTTAGATATGAGCTCGGATCATATTCTCATTACTCTTATACGTAACTTCTTTTCCGCGAGCGTTGCTAACCGTCGCGGAAAGATTCTTTAGGAAGCTCTATCCCATACATCATACCAAATTACTTCCTCTAAAATCCAACATACTAGCCAACTACTAGTTCAAAACGACCTCATATCTTCATTACCACTCCTTTAGTTACCATGAATTCTAATATTGAAACTCTTTCCGATTTAAACTCTGATTAAAATTCTGTTTTCATTATCCTTAATTCTAAGCTAATCCACAAGACTCTTCATCCTAGGTTCATAAATGGCAAAATAGACTGGAACATATTTAGAAACAAATTAGACCAACAGATTGACTTAATACGATCGTTAGAAACAGCGAACGATAATAATGTGGCTGTAAATAACCTCACTATTGTGTGCCGCTCCCTTCGTTTCGATTTGAGTTCTGTTTTTTTGTTAAGTTGGTACATCTGTTGTTGATATTTTCTCTAAATCTTAGTGTCATAGCTTGACATTTACAAAAGTTACGTAGCCAAGAGTACATCTATCTCTGTATGCGTTGCCGATTTTTTACAATTTTAGAAATGGATTTAAATTTGCAACAACGAACTTGTATTAAATTTTGCGTAAAAAATGGATTTAATGGTGCGCGAACGTTGGAAATGTTCGAAAAGGGTTTCGGCAACGATTCTCTAAAGAAAACGGTCGTTTACCAGTGGCACGAGCGGTTCAAAAGTGGTCGTGAGTCAATCGTAGATGATGAACGCAGTGGCAGACCATCGACATCGAAAACCGACGAAAACATTGATAAAAAAAAAGAAATGTTGGTCAATAACCGCAAATTAACCATCAGAGAGATAACAGAGGACTTGAACATTGCCTATAGATCTGTACAAGACATTTTGGTTAATAATTTGAGTTTCCGTCGTGTAGCAGTAAAGTTGGTGCCAAAAGACCTCAATTTCATGCAAAAAAGACACCGTGTTGACGTCGCAAAAGACATGATTTGCGAGCCTGAATCCGATCCCACATTCATCAAAAGGATCATAACTGGAGACGAGACGTGGGTTTATAAGTACGACACGCAATCCAGACATCAGGCAAGTGAATGGCGTTCACCAAATGAGCCGAGACCAAAAAAACCACGTCATTTTCAGTCAAAAAAGAAGGCAATGCTCACGGTTTTCATGGATTACAACGGTGTAGGGTATCATGAATTTTTGCCAGAAGGCCGGATAGTAAACAAGGAGTATTATTTGGGCAATTCGCCGCCAAAAGAGACCAGCATTGTGGGCAGAAAACTCGTGGACTTTGCACCATGATAACGCACCGTCACACAGAGCCATCATTATTCGTAATTTTTTGACGAAAAATGCAACAAATACCATTCAACAACCACCGAATTCACCTGTGACTTCTTTCTATTAAATCGAGTTAAAAAACCATTACGGGGAATGCGTTTCAATAGCCGAGAAAGCACTGATGGACATACCAAAAACCGAATATAAAAAATGTTTTGAGCATTGGATCAAGCTCTGGCATAAGTGTGTTAAAGTCGATGGGGATTACTTTGAAGGGGACAATATAGACTTAGATGAATAAACTTGTATTATTAGTTTTCTGAATAAATTCCGGTAACTTTTTTATCAATTATTGTTAAAAAATGCCTAATTATTTTGATAGAATATACATATTAGAGGTGGCCAAATTGGGCTCTATGTTTATTCTTATTTTAGAACCTTAACCACCAATTCTGTTAAATTCATTAAGTAAGTTAAAGATTCAAGTAGTATGAAGTCGCTTAAATATTGTGTTGTCCAGAAAGTAAATTCGTATAATTTCGATTTTCTTACAGTGAATTAATATTTTATTCAATTAAATATTGTCCAGTTTGATCCAGTACCTTTTGCCATCTTTCTGGAAGTAGCATGATTCCAAGCTCATAAAATGTTTGTTCTTTGCTGGCAAAAAACTGATCAAGGTGATTTTTGACCTCCTCATTTGAATTAAACGTTTTACCGTCTAAAAAATTTTGTACAGACCGGAACAAATGATAATCAGAAAGTGCTATGTTTGAAGAGTGGTGAGTGTAGCAGTATATCCCATCCAAGCTCTAAAAGCTTTTGCCGAGTAGTCAAACTTGTATGTGGTTTCGCAATATCCTGTTGGAACACTATACCTTTCCTATTGACTAGTTTTGGCCTTTTTTTTAAGTGAATCATTCCATTAGTCCAACTGATTACTGTACACTTCTGAATTTATCATTGTATTGCTTGGTATAAGCTCAAAATAAACGATTCCTTTGAAATCCCACCAAACAAATAGCATAACGTTTTCTTGATGAATATTGCCTTCAAAGTGCTTTGAGCCGGTTCAACTTTTCTACTCCAGGATCTTTGTTATAGACAACCCATTTCTCGTCTCCAGTAATGATACGCTTTTAAAATGTATCATTTTCATGTCGTTTGAGAAGCTTATCACAAACGTCTATGGGACGGCAGAAATTTTTTTCCGTAAGAAGATGAGGAACCCATATGTTGATCCTTGAGATTGAACCTACCCATTTCAAATGATCATGAACGGTCGAATTCGATAAATTTAATCTCACAACGATCTCACGAGTTGTTTTTTGCCAGTTTGCATCAATTAATGCCTTTATTGTGTCATCAGCTTCAACTGGCCTTCCAGAACGTGGTGTATCTTCGAGATCAAAATTGCCGGACCGAATTTTGCAAACCAGTTTTGGCACTGGCGCCTACTTAACACATCTTGCCCATTCACATCGCATAATATTTTTCTTGCTTGAACACCATTTTTATCTTTTCTATAGTAAAAAAGTAAAATAAGCCGAAAATGCTGTTTTTTACTTTCCATATTTGGAAGGGTATGACCAAAAACTACTGTGCAGAATCAATCGAATTTGTTCACAAGCAAGCCTTGCTATGTCAGCTGTCAAAATACATATGATTATGCAACTTAAGTGTGAAGTTGGTTGTGAAAAATATAATTAAGTCGTCTGTTGGGAAACAAAGAAATTACGTTCTTGACAACCCAATAATAGCTTTTTGGTTGAATTGAATTAAACTTGAATTTATATATTTAATATAATGTAACTGTGGCATGTCAAAATATACCAACTAAAATACGGACATTAAATAACGAAAAAAGAAAAGTGAGAACGCAATGGCAGCGCTTACGAATGCCTAGCTACAAACAGAAACTTAATCGACTACAACGTGAACTGAATGTGGAAATTAAAAAGCACTATAATGAAAGTCATAGATTTCTTTATGGGAAGCCACTACACAAACTTCTCGTACAAAAGAAAATCAGACCCACTGAAACAAAATGACGGTAACTGGGCAAAAACAGACAAAGAAAAAGCTGAAGTATTTGCTTAACATTTGGTAAATACTTTTGCTCCACATGATGATATAAAAGACAAATCGCATACTAACAAAATTATTGAAGAATTAATGTTCCCAGTTATTATGACTCCGCCTCCCAAAAATTTTAAGCCTTTGAAAATTCCCAATAAAAAAGCTCAAATAAACCCATTAATTTTCCTTTCTCCTATAGACCTATCATCTTTTACCAATTCTTGGTAAGATATTTGAAAAACTCCTATTAAAAAGACTCTACCCAGTCCTAGTTAATGAAAAAAATATGCCTGATAACCAATTTGGCTTCCGATAAGAAAACTCCACTATCCAGCAATGCCATCGCATTGTAGATCATATTGCATCCTCTCTTGAGGGGAAAGAGTATTTCCCAGGAGTATTTTTAGATATCTCCCAAGCTAACGATCGTGTGTGGCATCCTGTACTCTTTTGGAAACTCAAAAGCCTTCTCCCTTCAACATATTGCCTTGTCGTCCTAATCATAAATTCATACATCTCCCAACGTAATTTCAAAGTTACAATTTACTCAGAATCCTCGGAAATATATCTTGTTCTAGCGGGAGTCCCATAGGGTAGTCTCCTTGGTCACATTTAATATAGTATTTATACCCATGACATCCCATCTGATCCTAATACTATCATTGTTACTTATGCAGATGATATGGCCATACTTGCTATCCATACAATTTACAAACCCACATCCACAACCTTCAATCCTGGTTTAAGAGATGGAGTGTGAGAGTCAATGAACTGAAGAGTGCTCACATTACTTTCACACTTTGTCTAGGAAAACCTACCGCTTTATACGTTAATAGCAACACGATTCCACATTATGATAAAGTATTTTATTTGGGACTTTACCTGGATATGAGTTTAACATGGAACCCACATAATAGACTTAAAAGAGTTGAAGGTAACAGACGTTACCTACAACTTCTTCGACTACTTGACAAACGGTCGAAACTAACAACCAAAAGTAAACTTCTAATCTACAAAACAATTATAAAAGCTATTTGGATATATGTAATTGAACTTTGGGATTCAACGAAACCTTCCAATTCCTATCACATCCAGGCCTTATAATCCAAGATCCTCCGTAGAATTGTTGGTGCCCCCTTTTATTTTCGTAACACCGTAATAGATTGTGATCTAAATGTTCCCTTTGTTCAGGACCTGTACATTTCCCGCTATCAAAAATTTCACTCCCGTTTATCCTATCATCATAATCCTCTTGTGAGAGAATTGCACTGTACTTTCATCTCCGGAAACAGTCATCGGAAACTTAAGAGACAATGGCCTAGAGATTTTCCAGAGAAATCTAACTTCCATTAGTTGGAGAAACGTCGATGGGTGTTTATTCCCACTTCATGATGCACAAGATTGTAAATTAAAATATTTTGTAAATCTACTTGTTACAATACAATTATAGTTGCAGATAAAAAAAATCATATTTTCGATTTTTGAAGAAAACTAATAACATTATCGAAAAAATTTATATATTTTTTTAATTCGTTGTTATCATGTCTTTTTGTAAAGTAGTAAAAAAAATATTAAAATTCAATGCATTTTCAGTGTTAATAAATTGTAATTTAGAAAAACTAATAACGTAATAAACTTGCAATCCATAAATAAATAATCATGACTTCCAGGAACTTAATTTTTCAAAGTTTGTTTGAAAATAGATTCTAATGAATTCATTAGATCAGTAAACAGAAATTCAAAATTCATTTTAAATTGAAAAAAAGAACCGGTAACTTGCAATTAAATTGTCAAAAGAATATATTTTGCATACAAATAAATGGACTCAAATAAATAACATGAATTAGTATCCTGCAATCGATGAAATGTGCAATAAATATTAATCAATTTCTTGTTAGGATCCCAATTTAATAAAAAAAACTAATAAATGAAAATTAAAACTATTGCAATTGCGTATTCCTAAAAATAACTATTTTTATTTGATATCGAAAAATGATTAATTAAATCGAAAAATAATAATGGAAAATATTACTTTGGTACTTTAATTGCCAAATATTTGCTTTCGTAGAAAAAAATTCTGTACATTTTTGAACTACGGATGTATAAAACTTACATACTCGTAACTGCTACACTATTCGAGATTTAATAAAAACTTACAAATGAAACATGAATAGGAACTGAAACAAATTTCAACAATTAGTTTTAGTTTTTATTCATGCTTCATTAGTAAGTTTATAAGTTAAGCTTACTATTAAATGCAAGAAAACAAAATTTAAAAGCGTTCCAGAAATTTTTTATTAATTTTTTAAGTGTGATAAAGCAACAGAAATAAATACAAGGCAATTTTCTTATTATTGTTAATAAGTAAAACATAATTATATCAAGTTTTGTCGAATATTTAATTTGTATTCAATTAAATGTTAGGGAAATTTCAAATTCGCGAAATAATCTAAATAAAATTATTTATCGATTAATTTATTTTATAATGTGAACATTAAATTTCATTGATTGATTTAAAATTAATTTAACTTGCTCTAGTAGAAGTCTAATATTTCAAAATAAAATATTTTCAACTAACATTGAATAAATAAATAATAGACACTTTTGTAAACTTGTTTGTTTGTTTGCATTTCAAGTAACATTAGTACTAAAATATGAATTCTATGTGCTACGGCACTTAAAAAATATTTTGGCGACTATATTATAATTCTGGATGCCAAACGATCAACCAAGTTCTAATAATAAAACTACTACTTAACTTCGGTGATCGAACGAGAACCGTTGAATCCAGGATGGCTTTTTTTGTATTGTATTGTTCCTAAATAGTCGCCATACCAAATAAATAAACGATCATATTTTATATATCAACTGATTAACAACTTTATGACACGTCGAAGCTGGACACGTGGCAATATTGGTCAGTTCGCGATGACGATTGAACAAGTTGGATACGTGGCGATGTTGTTCAGTTCAAAAAAACCTAAATTAAGAGGTTATATTTTAATCTATTTAGCTTAATTTGGGGAGTCAAAGTATCGCCAAATAATTTAATTATCAAGTAGGTATTAGAATTTTCTACTTTCGTGATGAAGGTTTAAAGAGTTTGCAATGATTATTATTGAGGACCAAGTTATCCAAATTAGGCAAACGACTAAAATGACTTAAAGCATTGCATAAAATATTATTGATACCTAATACTATAGTGTGATGGTACTGGATTACTGGATTACAATCCCTTGAACTCACTGCATATTCGAATTTTTATAAGTATTTTCGGAAGATTTAATATAAATATATAAACATTAATGAGTTTTTGGGCTTCCAATATAAATGAATTTCTCTTTTAAGCAGTTTTGTTTTTCTAAAATTATTTACGGTAATGCTAGTAATTATTTCGGTAATGTTTACGAAACCACGACAGCATATTTTATTTCCACCGATAAGACCTACCAAAGAATAGCTTAATAATATTATTTTAATATTAATAGATAATATATTCTGATATTAATCAGTTATTAAATACTACCTTTGACATGTTACAGTAGAATTGTAAACCTCTTTAATTATAAGAGGTATGTTCAAAAAGTATAGCGAATTTTCGAGGGTTACGTATATTCGATTTTCGAATTTTTTGTGGCGTTCGGTTGGTACTCATGTTTTTCACTTATGCCGACAAGTTCAGCCATTTTGAATGTTCAGTTAATTTTTGACAGCTGCTTTGCTTCCACGTGTTTTGTCTCGTCTTCGATTTTTGCCCATTCCAAACAATGGATCAAAGAATCTGTATCAAATTTTGTGTGAAAAACAAAATTAATTGCTCAGATGCATTCCGAATGTTCACTGCAGCATATGGTGAAGTTACGTTGGACCGAAGCAACGTTTATTGGTAGTACAAAATGGTTTCAGAGGGCCGAGAAGATGTGAACGACGAAAAGCGTCAAGTCGGTCGGATGTGAAGATTTTGCTTACATTTTTCGACAATCATGCGTTCTTGCCACAGGGTAGAACGGTCAATAATGAATATTACCTGTAAGTTATGCGGAAGTTGCTTGAAGCATTCCCCCAGAAACGCCCGGATTTGTGGAAGAACAAAAATTGGCTTTTGCATCATGATAACGCCCTTGCTCACGCATTGTTGCTTGTGCGCGAATTTTTGGCCAAAAACAACACATTAATAATTCCGAAGCCACCGTATTCCCTAGATCTGGCCCCCTGTGACTTTTTCTTGTTCCCGAAACTGAAGAACCCCATGAAATGACGATGCTACGCTACGATTGAAGAGATAAAGACGGCATCGTAGGAGGAGCTGAACAAAATCACAAAAAATGATTTTTTGAAGTGCTTCGAGGATTGGAAAAAACGTTGGTGCAAGTGTGTTCTATCTGATGGGGATTACTTTGAAGGGGACAAAATAGATATTCATAAATAAAAAAATAATTTTTGAAAAACAAAAAATTCGCGATACTTTTTGAACAGACCTCATATATAAAAACCTTTGCTCTTCTACTGCCTATTCTAAAAGAAATTCATCTCCCTTGTCTTATTGATGTCTGATTTAGAAAGAGATCCATCCATCCCCTATTTCGATTTTCCAACCTCCCGCCCACACCGGGAGTGGAAACCGTGATTGGGAGCGACGATGAATTGCTCAGATGCATTCCGAATGTTGACTGTGGCATATGGTGAAGTTACTTTGGGCCGAAGCAACGTTTATCGGTGGTACAAAATGGTCTCAGAGGGCCGAGAAGATGTGAATCATGAGTCGATTGTAGGAGCGTGGTGCATCATGAGTTCTTGCCACAGGGTAGAACGGTCAATAATGAATATTACCTGCAAGTTATGGGGAAGAAACGCCCGGATTTGTGGAAGAACAAAAAATTTTATTCATGAATAAATAAATAATAATAGTGGAATTTTTCCACCTATAGGCTCACCATTATATGACGATGATATTCTCTACTGCCGTCGATTTAGACGATAGTAGAGAATCCCATTAACTTCCCAGTCGACAGTAGAATAGCTATATTTACTAATAGGCTAGCAATTATTGGATAGTTAAATGATTCGGTGTTTTGGCGGTGGAGGTTATGCAGCGTGCCCGGTGCTCACTGTGATTTAAGAGTTGCTCTACCTACTAACCAAATATAATAGAAGATCTTTAGTCGTTTGTAGACAAATAGACTTGTTCAAAAGTGGAAAATTTCTGTTCACATATTGGCCTAACACTGAAAAACCAGTCTCCTCAACAACCATTTCGAATTTCTGCCTAATAAAACTTCTCAGAATTGAAATTGGGCATACCGCTCTTACCTTATCCTTCATACCATTTCTGTGGCGTTTAACTCATCATTCTCCATATTTTACAATAAATTAAGGCCACTTAACCCAAAATTTCTTTTTGAATAAGGTCTCCTTCCATTTTGGAGCTCCAAAATCCAACAATTATTTTTCCTAGCCCTGTTTTTGACTTTCTCAATCATCGAAATCTGCATCACAAAATTTACTAATATCTGACTTTTTCCTGCAAATAACTCTCCACCAAATTCATTAGAAAGCTGGAAATTCCAAACGACACGTAATATGAAGTCGCCAAGTGGCCTAATTGTCATGGCGCTGCAGAATGGCTTCTAGATCTTGTCTCGGAGACCTTAAAACAACAAAAAAAATAACTGATTGTGCAAAATAAAACCGTTTGCCGCATTTGCAGGTAATGAGAGCGTTCAAAACGGACTCGGCCAAGATTATATGATATCCAAATAAATCAAGTCAAAAAAACCGGAAATCGCTAATATATCCAATAATTAAAACTATGGATATAATTAAAAATATATCCAATATCGAAAATATTTATGATACGGAGAATCATAAGCCAATATTGGAAGCATACAAAATAGGATCGAAAATGCTGAAGTCATTGCTCGGTAAATCTGAGTTAAGCATAAATAAAATCGATGATGTTATGTTGTGTTTCCGAGAGTGCCTTGAAGATAATCAACAAAGTCAATAGACTATCCAAAATATAGATCTTTCTACAAGGATCATTAGCCACCGATCAACAAAAAGTAACAGACACTAATTCGAACTACTTAATAATAACAATAACTCACAACAGGCAGTAACAATAAAAAAATAAGCAACAACAATCAACAAACAAGCCGCAACATACAGCAGCGCTCCAACAAAGAGCAACAGGGTGTAATAATCAAAAAGCAATAAATTCAGTAAGCTAATATAATGTTAAATTTATCCCCATAACCCCGTAATTTTGGGGGGTGTTCTAGTTCCTATAGTGTATACTCTAGAAGAAACTGGAATACTACATCAATCCACCTCCAAATTATATTTAATTTGTTTTAGGTTTTTTTTTCATAATAATAAATTTAAAATAGTAAGTTGAATTGTAGACTCCAACTCGATAACATTAAAAATCTAAGTGATGACGAATCAAAATATAAAATAAAAGATTTCATTTAATACAAAAATATAATTTCATTTAAACATTCAACATATTGGAACTTGTATAAGGCCCCGTCAACTTTTCATAATAGAATTATCAACATCTTTAATAAAATTCTGGAACTATCCATTTTTCCAAATTGCTGGAAGGTTGCAACATCTAATCCAGTCCCGAAGAAAATTCTCTCCTATTCTTCGGCAAACAAATTTAGACATATTTCTTCATTAACTTATATCTCTAAGATCCTGGAAAAGATCTTATCCATAAGCTTTGAGCAGACACTTGCCAAAAGATTCAAACCAATCTACAAGGATCATCTTTATCTACGATCCTTTTCAATACATATATTCACACCATATTCTACCTTCTATCATTTTTCGACCATTACATATATCCTAACAATCTTTTTGAACAATAACAAATTAACAACGGCAGGCGTAATATCAACCCTTGGAACCGCATTAACGGTAAGATAATCTATAAATCAAAGAAACTTTGTCTTCATGTTATTACGAAAATAGGTTGTAGTGTATCTGATTCGTCAGTAGGCCCCTTCCTGAACCTCATAATGGTGATAAATAATTGTGTGACAAAATTAGCACTGTTTTCCGAAAAGTTAACATTGTAGTCGGCACCAAAAGTAAGGTTATTAAAAAGAGGCAATTAGAGTAATCACAAAAACTGACCCAACTACAACGACAGCTTTAAATAGAAATACGAATATATCGAAGTGAATGATACGAACAGTATCCTTAAAATCCTACAGACAATATGAACAGCAATAAAACTTATTCTATCTTATAAATGTACATCTCACCCATTGCGACAAAACGATGGTATCTGGGTAAAATCGTACATAAAAAAGGCTACGATATTAGCCAAACACTTGATGGATACTTTCACCATATACAAAGGACATAGAAGATAGAATGTATGACAAAACACAATTATATTACTTATGAGTCCTAAAGAAAACCTAGAAAATTCACCCCCATCCGAAAGTAAGTATTGAATCCATCAACTTCTCAATTCCTGATAATGATTTAATAACCGCTTCTATCATTAAACAACTCATATATTCTATAGTATTCTTTGAACCACCTATATAATCATACTTTGGAAATTTTCAGTCAATAAAGTGATTCTTAAACATATTACATCAGTGAATTTTCCATACTTGTATTGATCTGTTAGTTTGAAAAACTCCTTTTAAAACATGTTTACCTTATCCATGAAGATAGAAAAATTATTTCCGATAATCAATTTGGTTTTTGATTTGACCATCCACAATCCAACAATGTCATCATGTATTGGGTTGTCGGATAAGTAATTTCGTTTTTTTTTTATAAAAATGAAAGACGGTTTTCTTATAGTGAATTAATATTTTATTCAATTAAATATTGTCCAGTCTCATCCAATATCCTTTACCATCTTTTTGGCAGTATCATGATTCCACGCTTATATAATTTTTGTTCTTTGCTGGCAAAAACTGATCCAAGTGATTATAGACCTCTTCACTTGAATTAAACGTTTTAACATCTAAAAATTTGGAAAGAAACCGAAACAAATGATATACGTAATCGGAAGCTGCTAGGTCTGGAGAGTATGGTGGGTGTGGTAGTATATCCCTTCCAAGCTCTAAAAGCTTTTGCCGAGTTGCCAAACTTGTATATGGTTTCGCATTATATTTTGACAGCTGACATAATAAGCAAGACTTGCTATGTCAGCTGTCAAAATACATATGATTATGCGGTTTAAATGTGTAGTTGTGAAAAAATACAATTAAGTCCTCTGTTAGGAAACAACGAAACTACTTTCCGGACAATCCAATAGTTAACTACATTGCGTCCTCTTTTCAGCAAAAAGAGAATTTTTCAGCAGTATTTCTTATTCTAAAGTAATATCACTTTCAAAGTCATTTCCAAATGGCTGTTAATACAGAATATTCTGAAAAATACTCTGTTACAGCTGCTGTTCTTTGTGGCCAGTATCCATAATCCACTCCTATACAATATTTATACTTTTGACATTGGAACTAATCCCAAAACTATTGTATAACTGCTGCCTGTGCGGAAGATATTGCTATTTTTATAATACCATATCAAGGATCTCTGAAACTGGTTTATGAGGTGGAGAGTAAAGATAAATGAGCAGAAGAGAGGCCATATTACCTTCAGCTTCTGCAAAGATCTCTACATTCCTATGTACTTTAATGGTAACATCATTCCACTAAAAAGCAAAGTACGCAACCTGGCACTAAACCGGGGAAAACATCTTAATTGGTATTCTCAAACGAAATTAAAGAGACTTGAACTTAATAGACGTTATCACCTTAGACTACTGGCCACCGATCGAAAAGGACATTAAGGAGTAAATCTTTAATCTATAATACAGTTTTAAAATTGATCTTAACATTGCAGTTCTTATCGTTTCTAATCGCTTTCATTTAAAATATGAAAATTTTTATTTCCGGTTATCTATCACTATAATACTCTTCTTTAAAAACTATATTTTTGCTTTTAAAGACTCATCTGCGCTTAAGTAGAAATTGGTCAAGAAATCTTTTGAAGCGTTAATATGACTTGTTAGGTAGAGAAACACCGATGGGTGTTTACTCTCTCATGTTACTCTCCTGTCATTATAGTTTTTTTGTCATAAAATCTTCTTTTTACAACACTTATTTAGTAGTAAATACTAAAAAAAACTTAAAGAAATGTTAGAAATGTAGAGATATAAGAGGATATCTTTTATGAAAACATAGAAAGTTCATGTTACGAGTACACAAGCATTTTATTACTGCTTTAAAAAATTATTAATATTAATAAAATTTATTTTTTCATCGATTAAAAATAAATAGAATATTTTTTTGTTTAAAAATGCACTATTCATTGAATAAGGTAATTAATTACCTATCTTTTACGGATGATGTTGAAGATGGAGTAATGTTATTTTTAAGTTGAAAATATTACGTTCTTATATATATCTATAATTATTGTAGATCTTTGAAATATATAATAAGATGCAGATAAAGCGCTATATAAAAAAAACACAAATCCAATTACTTACATGTTTACAATACAATTTTGTTCACTTTATTGTCTTCGAATATTACGATCACAAATTCAAATTGTCTTGGGGTGCATTAATCTCCAAATACGGTTTGAGGGTTCAATAGTTATGAACTTACGTAGAATATATTTAGGTATTCAAAAACCTTATTTAATCTTATTTAAATATCAAGTTTTATTATACATTCATAATTTTTTTAATTATCGTAACGAATTGCAATGCAATTGCTTCAATAGATAATTTTTAATAGAAAATATGTTTTTAAGTCCTTTTTATGTACACGTATGTAATTTATAAGTTCAACTAATATATTAGCATTTAATGAAGAAGCAATCATTTTTCAATTACCATAGCTCTTGACATAATTTCAGTAGAGAATATATTGATTTAAAAAAAGGATATAGGAATTAATTCATTTATACATTTATGTAGTCCTATAACAATAATTTCATTATATAAAATTTATATAAATACATTTTCTCTATTCGAATCTAAGAATTTATATAACACTTACTGCAATGATAATATTTTTTCATTATAATCGAACGAACTTAAATTGAATCAAATAGGAAACCGAATAGGTCATTAATGTTCCCTTAAATATAATAATAATCATATTATGCATTTTTCGATAGAAGATGAATAGTTTGATCCACTTCTATCTATACTCAATTACGAAATACATTAAATCCTAATGCAAATTCAAAAATGCCCAAATGGCTTTTGGGAAAATCATTTTCAATAGAAAATCTAATTTTATGCAAATTATGTGGTGGTGCGAAACAACTTTAATTACTATTTGGCTGATGGGACAAGCACATTGAAATTTTGCATAATCACGAAAACCAATTACATACAAACGCGAAATAATTTAGTGTATTTAACATTGAGCAATGAGCATTTGGTATTGAGTACAGAAACTATAACAAATCCTCGCAAACCTATCATATTATCGTTTGCAAATATAATGCATAAAACGCTTATAATTATTTTTAGCCTTTATGGTTACCCATAAAATTAGCATTGCCAAAATGTCCATACTTCAATTGAAAAATGTCCATTGACCATTTAACATTGTTAAGAAATCATTAAAAATTTTTAATTTACTTTGTCTTCTCGACAAAAATATTAAAATTATTATCTTGTTTTTAGAAAGGTTCTAATATGAAATAACACAAAAAAGGGATTGTTCATAAAGTTATTATATTAAATTTGACTAAGCAAGTACTTTAGTCATAAAGCTAGAGATTATAAATTCTAGATAGCAATTTTTAACGGTGCTATAACTTAATAATTATTATATTCAAAAGTATACGTTTCAACCTCGTCCGATAATTTTGCGACTATATATGTTAAAGTGAAGTTGCATTTGTT
Source organism: Atherix ibis (assembly GCA_958298945.1). Lineage (NCBI taxonomy): Eukaryota > Metazoa > Arthropoda > Insecta > Diptera > Athericidae > Atherix > Atherix ibis. The sequence continues at coordinate 61,075,391 of OY282607.1, read as the reverse complement.
TGTTTTGTGTTAAGTTTAGTGAATCCAAGAGTTTAACCATGAACCAATGGGAAACAGTCCTCATCGAGAGCAGAAGTTTTTCAGTAGCATTTTTAAAGGACTGAAAAACAATGGATGACGAACTTCACTAAGGAAAGCCATCTAAATCGAAAAATTGATAAAATGTGGAAGGAGTCAGTTCGTAACAAACTGTCAATCGACGCCTTTTAAAAGCTTAAAGTAAGTCCCACAGTCATAACCACCAATAATTGGCCTTTGAAGATAAAATATTTTAATGTGGTTCTACAGTTATCATATTTAACTGATCATAGACCTTGCACATTTTTTGTTGTTGGTCAAGATCAAAATAACACTTTCAAATACGTAATCTTAGTACTGTCATAACATGCCTTTCAGCACTGCTACGAAGAGTTGCAACAACACCACCTTTGATGAGCTGCGCAATGGAACTAATTCAATTATTTAGAAATCCGTAGATATTCAATCAAAAAATGCAATATTTGTCATTATTTCTAATATCTTTGTTATGATCATTATTTATACTGAAGAACCGGCAAGATAGAGTCTAAATCGGATCACATAAAGATGTAGTTTTATAAGGTAGACTTAGTTTATAGTAGGAGAATTGAGGGCTATACTTTTGTAAACAATAAGAGTATAGCCATTTGTTATTAGCACATTATTATTTATGGGAACTGAAGCCTGGTTCCCCAGATTTCATTTTCTGTATTAAAGAGGATATTAGTGCGCTCTCCCCTTATGATCTAATATAAGGGAAGATATTAGAAAGGTTAACAGGCTTTTTTTCTTAAAGTAAATTTTGGTAGTTGGTGATTAGTGGAGAGTTGCTGATTACCTTGAATAGGGAGCTTTGGCATATTGATGGCTTTGGCAACGGATGCATTGGGCTCAATGGTGGAGGAACCGATTAGTGGTCTATAAATCTCAATTGCGTTTGCTATTAAAGACTGGTTGCCCGTCATGACCTTGAGATTATTTTTTTTCTGACGCGTGGTTGTTGGTTTTACAATTTGCACATAAGATTCTAGATCATTGTGGATTTTCGGGATAGGGAGTAAGTCCATATTTGGTACATACCTCTGAAACCTTATAGCAGGCGTATCAAACTCAATTTGCAGCAGGGGCCATATTATATTAGCATGTTTTCAATATTAAAAAATGGATCAAACAAAAACTATTTCAAATCATAAATATTTCACATTTATTTAAAATCAGATAAATTATATAAAAAATTGACAAAAACACTTATTTATTGTTATTATATTATTTTATTCAGAACGCTTGGCACAGTTTTCCAAAAATCAAATCAATATAATTTTCAAAATTGGGTATAAATGCTGATCGATTAATCTAAACATTTCTTTAATTTTATGCTTTTTTATTACAGAAAATAATTGCCCGATAAATTATGTGCTTTTGAACATAGCTAGTATACGCGTTACAAAAGACAACATTTTGGGAAACCGATCAGCAGGTAAGTTAGAGTAAAATTCTGGAATTCCAATATACCGTATATTTTTGATTCAGCAAAGAGTCACATTCGATTTCAATCAATTCTATTTGTAAATTATAGCCAATAATTTCAATATTATTGGACAGAGGCGAAGTAAAAAAACCAAATAGTAATTCACAGTTTTTGAAATCAGAAAATATTCTATCGGACTGCGTTTCTAACAACTTAATTTGACGAGAATATTCCGCAAATCTCAAATCATGTAATTTTAAGAGCAAAGTTTGGCAACTTTTAAAATAACTAAGATTTTCTTTTTCCAAGTGATAACTTTTGTTTAAATATTGTTGATACTGTCAAATAGTTTGATAACGATTTGATTTTTTTTCCTTGAAGCATAAGTTGACAAAGATGCTCAGTAATATCAACAAAGGAAGTCAAATATTTTATTCACTGGTTCATCTTTCAACTCAACGTATTCATAATTTTTTGTTTCTAAGAAAATTATGATTTCATTAAGCAATTCGAAAAATCGTTTTAATACTGTACGACTCGAAAGCCATCGAATTTCAGCATTATAGGGAAATCTGTGTGTTTACACTATATCTTCTAGATAAATGAAACGTGCTCGAATAAAATTTACAATTTTAGTGTCTTTTTTTTAGCATCTAAAACTTTCGAACATAATGCAATGAAAATGTTCAAAATAATTACCACTACGTTTTTGTATATTTCTTTTAGTTTTACAACAACTCCCTTAGTAACACCCATCATAGCTGGTGCTAACCAACTTTTCTAATGGTAAATTAAATTTATTAATTTTAATAAATATCGGCTCCAGTGGAAAAATAGGAAAAATCTCTAAAAGCTCGTCATTCATTTTTAGGTTGACATCACATCCGCGAATAAAGACTGCCAGTTAAGCAATGTTTCGAATGTCTGTACTTTTATCGATATCAATATGCTAAAATAGAATTCAAATGTTTATATTGTTAAACTTAACTGATCACTCAAATTCTCGGCAATTTCATCTATTCATCTGGGAACAGTATTTCGTCTTAAACTAATATTTTTTTAATTTTTTAATTGTTCTGGTCATAACACTTCCACTGCTTTAAATAAGCATTCACTTATAAACTCTCGTTCCGTAAAGGAATTTGCAATTAAATATTTTACAACGGCAGTCTTGTCTTCAAGAGGTTTAGTAAACACGGCTTGTTTTTTTGCAACAATTAACTTCATTTTTGACAGTTGGTTTTCACGAATTTTTTCAACGTGTTGGCCGCAAATCGCATAATACTCGTAATAATAGTTTATTATAACAGAAATACTATTCTTATTAGCACTATGACTTTTTAATTAAATACAAATGAAACACAAAATTCTCAAAGCTGAGCAGACAGCGCTAGTAATGTTGACGATCAATGATTGCGAGAAGCCGAGGCACGAACAAACTAAATGGGGTTGCCATACTTATATCTATCACATGCTATCAATATTACATGATTGGTGCGACTATATTTCGAATTATTCGAATGCAGAATTTTACCTAAATTCTATGCAAATTAAAAAAAATTTGTCTATATGAAAATAATGAATTAATATTGTTTTAATTTTAAAAAATTTGTTTTTCCAAAAAGTCAAGACTATTTGTCGGTTGGCCGTGTTTGATATGCTTGCCTTACAGTGTTTCTAAGAATGCCAAAAAATTAATATTTTTGACATCTTGTATGAACAACGATACCTATAAAGGATCTGATACCATCCCGGGTAAAAAAGATTTGTTTTATTATTATTGCTAAATTCAATTATTGCTAAATTCCTCTGATGTACAAATTTGCCAGCCACTTACAATCTATGGATAAATTGGAAAAATTATTTTGCTGCAATTAATATCGATTGCTTTGGCATTTAAAAATTTGGTAGTAGATACTGTTGGTTTAGTTGCTAAAAGAGGATCACCGTTTCGGTAATCATTAATTAAGAAACAGTGATAGTCGACAACTTTAAATGTAAGGGAAGAAAAATTAATTATTCTGTTCAGAACATTTGTTTTTATAGGGATTATTGTTGTAATTGGTCTTTGTTGTGTTCGAAATTTGAATTCTAGCTCCTTTTGTGGGCTTGTGGTAGAGGCGTCAAAAATGGGAGGCAAATCCCCCATTCAGATGGTGGTTGGTGATAGAGGAAGGGGGATTGTGTTGATGTCCATGTCTATGGCTTCCTCAAAACACTTGCTACCGAATTTTTTTTGGCACTAACCACTATCCGTAATTGCGCAAACAATATTAAATTCACAAACAAAAGTAAAATACTATCTGTAAACAACTACAAGACAATACCGCTGTATTTTTATATATAAATAAATGAACTCGAACGTAAAATAATTGAAATAAAAAAACCGTCTGGACTAATACGCAGTATAGAAAAGAATGCGAATTAAAACATTTTACAATTTTTACTCTATGTGAAGATTTTATAATTCTTAAGAGTCCTAACAAGAACTAGAATTTATTAAATTATAAAAATATTTAATCTTAAATGTTATGGCTTCAAAATCTGATGTAATTAAATTTCATATATTGTCATATAAATGCATAAGAAGATATTTAAGGAGATGCATTTTTACGAAGCCTTTCCAATTATCACGAAATATATCAATAACTACCGAAAGTATTTGCACTCGTAATTCTACTGCAGGGCGAAGTATGTACTGCTAGCAGGTTATGATATTATAATTAATTATTAATTCAACTTAAATAGTCGTATATCTGTTAATCATGTATCTTAACTTTCAGACCAATAATTATCTTACAACGTATAATGTTTACGACAAATATATTCACAATTGAAATTATGTTGAATGATCTTGCATTCATTAAGATAATGCACTGACACCCTATTTATATATTTTTTTAATTAATAATTCCACAATATAATATTTAAAATTTTAATTTTTATTTTATTACTTTTACCAGGTGTATAAGCTTAAATCCGCTGTTTTTTAGTCAAAAAAATACATCTTTTTTTCATAGAAAGCAAAAACAAATTTATTCAAAGTACTTGTTCTCGCTAACTACACATTTTCCCCATCTCTCGGGCAATTTGTGGATACCACGCCAAAAAAATTCCTTCTCTTTCTAGGCAAACCACTCATCAAGCCATTTTCGGACGTCTTCGTAAGATCGAAGTACTGCTCAATGAGCGCGTAGCCCATCGACGAAAACAGGTGGTAGTTGGAAGGGGCCAGGTCTGGCAAATAAGCGGGGTAGGGTAGCACCTCCCAGTTGAATATATCCAAGTAGTTTCGGACCATTTTGGACGTGTGCAATGGTGCGATGTCGTGGAGGAAAATCAGCTTGTCATGTCTTTATTCATAATCCGTCCTTTTTTCCCGCAGAGCGCGGTGCAATTTGATCATTTGTTGGTGGTAGCGGTGAGCATTGACAGTTTCACCAGGTTTCAACATCTCATAGTAGACGATACCCTGCTGATCCCACCAAACGCACAGTTTGGTCTTCCGTCCAAAGCGATTTGGTCTTGGGGAAGATGTTGATGGTTGGCCGGGATCAACCCACGATTTCTTGCGTTTAGGATTCTCGAAATATATCCACTTTTCATCGCCTGTCACAATCCGATGCACGAACGACTTTCTTTTTTGTCTGGCGAGCAAGATTTCGCATGTGTTTTGGCGTCGCTTCTTCTGCCTATCGTTCAATTCACGCGGCACCTATTTTCCGATCTTTTCAATCTTCCCCATGATACGCAGATACATCAAAATGGCTGGTTAAGTAACACCCAATTACTCCGCGAGCATTTTTTGGTTCGTCCAAAAGAGCTTGCAATTGATGGTCCTCAACCTTCCTAGGCCGATTTTCATGCTTCTTGTCCCACAAGTCAAAATTGCCGTCTTTGAACCGACGAAACCAATCTCGGCACGTTATTTCCGATAAAGCACTGTTAGCATAGGCCTTCATAAGCATTCGATGCGATTTGGCAGCTAAACTAGACATGATTACCAAAGGAAAAATATATGTGGTTGTACGAAATTGCTGACAATGTGCACTGATTAATATTGACGGATGTTAAACTCATAAAAAAAAGTATGGTGTGCCCTTAGATTAAAGAAGTACTGGATAGGCCTCTACACAAAAATTCTGTCCAAATTTTGTTGGCAATACATTCAAAGAACGCACACACATGCAATACAACAGAAACGGCGTAAGTCATTGGGGCCCAATTTAAAAGTTCAGTATGCGATTGAAGCGGTTCGTTTAAAACCATTCTTCATATGTGATATCATTTATGCGTAAAGAAGCAGATTTTTTAATTTTGCGGGTTTTGTTGTTTGATGGAATTAGTTATGCAAATATGCAATAAAACACAGTATTCTATTTTTAAATATTTATTTATTTATTATGTATTTTCATTTTATTTATTTCACTGTATATAATTTATTAAAACAGAATTTTTAATGTGGGGAATAGTATATAAAAATATGAATTGTAAGTTATATGTTTATATGAAAGCAATTATGTGCACAATAAGATGTTATTCGTATACAACATTAAAGGAAATGCTTTAAAACTAAATTACAATATGAAAAATTTAATGAACTTAAAACTTAAGAAATAATATTTTTAAAAAATTTAAAAAATATTATTTAGTAAATGCATTATAATGTGGTATAATAGAGCAAGCAAAACAAATTTATTTAAATAATAAACTTAACGAAGATCAAACTTTATTTATTTTAACACAATGAAAACAGCAATGGAAAATAGACAGAAAAATTCGGTCCCTTAAACTTTCTTACACACACTTTATATACACCGGCACTGTACTATTTTATGGTAAACATTGAACTGTCAACATCGGATTCACAAATGACAAAGCTAACCCCCCAGTCTCCACTTTCATGGAGAATTAAAGTTTTCAAACTCTCCGAAAGTCTACAAAATTGAGGCGGTTTATATTTAATTGATATTTACGAAATGTATAATAAACCTAAAATAGAATTCCATCTATTAAAAAGATTGTACAAAAAATAAAAATTGCCTATCGTTGTGTTTAAATTGTTTTTTGTTTCCAATAAGTGAATTAAAATAAATATAAATTTTGCTTTTGCAATTAAATAAATTTCCATTACGACACATAGATGGCAGTGGGTGTCATGTCTACATAAAAAATTTTTGACAGTCATATCCCCTTAGTAAAAATTTGTACACAAAATTGCATGTACATATATGGTAGGGGCCTATCCAGTACTTCTTTAATCTAAGGGCGTGCCCATGGTAGCTTAATACGCTGGCTCACGCCATCTATGACCAAACAGCGGACTTAAGCTGATACACCTGGTATTTATACATTATTTATTATAACTTATTTAATTTTAACAACTAATTTAAATAAAACAATACAACAATTTTTTAATTCAAGTGATTTTTAAAAAAAAAACTAATTTCATATACACATATATTTGAATTATTATTTACTTACTCTACTACATCAACTACAATATATAACTCCTATATTAATCATATCTGCTATGTTTTGTTTGAGCGCAAGGTGTCGATTAGACAACATTAACAACGTATACTTTAGGAAACCCTGGCTAAAATCTTAATCAATCGAAAAAAAGACTATTTCTATAGATATATGATAAATGATAAAGAAAAATAAGTAACAGGTTAATTATCTTAATTCATATAATCTGAAGTATTAAAAATAGAAATTGCAATTCCCATTCAACCCTTTCATTTAAAGATTAAAATTTCATAACTGATGTATTATAGGTAAAAATGAATGATAAGTTTTAATGACGCTATACATCATCCTGCACAGGCATACAAAAGAAGTTAATTTTATTTAAGTAAAATTTTCCATGGATAGAACTAAAAGACATTGTCTAATAGACATTGGAGTTTACCGTCTAATAGCTTTACTATTACTTATGTTAGCGAACCTTTGTATTTTTAACAAAAAACTATATCACTACTTAGGCAAATTAAATAAGACTCTACTATTACTTACACAATATATCATAGTTTAATTAATAATTATAACATTGTTAATATTCGGGGAATATAACAGAACAAGGTAGACGAAGCCTTTGCTGAAAGTCTCACCTAATGAATGATCTAAAATATATAAAAATATTAACTTAACTAGAAAAGAAAATTAAATAGACAAAATTGCCTGGCATGCCCGATTCCCCAAAGGTTTGTAATATGATAAGATATAAGCCGATAGTTCTTAGTGGACTCGGTGGTTGTTGAATAGATCTAATGGGGATTTTTTAGTCTTAGGTGAATTAGGGGTTGTAAAGGACTAAACGCTGGCTGCCTGCGCAATACTCATATTAAGTAATTTATGGAATAAATTTAATGAAACGAATCTATAGCTGCATAGTGGGATCACTGTAACTATTTCTGCGTTTGTAGCAAAACTTGCGGTATATAGAAATTTTCAGTAAGGGTGATATGTTTTTAAATGGATAGTGTGACTATATTTAAAATAGTATAATATTTTGACACTATGAATTATATTCAGTTAAGTTTATTAGTTATGCATCAAAAGATACACGCCTCAATAATGCTTAAACATTATCCATTTTTTTAATCAAAATAATCGGTTTTTATTGCAATTTAATTGTAGGCGCTCATCTCTCTGGATCTGACTAAACCAAATTATCATAATTGGGCTGAAATTACTCCACAATCTATGTAAGACTAACTTTTGCATATTGAATAAGTAACCGTTTGGTGTAATTTATGGCATGGTGGCATCATCATCCTTATTTTTCTCAAATGAGGAAGTAGTTACCGTTATTCCCAATGGTGAACGGTACAAAGTAATGATAATGAATTAGAAGGTTTTGATTTAGTAAGTATGTGGTTTTAACAAGACGGTGCAACGTGCCACATAACTAATGCCACGATCGTTTCATTGGCGAGTCGATAATTTCTAGAAATGCATATGTGCAATGTCATTCAAGAATTGTGATTTAACGCGTTTGTACTTCTTATGGGGTTATTTGAAGTCAATATTAATACAAAAAAGTATTGAATGTAAAATACGTACAATGAACGGCATTTATTTCACAAGGTGGTCCAAAATTGGAACCACCGTATTCGGTCCTGTAAATGAAAGAATAATGGTATTTTTAAAATATAAAACATATTTTTATTTTGTTTTATTTGTAAAAAAAATATATCACTCTTATTGAAAAAATTCAATAAGAGTGATATATATTTCCAAAAAAAATTTGAGTCGAAAATAATTTTTCCCAATTTTTCCTCTGTGACTTGTTCATTCCAAATTGGCTCCAAGAATATTTCTCAAACCTTCCAATAGCAGAATTATTATTACGAAGGGAGTTGGTAGAATTTTCAATAAATAAATAGTTGAAATTGAATTTCTAAAATCGATGTCAAAAAGTTTTGGCTTCAAAGCAACTATAATATCTGGCTTTAGAGGAGTGTGCTTGTTGTAATGTCGCTAATTTTTTGGTATTTTTTATGGTATTCTAAGCTTCACATTTAGCCAAAAGAGGATTCAGAGTAGTCAGCAATTAACTCATAAAGAAAAAAAATTAACTGTCAATAGTGAAATGACAAAAAAAGCTGTCATATTATATTCAAACTATAAGCAAAGCACTAATATTGTTAATATGTTTTCATGGAGAAATTTAAAAATCAGTCTTTGTTTTTTAATATATAATAAAGTATACTTTATCTTAGAGCAGCACTATCGAAACACTATTGAAAAAGTGGACTTAGACGCAGAAAAGTTGAAACCTAGAAAAGTATGGTTTACGTTACTGATTTCAAGAACGGGAGTAGGTCTGTTTTTTCTTCTGAAAGTAGTGGTAGACCCAAAAAGGTTTTAAACTTATGATATGAACGTTCAAGAAAAATTATGCAAAAATTAAAAAAATAGCTTTCTTTTATTATTATTAAAAATATAAAAAGTCTTCTCTTTTGCTTAAATAATTAATTTAATATAATGTATAATATTTATTCATAACCATTATATAATTACTAAAGATTAATTAATTTGTATATTTTGAAAAATTCACATTAAGTTTTTAAAAACTTCTAATTTAAGAAAACAAAATATAAAGTTGAAAAATATGAAAATAAAAAGATTTATATTTAAATAAAGCTTTCAGCTTAACAAACAGCTATTTATAAAATGAATAAATTTAACAACCTTTAATAAATGACAAAGCTAAATAAATTTATAACAAAATACAGAATGTTAGGAAATCTGTTTTAAAATAATGTCGAAATTTACTACTGTTACGACTTCATGAAATGAAAATTTGATTGGACATATGAAAAATCATTACCCGTGATATATGAGCACGTTCTTCCGTTTCCGTTTGAATAATAATATTTTAGGCTTGATAGCTTTCGATCGTTTTATCCTATTTTAAATGATAAAAACGAAATCGAACGAATAATAAATTGTTTTGATGTATATTATTTTATAATATTTTTTTTTTTGCTATATGTGTGCATATCCGCTTATCTATTTGTTATGTTATAGACATTGGCAAAATATTAGATCACTTTAAAAAAGTGAAAAATATATGTCTGCTACTATTTTTCCAATTCCAACTAATTCTTTATGGCTATAATTAAAAAAAATAATGTAAAGAGTACACATATAAAAAAAAATTAAATAAACTAAAAATTTGAAAACCTTTAAAAATATGACAAATAACGTTAAAATTTAATGAATTTTATAGAATATAAATGGATGTATTTTCTGTATTTCTTCCTACATTTATGTTAATAATATAAATGTAGGAAGAAATACAGAAAATACATCCATTTATATTCTATGTCAAATAATTGCATATACTTCCAAAATATTTTAACTACTAATCTCTAAGACGTCTTCAATTATTTTTTTACTTCTACTATAAAATCCTTTAAAACTTACATGAATTTAATCCCATATCTTTTCTCCAACCACATGACGTCTTCAGTATTCCTACCCTAATTTTAATGACGTCTTCAGTATTTCTTTCCTAGATATTATTTTCTTTCCTAAATAGTCTTCATCTAAACTTATAAATGAAAAAATTAACTAGGTCAGTTTGAGACTATAGTTAGAAAAATAAATTCAATAAAAACTCAGTACATGATATATGCTTTTATAAAATTTTATAAATGAAACAATTACAAATATAGGGTTTTCCAATAAGAGTAATATGATTTCTAAGTGACGTTTTGTCTATTTGTAATACGTCATAATCTGTCATTTTTTTCCATTGTATTCAGTAATGTTTACAATTTTATCATAAAGTCATATACGTACGAAAAACGTTTACAAATTATTCAATTTTATTATCAAATTAATCGTTCTCCAATTGCAACTTTTCGTGCGCTTTTACCATTTTATGGTGGTAATAATCGTCCAACTGTGCTCGCTATTCGTCGAATTGTTAAAGATTTCGAGCATACATTTGCTTTACATAATGTTCAAGTGCCAATAAGACAAAGAACAGCTCGAAGTAATGAAAATATTGGTGCCGTTCAAGCAAGTGTTGCTGAAGACCGCATTTGTCGATTCCAAGACGTTCTCAAGAAATGGGACTGTATCAAACCACAACCTGGCGGATCTTGAGAAAGGATTTCGGTTTGCGTTCGTATAAAATTGTTATCACTCGAGAATTGAAGCTATTGGACCACCGTAAACGTCGTGAATTTGCTGATTTTGTTTTGGAACAACTTGAAAACGATAACGATTTTTTTAAGAAAATCATCTTCTCCGATGAGGCTCACTTTCATCTGAGTGGTGCGGTAAATAAACAAAACTGTCGATTCTGGTGCGAAAAAAATTCACAAATTATTCATGAAAACCCATTACATTCACCTAAATTGACAGTTTGGTGTGGTTTTTGGTCTGGTGGAATCATCGCTCCGTACTTCTTTCGAAATGAAGCTGGTAACACCGTTACTGTCAATGGAGAGCGGTGATAACCAACTTTTTACGGCCGAAATTAGAAGAAGTTGATCTTGACAACATCTGGTTCCAAAAAGACGGGGCTACGTGCCACGCAGCATGTCCAACAACCGAATTATTGCGAGAAAAGTTTGGAGATTCGATTATTTCAAGAAATTGTGACATTAAATGACCTCCAAGAAGTTGTTATTTAACACCATTAGACTATTTTTTGTGGGATTATTTGAAGTCATTGGTCTTTAGCAATAAACCAGACTCTCTTCAAGCCTAAGAAGTCAATATTGAACGTGCTATTCATGACGTACGACTTAGTTTAGTGGAAAAAGTGCTCCAAAATTGCGTTCATCGAATTCGTTCCTGCAAAAGAAGTCGTGGAGGCTATTTGAATGACATTTTTTTCAGAACTTAATTGTATAGATTGTGCTTTACATTAAATAAAAAACATTTGAATTTCCTTAAAAATTAGTTTGTTTTTTTTAAAAAGAAATCACATCACTCCTTTTGGAAAATCCTACATAACAACGAACGATTTACCCTATATAACAACGAACGTTTTTGGGAAGACATCGATAGATGATTACCCCTACAAGTCTTCATGTCTAGTATTTTCATTTAAAAAAAATCGGTTTGTTATAAATTATATGAAGTTGCAAATATCATTTAAAGATTAAAAAAAAGTAACCTACATGTACATCGATAAGAGTACTCACTGAACCTTTTATATTCCACTGGCATGAACATTTTGAATAATTAAAATATTACCTGAATCGAATTAGCCTATTAAGTTAATCTAAAATTTACTTCCATTAGAGAAAAAATCCGTGAAAAATATTTCTAAGAAAAAAATCTATCCGATCCCCAAGTTTTCAAATGTTATTCCTAATCAACAGTTTGGTGTTAGATCTGATCATATTACGATCTAGTAGTTTAATCGAATTTTAGAAGTTATTGCATACTCGTTTGTTCAAAAAGGACATTGTCGAGGTGTGCTTTTAGATTTAAGACATGCATTCGACCACTTCTGGCATAGTCAGGTACTCAAGAACATAATTCTTCAACGAACTTACTTGTCACATAGTAATTTTAAAATTATGGTAAATCTTCATACAACCCACATTTATGTCGATCCTTCTGTTGGCAGCATACTAACTTCCATCCTCTATAATATCATCACTTCTGGTTATCTAGGAGTAAATAATACTCTTATTACCTACCCTATATAAGCATATACGCCTTATTTTTAATTTCAAAAAGGGCCACATATGCTCATTATATGGCCATCCTTATGTTATATAAAATTCCCAATAATATACATATGTCAAATTCCGCAAAACCGCACCCTAATTCTCGAAAAGTTTACCATCTAGTTAAACAAAGCACCCGAAAATATATGAAAATTTCTCTCATAAAACACAGTTTTAAGACCTATTTGGCGTTGAACTTTGGGTCCCCAAAACGCTTTTTCCTGATTCTAGTTAAATATAATCCTAAAATTATGTGTTTCTTATTATAAAAAATTGCATACCCTTTTTTACTGTTTTGGTGTTCTGTACAATAACTCTTATCAACGATATGCCCTAAGAGATACTTAAAAATACAATGAATTCGATACTTTTAAAGACATTAAATAAAGCTGTCCGGAAAAGTCTATTACCGATGAGTGCTTACACCTTCTTTTAATTATCAAGTCATAATTAAATAAAAATTCTGCTTTCTAGAATAATTGTAATTGTATATAGTACAACTAACAAAATAAAATTGTTAAAAATAATCGTACCTACAATAAGAGGATTAAGTTACTCATAATTTAAGCTGTGCTTAAAAAACTTATGAAACGAATTAATTTAATAGTGCTTTCACAATAACCTTTGAGTAATTAATATACAGCAATTAATTATAATACGTAGATAATTAGTTTCTTCAGAGTACTTGCTAATTTATTAGATAGTTTCAAAACTTTATCAAGAATTTTATTGTTAGCCAAGTATTTTATTCATAAAGTTTGAAAGCGAAATTTTAAATTAAATAACTAATAATGTATAATTTTTGGATAATGATTAAATTTATAAAAATTACTTTTAATTCACATACATTTTATTTTACTGTCTTTTACAGGAACTGATACTTTTACTAGTCCCGACATAGCACACCTGCTCAAGTGAATGATAATCTAAAAGGTGTTTGATTCTACGAGTATATATGAAACTAGATGATATCATTGGCGTCAAAAATGTACGTTAATTAAAATAAACTCTTGTCAATAAAAGAATAAACATATTTTGATTAAATGGGCATCTAGTTAGAAAGCCTATTTGATTTGCCTTTATAGTAGCAGGAGATCTCCATCTGCAATGGTATAGTGTAAAAATATAATTTTTTCTATAAATTTGAAGAAAAATAAGAAATATACATTCTGTCAAATAAATTCAATTGTTAAATAAGCAAAGAATGTTAGTTCATAATATGGGTTTATTTTGTCACCTTCAGAATTTTTTTTGAATAGATTCTCGCAAACACCTTATAATTCTGAGTGAACAATAACAGAATAATAATAAAAAAGGCCAATCTGATGCTTATTGTCCGGTTTGCATGCCAAACTCATAGCTTCACGTCTCATCACCCATTATTCGTTTAAAGAAAGTAGAGGCCAAAGTTGTACATTGATGAAAGTTACCAAGAATCTGTTTACGATGCTCTTTTTTTTAAAAAAAAATTAACATCTCACGAGCAAGCAAGAGATTCACTAATAAAGACATCTGTCGTAAATTTAAATGACCATTTGTTATTTTCGACAATCGAAGAAGTTTAAGACCTTAAATCATAGAAAAACTGGATAGGCCTCTACACAAAAATTGTGGCACAATTTTGTTGGTAATATATTTGTAGAACGCACACATGCAAAATAACAGAAACGGTGTAAATCAGTAGGGGCCAATTTTAAACTTCAGTATGCGATCGAAGCGGTTCGTTTAAAACCATTTTGATATGTTATATCATTTATGCTTAAACAAATGAAATAATTAGCAATTTTAATATTTAGTAAATGCATTACAAAATGGTCGAATAGAGTAAGTGAAAGCACAAATGCAAAGAAATTTTTTTAAATAATAAGCCTATCGAATATAATTTAACCACTTTTTGGACCAATATCCAATAATAAGCCTATCGAATTAAATTTAACCACTTTTTGGACCAAATAAAACATTAAAAGCCAATTGAACACATTACAAACCAAATGTAGTCAACTTACCGAAAGAAAGAAATTCCCGACTTCCTCATTCCATTAAATGATCAGCAATCCTTTATAAAACACTTAATTTTCTACAATGAAACTTCCTATTAAATGTTATCAACAATATAACTATTTATATAAATGCTTACTTTTTTTTAAATACTTCAAGAAACATAAAAACTACACTTTCATTTGCACTTTCCGATAAGTGCCAAAATAAACACTTGAAAAACAACAAAAGTTTGCAAGAATTTCGGTATGATACCACTGTCATAGAGAATGGCGTGTTTTAAAACTATTCGAAAGTCTACAAAATTGAGGCGCTTGATATTTGATTGATATTTATGAAATGAATATTAAACCTAAAATGCAATTCTATTTCATATCAAAAGATTGTACAAAAATAATAATTGTCTATCGTTGTGTTTAAATTATATTTTTGTTTCCAATAATTGAATTAAAATGAATATAAATAATGATTTTGCAATTCAATAAGTTTCTATTATGAAAACTAGATGTCAGTGGGTGTCATATCTACATAAAAAAATCTATACAAAAGTATGCAAGCGTTACGAATTCTTGCCGCTTCTGCAATAATTATGTCTTTTTACTTCTCGTTTACCTATATTTTAAATATTGTTAGCTTACCATAAGTCATTTTAAATATTACTAATGATTGACCACTCTGAGTTCCGTATATTTTTCCATATTTAAAATCACAGAGCACACTCAACATCGATTAACTAACCCCCAAATTAGCTGACAGATTCTGTCTAAACTCTACGTGACAATAAGTTTCATTAATATTAACTTACCAGAAAAACATTTTCTTCATAGTTTTTAAATGAACTATAACGGATGCATTTTGGATAGTTGAGCTATTAGAATATCATATATATTTGAGTAAAAATTTGTTAGAGCATAAATAACTTGAAGTTGCTTGAAATTTTCAAATAAACACTTTATCATAAATTTGTAGCGACTTTAATTTCATTTTAATGATTCCTTGCTGATTCAATTTAAAATTTATATCCAATATACAAACAAACCCCACATCCAAAATAATTTATAAAACAAAACTTAACAAGAAATTAACAATTTATTCAAAAGTTAAAGATAAAATAATATTTATACACTATCTGATTTAACTGAAAATTATCTCATCAATTTACAGTGAATATAATTTTCTAATTAATTGCCTTAGTGTATTTTTGCATTCTCATCACTTTCCCATACCTATAAATAGTAACATTTCTCTGGTGAAGAAATGATGATTAGTACTTTATAATTACGTTACATAATTTATATTTTAATTTACTGATAACAGCAATATATCTTTATCATGGAAGAGCCAATTTGGAATTACTTAATAAAAAATGCATATCAAACAATAATTTTCGCTGTTATTTAAAAATTGTTCAGCATATTATTATTACAGTTGAACAATCTTAATTTAAAATAATTTCTTCTGAATTTTATTGTAATATTTACCTTTTTCGGCTTTTAAAAATTAAGGAAAATTTGTTAAAATCTGTCTGTCATCATTTAGAGAAATGATTTTCTTATAATTGATGATTTAGTTAACCCTTATTTGAAATATGATTCCTGTTTATGTTTATTTAGTATTATGAAAGTTCTACAATAATAAATTTTTAAATTTAACACATGAAGTTTTGAATAATCTGAAATTTTTTTTTTATTCAAAGTAATCATTTAAATTTAAACTCGTCAGAGAAAAAACATTCCCTGTCAAAGGTATGTTAATTGAATTACTTAGTTCGCAAATTCATAGGAGATGACAACATTTATTGTACGAGTACATATATCGTAATGTTTGCTTGTTATAAATTAATAAAAGTTTAAAAGTATACAAAAGTCACTTTCTTAACTGACTAAATTGAAATGGAGAAAAAAGGGTAATATACGTACTACTTCGTATTATACAATAGAAACCAAAATTACCAACTCGAAGAAGTCGTACCATAGTTAAATATAAAAATAAGTAACTATCTATACGAATAATTTCAACTAACATGAGTACTGAAATATATATTTTAAGCGCCACAACAGTAAAGGCCATTTGGCGACAAAGGATATTTTGGGATAAAAAAATTAAAGTATAAATTAAAAGGCAAAGTGTTTTTTTGGAAGTTATCGTAGGACCATGCCTCAGTGGGATTCGAATCCACGACCCTTTTGGCTGGTAGTCCAATATGCTAACGACTGTGTTACCGGGCCGGCCTTATATAAGAATAATCGCATATTAAAATAATCAGATATTAAAATTCATTTCAGTAAAAAAAATTCATTAAACAAAAATACTTTCAGTTTTTGTATTGCAATTTTTCTCATAATAATGAACCGGGAAGTTACTTTTGACATTATAATAAATATGGCAGGGCGATTCCCCCTTTTTATTATCTGCTTTACCAAATGTAAGAGCATTGGTTCGTTAAATGTCACAACCTATAAGCCAGATGCGGTTTTCTTCGTGGGGTTGCATAATTATCTTTAGGGGTAAATGTATTTTCAATCAAAAGAAACAATTTCTAAGAAATAATAATATATGCTATAGTTTTAGAAAAAATGGGGCTAACAGACATTTAAGTTATTATATGGTTAATACAGGAAGGATAGGCAAGAATATGGACTTCATTGAATTTCATAGAATCTATTGCGGAACAAATCCATTTAATGATAATCGGATGAATGTGCATAAATTCGGTTGGACGGCCCCTAAATTTACTGTTCTTTTTCTGAATAAAACAATTTGCAACCCTCGTAAATAAAATATTAAATTGATACAATTCGTTAAGATAAAGATTCCTATCATTATGGGTGATCAGGATGTTCGTTTTCAATCAGGAAATTAAATGCAACCGCATCGGATTACGTAAAACTTTTGTTCAACTTAAACGAATTGCAATTTCATTTATAATAAATTCACGCATGCATATGTTCAAACTATAGATAATGAATTTAACAAAATCTTTAAATGTGTCCAGTTCAAAATACATTTTTTTATATACATTTAATATTTTTTAAATAAAGAGCAACCTTGATGATTTATCTGATAAATAGTCTTAAGGATATTTGTCGAGATTATTCATCTATTTTATTAGCAGGATTCAGACTTAAGAATCAGGTGCATTTATATTCATGGTTTCGATTATATAAATAAGAAAAGAATAATTAATATGATTTTTACAAATAAGCTATGATATTTGTGAAATTCCTTTACATACTAAATTTCTATAATAAGAGAGTCATGAATTAACTGAAAATGCATAAAGATACATTATCTGTTCTATATAAAAAAGGATGATATACTATGTAGAATAAAATTTCAATTATTAGGTTTGCTTAGAACCATTAAAAAATATTTTTTATGATTTACTAAACAGAATATTTAGTTAGCAATGAAAAATTGTAAGCTCATAGAAAGAAAACTATTGTTGAAGAAATTTTATTGCTGGACGATTTAACAGTAAATTTATTTAAATAATAGAAGGAGTTTTGAGCCAGGTGTATAAGCTTAAATCCGCTACCATGGGCACGCCATACCTTTTTTTTATGAGTTTGACATCTGTCAACATTATTTAGTGCACATTGTCAGCAATATCAAGTCTAGTTTTGTGCCCGAAAAGAGCACATGCAGGAAGCTCGGCTTTTCTGATTCAATTTGAAGAAATCGGTTGCCGAATCGAATCGAATGCTTATGTAGGCCTATGGTGACATTGCTTTATCGGAATTAATGTGTCAAGATTGGTTTCGTCGGTTCAAAGACGGCAATTTTGACTTGTGGGACAAGAAGCGTGAAAATTGGCCTAGGAAGGTTGAGGACCATCAATTGCAGGCTCTTTTGGACGAAGACGATACCCAATCACAAAAAATGCTCGCGGAGCAATTGGGTGTTACTCAACCAGCCATTTCAAGCATCTGCGTGTGACGGGGACGATTGAAAAGATCGGAAAATGGGTGTCAAGCGATACGATACAGGTTTTCATGGGAGAAATTCTATGGGACCTGGAGGTGCTGCGTGGAAGCATTCACTACCGTCCACGGCGGGGCAGCCCGCTTGCTGGTTGTCCGATTATGAATGAAGAGGTTCAGGATCTTAGTACACGTCAGCAGCGTGATGAGGGTGTGGATATGAGTGGCGTGTTGGGTATGAGAGAGAGGTATGAATACCTTACATAGATTTGCCGTGGCACTTTTTGAGAGGAGAGCGAGAATGGTGCGTGCATGAGTGTGTGAATGAGTGTGTGAATCCGGTTGTATTTTCGGATCTTGGCGAACCCACGTATCTGAGCTGGCTTTGTGGTGCCTAGGGATTTACAAGATTTCTGACCGTAGCTCAATAAGTGGAGTACAAACCGAAGTACTCTTAAAACAAAAATTGGTACTACGGGAATTGGGGTGCTCCATGGTGTTAAAGCACATTGTGCCCGACAGTGGTGAGGCGCTTAGGCAGCAACGTAGTGGCTGTGTTTAATACTCATATCGCGCGTATGGTCTTCAGATCGCAGGTGGGAGATAAGTTGCAATAACTTGCAATTATCTCGGTCGCTGTCACTGCTAATGACGTAGAGGTTAAGGTAGTCCTCGCCACCAGCACGTGGAGTAGTCAGCTTGTAACTGATTACTAACTGTTAACTGCCAGTAATGTTGGTGCATTCATTGAGCGTAACTCAATCCCTATAATCGTAGGCGACTCGTGGTTTTACGTTGAAAAACAATTAGGTCACGTTACATAAAACATTATAACTATTGGACTACAATACATATGAACAAATACAAAAAAACAGGGTACACAGATAGAAAGATATGTGGTGCTTTGAAAAAGCTAAATCCCTTTCTCTTCTGGAATGAAAAAAATCTGACAATCATATGGAGTATCAAACAAAGCCTTTTTCATTAATATAAATTATTGCGCTTAAATAGTTGATTTTATAATATATATATATATATTGATTTTGCTATAGTAGCTCCATTTATGACAGGATAATAGTATTTATAAGATAAAAAAATCTAATATTACGTTGGATCCCTTAACATGAGGTATTCCGAACTTTAAGTCTGCCACTATGATATTATTGATGCGGAAGCAGCATATGTTTTTGGAATTGGTATCATGGAACTTCATTTTATCATGTATAAACTCACGCTTAAACGTCTTTTTTAATTTTACCAAATGTATAATGTACCGAAAATCGTTTAATTTTTTCTTAAATGTTTGTTCTAATCCTAATTTTTTCTTAAATGTTTGTTCTAAGCCTTTTACAGAAATTAATATTTTTATAAAAAAGTTGATAAAACTAAAAAAAAACAACTGAAATATTTTTTTAAACTATGCTTAATATAATTTCTATTAAGTTTTCAGATGCTCAATTAATTTATCAATTTATTTGAATAAAAAAATTAAAAAATGTGCCCTGACAGCGGTGGGTCGTCGTCTAGTAAACAGCAGGCAATTGCAAGAGTAAAATAAGTAGAATTATGTTACGAATTGCTTTTCACCGCCCCCACCCGCCATATTCACCAGATTTAGCACCCACGAATTATTTCCTATTTCTAAACATAAAAAAGGATTTGGCTCAAACAATACGGTGATTGCTAAAATAGACGTCTATTTTGAAGGATTAGAGAGAACATCTCTCTTGTATACAAATAGAAAGATAAAAAATTGTTGGACTAACTATATCAAGCTAAAAGGAGACTTTATTATAAAATACAATAAATTTTACACATAAAAATGTTTTTTTCTTAACAAGGCTAAGTATTAATCATATTATCCGCTTATATATATACTTAAAATAGTCATTGGGTAAAACATTTTGACGCAAAGGGGTTGAATCTATGTTTATTACGGATAAACCAGTGCTATAAACATGAAACCATTTTCAATTGCGCTACCAAGCAGGGCTGAAAGGGTTAAATATTGAATATTCTACTATTCAATTGATAATAAGGATACATTTAGTTATTACAGGTATATGTATGTACATAAAATTCCAGCGTTTAGGCATCGAATTCTTAAATTAGTTGCATTTTGAGAATTGATATCTTTAGTTTTAGAAGTGAATAATAACCCAAAATTATAAAAAATTAATTATTGCACTATAAGAATAATACAATATATAAAAATAATGCATAATTATGGCAAAATAACCCTATCGAAATTTCGAAAAAAAACTGAATATTGAATAAATAAACAATTTGCATTTTGTTAAAGATGAATTATAATTATAAATTTATTAATTTATTCGAATTCGGTTATGATATTTATTTTTAATTAATTAATTTTATAATTAATTTAATGTTAGCGGAGAGATTGTTGCTAAATCTGAATAAATTCGAGCATTATCACTATCTCTGAATGTAGAGTTATACTTGAGAAATCAGGTTAAAATATCTGAAATAATTGCTGGGGTAGAAGAGATTGTAATGATTTGATTTAATTACCCGCATCTACAAATTACTCAGCACTCCTTGAGGGTAATTGTTTCAGAGTGGAAGTTCCCCCATCACGGATTATCGCCTTGAAGCACTTCTTTTCTAAATAAAGGCGCACTTTCAGAACACGTCCTTTATTCGTTTATCATGAAAATGGATCTCGGATTGTGAATTCAGTGAATTCCACATCTTTCGTCTAAAAGGAATTCACAGTAATAGTCTTTTCCATAAGCGTTAAAATGAATAGTCAAACCCATTCTTGATTATGGACATTCGTGCATTCCAAATCGTCGTTTGAGGCTGAAAACTATTCGTTAAATCGTAAAACATTTTTATTGCTTCCACTAAATTCCCACCACGTCCCATACAGATTATATTTGGATATCTGCAGCAAAATCTACAAAACACAAAATCTTATAAGTATTTACGATCCGTTCACACTATCTACTATTGTAGTTAGTATGTTAATAGACGGATATCCGAACAGTTTTACGTACATATCTGGATATAATAATAATCACTACATAAGAGATTATTCTTAGTGATCAATAAACATTGTCATCCATTTCTTTTATTAATAATCAATACTAGCAAACAAAATGATTCACATAATAAATTAAAGTTTTTCTCTAACATTTATTTGTATTGTACAATAGCATATTAAGTACTGTAAATATTACATTTTCCTTATGTTTATGAAATATTGTAGCAAAAAATTATATTTCGAAGATAAAAATCATTTAAGATTTTGATACCTTAGGCAAAATAAATTAAAATTATTACCTTGAACATTTTACACTTCTTTTGACTTTATCACCTGAGTTAATTGCGAAAAAAATAAGCCCAGTTTTTCATATCTTCCCGGAATCAATAAAAGGGTTCATTATGCCTTAAGCTGTATTAACCAAATGATTTTTTCTCAATACCAGTTAAAATAACGACAGTAATAGGATTGGGTAAGTGAAAGATGGGGAGTAAAGTTGAAAATAAAATTTTTTGGGGCAAACTTTTTGAATAATTTATAAAACTCATAATTTTAATAAAACGAATTCCTTGCTGTCTTCAAATAAAGGCATAATTCTACCAATAATAGGAAGTTTAGGAATAATTAAGATTGTTTTTTTTCTTCATATTATTAAAATATCGGATAAATTATCATTACAAAAAGGGAAAATATGAAAAATTGGAAAAATTATTCCATTTCATACTTCATTAAGATTGTGAAAAATATGATAATTTAAGGGTTTCTAAATTATTGAAGAAGCAGTTTTATTTTCAATTATATTGTATAAAATATGGTTATGGAAAAATTATATTCAAAGTTTATTTATAGAACTAACCATTTATTCTTATATGGAAAAAATATAACTTTAATCTACTTATATATATAGACGAAAGAGTTTTCGGCAGACATGAGAGCCTTCTTTTGTTAGTCTAAAATATTGCACTCAATATGCACACCATGAAATTGATGCTTTTGCTATCGACGACATTAGTATTATCGGTCCTTATGCATTTTTATAGAATTTATAAACTTGTATAAAAATGCATAAAGACCGATAAGACTAATGTCCCTTATGCATTTTTATACAAATTATACAGCAATTACAATTTCAAACTCTCATTACATATGCAAAATATCTTTTGCGCAATTACGATGGTCCTGTTCTGCCTTAAATCGAGGTCAATCTATTGTGGTGAGCTGAATATCCTGTTCGAAAAGTTTATAATTGCGTCTGTTATAGTCCCAGAAGATGATGCTGATCTGTCATTCGATAGCGCAATGGTGTTAGTTAAAATGCTACATATATGCTGGGAAAACCACGCTGCGAAATTGAGACGCTTGGCTTTCTTTAATTCAGCAGACGTAGACCGGACTACGTTTAATTCAGCAGACGAAGAAATCGATGAATGTTAATAATTATAATGAAAATTTTTACAATTATTATTAACTTTTTTAAATTATTCACATAATTAAAATTTAACATTATTTTTTTAATTATTCACATACATTTAAATTTAAAATTATTTTTTAGATATTTTTTTCCAGTTTATTTAATAAAAAATTCTTTACTTTTTAGTAATAAAATAATATATTAGTAATAAAATTAGAGAAAATATTGATGTTGTTGTTATTATTGTATTTCAAGTAATATTGGTCCTCTTAAACGCTGAAGTCCATTTGCCGATATGTCATGTGCTCGCATACCTACTCCATATCGCCATACCACAGGATAAAAAGAAAACATGTTATCTACGTTAATAAGATTTATAACAGCTTGACTCCCATTTATTCTATATTCTAATTAATTATTTTATATTGTAAATTATATATTCAATAGTTAATGTATACAGCAGTTATTGAACAAGTTTTCTGATGATTCGCCATTTGCGATTAAATTTATAGATGAAAATTTCCCTTGTTTAGTCCTCTTTAATCACATTCATTTTTATATTTGCATACATATAAACAAGTATTTTTTTGGTAAAGTAATGTGTTTTTAAAATCAACAGTAATGTGTTGATAGCTAAAATTTTATGTGCTCAACATTTTCTTAAATTTTAATTTTAAAAGTTATTTTTTTAGTTTTTAAAATAAAACTTCATGTAAGCTTTTTTTTTCAAAAGATTTTAAAAGATCTTTAAATATATCTCAAAAGTACATTTTACCATTGTAATTTCAAAAGTACGCTTTAACATAACTAAAATATTTTTTCCAAAAAAAAACTTAAAAAATATTGTATTATAATTCAGAATTCTTATCATATATATCACGGGCGGACATGCCATAGTTACATTATATTAAATATATAAATTCAAATTAAATTCAAGTCAACCGAAAAGCTACTATTGGGTTGTCAAGAACGTACTTTCGTTGTTTCCCAACAGACGACTTAATTGTATTTTTCACAACCAACTTCACACTTAAACTGCATAATCATATGTATTTTGAGAGCTGACATAGCAAGGCTTGCTTGTGAACAAATTCGATTGATTCTGCACAGTAGTTTTTGGTTGATACTGTTTTAAATATGGAAAGTGAAAAACAGCATTTTCGGCATATTTTACTTTTTTTTATTATAGAAAAGATAAAAATGCTGTTCAAGCAAGAAACAAATTATTGGATGTGTATGGAGAAGATGTGTTAAGTGAGCGCCAGTGCCAAAACTAGTTTGCAAAATTTCGATTCTGCAATTTTGATCTCGAAGACGCAACACGTTCTGGAAGGCCAGTTGAAGCTGATGAAGACACAATAAAGGTATTAATGGATGCAAACCGGCGAGTGACAACTCGTGACATCGCTGAGAGATCAAATTTACTTAATTCGACCGTCCATGGTCATTTGAAATGACTAGGTTTTACCTCAAATCTGGACATATAGGTTCCTTATCTTCTTACGGAAAAAATTTGTGCCGTCGCATTGACGTTTGTGATTTGCTTCTCAAACACCAAGAAAATGATCCATTTTTGAAGCGTATCATCGCTGGGGACGAGAAATGGGTTGTCTACAGTAATGTTAAGTGCAAAAGGTCCTGGAGTAGAAAAGATGCACTGGCTCAAAGCACTTCGAAAGCCAATATTAATCAGAAACAGTTTATGCTATCTGTTTGGTGGGATTTCAAAGGAATCGTTTATTTTGAGCTTCAACCGAGCAACACAACGATCAATTCTAAAATGTACAATAATCAGTTGGACAAATTGAATGATTCACTTGAAGAAAAAAGGCCAGAATTGGTCAATAGGAAAGGTATAATTTTCCAACAGGATAATGCGAAACCACATACAAGTTTGACTACTCGGCAAAAGCTTTTAAAGCTTGGATGGGATATACTGCCATACAACCATACTCTCCAGACCTAACACCTTCCGATTATCATTTGTTCCGGTCTGTACAAAATTTTTTAGACCGTAAAACGTTTAATTCAAATGAGGTGTTCACAAATCACTTCGATCAGTTTTTTGCCAGTAAAGAACAAAATTATTATGATTATGAGCGTGGAATCATGCTACTGACAGAAAGATGGCAAAGGGTATTGGATCAGACTGGAAAATATTTAATTGAATAAAATATTAATTCACTATACGAAAATCGTCTTTCATTTTTATAAAAATAAAAACGAAATTACTTTCTTGACAACACAATATTTAAGCGCCTTCATACTACTTAAATCTTTTACTAACTTAATCAATTTATCACCCATTGGTGGCAAAGGGTCTGAAATAATAATAAACAAAGAGCCGCATTTGGCCACTTATTTTGATATATTCTATCAAAATAAGTAGGCATTTTTTAACAATAATAGATGTCTCTTCTTACCTGAATTGGTAAACATTGCAGACTATTCTGTATGTAAAATTTTATAAGAGATTAATAAAAAGGAAGCCATATTATATATAGTGTTTGATAAAACTGTCAATAATGAAGAGAAATATTTTTACACTTACTAATTATAAACTGTATTGATTTTATTTGACCTTTTGAAATATGTAAAAATTGTCAGTTTGATTGATAATTGAATCTACTGTATTATTTTCATCATATTTGAGTTATCTAGGATGTTTTAGGTTGCAGTTTATATTTATATCGAGCTCAAATGAAAAGAAAATAATTATATTATTCTGAACCGTATTTTTGAAATTATCAAAAAATTTACGTACCGTTAGGTGCTAAAATCAGGTATAGGCATCATTCATATTAATCACATTGTATATTTTCTATTCGATTAAAATTAATTATTATATCCGAATTTAATTAATTTTAATTTATCAACGAAAATAAGTGCCTTAGAAAATAAATTTAATTTTTCATAAAAATACACATTATTATTTAAGGACTTTAATGATAATTGAATATATTTTGTTGAAAATTTTAAATAAATTCACGAAACTTTAAGCACTAAATGCTAATCGACAATACTGATTAAAAACGGATTACTGACGATGCATATCAAAATCTCACGTTGCCCATTAAAATGTTCATTGTTGTGTTTGCATGCATAGTAAATGTTGATGCTTTATACTATTAACTTCATATTCGATTATGTATATTACAACCCCTAAACCGTTTTACTATAAAAGAGATTAAAATTGAGTTTGAAAATATTCATAATTTGAAAGCTGTTGCATTTAGGGCAATTCTATTATATTTTGTAAATTATATATTTTTATTATGGTCACTTAATAGGTTTGCATTTATGTTAACTATTAAATATAATATAATTTCAGTTAAATACAAGTTTAAGTTTTTTGGTTTAAAAACCATTTATATATAATATATTTCGATATTATAGAGCTGAAAATGAACAATATTCTTTCTGCATTTGCTTAAACATTTAAGTATGCATTTAACATATTGAAATTAAATTAAGTTCACTTACTAACTAGCACTCTTTAGTCAAGTTAGTGTATTTATTCGACTTGTTGAACTTAGTAAACTTTATAAAGTTTAAACAAATGGGATAATATTTACTGTAGCTATAATAGAGCGCAAGTGTAATTTTCGACTCTACGAATTTGATGACTTTCACAATCTATTCGGAAGTTTTCAATATTTTACATTACCAATCAACACGATCTCTAACAGAATATGAACGTTTTACTTTCAAATATGATCTGTATAATTTATTAAATAAAATTAAAATATTTATATTACTTACTGTACATATATAACTTGTTCTTTTTATTCTCATAATTTTTGATTTGGTGAATATATACACGTAATCATATGGTATAAAATAATCAAGAATGAAGAGATATATTAAAATTTTGTGAGTAAAATATAAAAAAAATTAAAAATGATTACTAATAATTATAGAAATACAAAAAAAATCCTTCAAATACATGTATATTTTTCTAGGAATAATTATTTTTTAATATAAACACTTTTTTAAATGAAAATTGCTTATTTCAGTTCAGAAAAAAACAACAAAATTTCTTTTCATATTACATAAACGCGAATCGAAATTTTTTTCGTAACTTTTCACAACTGTTTCTGTTTACGTAAAAATATTTCAATATTAAAGAGAACAACTAATAAAATTTTTATTAGATGTTTTTTAGCGAAATTTTATCGCGCGACTAACATGAATTTTCATGGATTTTTCCTGAGTAAGGTGCAATTGGGAGAACACCGCTTATCAGTACCGAAATGTTCCACGTTTACTGAAATATTTTCTTCTTGCGCAGTTATTAAGGGAAATTTTCACTTATCTCATATTTCCCCAATTGAGGTTTCTTTTGCACGATACTCACAAGCACTTCGGTTTGGAAAATATTCTCACCTAAATCAGCCAATTCAGAAAAACTGGGGTAAAACGATATTCTGGGATAATACGAGTATGTATTGCCATCCCCTCAAAACAAGAGATAGTTTATTTCTCCTCTAAAAGGGGATGGTTTTATTCAGCTCGGCTTTTAAGATCTTTTATTCAAAATATGTACATATATATATTCCTGTTTAAAGGACTATGTAATCGTAACCGAAACTGAAATGTGCGAGTGCATAATCAGAAAAGTTATTTGCGGTTTCAGAAAGCGTATATGTAAACATGCCCGCACATTGGTGGCGGAAACACCTTAAACGATAGCGCTGCTTGTTATATAACTTAAATAGAATGAGTGTTTTATCTTTTTTTAAGTTAAAAAAAACAGAGCTTTTAATATTTCTACAAGAGCTCTTCTAATGTTTCTGTTATAAATTGTTTACATTTTTTTCGGATTTTGTTCCATTTTGTTTAATTTAGAAATATATATACAAAGTTTTTTTCTTCCATTTTATCGAAATACTTATCCAACAAACAAAAATCTCCATAGGTATTTATTAGTTTAGATAATGCCTGATAATGAAAATAATATAACATATACTATTTTAATCTTTAGCGTCGATTTAGGTTTTTTTTCTGCATAAAATTTTAAATCAATTCGAATGCCTTTCAAAATAAAATTTTAATAAATAATTAAAAAAGTATTTACAGTGTTATATAATAATATATTTTCCCATAACTATTTTGTTTAATTTATTAAGTGAGAATTTTTTTTGAATTTAAAATAAAAATTTAACTAGTTTATTCAATAGTTAGAAGTTATTATAATAGTACCAAAAAAAGTCTAGCGCTCACAAGGATTTCATTTTCATTTCAGTCGACAAAGACTAATCGAAAAATATTAGTTTTGTTGATTCCAAAGAAGGTAATTTTCTCTAGAATGGAATCAATAATTCACAAGGGAGAGTAATAATGCTGTCACAATTTTCTTTTTTAATTTGTTCTATAAAATAATTCTACTAGATGGATAACTATACTTCCTAAAAGCGTGGTCATAAGTAACCGTCTTTCCTAATAATAGGCTCACTTTTTCATAATGCTGCCTTTACAATAATTTAAGTAATTTAAGCCGACAATATTCTTTAAGTTGCCTAATTTTATATGGTATAAAATTTTGAGTACATATTTCTTATTTATAAAAATTACAGATACATGAACAAAATGTTTTGAACTAATATAGAAAACTTTTCACATTTTCACTAAAAGTAATACTATTTCTACTAACAAATAACCGAATTAAGTAAATTAAAAACCTTATTTAATTGGAGTAAGCCGATCAACAAATATTTTTTAAGCAAAAATTAAATAGACTTTTCAGAATTGATAAGTACATTTAAAAGTGGCCAACAAACTTAGTATTAAACGTATTACTACAATATTAAGTAAGAACGGGAATTTTAAAGTTGCGTAAACAATTTTATTATATATTCATCATAGAAAAAATTTTAATAAATTTTTAAAGTAGTTTGTCTTTATTTTAGATGCACTGGTTTAAGTTAAGAGATCTCTTAGCCAATTGCTCTTTAATTACCGAATAATGGATATGGGGAAGGTGCATTGGGAATGAATTTTTTATAATGAGAAATATATAAATCATGAACAAAGGTAACCTTTGAATCACAATAAATAATATTATTACGAACATAGAATGGCGCATTAAGGATTTTTCGAAAAATTTTAGATTGAACGGATAGGTTTTGAGAGCAAATGGAACCAAAAAATTAAAATTGTTTTTTAAAATAGAAGTTTATTCTTTAGCATCACATTTAATTGGCTGTTTAGTTGCCAGCGATAACGTCTGTTAAACACATGGTTTTTTATTCTCGTGCTAGAATTCCACGTTAGTTATTACTAATGCACAATTGAACAATTTATTATGTGAAGTCTAAACCAATTTTGTTTACATCATCAAATATTTTTAACAAACTTATAATAGAAATCAGATTTAGTATGCTTATAGTGGTTATGCCATAAATCTCAAACTAATGTTTTCGGATTTCTTCAACAAATAAGAACAAGCCTCATTTTTAATATTATTTAATATCTGAGGTCTGTTCAAAAAGTATCGCGAATTTTATATTTTTGTGGGTTATGTATATTCGATTTTCGATTGTTTGTGGTTTTATGTAGGTACTCATATTTCTCACTTATGCCGATAAGTTCGGCCATTTTGAATTTTCAGTTAATTTTTGACAGCTGCTTTGCTTCCACGTGTTTTGGCTCGTCTTCGATTTTTGCCCATTCCAAAAACTGGATTAAAGGATCTGTTTCGGGAACAAGAAAACGCTATAGGGGGCCAGATCTGGGGAATACGGTGGCTGCCGCATTAGTAGTGTATTGTTTTTGGCAAGGGGCGTTATCATGGTGCAAAGCCAATTTTTGTTCTTCAAAAGCCAATTAACTTGCAGGTAATATTCCTTATTGATCATTCTACCCTGTGACAGGAACTCATGATGTACCACGCCTCTGCAATCGAAAAAAGCTGTAAGCAAAACCTTTACATCCTACCGAACTTGGCGCGCTTTTTTCAGTCTTGGCTCGTGCGGCAGCTTCCATTGGGATGATTGAGCTTTGATTTCCACGTCATAAACCATGAATTTTCACCAGTTATGATCTTCTGGAGCAAACTTGGATCGTCGCGGACAGAGTCCAACAGCTCCTTAGCAATGTTAATGCGATGCTGTTTTTGGTCGAAAATGGGCAAAAATCGAAGATGAGCCATAACACGTGCAAGCAAAGCAGCTGTCAAAAATTAACTGAACATTCAAAATGGCCGAACTTGTATCAACATAACCCACGAAAATTCAAAATTCGCGATACTTTTTGAACAGACCTCGTATGTAACAATAATAAAGCTAATTGATTTACATAATAAAGCATATCATAAAATATGCAATTCTACAAATTTTCATGTGAGTAAAAATAAATTTAATTATTTTGGAAAATGTAATTTTCAAATATTTTCTACTCAGATGATACCTTTTTCTCTGTTGTAATTTTGACTATAAATTTAAAAAAAAAAAATATAATTAAGTATATGTTGATACTACTAAGGGTAATTTTTTAAATACGAATATATTAATTTTGCCAATTTTAATAAAAGAATATGATTTAATGAATGTTTTTATTCGTGTTTATTTTTCGATTTAATAATTTTTACAATATAAGAATCAATAATTTTTTGCATTTTTTCTTCACGAATATACCTGCAAATTCTAAACTCATAACAGAATATTTTTCAATTTGCCGTAGAATGTGGAATTACAAAAAATATAAAAAACGCGCTTATATGTGACGACGCTTAATAATATTTAACCAGAAAATATAAGCCTAAAACCCATCCATGGATAAAAATATATCTTTACAGACTCATATGCTATTGCCAAATATAAGAAAATGGCACTACTATAAAGGATAAGAAAACATAATCATATAGGAAGCCCCTAATGTTGAAAATTTTTTTTCTTTTGACATATTTTGTTTTGTTATATTTTCAAATAGCAGCGCAAATGATACTTTAAATTTACACATTTTTATCATCATAAAGTAAAATGTACAAGTGAGTGTATAAGGTAACGTTTACTAAGGTGGAAATG
Source organism: Atherix ibis (assembly GCA_958298945.1). Classification (NCBI taxonomy): domain Eukaryota; kingdom Metazoa; phylum Arthropoda; class Insecta; order Diptera; family Athericidae; genus Atherix; species Atherix ibis. The sequence goes on along the minus strand of OY282607.1, from coordinate 61,044,335 downwards.
ATGGTGTCTTTTGTGTTGCTCTAATGGAGAATCATGATTCATTTTAGTGTGTATCAAAGCACTGGGTAAATATTTTATCCACCTCTATTAAGGTAATTCAATTAAGAGTAGATGTACGGGCGTACGGATATAATTTATTGAAATTTATCTTAACTGGTAAGAATGTCAAACAAAGACCCTCTGAGAAAGTGTAATTTTAGCAATTTACCATTGGACGCGTCGCATTTTCTATGATTTAAAGCCCTAAACATCATTTTAATTTTTGCTTCAAGAATATTTAATAGTATTGTTGAACGTGGTTGTAAAATTTTATGAAATTTTTTATAAAAAAAAAATAAAATAATCAAAAGCCTTTAACACGTTAACAAAGATTTTGTAAAAGCAAATTGTTGTATTTATTCTTATTCGTTCTTTTTGATTTAATATTCAACGTTGGAAAAAAAAAATGATTTATTTATGTAGATTATATATTTTCTATGCTGATACAAAGTATAGTCTTTAGTCTTTAGTATACTTGAAAATTATATCTTTAAGAAATTCATTTTCAATCTGAAGGTATAAAATTTATATATGCTGCTTTTTTTCTTCTCTTCAAAATTTATATAAATTTTCGGAAATAAATAATTCTAGCAAAACAATCATTGTTTCTGATCACCTTTAATACACTTAAAACGTCTTAATATATGAGCAAAAGTCGACCATGCTCTATTAAAAAACTGCATTATTAGAACAAAATATTTCCCAATTCTCTAAGAATTTGAAATAGTTAAAATTATCCCTAAACCCAATAAGCCAACAAGCAGCCCTACTTCCCACGAACTAATAAATCTCCTTTCAGTGCTGTCCAAAAATTTTGTTAGTAAATAAAATAATTTTTCGCCACTTTTATCCGCCATCCAAATTTTTATATTTAATTCTCAAGCATCGAACACACCTCTACTTTACAGTGTTATCTACATGACATTTTTACTACATTCTTCTTAGAAAAACATGGCTATTTTCCTGTATTTTCTTAGACATACGAGGGTCATTCAACAAGTACTTAGCCTCACCCCCCGATGGAACTGCTGTCACCAAAGAAATTTACCATCGTGCAGTACATTCTTTTATTAGCCTACTGTCAAAGTTTCAATCGATTCCCTTTATTAGTTTTGTTTTGAGAGCCTTTGAAAGCGAGCGTGTCGGTCGGTTGCACAAAAATGGAAAAAGAACAATATCGTTCGGTGATTAGATTCTTGTTTTTGGAAGGGAAAACGCGCAGCAAAATCAAAGATCGCTTGGATGCTGTGTATGGTGACTCTTCTCCTTCGATGGCGACCGTCAAGAATTGGTTCAACGAGTTTGTTCGTGGCCGCACGTCGGTTTTTGATGAGCCACGCCCAGGTGCCCCGAAGACGGCTGCTACGGAGGAAAACGTTAAAAAAGTCCACGATCTCGTGTTGGCAGACCGTCGATTGACGGTTCACAAGATAGCTGAGACTGTGGGCATCGCAGTAGGAACGATGCATCATATTCTACACGAAGAACTGGGCATGAGAAAGCTGTCGGCGCGATGGGTGCCGCGTTTGCTCACACCGGAAAACAGGCGCAACCGTGAGACCACATCAGCGACGTGTTTGGCGCTGTTTCAGCGCAATCCAGCGGAGTTCTTGCGTCGTTTCGTGACCGTCGACGAAACATGGATTCACTGGTACACACCAGAGACCAAGGAACAGTCGAAACAGTGGACTTCACCCGGCGAACGTGCTCCGAAGAAGGCGAAGACTGTTCGATCGGCCGGAAAGGTGATGGCCACCGTTTTCTGGGATTCACAAGGTGTGGTCCACATCGATTACCTCGAAAAGGGTAAAACAATCACGGGGTAAAACATTAAAAAAAACTTCTACTTAGAACATAAGACGCTCCCTGTACATATACTACAGATTTTGGCGTGGACTACCTAGATTTGGTAAGATTTAGCGTGGACTATATATGTTAGCCTTGAAATTTTACATAGCTTAATCCGAATCTTGTACACCTAGTTTACTAATAGGAGTATGGAAATAAATAAACGAAAATCTCTTCACGTAATTTTTCCTTTAACTCAATAGCAACTCAATTCCACGTATGTAACTCAATAGCAACGCCAGAAAGCAAGTCTCCGAAGTTCGGTATCTAGGACTGAACATAGACCAACCATTGACAATACCCACATACAAGACTTATAAGACTAAAACTAAAAAAACTTCTTCACATTCAACACAGACGTTTTAAATATACAATAGCCAGTAATGTTCTTATGCACAATCCCCTCTCAGACCGATATGGACTTATGGACTAAAATTCTAGGGCTTTAAAACCTTCCACATTCTGTCAAATCCAATAAAGTTCTTGATGTTCGTGATGTGGCTGTATCGCGTTATAAGAAGTTTCATTCTTATAAGTTTCAATAGAATTGCTAATCTCCTTCATCGAGAATTATTATTAACTTGTTCTCCTATGAACACCCATCGGCAAATTAATTATCATTGGGCCCGCGATTTTTTTTTAAATAGAAAGTTTTACTCCCTCCACGATAATTACTACTATTATTTAAAGCTGTTTCGTTTCTTACGAAATCTGTTGTTGATATTCCCTCTAAATCTTAGCGTCATAGCTTGACATTTGCAAAAGTTACAAAGCCAAGAGTACATCTATCTCTGTGTGTGTTAACGATTTTTTACAATTTTAGAAATGGATTTAAATTTGCAACAACGAACTTGTATTCAATTTTGCGTAAAAAATGGATTTAATAGTGCGCAAACGTTGGAAATGTTGGGAAAGTGTTTCGGCAACGATTCTCTAAGGAAAACGGTCGTTTACCAGTGGCACGAGTGGTTCAAAAGTGGTCGTGAGTCAATCGAAGATGATGAACGCATTGGCAGACCATCGACATCGAAAACCGATGAAAACATTGATAAAAAAAAGAAATGTTGGTCAATAACCGCAAATTAACCATCAAAGAGATAGCGGAGGACTTGAACATTGCCTATGGATCCGTCCAAGACATTTTGGTTAATGATTTGGGTTTCCGTCGTGTAGCAGCAAAGTTGGTGCCAAAAGACCTCAATTTCATGCAAAAAAGAGACCGCGTTGACGTAAGATATGATTTGCGAGGCTGAATCCGATCGCACATTCATAAAAAGGATCATCACTGGAGACGAGGCGTGGGTTTAAGAGTACGACACGCAATCCAGACATCAGGCAAGTGAATGGCGTTCACCAAATGAGCCGAGACCAAAAAAACCACGTCATTTTCAGTCAGAAAAGAAGGCAATGCTCACGGTTTTCATGGATAACAACGGTGAAGTATCATGAATTTTTGCCAGAAGGACGGACAGTAAACAAAGAGTATTATTTGGGCGTTATAAGACGTTTGCGTGAAGCAATTCGCCGCCAAAAGGGACCAGAATTGTGGGCAGAAAACTCGTGGATTTTGCACCATAATAACGTCACACAGTGCCATCATTATTCGTAATTTTTTGACGAAAAATGCAACAAATACCATGCTCCCTGTGACTTCTTTCTGTTCAATCGAGTTAAAAAACCATTATGGGGAACGCGTTTCAACAGCTGAGAGGAAGTAATGGAAAAATCGCAGGAAGCACTGATGTACATACCGAAAACCGAATATAAAAAATGATTCGAGGATTGGATCAAGCGCTGGGATAAGTATACGTATGTTAAAGTCGATGGGGATTAATTTGAAGGGGACAATATAGACTTAGATGAATAAACTTGTATAGGGTTTTCCAAAAAGAGTGATATGATTTCTTTTTAAAAGCAAATATATTAATTGTTAACAAAATTCAAATGTTTTTCATTTAATGTAAAGAACAATCGATACAATTAAGTTCTAAATAAAACGTTATTCAAATGGCTTCCACGACTTCTTTTGCAGGAACAAATTCGATGAACCCAATTTTCGAGCAGTTTTTCCACTAAATCAAGTCGTATGTCATGAATAGCACGTTCAATATTGACTTCTAAAGCTTGAAGAGAGTCTGGTTTATTGCTAAAGACCAATGGCTTCAAATAACCCCACAACAAATAGTCTAATAGTGTTAAATCACTACATCTTGCAGGCCATTCAATGTCACAATTTATTGAAATAATCGAATCACCAAACTTTTCTCGCAATAATTCGGTTGTTGCACTTGCTGTGTGGCACGTAGCCCCGTCTTGTTAGAACCAGATGTTGTCAAGATCAACTTCTTCCAATTTCGGCCATAAAAAGTTCCTTATCATCGATCTATGCTATACCGCTCTCCATTGACAGTAACGGTGTTGTCAGCTTCATTTCAAAAGAAGTATGGACTGGTGATTCCACCAGACCAAAAAACACACCAAACTGTCAATTCAGGTGAATGTAATAGGTGTTCATGAATAATTTGTAGATTTTCTTCGCACCAGAATCGACAGTTTTGTTTATTTACCGCACCACTCAGATTAAAGTAAGCCTCATCGGAGAAGATGATTTTTTTTAAAAAATTGTTATCGTTTTCAAGTTGTTCCAAGACAAAATCAGCAAATTCACGACGTTTACGGTGGTCCAATGGCTTCAGTTCTTGAGTGATAACAATTTTATACGGATGCAAGCCCAAATTCTTTCTCAAAATCCGCCAGGTTGTGGTTTGAGACAGTACCAATTCTTGTGAACGTCTTGTACTCGACAAATTGCGGTCTTCAACAACACTTTCCTGAAAGGGAGCAATATTTTCATTACTTCGAGCGATTCTTTGTCTTATTGGCACTTATGTAAAGAAAATGTACGCTCGATATTTTTAACAATTCGAAGAATAGCGAGCAAAGTTGGACGACTATTACCACCATAAAATGGCAAACGCGCACGAAAAGTTGCAATTGGAGAACGATTATTTTGATAATGAAATTGAATAATTTGTAAACGTAGTTCTTGCGTATATGTCTCCATGATGTCACTTTAATTGGAAAACCCTATATTTTTAATTTTATGAATAAATTCCGGTATATACGAGTATACAGAAGTGTAGAGTTTGTATTGGTGCCATATAATTGAAGCCATAGTAATTTTATAAAATATGAGATAAATTCAATACGAGGTTTGTTCAAAAAGTATAGCGAATTTTGTGTTTTTTCAAAAATTATTTATTTATTTATGAATGTCTTTTTTGTCCCCTTCAAAGTAATCCCCATCAGATATATACTTTTGCCAACGTTTTTTCTAATCCCCGAAGAAATTCAAAAAATTATTTTTTGTGATCTTGTTCACGTCCTCCTTCGATAACGTCTTTATCTCCTCAATCACAGCGTAGCGTCATCCTTTCATGGGGCTCTTCAGTTTCTGGAACAAGAAAAAGTCAAAGGGGACCAGATCTGTGGAATACGGTGGCTGCGGCATTATTAGTGTGTTGTTTCTGGCAAAAATTCACGCACAAGCAACGATGCATGAGCGAGGGCGTTATCATTGTGTAAAAGCCAATTTTTGTTGTTCCACAAATCCGGCGTTTCTGGCGGATTGCTTCACTTAACTTGCGCATAACTTACAGGTAATATTTCTTATTGTCCGTTCTACGCTCTGGTTTGAACTCAGGATGCACCACGCCTCTACAATAGAAGGAAACTGTAAGCAAAGCCTTTACATTCGACCGAACTTGGCGTGCTTTTTTCGGTCTTGGCTCGTGCGGCAGCTTCTATTGGGATAATTGAGTTTTGATTTCCACGTCATAACCATAAACTTATGATTCGTCACCAGTTATGACCCTCTGGAGCAAATTTGGGTCGTCGCGGAAAGAGTCCAACAGCTCCTTATCAATGTTAATGCGATGCTGTTTTTGGTCGAAAATGGGCAAAAATCGAAGACGAGCCAAAACACGTGCAAGCAAAGCAGCTATCAAAAATTAACTGAACAGATTATGACATATTATAAATGGCCGAAACGTCACTTAGAAATCATATCACTCTTATTGGAAAACCCTATATAATTAACAAAATTGCATGTCAAAATAAATTTGTGAAAAAAACTATTTGTGCAGTTCTCGTATATGGATAGTGCTCCATTTTCAATGTTTAATTTGCACTGTAAAATAAATTTTAAATTTGCGAAAATGATTTTTTAGACTATTTTTGAAAGTAAATAGAAAAAGCTTGTGATTTTAGGAATAGTTTTAGACGAGATGAAGAAGAATATTTATTTTTAGAATTACATTTAGCGCAAGTGGAAAAGAAAAATTTCTATTTTCTGATATAACTACAATATTATTTTCATAGTACATTTTAAAGTATTTGTATAATCAGAAAGATAACAGGCATTCAAGTTGTGTAAAATAACCGGAGATGATCTGAAGTCCAGAGATGGAGAGAAAATAATCAGACATATTTTGAGCGTCAGTAGCGTTGCCTGATCGCTGTCAGAGCTGCCAGTCTCACTTTCAGCCACACCTCGTATAAACATAGTTTTAAGCTATTTACGTAGCTACACACAGTTGCTTGCAAAGCTGTTTAATCTTTCACATTGCAAGTAAACATATTAATTATAATTTGTTCATCTTGTCCAACAGCTCCTTATCAATGTTAATGCGATGCTGTTTTTGGTCGAAAATGGGCAAAAATCGAAGACGAGCCAAAACACGTGCAAGCAAAGCAGCTGCCAAAAATTAACTGAACATTTAAAATGGCCGAACTTGTCGGCATAAGTGAGAAACATGATTACCAACATAACGCCACAAAAAATCGAAAATGGAATATACGTAACCCGCGGAAATTCAAAATTCGCGATACTTTTTGAACTGACCTCGTATATTGCAAAACTCATCTTCTTTAAGACGTTTTGTTTATGTTATCTTTCCGCTACCAATATTTTCTTAGTATATTAATTATAATTGTTTTTTTTTTAATTTATAACATATTTTCAACTTTATTTAAAATTATAATTTTAGCAATGAGTGAATTAAAGCAAAAGCAGAATTATGAACGGCAAAACGAAAAATCGTAAATTAACATATTATGAAAATTCTTTAGGAACATAAAATTATCTTTCATATTCTTATACACTTAAAAAATTTCTATTATTTATTTAAAAAATATTTGTATACATAAAAAAAGAAAGCTTTATTTTTGTATTATTTTATTATTGTGTTCTTGTTATTTCAATATACACGTACGTGTATGTACCATAATTGGTAAGTATATTGATACATAAATGGTACCATATTGTTTTTAATATTGTAAATTCAAAAACTCTAGCTATATTTTATTACAATTATCATTCTAATTTGTAATATATATTTTCCTAGCGAAATATACTCAAGCGTGGATTAGCAATTGACTAACTCCACAGATAAGATAATTATAGGTATTTCAAATAGGTTTTCGGGAAAAACCGATTTTGTTTATTATTTGTAGTATTTGTAGGGCTATTTTCCTTTAATAAAAAAAATTTTCAACACAATATTTAATAAGCAAATTAAATTCACCTCAGTATAAATAAAAATAACTTGTTTATTTTGTATTTCTACACGTATATAACTGAGAAATGATACAAGTATTCAAGGTAAAAATCTGATGTGGAATTTTCCAACTTACTAAAAGTGTATTTCTGAAGTGTTTGATAAACTCAAGCATAACTTTGTACTTTAAAAGAAAATGCTATAAAAATTTCTATTAAATCTCAGCTATAGTTAGAAATGAAATTGATGAAAACTTGAAAAATAGCTGAGGCTGAATGGAAAAGTTAATTACACTTCAAAAAAAGAATTTCTACTTTTAGTTTTTCTTTCTGAATCTCATTTTATTAGGAAAAGTATAGTTAATTAATAGGATTTGGTAGTTTGTTATTAAAGTAATTATAATTTTATTAAAACAAATACATTAGGATATATATTTAAAAATATTAATATTTATTGCAAACAATTATTTTCATTCCGTAATATAATGAGGGTCTCCATTTCGCTTTTATTAGGTTATTTATTTCAGTGGGATAGCTTAATCTAAAGGTATTACGGCAACCTTAGTATAGTGTCCTCCTAAAATCTGTTGCTGTATGCCATCCATGAATTGTTCAACTTCATCGTCAATTTAGAATTTTGCGTCAAGTTGACACTTACAGTTTAAAGTATTGTGTGAGTTTCATTATATAATAAATATATGCCATATTTGTTCTTTTTATTGCCTGGTTGCGGAAGATTTTTTTTGAGATTTTATTCTCGCTTACTGTGAGTATTACCGGCGATTGGTCAGATACTACGTCAAAACAATGCATGCTAGGAAGATATTCCGCTGGAAATAAAGAATTATATCAGGAATCTTTGTGGAATCGCACGACCAATACATCGGTGTTCCTGAGGAATTAATATAGGACTTTTGGTCTATGCTAGTCTCGAGGTAACTAGTATGGAGCGGCGATCAATATGCTTTGAGTTGAAATTTTTTCCTATGGAATATGTTAAAATAGTCATCTGTCTTAATTATCTGTCTCGGCAGATAGTAGATTACTGATAGTCATTGATTCTAGTTTTGATAGTTATTTGGATAATAACAGTTTGTATATTGGGCTCCAAACAGTGTGAAATCTTATTTTTTACCTGCACTGCTGTTCCATCTTTAGCTTTTTTCATTGTGTAAAAAATAACTATATTTACATACGTTTTCTTTACCTAAAATCTCACTGATCATTTCTTACAGTTCATCAAAATCGATCATTTCCGAAGCTATTATGAGTAGTGGAGCATTACCGTTTAAATAATACACTTTTTAATTCTTGGTTGTTTTATTATTTGTTTTATCTGGCGTTTGTATAACTTTTAAACTATTCTGTATTTTCGAAAATGTTTTAGGGCTACAAACAGCTTCTATTTATTGGTGTGATAAGCAATGTTATTACTTATAAACATTTCTGTTTGCTTCAACTAGCATTAGCAAGTTGCTGACTTTAGTCTCCAGTTCCATTCTCGCTTTTATTTCATTAAACCATTCCATATAATAGCACAATTTGTATTGATGATCTCCAACATCTTCTTTAATGTTTTTACCAGTTACATTATCCTTTCACCGGCACTAGATATATTTATACTTTTAGGTGGATTTCTTGCTGTAAGGGAACTAATTTTTAGGTTGTGGTTGTATGTAGTTACTGAGGAATAGTTAGTCCCCTTAAAATGCATGAGACCGGCCTCCAAAGAGGGTGGATATTTTAGTTTACCTGGATTACCACCTGTGGTAATAATTCCTTTTCTTTTCTTTGGATAAATTTTATTGATGTCGTTATTCATATTTTTTTAAATTTATCAAGCTGTCTTTCTTCTAAATCCTCATCTACTATTCTCATGGGAAATAATCAAAAATAGTTAAAGCGAGGAAGCCAATTTACATCACAATTTTTTGACATCATTCTGTGTTACGTAGCACCGTCCTATTTGAGCCACATGTCGTCTAGTTCCTTATTTTTGACCCAATTTGTGAATAAACAACTTCGGTAGCATATCTTCATATCGCTTACCAAAAATCGTAATCGCATTGCACACCAATCACAGCTCTGGCTCAAACATGCCACCATAAGTCACTATATAATGATTTAAAGATCGTCCGCAACATTTTTTGCTATATGATCTATGTATACAAATATTTATGGAAAATATTTCATATAATGGTTTGAGAAAAATTTAATTTAGATTCGAGATACCTTATGGAAGTTCCCGAACTTTCAGCTACACTTTCACATATTGGTTCTTAGATGACCAGGCTTCGATCTATTGAACACTATATCATATTCTTCAAGAGTATTTGCTTTTATTAAGATATACATTGTATTGGGTTGTTCGGGAAGTAATTTCGTTTTTCCCAACAGAGGATTTAATTGTATTTTTTCACAACCAACTTAAGCCAAATAATCGTATCTATTTTGACAGCTGACATGGCAAGGCTTGCTCGTGAAAACATTCGATTGATTCTGCATAGTAGTTTTCGGTTGATACTCTTTTAAATATGGAAAGTGAAAAACAGCCTTTTCGGCATATTTTATATTTTTACTATAGAAAAGATAAAAATGTTGTTCAAGCAAGAAAAATATTATCCGATGTGTATGGAGAAGATGTGTTAAGTGAACGCAAGTGCCAAACCAAAATTTCGATCCGGAAATTTTGATATCGAAGATGCACCACGTTCTGGAAGGCCAGTTGAAGCTGCTGAAGACATAATAAAAGTACTAATTGATGCAAACCGGCGAAGAACAACTCGTGATATCGGTGAAACATTAAATTTATCAAACTTGACCATTCATGATCATTTGAAACGGCTAGGTTTAATCTCAAAGCTCGACATTTGAGATTAAACCTAGCCGTTTCAAATGATCATGAATGGTCAAGTTTGATAAGCCTTCTTACGGAAAAAATTTTGGGCCGTCGCATTGATAGTTGTGAATTGTTTCTTAAACGCCAAGAAAATCATTTATTTTTGAAGCGTATTATTAATGGGGACGATAAATGGGTTGTCAACAACAATGTTAAGTGCAAAAGATCCTGGAATAGAAAAGATGAACCGCTTCAAAACACTTCGAAAGCCAATATACATAAAAAAAAGGTTATGCTATATGGTTTGTGGGATTTCAAAGGAATCGTTTATTTTGAGCTTCTACCGAGCAACACAGCGATCAATTCTGAAGTGTACTGTCATCAGTTGGACTAAATGAATGATTCACTTAAAGAAAAAAGGCCAGAATAAAATATTAATTCACTATAAGAAAATCGTCTTTCCGGACAATCCAATAGTTTTACGGTACATAATTCAAACCAATTTTTCAAGTAATTTTATGATCGTTACAGTAAGATGCTTTTCCCAATATTTACACGTTGTTGAAGATTATAAAGCTCCATTATCATATTTCGGCACCTTTTTTCTATAATTGTCATACATCATTATACAGAGAGAGAGAGCTAAAATAAATGTCATTAAATTCAAGTTGTAAGCCTACTTTTAGAACCCCCTGTAGAAGAAGCTCTTCTTACTGGTGGATTATGATAGTAGGATGTATGAGGATGTAATCTCAAGAAAAAACGAAAATACGCAGCTCGCGCACAATAGAAACATTAAGATTATAATATAATAAATTACTATGAATATGAAAGGACGCATTAACAATTGCAGAGGATCTTGGATTGTAAGGAGTGAATGTGATAGGAACTGGAACGTTTGGTTAAATATTAGAATTCAATTTCATTGAAGTCCTAAATAGGTTTTTTATTTGCATAGTATTTAAAAGTTTACTATTTACTATATATCTAGTAATCTAAGTAGTTGTAAATTTTAGTTTTAGATTTAAAATTGTAAATGATTGGATGCTATCTCAGTTTTTGTTTAAGACGTAAGTATGCCCGTACCGTCTACATATGTAAGTGGAAATGATTATCTTAAAACAAGATGAAATGTATATGGATAAATATTATATAAAATATTATTAAAGATACTTCTTTAGGAAATTTCAGCTAACATTTCCCCTCTTGGAGAAATTCCTATCTACAATTCCTATCTAAGATTTTTTTGGTATTCAAATTTTTTATTGCTGCAATTTAAATAAGTTTACAAGTGATTTAGTAGTCCAATAAAACTTTTTGCATGGTTATTATCCGGTAATCGTTTGACAAAATTGAATTATGGTATGTCTATAAAATTTAAAATAACTAAACGAATGAATAAATAAATTGTGTTGTGCCCACAAAGAACCTTCGATTTTCATTGTCTGAGTACTTAATCTATAGCAATTTTTTTTCATACTTATAACATATATGTCCATATTAATAATTAAAATTTATTTTTGACCCAATAGTTCTAAAATCTCTGGAGTGTGTATATTTGTCTTTGAAATTAATTCACTTTACGGGTGCCAAATACTCCAATACACTATTTTAATGTTTTTCTAGACTGAAGCAGTAAAAAACTTCTAATGTTACTACTTTCCAAACATTACAAAAAAATAATGAGAAGAGATTCTATAAAATTTTAAAGCAAGTCAAACATTGAACATGAATATACCATACACTTTCGTTAAAGATTTTTATTTACAGAAACAAATATAAATTTTGATATTTTATTAACGTCGATATTGTCTGCCTTTTGTTTGTCGGGAGAAGAGCATAAACTGTTATTTGGAATGGTGAATTAACACCGATCAACTTTGGGTCATTGCTGAACGAAATATACCCAATAAGAACTAAAATATTTTCGTTTAGCGATAAATTTAACTTTATTGCATTCGGTTTGATTTCATTTTTCTATATCAACAGAAGAACAAAACTCACTGTTTACTAGCAACTAGAAATTGGATAAAGCTGTGGAAAATCAGTAGCTGACTGCAGCTGGAATAGTTTCGGAAAGACTCATAATAAAGGAATAAATACAAAGCAATTTGAGCTTTATTTTTATACTCTCAACTTCAGTTATTTTATTTTATTCGATTTAATAGAGCGTGGGTGCTTTTTGTTTAACATTCGACTCGTTTATGTTACGTTCAAATGCTTTGTCGTTATGAAATTTTCCAGATATAACCAGAAAGTGGGTAAATGGAAGCTTAACTACAGTTCTATAGAATTGTGAATTTTTATATTTATTACTCTTGAGTTTCTGCTATGTTTACCTACGACCACAAGGATTTACTCTTTAAATCTATAAGAGAAAATTTGGATGATTCTGTCCTCATGGCTATTCTCTTATAATGTCATTTGACTCTGGGTGGTTGTACTTGAACAATTCCATATGTGCGTCTATTGTTGTTTATACTTTCTATATTGAATCTGTTCTGTTGGTTGGTTCTTCAATAATTTCTCTATTCGAGAATAAGTATACTCTGTTGGAAAAATGTGCTCGCAATCACGATCGGTTTACCATCTAACCTTTAGCCAACCAAACCATTTTTACTTAAAGTGGGTATACCATAAGGGGAGCATGACAATTTCATCAAAACATAGAAATAAAATAAAAACTTACACAATTGTTAGACATTTTGTTTTAATAAAATTTAAGCATTTAACTCAATAAATTTTATCTGATTATGTACTTTTATCGAAACAATAATAATATAAAGTATATTATTGATGAAACGACTCTATGTGTTTTCCTTTCGTATTTCAGAATATCATAAATCAGATTGAATTTCAATACAAGTAAATTCAAATACATTTTCTGACATACGATATTGCACCTTCTCACATACTGATACTATGATATTTGAAGTACCTACTGTATTTTGTTTACATTGTTTAGCATATTGTTTTAGAGTAACAAGGTTTATGTCATCATCTCTGATTTCAATCATTCTGACCATAATTATTTATATTTCTAAACTTATTTGTGTCGTAAAGTTGTTTGAAAGTAAGTACAATTTGTTTTGGCTTAATTGCAAAAGCTTATAAGTGTATTCGAGATCAAGTATTTCTTAAGAATTAATTTCATACAAAATTTAATAAAGTCATATTTAGTACAACTTTTCATTATTATAATTTTCTTTAATCAAAAAATTATAATACAAAAATTTATGATTACAAAATATGCAATATTTAAATTTTTCTTAAAACATGATATTTGAGTTTTGCCTAGTTACCTATGTTGATAGTATTTCCACAAGAGGAACCACCATCCCAATTTTCATGAAGAAGACTTTCGAAGGAGCTCTATAAGGTAACTTATATAAAAATTATTATAAAATTTGGCTATATACCGTTTTTTACTTTTAATATGGTTTCCTTTCGCTTTATTGATTATTCACCTTGTTTCTAATATTTCTGAAGTTTGTTTGAGACCCTTATATGAACGTTCGTATAGCTTGATCGATGCGATAGGCATATGTTTCAGTAAAAAAAAGGTAACATACTCACTTCTTTAGTAATTTATTCATACACAAGGAAAATTGATTGCCTTCCTATAACAAATATATTTTTTTCTTAAAAAAAAAAAAATCTTGTGTTCAGAATTATTCCTCAAAATCAGAACAATTTTAATTTATTTTGTGTTTTCTCTTCATAAGAAATTTTGGGTGCGCAGTTTAAATTCTATATAACATTGAATATAAAATTATGGCAAGTTAATAAGAAAGCATATAATAAGTCGATTAAAAAAACACTTTAACAAAATCAATATTCCTTTAACAAAATCAATAATTTAATTAAAATTTAGTGACTTAACTGGAATGTCTACGTCTAGTGCGCAGAGGTCTTGAGTTCAAATCAATCTACTGTAACAGCTTTGGTTGCTGTTATTTATCACTAAATATCGTGCCTTTTTAGGACACTTAAAACTTCACATTTTAGTTCAAATACTATTAAAAAATACAGTTAATAATATCGTCATCAAATAGTCTATCTTATAAAGAGTAAGCCATTTATGTTTTTTTTTTAAACTAAAGGAAAATACACATATCGTAAGCAAACATCAAAATTTTTTATTGAAAATGAAAGCTGAATCCACTTCTATTGAGTACCAAAAACCACCGCATAATTCATATAACCACCGCGACGCAGTTTGAAAGCCTGCATCCTACTTCGAAATTTTCGATGACTTTTCCCAATGAAAGTGGATTAACGGCCTCAATTTACTATCGAATAATGTTCTTAAGATCTTAAATAATTCATATACTTTTTTTCCAAATAGTCTTTAAACAATATGTCGCTGTGTCAAATCGAAAGAACTTTCATTTTGTGAAGTTATTCGTTGCTCTCTAAATATTACTACTTTATTCTTGGCAGATGTAAAAAAAATTATCACCTCTTGGTTTTGACAGATATTATAAAAATAAAAATAAAACTAATAAATAAGTAATTAGCTTTCCAATTTTGTTTGCAAGTATGCCAATTTAAATATTCTTAGTATTTTCCTATAGAAGATACACGTAAATGGTATTAAAAAATTTTTACCAAGAAAAATTTGTCCTTATTGAGACAAAAATAATTTTAGTTTACATCTGATAGTAATAAAATATTGGTTAAATTACTTATGATTCCTTTACTCGTATTTTATTTACAATGTATTGATTACTAATCTCATACATTCTATACTTAAGTAGTAGTACATATTATACTACGTGTTGCCATATATCACGTGCCAAGCAACGCACAACCAAATATTAGCACGTAACATTTTTGGAGCATTAATATCAATAAGATAAGAAAATAAAATATTTCGACATTCATTTATACTTAGTATCTATTAAACATTAATCCTTCTTTTTATTTTATCGCTTCAATCTAATTTCAGAACTGAAGTATAATATCTACTGCCTAAAATATTTCTTCTTTTATTATAAAATACTTTTAATCAAAATCTTATTTACGTGTTATTCGAATTTATGTAATAAGCTGATTTTTTTTTTGTATTTCGAATTTTCTTAATTTACATGCGAAAAGATCCCATAAAATCTATAAACTTCATTAAAAAGGAATGTTTAAGGATATGTATTTGTTTTCCTTTTAAGGTTTTCGAATATTACTTTTATTACATTATCATGTAATTTAATATTATTTCTAATCAGATAGTATTCATTAAATGAATTATCTGTGAAAAAGCTTATTGTTCATTTTTAGTTGTGTTTGTATTTATATTTTCCTATTTGCTAGAAGGGTCAGTACAAGATGAACAAATTATAATTAATAAGTTTACTTGCAATGTGAAAGATTAAATAGCTTTGCAAGCAACTGTGTGTAGCTACGTAAATAGCTTAAAACTATATTTATACGAGGTGTGGCTGAAAATGAGACTGGCAGCTCTGACAGCGATCAGGCAACGCTACTGACGCTCAAAATATGTCTGATTATTTTCTCTCCATCTTTGGACTTCAGATCATCTCCGGTTATTTTACACAACTTGAATGCCTGTTATCTTTCTGATTATAAAAATACTTTAAAATGTACTATGAAAATAATAGTTATATCAGAAAATAAAAATTTTTCTTTTCCACTTGCGCTAAATGTAATTCTAAAAATGAATATTCTTTTTCATCTCGTCTAAAACTATTCTTCAAATCACAAGCTTTTTCTATTTACTTTCAAAAATAGTCTAAAAAATCATTTTCGCAAATTTAAAATTTATTTTACAGTGCAAATTAAACATTGAAAATGGAGCACTATCCGTATATAAGAACTGCACAAATAGGTTCTTTCACAAATTTATTTTCTGTAAACATATTATGTGCAATATTTTTACATGCAATTTTGTTAATTATATAGGGTTTTCCAATAAAAGTGATATGATTTCTAAGTGACGTTTCGGCCATTTATAATATTTCATAATTTGCTCAGTTAATTTTTGACAGCTGCTTTGCTTGCATGTGTTTTGGCTCGTCTTCGATTTTTGCCCATTTTTGACCAAAAACAGCATCGCATTAACTTTGATAAGGAGCTGTTGGACTCTTTCCGCGACGACCCAAATTTGCTGCAGAGGGTCATAACCAGGTTATGACGTGGAAATGAAAACTCAATCATTCCAATGGAAGCTGCCGCACGAGCCAAGACTGAAAAAAGCGCACCAAGTTCGGTAGAATGTAAAGGTTTTGCTTACAGTTTTCTTCTATTGCAGGGGCGTGATGAATCCTGAGTTCCTACCACAGTTGAGTGAAGCAATCCGCCAGAAACGCCCGTATTTGTGGAAGAACAAAAATTGGCTTTTGCACCATGATAACGCCCTTGCTCACGCATCGTTGCATGTGCGCGAATTTTTGGACAAAACAACACACTAATAATGCCACATCCACCGTATTTCTCAGATCTGGCCCCTTGTGACTTTTTCTTGTTCCCGAAACTGAAGATCCCCATGAAAGGACGATGAGGAGATAAAGACTGCATCAAAAAGAGCTGAACAAGATCACAAAAATTGATTTTTTTTAAGTCAAGGATTGAAAAAAAAGTAATCTACACCAGATATTATACACTTGTGCCAACGTTTTTTTCCAATCTTCAAGGATATCTGGCGGGGATTACTTTGAAGGGGACAAAATAGATATTCATGAATAAATAAATAATTTTTGAAAAAACACAAAATTCGCGATACTTTTTGAACAGACCTCTTATTGAATTGTTCTCATATTTTATAACATTACTATGGCTTCAATTATATGGCGCCAATACAAACTCTACACTTCTGTATATATATACCGCCTTGATCAAAAAATTACTGGAATTTATTCAGAAAATTAAAATATAGGGTATTCCAATATGAGTGATGATTTCTGAGTGACGTTTCGGCCATTTGTAATATGTCATCTGTCATTTTTTTCCATTGTATTCAGTAATGTTTACAATTTTATCATGGAGAGATATACGAAAGAACAACGTTTACAAATTATTCAATTTTATTATCAAATTAATCGTTCTCCAATTGCAACTTTTCGTGCGCTTTTGCCATTTTATGGTGGTAACAATCGTCCAACTGTGCTCGCTATTCGTCGAATTGTTAAAAATTTCGAGGGTACATTTTTAATAAGATAAAGAATTTTTAATAAGCCAATAAGACAAAGAACCGCTCGAAGCAATATATTGCTGTCGTTCAGGCTAGTGTTGCTGAAGACCGCAATTTGTCGATTCCAAGACATTCTCAAGAATTGGGACTGCCTCAAACCACAATCTGGCAGATTTTGAGAAAGGATTTGGGCTTGCATCCGTATAAAATTGTTATCACTCAAGAACTGGAGCCATTGGACTACCGTAAACGTCGTGAATTTGCTGATATTGTCTTGGAACAACTTGAAATCTATAACGATTTTTTTAAGAAAATCGTCTCCTCCGATGAGGCTTACTTTAATCTGAGTGGTGCGGTAAATAAACAAAACTGTCGATTCTGGTGCGAAGAAAATCCACAAATTATTCATGAACACCCATTACATTCACCTTAAGTGACAGGTAACACCGTTACTGTCAATAGAGAGCGGTATAGATCGATGATAACCAACAACATCTGGTTCCAACAAAACGGGGCTACGTGCCACACAGCACGAGCAATAACCGAATTATTGCGAGAAAAGTTTGGAGATTTGATTATTTCAAGAAATTGTGACCTTGAATGGGTTTATTTGAAGTCATTGGTCTTTAGCAATAAACCAGACTCTCTTCAAGCTTTAGAAGTTAATATTGAACTTGCTCTTCATGACATACGGCTTGATTTAGTGGAAAAAGTGCTCGAAAATTGGGTTCATCGAATTCGTTCCTGCAAAAGAAGTCGTGGAGGCCATTTGAATGACGTTTTATTCAGAACTTAATTGTATCAATTGTACTTCACATTAAATAAAAAATATCTGAATTTCCTTAACAATTGGTGTGTTTTTTTTAAAAAGAGATCATTTCACTCTTATTCAAAAACCCTATAGAAATAGAAGCTTTGGCATTACCATATCGACTCAGAACTTTAGCCAGCTCCTTGGCCAGCTGTAATATCCTTCATTGAATTATTATTATTTGTTTTTCATACGAAATAAAAACACATAACTCTAGACTCTCATACCAATTGTGTGCATTCTTTTATTTAACACGAGTATATAGAAATATGGTAGCAAAATTGTAGCTGAGACCTTATCACCCGAAGGTATTGGTTATGGCAGGTGTATGTAGTGTGTTAGTGCATTAGTACAATACAATCAAGAGATTTGAGTTAGTTTACTTGATAATTAAAAAAATTAAATAATTTAGGGTTAGAGTTGAGTTCAACTCAATATGTTATCAGAGGAATTGAATGTCAAGCTCACACACGCAACGTATTATAATTGGCACATAAAAAACCGATATTTGGCAACATATTGAGTTGTCACTAACTGAAATCGATGTCGCAGTGTTGCTAAATCACACTCATGAAATTTTTAATTAAATTCAGTCTTAAAAAATTTTTGTAAACAATATTTTATTTATTTTCCTAAAAGTTTATTTAACTTCTATTATTTTTCAGATAGATCAACAGTCCTAAAGCTAAAAATTCATTATATTTCGTTTATTGTATTGTTATGACGTATCAGTTAAAATTTAATAAAGCAGAACAGAATCAGCATCTTCAGGAGCAGCTACGAATGAATCAAGACGAACAGAGATGTCGGCAGAAGAACAGCGTTACCGAAAAGAGGAGCAGAGCCATCTTCTACAGCAACAGAAACTTGTGGCATCTCTGAAAGAATGTCAAAATAGCCTAAATTAAGAACTGAAATTTAAAGTATACCAAACAGAAGAGAAGGTGATCACTGAAGTCAACCTAGTAGAAGAGATGGCTTTGGCTTAAGTCAGCATAATAGAAGGGTATGTGATGGCTTAGGTTAATCAATTGAATATAAGAATTACGAAAGTTTAAGCCAATATTGGCTGAAGCACCGGCTGTAGTGTAGCCGCTCTGTAGGTGGTAAATTCAAGGTTCTATCGTTCAATGGAAGTATTTTAGAGACGGCATACAGGTTACAATTTGAATCTGTTGTTAAGGCAAATCGGTGGACAGGTGAACAGACAAAAACTGTACTAACGCGATCAGGCTCTTCTAGGGTTAGATACTTTTGGTGGTGAAGCACATACGATCAGTTATTAGAAGCGCTGGAATCACGATACGGAGAGAGTCATCTAGAACATGTATTCCGAGCATAGCAGTTGAATATCGAGCTAGTGACAGATGAATTAAGGAAACGAATAAACGCCATGCCAGAGGGGTGTGAGCTGGTTGTTATATAAGGAGCCCCCATTATAAGAATTTTACAGGCTTATGATGGAAATAGTCTGGTAATAGACGTAGAAATTGATAAAACGCCGTGTCGATTAACTCTGGATACAGGAGCATCTCGAACGGTTATCGGTTCAGAGACGCTTACACGGCTTACCAAAAGGTATATTTACAAAAAATCAATACGAAGACAAACAGCTACTGTTTAGAACATACACGTCCTAGGAAAAAAGGGGGGGGGGCGATAAATACATATCCACATATAATTAATGTAATTTTAAATTACTAAAATAAATTAATATGATAAAACAAAATTCAGATAATTAAAAGAAAAAATATTATGCCCGAAAATCCACGTTTTCTTATTCACAGGCAAATTTTACTGTTTTGAAACATAATTCTTTTTTTTATACATTTTGTATAAAAATTTATCTAAACCTAAATTTCTTAAGATGGCTCGATAAATATTATGAAGAAAAAATTTATACATGAAGGCGAAAATACTGTTTTTATAAATTGTAGATAAAAACCGACGAGTGTCCAAAATTTCCCCTTCATATGAAAATTTTTCACTTCTTAAATATTTTGAGCTTATAACTAAACCAAATTTCATTTTTTTAAATAATTTAATGATAATCAAAAAATCCCTCCCTGAAAAGGATAGGGAGAAGAAGGGGAAATTATTAGATTTTGTTTATTAGATTGACAATCTTTAAAAATTCGTCTTTTCATAGACGATGTATTCATTCTTTTCTATTTAACTATTCTTATTCTAGTTTATATATTTTTATAAATTTTGATTTAGTTTTTTAAGTATATTTTCATACAATCCTATTAGTTAAATACTAACTTTATTTTTTTTAAATTTACTTTTTTTTTACTTACTACAATTTGGTTAATATTTTTATATCTATACGTTAATAATAATAAGAACGCCCGGATATCTTTGAATGTACTTTCCAACTGATAGCCCCGGAAGAAAAGTGAATCATTTTTTTTCTAATTCATTTAGTTTTTTTTATTAATATTATATAGCTTTCCTGGAAATTAAAAAAATATAATACCAATATTCTTTGTAAATACCAGTATTTACACATACAAACAATATTATGCATACATGTTTTTTCTTTCTTTTATTTAATTTGTTTAGAATTTTTACTTTGAGATAATAATTATTCAAGGTTACCTCCATCCTCAAGATCCTCGTTTCTTGAAGATACCATCGTCGTGTCACGGTCAACTTCAAAAAGTGTACAGGTAGGCTGTAAGCATTAAATAAGGAATTCAGCCTCAACCATTTGGAGTAACTAGCTATTAGCCAGATGCTCAAATTCTCGAGGCTGCACTGAAGCTAAAAAAGATTTATACAACTCGCATTCTTAGAATCCCCAACCGAGTAGTAAGTTAACTAAAAGCCAATCTTCCAAATTCTCGAGGTTGATTCATCTCAGAATCCCAGTTGAAAACATAAACACACAAAAAAATTAGAATGAATCCGTTTCCGTATACTCGAGTCGAGTAGTTAGCTCCGTAACCAACACTCGCATCATCAAAACTAAAGTGCACATTTCGATTCAGTTTAACTCGGCTCCACATCGGCCATCGTTTGGAACGCTAGACGATGGCCAATGAAAAGTCAAAACACTAATTCATTCGGGCCGCACTTGAGCGCCATTCTGTTGTGGTACTAGGCATAATTGTCGCTAACCTTATAGGAGCATTGCAATGGGATTCGACATTTTTTTGATGAGATGTGCTATCGCGTACATTTTAAATTGGAAAAAAATCATGCCGGAACATATGGGTGATAATGGAGACACCCGAACTTGTTAAGTTATCCATGGGACGGGAAGAAGAAGAACGAAAAAAAAGAAAATAAAAGTAGAAACTATTCAGCCAAAAGGGGAAGGAATAGGATTTAATAGGGAAAATATAAATTTTGGAAGAAGAAAATCGGTAGAAAAAAAATTTTGAAAGAAATAAAAAAAATTATTTTAATAAAAAAGAAAAGCACAAAAACTAAAGAAAAGAGAAAAAAGTGAAGTTGACCGTCCGTCTCTCCCTGGCCTATCCCAAATTCCGCCCTATGGCATTCCGCGTCCTAAATATATTTGTAGTACCTCTTGTGGTGCAGTACTCCCAGATTGTTCTGCTGTTGTCGTAAATTCTGACGATTCTACTGTTGTTCAAGGATAGCAAGAAATCAAGCTTAGTTTTTTTATTCTATATTTTATGGTGTATCGATAATTTTCTTGAATTTCTTTTAAATTATTTTCATTGGCGTACTTTTTTACTTTTACTTTTATATATGCAATGATGATGGATGTTTGACGAAATAAAATTCAATTTATTCGATCTTATCCGGGAAGATCTATATTTTTTTGTCTATTTTTTGTTGTTGATTATTATTCTATGAAGAGTACGTTTATTAGTTTACTTTATTTATTTTATTGAAAATTTGTTGTTATTATTCATTTGTCGATGTTGTTTCCAAAATTCTTAATTCCAATTTTTTGCTTTTCAAGTTGCATGTTTTTTTAAGTACTCTCAGTTAAATTAGTTTTATATTGTTTTTTAGGTTTAATATTTCTTACAGTTTCAAAGATAAACTCCTATTCAATTATTGTTTTTCTATTGACATTAACTTTTTTTGAAAAATCTGTGTTGAATATTATAATACGTGTAAGAAAAAATTAAAGGATTTGTTTATTTTATAATAAACCGTATTGTAAAACCGTTTAATCACAAAACTTAATTAGTCAAACTGAAGAATTGGACATCAAAAGCAACACTTTATAAAAAAACACGACTCCCTCGCTCAGCAGCCCCTCATACATGCGATTTCTTATACACCATCGATCGTATATGGCCTTGCTGATTTGTGCGCCACCTTTTTGGTAATGACCAAATCATCAATGCCATCGATAAGGCTATTCCATGAGAAAATATTAAAATTTTGTTTGGTTACTATTTTCTAGAACCAGTAGTCTTTTTCAGCCCTGCAATTTTTCAGCATTTTCAATGGCTTGGAAAATCAGCCCAAAGCTCAAAATACGTAGAAGATAATATTTTTGAAATATTCTACTATGATGCGGTCTGACGTATCCACATCTTCATTATATGGCTTACTATATCAAAACGTGTTCTTTCTTTTATGAAATAAAGAATTTTTGGCTATATCAATGTTTTGAATCAGACAGTGAATATAATTATTATGATCTGCTACTAATAAAATAAAATTTAATATAATATATATTTTGAAGAGTATTTTATTAAAATACTTTTCCGGATAGTATTCGATAGCCCTTTAATAATATGGTATATATAGTTGGGTTTATTATCAAAACCATTTAAAAAATATAACTGATATTCAAAAGAGGCTGTTAAGCACGTTACTACATGTAATAATTTCCAGCATCTTAAAAATGTATACAAAAATTTATTTAAATTAAAGTTCATCGTAAATTTTTATTTTCCCGTAAATTATTTAGAGGCACTTTTCAAATTAACAATGATGATAGGTACTTGAAAAAATATAGGTTTTATGGCTTCGATATTAATAAGGTTTCTTCTGAAGCTCAACCTTTGTAAACTTAGATTTTGAATAAATCTTTTTGAAATTTCGTAATTTTTAATAGTCTATCAATAGATCATCGTTTAGTTGCTGACAAATGTATTTTGTATAGCTTACACAGTAAATGTATTTCAGTAACTTAATATGTACTGTGTTGGGTTCTAAAAAATAAGCCTCAGTCTTGACATTTTGACTTAAATAAAATATTTGTTTAAGCCAAAATGTTAAAACTGAGGTTTATTTTATAGAACTCAACAATTAAAAACTAATATTTTTAAATGATTATGACAATTCTAATTGTTAAACAATTCTTTATATAAATATATATACAAATAAGAATTACTTCAAACTAAATTACTTACTTACTTTGGATTACCATATTTAATATTGTGTTATTAATTATACCATATAATAGAATTAATTTTTTTTACCTAAGCCTAAGCGTAACATATTTCAATTTATTATTTTATTAAAGTATTTGATGAAATCAATTATATGCTAGGCGAATAAGTTTACTTCCATTGTATCGGTGTGAATTGTGAATGACCGCATGTTTAATGCAAATTTATTGGTATTTTACTGTAGCTAATCAACCCTTAAAAATAATTGTGTATATTTAGTTCTTTTGAATTCGTACATGAATATTTGTTTGTATTACTTACCTATTTGAACGTCATTTTCTATAGTGTTTTATTAGTATTATGAATAAACAAACTACCCATTATAATACAATTAATCATTGTATTATTTATTACGCCGTGATGACCAAAAAATAACTGTTGAGAAAATTGAGGTATTCGACCCAGAAAATTGTTCGAAACGCCCACGATTCTGACATTTCATCATGAAATTAGTAACACCTTTACGATTGGATCGATAATTTAGTGTTAAATTTATTAACGAATAAAACTATATCGACCCTAAAAGGAATAAATATAGTTTCAAAAGTGAAAGAAATGTTTCGATTTTTGTTTTTAAAAGAATATATTGTATATTGTACGATTTCAGTATATAAAAACTTTTATTCAGAGTAATTTAATTCAAAGTTTAATGTGTTCTTAATATTTATTATTTTAATTGAACATAGTTTTATTATTTAAAACTTTCCATTTAAGTTGTTTCATAATTTGAAGAGTATTTTTTCTATTGGTAATGGTTAAAAGTATTTTAAAAATATATAAATATTTAAAATTTATGATAGTTTCTTTAAAAGGAAAATTAAATAATATAATTAAGGATGTCAGATTTGTCACGATTAATACAACAATAGTATTAGTTTGTTTAGTAAATTTTTTCTTAAATCTCGCATCCTTTTATTGATTACTACATTTCCCTTAAATATATGTGTAGTTTCTATTTATTGCACTTCAAATTAATGTATAGCTTCGATTAATATCTCTCTTTCTTTCAGATGCTTTGGGTATCCTTAATCGCGGATAGAAACTACAATGCAGTAAGTCCACAATGTTAATTTAGAGTCTTTAATCGTTGACGGAAGATTTTCCTGTGAAACTCATAAATGTGAAAATTGACTGTGAAGTGTTGAAACAAAAGCTAAACCAAATATTAACTTATGATTAAGTTTAAAAACATAATAGGAAATAGATAATGCGATATATGATCTAACTCCTTATAATTATATGAAGCAGTTACGAATGCAGTTTAATAAGCTATGTACGGAACATCCTAAAATGTAGAGCTAGAGCTAAATGACAGTGCTTATGAATGCCCAGTACCGAAAGCTATCTTAATCGACTTCAAAGATAACTTCAATCACACATTTAGTTACATAAAATTTTTTTTAATGAATATACAGAAAAACATACTCTCAATCGTAGCTAAAGGTTTTCAGAAATCTTTCTAAAAGAAATTACTTATAAAATCTACAGTTTCCATATCTCTACATGTCCCAATACCCTCGCTACAACTTACTTAAACGATACTGCCATAGTAACAAGCCACGACAATCCTCTCGTTGCCTCGTATATTTGACAAAACTAAATCCTCGAACTGCAAAGTTAGTTTTGGAAGTATATAGTAATAGTGAACGAACAAAAAACGTTAGCGTAAATGTTATTCTTCGTAGTGAATCTTGCGACTACATAAACTTTAACAGCGTTTCAATTCCTCAAAAAAAGAACAAGTGTGTTTCTTAGGACTATATCATGACAAACGATTCACCTGAGACCCACTTAGAAAACTCAAATGACTTGAAGTGAACAGACAATAGAAACAAATATTTAAAGTATATACTATGTTCGTACCAGTGTCATATATCGTGAACTCGAAGTTCCCTTCGTACGTATATCATCCGTTTCTCGTTATAAAAAGTTTCATGTTCCCTTAACATATCATCCCAATTTCCTTCTTAGAGAGTTACCATCCCTAGTAACACCCCTCAACGCTTAAGATAGTAATAGCTATTAGATTTATTAAGCTAACCAAAGGTTAGACTAATTAAGTCTCAATAGTTGAAGTAACATCAATAGGTGTCGTATAACACCTTTAACAATAAATATGCTTATTACTTGTAGTAGTTGTAGATATCTAATCAATTAAAAATTAAAAATTATATTTTAAAAATAATCGCATATTCATAATTGGTGAGGAAACTTTTATTTGTGCAGACATTCAGTCAGAGCGGTTTGCTTTTCCGCCTCTTAGATGTGCATTGAGTTTCTTGTTGTTATTTTTATTGTGGAACTTCCGCACCCACCAGTTAGTTACGATATGACTTCAAAAAATAGCAATAGCAACAACAATAATAACCACAATGGTAAGATTAAAAATTCTTCCTGAAAAGCTATGGACCCATACTTTAGATTTTTGACCATTATGTAGGATGCGGAGATCTGGCTCCCTATTGGATCCTTAGGCTATCGATCCAGGAAAATGGGCTGCTTAAGAGGCCCAGAGTATCTTTACTGCTTTTCGTGTGGATACCCTCAGTTTTCCAGCAGGCCTATGCCGGTTGAATGGTTTTTCGCTAGAATTTTTTATAATAGGGCTGTGGCATGGGTATCTTATATTCCTTCATAGAAGTCTCTTCATATCCTCGTCTTAAATAGGCAAAGTTCCTTGTTATAGGGTGTAAGAGTACGATAGTACTCTTGCCAGAAAATGGTTGACTTTGCTCCATTTAATAGTTTCGGAACTTGTTTCGTTTGTTTTTCAAATTCCTCGTTCCTCCCTCATAGCCCTTCTCTTTTTAAATGGACAGCTTTCCTCAAAAAATGAAAGGAGGAACGATTGAAGTTGGAAGGTCACATTATCTAAGTCATACTAACTGCCCCAATACACTGCTTAATTAACGGTAGCCTCAATGTCGAATCTTATGTGCATATGATCCGACAGTGAGGCCCAATCGGACAAGTGCCAGTCCTTTAATTGCGAAGAAATAATTGGGGTAGCAAGAGTTAAGTCTAACACTTCCCTGCGTAGCGCATTAATAAATGAAGAATTCAACTCCCCTGTTGACTCGGTCTAATTTATTTGAGTAGACACTAACCTCGTTTATTCACATTATTACTACCCCACAGGGTGTGATGCGCATTTGCATCGTAGCCAATGATTAGTTGGATGCATCTTCTGGTACAGCAGTCGATGAGTTCCTCTAAGTTCTCTTAGCATTTTCTAGAACATTTTCTCTAAGTTCTGGGTTAGCATTTTCTAGAACATCGGCTGAGGCACCTACTAGACTCTGTTACTCCTACGTAAACAACAAAAAAAACTAAAAAAAAACAAAAATTCTTTTACCCACAAAAAAGTATATACGGGAATTAGCAAATAAAAATATCGAAAAATCGAAGTTGACGTCAGTCGAAAAACAAGCTTTTGCGTCAAAATCCAGACTTTACCAAAAAATTTAATAATTTTGAAATCGAGGAAATGTAACAGGAGCGCAGTTTTCGGAAGATATTTATGACATTCCAAATGATGCAATTCTATGAACAAATCCGATAACTTAAACATTTGGCAGGTTTTTGGCCAAAAATGAACCTTTTCGACGCTTAATAGCCTACTAAAACCTCCATTTTTTTTGTTTATGAATCTACCAATAGTTGAGCACATACACGTATACAGTAAATATACGAAAGAAAAACGTTTACAAATTATTCAATTTTATTATCAAAATAATCGTTCTCCAATTGCAACTTTTCGTGGGCTCCCTTTCATCTGAGTGGTGCGGTAAATAAACAAAACTGTCGATTCTGGTGCGAAGAAAATCCACAAATTATTAATGAACACCCATTACATTCACCTAAAGTGACAGGTAACACCGTTACTGTCAATGGAGAGCGGTATAGATCGATAATAACTAACTTATTATGGCCGAAGTTGATCTTGACAACATCTGGGTCCAACAAAACGGGGCTACGTGCCACACAGCACGTGCAACAACCGAATTATTGCGAGAAAAGTTTGGAGATTCGATTATTTCAAGAAATTGAGACATTGAATTGCCTCCAAGAAGTTGTGATTGAACACCATTAAACTATTTATTGTGGGGTTATTTGAAGTCACTGGTCTTTAGTAATAAACCAGACTCTCTTCAAGCTTTAGAAGTCAATGTTGAACGTGCTATTCATGACATACGACTTGATTTAGTGGAAAAAGTGCTCGAAAATTGGGTTCATCTAATTCGTTAATGCAAAAGGAGTCGTGGAGGCCATTTGAATGACGTTTTATTCAGAACTTTTTATCGATTGTACTTCACATTAAATAAAAAACATTTGAATTTCCTTAATAATTAGTGTGTTTTTTTTTAAAAGAAATCATATTACTCTTATTGGAAAGCCCTTTGTAATTTTTTATTATACATGTTTGAATTTAATCCATTTTATTTTCAAAGAAACTCATTTTTATTATAAAATTTTTATTTTGAATCAATAAATTAATACTTGTCAATTACTTTTTAAAGATTATTTGATATAAATATTGTCCACGACTACGTTTTTTTTGATCCACTTATTTGAGCATCTTGGTTTATATATCGCTAACAACACGTGTGATATTGTCTTCCAAGGCTGCAGGTGATGCTGGTTCTTTAAAAATTGGTTTATTAATAAATTATCATTTAAATTCTGCGTTTGGTGGAAACGAATTGTTGATTAATAAAATAGTTCGATGAAATAAGATTTACTTTTACCTTCACAATCAACTATAAAACTTCTGGCAATAGCTTGGAGGAGAATTAATTATCTCCAGGACCATATAAATCAACATTATTTTTTTTACTTTTATCATCAAGTCGTTATATTTTTGTTAATAATATTGTAGAATAAAAAATAACTTTAGTTCTTAAATTTTCGAATTAAAATTTGTTAAATTTGTTGGAAACATACTGAATTTATACTGACTTTAGCAAGAATTTCGATAAACTTACTCATGCTATTTTTTGAAGACCCTAGTTCACTTTTATTTTATTATGCTTTTGCAGTGACCATTATAAATTGTGTACAGTTAATTTACATTACCTACTCGTATCTAGACGCATTTGTACTATTCTTTCGTCAGTCTGATGTTCCACCATATGCTGATTTTCTAAGCACGATTAACATTTCCTTATTACAAAAATGACGTCAGATTATTGATTTCACTTTTATTCGCCAACTTTCAAACTGGAATATCAACTATGAGATGCTTGCGAATAATGTGTCTTAGGTATAATTAATACAACCTAAAAATTTGTCCTAGTTGCAAATTGAACTTACTAAATCTAACTATGGTATTCAGAAGCCTATTATTCGTAAATAGTTGTTAGGACTCTTACTATAAGGAACGGCATGCTAAAATATATTGTGTTTTATATTCTATTTTTTTTTTGTCTGCCTTATTATAAGCTGTTTTTATCATTTGAGGCGAATTACAATATTTACGATCGTTTAATATGTTTCACCTTTTATTCTGAAGTGCGGTTTCATGTTGTGACCTTAAATTCAATTAAAATTCTCCTAGTTTATTTATTATCTAATAAAAGTTAAAATTGCGTAAATTTAAAAAAAAAACATTAATAATTAAAAATAATTTCTTCAAAACAATGACCATATATATAGTCTTAACTCCATTTAATTACTTTATTATGACTTTTATACATCTATTTATTTTTAAAGTATATAATCTACCATAAAAGAAAAAACGTACACCAAAAAATTTAATATAAAATTTTAATATTAATCGTTTTTAAGTAATTAACATCTATGAAAGGAATATAAAATCAGGATAACTAAAGGGACAAATATTACCTTGAATCCACTTCATAAAGTATGTGCATACATTTATTAAATCAAGTATTTATTCAAACGACTTTATGTTCAGAATACAAAATTAAAAATCATGACTTTCAAAAGTATTAATTAATAGCAAAATAATCAATCATAACACTTAATTAGAGGGTAATTAAAAAGCTTGAAAATATAATATTGCCATTGCCATTACCATTGGTTGTTGTTTACTGTTGGCAGCTCGTTAATAAATTCAAGAAAAAACTAAGAATTTTCGGTAACTTTTTGGAAAACGAGTTATATGAGAAATATGACACAACGAGGGATTGTCATCAATCATTCCAAGTTGAAGGAACATTTGCTTCCTGGGAAAAATGTTAGCTGTTGGCATGTAGAAGCCGAAGGAAGTCACAGACGGATCAACGGATACGAATGACACCTTGTCGTGACTCATATGCGACATGTCACGCCTTTAAATTATTCTATGCTCATCCTTTAGATTCTGAATTTTGGATGAGATACCCACTCAAAACCTCAAGCTATCTGCTGAGGCTAAGTTTAATTCTGAATCTGATTTAGTATCTTAGTTGAATTTCGACGTCTAATATAATAGTCTTATACTTCATGGGAAGACTGCGTTTCTGTGTATTAAAACCTGTTATCAAAAATTAATAAAAACTACAGAGTCGACTGTAGGTGATGGACAGTATGGACTATAGATTTTATTTATTTATTTTATTGTTTTGGAGTGATTGTATTCTGGAACCGACATAAGTAAGCACATCTGTTGATTTTCACATATAATAATCTGCGATGACTAGAATAATACATGAGCATATATCCTTCAATGCGTACAAACATACCTCTTTCCGTTCCCCCATTTTTAATCTGAACTTTTCTCCAACAAAATATCCTCTTTTTATATGCATGCTTCTGCCCGCCCTATTTGATTGATTTATGTAAATTCGTATACGCATTTACTGCCACAGATTGAGTGATTTTTTTCCATTTTCGTCGAACTTCCACCTCTTCTATCATTTACTTTGCTTGTCACTCAAACTATGAAGCAATAAAACTTGTATATCTATATAAGGTTTGTGGAAGAATATTTGTTTTGCAGCTTTAAAAAGGAAGGGTAAAAACATTTGTCCACATTCATAAAAAATTGTTTG
Organism: Atherix ibis; assembly: GCA_958298945.1. Classification (NCBI taxonomy): domain Eukaryota; kingdom Metazoa; phylum Arthropoda; class Insecta; order Diptera; family Athericidae; genus Atherix; species Atherix ibis. The sequence goes on along the minus strand of OY282607.1, from coordinate 61,013,709 downwards.
CGACAAATGTTTCCCTTTTCGATTTTTTTCAATGAATCCCACAGATATCAGCAGAATATAAGACAGATGGAACTTGTACAGATGGGCCGATAAAAAAATTGAAATCTAATCGAATTACGAACATGGTGTACCCCAATCATAATGTTACGAGTAGATAAATATGGAAGTTGGCTTTCTGTTCATCATAGTAATCTATTTCCGAAATCGTATCCTATTCTAAATATGCAATAATAATAAAAATAAAATAATTTTAAAGGAAATCATTTCATTGCTGATATTATTTTTATACTTGGTAGATACAGATCATATTGACTTTTACTTTTGCTTTTATTTTAATATAAAAGATAATAAAGTAAATTTTAAATTTTAATGAATTTAATAATCTTTAGTAATAACAAAAAGCCTTTCTTCAGTTATATTAAATTATTTAGATTTTCTAACTTTACAAAATATTTTTACTAAATATTTACATAGATATGCTAGTGATATATCTTTTCTGGCATAAAATAGAATTCAGAAACGTTTCTATTTAAAGATATTTTCAAATACAAATGTAAACTAGTCTAAATTAATGATCAAATTAATTGAATAAAATAGTGCTCATTTTAAAATATTAAACAAATTTTATTTAACTAAAATCGTAACATTATAATGGTATGGCCAAAAATTTTAAGGATACGTACGCTTATAGTTATTATATAATATAAGCAAAATTTCGGAATACCATAGAAAATATCAGCAAAATTTAAGATATATCATAATTGCTAAGAATTCATTGTACTCGGGAATTATCATTAAAATTACTGATTCTTTTAAGACTAGAAATATTAAAATGATATTTAATAAAATAATATTTGCTATTAAAATACAAATATTATTTCAAAAGAAGTTAACATTTATATTTTTGATGAAAATTATATTTTTTCCTAACTATTCTTTTTAAACATATAAAAATTTCAGAGATTTTTTAATATTTCCATTTAAAAAAAATTTTTATTAAATAAATAGAAGTCAGAGAAAGAATATAATAATAGTGGTTTAGTCTTGAATATTGCAAAGACACTTTTATGCTATACCAAAAAAATTTTTTATTGTAAATATTTATTCCTGGTAGGAAAAAAATGAATGTTTTTCAGAAAAAAGTATTTAAGTCAGCTTTTCGCTAAAGTTTACAATAAAATAGAAAAAATTATTTTCATTATATTCGAGTAATATCATAAAAACTATGAGGCCATAGACAACCTTATGTTGTATATTATATATGAAAGTTTTTTAAATAGCACAATTAAGTAAAAAAATTTGTTGTGCAATTAATGAACATAAAAATCACAGGAAATACCAATAAAAAAAATAAAATTTAAGACATTAACCATCAGTTAACTGATCTTTTGGGCTAGATTAAAAATTATTCATTAACACAGATTTTTTGTATTCCTTTACTATAAATATAATATGTCTATCTTTTGAGATAGGTATTATATATATTTATCAAAAAAAATCTGTATTAAAATTAAAAACTTTATCAATTTTGGTGAATTGAAAATAAATTTGGCAGATTCAAAATATAAAGAGTATTGGAAAAAACTTTAACAAAAATGATTCTCAATATAGAAAAAATTGTAATAGTTCAAATAATGATATTCACAAAGTTCTTACGCACATACTTTACTAATTCGTATCTACGAGTAGTAAAAAATTAGCATACTCATAGCATGATAGTTAGTCGTTGATAAAATTTCTATCCAAATTCAATTTGACATATTTCGCATTTGCAAAGAAAATATCACTTATAAAGTTATTAATCAATTTGTATCTGGTAATTGGGGTGAAATTAGATAACAAAATCTCAAGGGCGTAAAGAATGAGTTGAAGTTTTTGAAACGCATATTTACAATTTTCATTATATGTGTAGGGTAAATTCTTTCCACTATCAATTCATCTTATGCAAATTTATGTTAAATATTACATACTTCACTCTATTTTCTATATTTTGTACGACTTATGAAGGATTAAGTTTTAAGGTGGATGGATTTTATTATAAGACCAAAGGCTTTAATATGAGAATTCATAAGTAAGCTTCCCCTTTTTATTATTTTGTAACTACATTTTGTACAAATTATTCATGCCTGAAGTCATTTTATATTCATATGATTACGAAGAGTCTCTTTATTTATTTATAAATGTCGCGCGCTTTCTGTTATTTCTAAAATATCACGCAAACTTCATAAATAAAGCATATGAGAATGAATGACTTCATTTCGATTTAGATGAAAATATCAAAATTGTATGTTATATTATATAAAAATAAATTGTACTACTGGAATATAGTTTCACAATGGTTTCTAGTATACAGTAAGAGAAGTACTTTGAAAATTTACTTCTTAATTCATCTGATTTTTGTATTATAACATAATATTCATTTGTCACTAACTATTCTCTTAATAATACATAAAATTAAGGGTATTATCAAAAATTCACATTTGAGTTTTGGTTAAAAAATATGAAAGAATTTATATTTTTACTGTATCATTTCAAGGACCATTAGTACTAAAATATATATTCTGACTACGACGACACTTAAATCCATTTGGCACAAACTGCACAAAGTTTTATATATAGTCTTAAAATTCGTAGGTTTCTTTTCAAATTCTGAGAAATCTCTTAAAATTCTGAGATTCTTCTTATAATTCTGACATTCCTCTTTAAATTCTGACATTTCTCTTCAAATTCTGATATCCCCCTTCAAATTAATAGAATCTTCCTTGAAGGGCGGCCAAAACCGTCAAATAAATATTAACAGAGTTGACTATGCGCCTGACTTACAAACAAACTATTATCAGTGCAATAAAGATTACGGGTTTGAAGTACGATTTAGAAAGTATGACGCCATCGTAATCGATAAAGACAATAAAGTACGCATGCGAGCCGGTAAATTTAGCGATCTATATCAAATGCGTTTATGTCAACACAATGTTAACAACGTCGAAAAAAACTAAAATCCTATCGACAAATGACATCAACGATTAGGACACTTAAATGACCTAGACTTAAAGGCAATGAGCAAGAGTGGTCTGAAATTTTAAGGCAATGAAAAAGGTTTTAAGGTGTCAGAGAGATGACTGAGTAAGAAAATGTCGAAGATAGATGACTACCTCTGCAATCAATGAGGGAAGGAGGAACAGTTTCGTGGGGAAAAATAGTGAAACACGTGAAAGGAGGAGAAGAGGCCAACTACAGCATATGGACCCGCGATGCAGGAAATATATATTGGCGAAACAGAAGAAGGAATAGTAACATCCAACTCAAGCCAGACAGCGAGACAGACAACTCAAGCCAGACAGGAAGATGATTATCTAGCGCAAAATAAAAATGACACATGAGAAATTAGGCGACGACCTCATGATCGAAGATTGATTGGGAGTCAATGCGTGTTTAGTACGAAGAGTACTAGTACACAAGAATATGTGACTTGCCGTGAAACGATGCTCAGGACGTGCTGAGGAGGACTTTCATGAAGCATATTTTACTGACAGCATTAAAGAAGCCAATTATTGAAGAAACATATTGAATAATATTTGTATTATTTTGGTATGATGAACGTGCAAAACAATTGAGAAAGTTTCACTCCACTTTGCAGGGAGCTGTCAAGGAAAACAAAGTCGGTGAGCGCAAATATGATCTAGCCAAGCTAAACTTGTTTACCTATAGTATAATGTATAAATATAGGTCAATCTCGAACTTTTTGCTCGCTATATAATTTCTCTAAGTAATAAAAATTTCACCAAATGTCACTGCCGGTTTTTCTATTTAAAAATAATTGTATAAATCAAAATAGTTTTAAATTATAAATAATATATGTTAAAGTCATTAATAAAATAAATTTTTTCATATGTAAAAAGATACGAGGCAAGCACATAATAAATATTGGGAACTGTTAAATATCAAAGTAAACGACGCATAAATGACGAGTTCGCAACGATCAACATGAACGTAGTCATATGTGAAATCATATATGCATGCGAACGAGCACGCACGATTAAATCATATATAGGTTTGTACAATGTCCCATTTCCCCTTCTTCATGCATACCACAGCAAAAATTGCTCGATCAGTGTAATATACAGGCGAGCGGTCGTAGAAAATTTTGACAGCTAACCATTTAAAGCAGAATATCGTACACTGCATATGCACGTATGGTGTAATCTAAGCTTTATGGTACTTCAAGGTTCTTGGAAATATTTTTTGCACTAATCACTACCAGGGGTAAGTGATTTTTATTACTAACAGACAAATTTTAAACTCATATTGTATAATAAGTCATTATTTTCAATAAATTCATAAGATTACTTACTATTTTGCAATAATTTTTTTTTAAATATCCAAGAAAATCTTATAGACATTTTCTGTCTATCTATACGATTGTCTTAGATATTAAAACTAAATAATGCCCATAACTTTATTATTTTTTTTTAATAATACTTTTATTTATATAATGCTTTAATTTGTAATTACTGTTAGGGCAGAATTTTTACCAAATATAATATTTTTTTAAAATGGCCCTGTCTTATAAGTGGTTTTCGAATAGGAGTGATATGATTTTAAAAAAAATACACACACAATAATTGTTAAGGAAATTCAAATGTTTTTTATTTAATGTGAAGTACAATTGATATAATTAAGTTCTGAATAAAACGTCATTCAAATGGCCTCCACGACTTCTTTTGCAGGAACGAATTCGATGAACCCAATTTTCGATAACTTTTTCCACTGAATCAAGTAGTATGTCATGAATAGCACGTTCAATATTGACTTCTAAAGCTTGAAGAGAGTCTGGTTTATTGCTAAAGACTAATGACTTCAAATAACCCCACAACAAATAGTCTAATGGTGTTAAATCACAACATCTTGCAGGCCATTCAATGTCTCAATTTCTTGAAATAATCGAATCTCCAAACTTTTCTCGCAATAATTCGGTTGTTGCACGTGCTGTGTGGCACGTAGCCCCGTCTTGTTGGAACCAGATGTTGTCAAGATCAACTTCTTCCGATTTTGGCCATAAAAAGTTGTTTATCATCGATCTATACCACTCTTCATTGACAGTAACGGTGCTACCAGCTTCATTTCGAAAGAAGTACGGACCGATGATTGCACCAGACCAAAAACCACACCAAACTGTCAATTTAGGTGAATGTAATGGGTGTTCATGAATAATTTGTGGATTTTCTTTGCAAATCCACAAATTATTCATGAACACCCATTCTAGTTTTGTTTATGTCGATTCTAGTTTTGTTTATTTACCGCACCACTCAGATGAAAGTGAGCCCACGAAAAGTTGCAATTGGAGAACGATTATTTTGATAATAAAATTGAATAATTTGTAAACGTTGTTCTTGCATATTTCTTGCCATGACAAAATTGTAAACATTATTGAATACAATGAAAAAAAAAGACAGATCAAGACATATTACAAATGGCCGAAACGTCACTTAGAAATCATATTACTCTTATTGGAAAACCCTATACATAGAACAGATAATTATAATTTTTTTAGATTTTATAGTTTTGGGAATGTTTTAGTACTCATAAATAAAATCAATACTATTTGAATTCACATTTTTTACGGCCCGCTTAGATAAGTTCAATACACTATAACTAATAGAGGGCGAAAATTATAATTAAACTATTTAATTAATTTTATGTGTGATGGTTATTTAAAATTAACTTCAGATTAATTTCCCTTATCCTCGGATTGTACTATTACTGATTTTTATTGAAACTATGGAGCGATAAAAAAAGCAACTGGTGGAATATATTTTCTAATAAGCTTTTAGACAATATTAAAAATTTAAAAGAGTTAGTTTATGTTATTGTGTATTTAAGTTGTCGATTAACTACCAAATTTCCATCAAAGTTCAATATATTTTTTGTCGCTCAAATTGAATGCAATATTAAAATTGATTCTTATTTGCATTTGCATGCATATCTTCTTACTCTTCAGGTCTATTCACATGTTAGTAAATATTCTTTTGTATTTTTTTATGTTATCTAGAATGTTTTCTATATTTCCTAATCAAAAAAGGCATTTTTTCGTGTATTTGCAATAGAAAAGATGTATGCATACTTGGAATTGTTAGCTCTATCATTGATTAAAAAAAATAGTAGAAAATCAATAGAAAAATATATGAAAATTTCCGCCATTTTTATTATCTACTTTCAAATATATTATAGTGCAAGCGGAAACGATGGTATTTGCAGAGTTCTCGTCTTTTCGATGCAATCAATTTATTCTGGAAGACTGTAAATAGTCAGTATATGTGTGCATATAAATCTAAGTATTTTTGTTCGAAAAAAAACTTTAAACATTATTTGCTAACTTTTTTTTTAAGAAAATAAGTTATAAAAATTTTATTAGATAAAATTTTCAATTGGTAGTAGAAAAGGAAAAATAAATAGATTTTTTCAATGCGGACTTTAACCTTAATACGAATAATATAGTCTTATTGACTTCCACAGTTATTTGCGTACAATTGAAGAGCTTTATAAAGGTCTTTTTAAATTGAATATGTAAAAATCTGATATTAATCAAAGAGGAATTTTTTTTTCGACAAAAACTCGGTGATGGAGATAGACATGTGACAGAGGACAATGTCATGGTGGAGTATCCAAATATCGGCAATGTCCGATCTTACTAGAAGAACCGTTTTTCTGAGCATTTCTATAACTTATTTATAAAACATTTGGTTAACAGTTTGTCTTGAAGGCACTTAGACATTTTTATAAATTTTCAATGTTGAATACCTCCCAAAGCAAAGTTCGTCTTTGTTTGATTTGCAGCCTTCCAAAAATTCTTTCTGCCAATGGCAAACTTACGCTCTTGATAAGGAATATTTTATTTGGAGGAGAGATATTGAAAATGATTGAAATATTTTTTTTAAGGAGGTTACGGTGGTTGTCGATGGCGTTGGAAGAAGGAGCTCAGAAATACGGATGGTTTGAGAGAATAACGTGATTTATAAAGTTCAGGTGTTTTTTTCCATTGAGCATTTGTTGTCCATTATAATTTTGAGAATATTTTTTCTCATAGCATAAGACGGCCAACAACGGTCTCCAGAAGCTTGGGTATTTTTCGAATAATTAATGTAGAAGGTTCGAGTTGCTGTAGATGAGGGGTAAGCCTACATCCCTATGATGAAGCTTTATAGTATTTTTGCAGACGGCCTAGGATCTGACAATTTCGACATCGCATTGAATTAGAATAATATATTTTTACGTTAAATTTATGAAGTATAATATTAATGCTTAATAGAAGGTCAGAGGCATTAATGAAGATGTGTGAAAATTATTGTTGCCATCGCAGGTAGGCATATATTCAACGAGTTTACTGATAATAATGTTTTCAGGAATATTTTAAATTCACATGTGTGGTGGAGGGAAAATAATAGGCTAATTTAGTGCAATCAATATTGATTTAATAGGCATTAAGAAACCGAAACTTTTTTTGTGTTGTGAAGAGAAAATCACTATTACGGTAATCATTAATTTTTTGAATATCATTCCAGATATTCTTTAGTGCCAGACTGGTTTTGAAAGAACAGAGTTGATTTGCTTTGTATGTGATTCAAAGATACTAAACTAATTAATAAATTAATGAACACAAAATAAACTAACTAATAAATTAATGAACACCATCGCGAATCCTTGAAAACAATAGATAAATTATCCGGTAATACATAACGCAGATTATACAGTTTTTAGCGAATTCAAGTGTAACTCTTTATAATATTTTCACTCAATCTGAAAATATAAATATAAGTATGAGTATCTTTAATTGTAGGTCATCCAAAATAGATAGAATAATAAGGCGTAAGCTTAAATGTGTATGATTATTGAATCGAGAAAGGCTTTCCAAAATATATGGGAAAGTCACATTTGTATTTGGAAAAATACGAGTAGCATTGTAAACTTTCCATAGAGTACATGAACCTTCTGATTTTAATGTTCAAATGTTTCAGTACTCATACAGCAGTACCATGAAAGACATAAAACCCTATTTATAGGTTATTATAAAAATGACTGAGGAGGTAGATAGTTTGAAGTTTACACTAAATGTGCAGAATAATTATTTATTTGACAGGTTTTCATTTTTCTACATTTTTGTACAATTTTTTTTTTTTTTAACACAAATGTGCAGAATGGTCGTTTTAAAATATATTTATTATTTGAATATGTGTTTTGAGTATAAAAAGCTTGGTATTTAATTCATGCTGTATACATACTTCTTCAATAATAGTTAGATTTGACATCAGAATTATTTCTATTGGTTCTGATAGTACTTTCTGAAGTAGTTAAACACTACTTTAATTTTCTCAAGTATAACAAATTTTTTCTAAATATTTTTCTATACTTTCAAATGAAATATAGCATCAATTGTGATTGGAAACCAACTTTAATAAACTTGAATACTATGAAAATTGTTGTTTCATAAACTTAAATGAATTTTCACACCAATTTTAAATAGATTTTTGTGCCCTTAAAAATATACCTTAGATCCACTAACAGTGCTTGAATTGTTATAGCCTGGGAGTATTGTAGAATTTTTTCATTTTCTCACTTTTATCAACAAACTCAGTTGAAAAGGCATTATTACTAGGGTGATGGTAATAGGAGTAGATATATCCGAATTAACTGTTTTCTCTGATAAGTATTTCCATTTTAATGTTTTCACCATAAAAGTTGAAAGAAATACATTTTCTTATCTGAAAATTAGAACATACACCGGAGATTTAAATTCAAGATAATAGTAATAATGAGCGCACTTTGATAATAGAGAAAATACATTTAGAAAATCTGAAAGTATGTAACATGAAATAAACACTTTCATTTTTAAAACAGTTTTATAAAATTCCTTTGGGGCAATATAAACATAAGAATTTTTTTTTTTTGAAAATAAAAATAATGATGAAAAGAAGTCCATTTAATATAAATGTTCGAATATATTTTTGTTTTTATTGTATAAAAGATATAATATAAATGTATGCTGAACATTTCATTTATTCTTTTCTATTTTATAATAGAAATGGAAAAATTGTCATTATAAAAATTTATTAAAAAAAAGACTTTAACAAATTGATATACATCTAAAATAGTTTTAAATTTAGGCTGTTATTTTTTTAAATAAATATATTCAAAAAATATTTTTTAAAAAAACTTTCAACAAAAATATAAGTGAAAATATTTAGAATGATAAATTTATTTTAATGTATTTGGCTAAAGTTAAAGTATCTGAATATATTCAGATTATAAAACAAACTATTTGTTCTTATATAGGACAAAAACAATATTTTATAAATATAATTTGTAAAGATTGAAACACTTAATCTTCTTTTAATAATGGTAATTCAATAATACAAAACAATTATACTTTAACTATATAAATTGTAGAAATTATTTTTTTAATGGACAGTTATGGTACTATTCGGTTTAACATTTATACACGTAGCTTCAATATACTTCAAAAACTATTGTATTTTGGCCGCTTGTTCTGATGACACAGCTTTTATCAATTTAAAAAAAAAACTATAGTTAATTCAAAATCCCGCATCTATTACTGGTCCATAAACTAGAGATTGAAGATAAATAAACAGAACAGAACTCTCACATTATCTTCCGTATATATGTTCCCTATTTTTCTGGAGAGGTGGTCCCTAAGGCTGGCAAGATCAGTGCGTATATTTTTTCATTTATTATTTTCTCTAGGAATTTTTTTGAATTGATGAGAAACAGCGTTTATTGAACCAGTCTCTCAAAAGACTTTTTTTTTACCTTGTAGTTAACGACCTTATATCGTCGGTTCTCGAGAATAGTGACACAAATAAAAAAAGTGAACTTTTCAGGGTAACTGTTTTAAAAATTTCTTGTTTGGTTCGTAGTTTTTTATAGTCCTAGAATTTAAGACTATTTCACACAATTTGGTTTTCAGTATTTCACTGTCTGGTGTCTTATTTGAACTTATGTCTTTGTTCTACACAAAAGCGATACTTTCTTGTTTGAACTCGGAGCACAACTATAATTATACCGATATTCGTGATTGCAGATTCGCGACTTCGTCCTGGAGGAAAAACGACACAACCGCTTTCTAGCGTCTAATTTTGAATATATTTACAAATGTGTCGTTTTTCCACATTAAAATATAGAGATTTTGTTGACTATTTTTACAATAAAATCGAAAATGGCAATTTTTGACTTGTGTTACTATTCTCGAGGACCAACGATATATAAACAACTTTTCTTTCCAAGAAATGATTATTAACTAACAGCATTTGAAATATCTTGAATCACGGAAGATTCTCAGTAACAGTCAATATGGTTTCTATAGCAATACATCCACTGATGATTTAATGGCATATCTAACCAAAAATTGGAAATATACAGTTCACTTTTCTGGTAAATGTAGGATAATTAAACTTGATATTTTAAAGATATTTAACAGTGTTTTGTTGAAAATTCGTGCATGTAGTTTGAAAATTGCCTCGTTAATTGGCTTAAAAGCTATCTTTTTGAACGTTCAAATCAAGTTTTTTTAGATTTTTTGTAATAGCATATATGGCAAATTGCATAATTAAAATCGAAAATACGTTTTTTTTTGTATTTTCGATTTTATTTATAATTAAAATCGAAAATACTTTGTCATGAAAGAATCCATTCCTTCTATATATTCAGCGTGCTATTCTTTCACCAATGATAAACATCAATCTAACCTGAAATAAAAAAAAATTTTCGCTATTTCATATAAAATTGCCATAGCAATTTGAGGTGAATAGATTTGATGTGAAAAATACGCGATATACCAGAGTATTATTATGATGATATTCATAATCCATGCAGCATAAGTGACTTAAGGAAATCCATATTAGTCCAATAATTTACCTGGAACCCACAACCTAGATGAAAAAGATTTTAAATAAACAAATAGTATCGACAACTTCTTAATATGTTGGAGTCATCATGAAAGTTCACACTTTAAAAAAAATTAATATACATATTAAAATCAATCTGGACTTACGGAATTAAATTTTGATGATCCAATGTCAATTGTAATCAAATCCTTTTCCACAAACTTATCCAAAAAAAACATTTATAGCTTTAAGTTCTTGATATAAACTTCTTGTTCATGAATTTATTGCACTTTGCGTTATTACTAGAATTATTGGAATTTTTTGATTTGTTATTATCACAATTTACTTGTAACATTTATTTCTCCATTATCCTTTCTGGAAATACTCATTAGTAATTTCAAAACAAGTGGTATTGAGATATACATTAAAATACATGCTAGTGTTAGAAATGATATTGTTCTTAAATAGTTGTTGATTGAAATAATTCGAAAATTTGAGTTAACCAGTGTATTGCCTACAGATTGAACGGTTGAAAAAATAATCTTTATATTTTACAATAGGCCTGAAAAGGTAATTCAAGGTAAGCTGATATATATACTCGCATAACAACTATTACAATGAAATCATTATAGGCGTGAAATGCAACTAGCCAATTCAATTGAATCTATTTATAGAAAATACGATCAAATAAAAAGAGATAGGAAATTCTATATAAATGTATATAAGTATATACATAATTATAAGCACATTTTTATTTGAAAAATATCACAATATAAAAATACCTACTAGCGTTATTTTAAACTTTGCAAAGATATAAAGAAAAAATGGTAAACACATATTTTAGTCTATAAGCTATATCTTGCTTAGAAACACACGACTACTCGTAAGATCTTGGGAATAGCTCCTTAATTGTTTTTTGAATGGGAAGGACTGTATTAAAGTAACCTAATTTTCACATATAAGATATTATATTAAATATTTTGCTTCAAAGTCTAATTCTTGGGAATTTATGGTTAGTATTAATTAAATATGGCTATTGTGATTTCGTTTGGGAAGTTTAATTTTTAGTTTAACTTGTAATATTTAAACAAGATATTTGAAATTTTCCAAGAGATAAGTTTAATTATTATTGATGAACTTGAGATTTTAAATAATTTTGATGCTTGTTTAAGGTTAACTCGTTTTATAAAATTAGACTAAATACAATACAATTTGCTGCACCATAAGAAGGTATATTTATCATGTTATTGGTAAGGAATATAATTGAAGCAATTTTAGAAAAGTAACTAAATATATGTAAATCTGTTTAAAAAAAATATGGATTTGTATTTGAAAAATTAATTTTGTATTCAAATACTTTTGATTTGACCATTTTTTATTTTCTTTTCTACATATGAACAGTTTATTTTTAAAATGGGACAAGTCCAGTTTTTTTATTGCAAGATATACGAGTATAAAGGTCTGCATTTAAATAAATTTAAAAGTATTGATAATATCTACTAGATAATAAAAAAAAAATATATAAGTTTATTATACAATAGTGTTAATAGTGCTGGCTAAAAAAATAAAAAAGTATTATTATACTCAAAGACAATAGAATTGCCTCAAATACAGAATTAATGAATTATTATAATCGTTAATAAAATGGATAATACAATTAAATGTTATGCAATTTTATATAAATAGTTATTTATTTGATAAAAAGTAGTACAATTTTTTAATATAACACTTGAAAATAATAACATAACAAAAAAAATCATTTGTATTAAAAATTTCAACGAAATTGTACATTTTTGTAAGGATGCTGCTTGTTGTGATTCCCTGGACTCTATAGTTTCATCCCAAACATATATTACAACTTTATCATTATGAAAATTGTGGAAGCCTTGATTTAATACATACGAGTATATAGTCCGCTTGTAATATGCAATTATTACTATTAGCATAGGATTAGATTGTGACTTTTGTAAATCATAGAAAACTGCAAAATATTTTTACGGAATATTTAAGGCCAAATCTGTGTTCCTGTAAAGATTTTCTAACCAGTTCGACATATATTGAGTGGATTTTCATGTTGTTCTGTCCGATTCTATTTTGTTTGGATATTACAAGGAGTTCAAATTTTTATGTTAAGCATATCGCTATTTTAGCAGGTGTTTTTGCGTAGATGGTAGAAATACAAATTCAACCACAATTCGTAATTAATTTTCAAAAAATACTGTAATTGTTAAGGGATTTGGCCTTTTCGTAGATGGTGTGCAGTAAAAACTAAACTAGAACTTATATGCAAGCTGACAGTAGACAGTGGGAAATGATACTTGAAATAATCTATGCCAAAATTATTATACAATTTCTAGTTTTTTTACAGTATTGTCAGTATTACCAATATTTAGTGGGGCTCTATTGTACCGTACTATATTCGGATAAATAAAATTTCCACCTCTGATGCACTTGCACTACTTTCAAAATAAACATCTTTCCAATACCGTTAATAACTAAAAGTTCCATCGTCCAAATATTAGGAAATCTAAATTATTTTGACTATACATTGTTTACAGATAAATATATCATATTAAATTTTATCTATTGTTATCATTATGTTCGTTTTAAAAAAAATGGACTTGACTTACTTTTAAAACAAACGGCTTATGTATTACATAATATGGTTGAATATTTTTTAAATATAAGTAGATAAATAATATTCAAATGTATTTCATGGAATCAAAATTACTCACACACCGATTTGGTATTCCTCAATAGTAACCTCATAAATATTCAGATATAAAAAAAATTAGTAGAAAACGTAATAATAAAATATATCTATAAAAATAGATATAATAATACTGTGAAGATGTAACACTTTAAAATAAACGGCGGACTACTGATATTTTTTTCTGCATGGAATATTTTCTAGAAATAGTGCACTTTATGAAGGCTACTAAATAATTATTCTTTAAAAAAAATCTTTAAAATTTTCCTTATTTTTATAATTTAAACTTTATACATATGAGTCTTCTACATATATATTAAAGCCTAAATTTATACATAATTATTTTTCTCTAAAATAAATATTTTTTTCTTTAAAGTTTTATAACCGGAAATTTGCTGGGACAGAAAACTTAAGCTTACAGCAATAATATTCATATTAATGTCACTACTATACATCGCATTTTATATGAAAATTTGCAAATATTTATGCAAATCTTCTATGTCACCAGCATAAGCGTCTCCTGTTTTATGCCATGGAATGATTAAGTGTATAACGAAACTAATAATTCATGTACAACGTTAGAGTTGATTGAAAAATATTGTTGAAAATTTTATTACGCTCGTGGCAAAAAAGTTATAAAAATTTGCCGAAAAAGATATCCAATATTTTTTTTTTTAAATTAAATAGTCATGCTATTTAGTATTGTGTACTTTACATGTGATAGTAGTAAAATTGTTGTTTTTTTTCATATTAAATTTCAATTTTAAAAAGCATAAATTATTTTAATGTGTCAATACTTTTCTTCGTGTCTATATTAGAAAATTACTATATTAAAAGTTAACTGTTAATACATGAAATATAGTTTATCATATTTCGGGTAAAGATTGTTGAATATAAAGATGAATATTTGTGAAAAGATTTCACAAAATTGTTTTTACACATCGTCCAATATATGAACATGACGATGGGTTCGTACTTACCAAATTATTCATAAATCTTGTCATTTGCGAATACTGTGATTTATGTTCGACCCAGAAAATTGGACGTTTTCTAGCTGGCAAGAACATGTGCACTACCGACGGATATTTGCATGGACGTGCATTTCACTAAAAATGATTGTAAAAGTGGTAAATGAAGAGATAAATTCAGGGTAAGAGCATATTTCGTGTTAACGTTTGCTAAAATATGTGGCTGTTGAGTTAGGGTGGAATTGCTCTGGTATTAAATATTTTCAACAACTAAATCCAACCACTTATGTGTATAATATAGCACATTCTGGAAAGAAATCATACTCACTTGGTTCATAGAATAAAGTATACAGTAAACTTTTGTCTATTTAGCCATTAAGGTTTGCAGAAAAGATTACAAATTCACATGCTTTTGTCTGAAGAGTTGAACTTGTTAAGTAATAAAGCAACCGCTATTTATTATATTATAAAGGTAATGAAAAATATAAGTTGTTTAAGTATATTTTTGTATTTTTCTACATTTTTTAGGATAGATTTACAGGTTTGTTTTTAACGTTTAAGAAAAAAGTCACACATAGGATTTACTGGTCTGTTTTGTGGGTTGCACTTAACTTATTTTCAATAAGCATAAGCTTTCCTTTAATTTTTATTAATAAATATGTTAAATTGATATTATAACAATGATATACCAAATAAAAGAAGCTACATATCGTATTTTTTTATAAAAATGAAAGACAATTTTCTTATAGTGAATTAATATTTTATTCAATTAAATATTATCCAAGTCTAATCTAATATCGTTTGCGATCTTTCTGGCAGTATCATGATTCCACGCTCATAAAATTTTTGTTTTTTGCTGGCAAAAAACTGATTCAAATGATTTTTGACCTTCTCATTTGAATTAACGTTTGTGGAGCCAGGAACAAAGGATAGTCGGAATGGGCTAGATTTGGAGAGTATGGTAGGTATGGTAGTATATCCCATCCAATATCTAAAAGCTTTTGTCGAGTGGTCCAACTTCTATGTGGTTTCGCATTATCCTGTTGGAATACTATACCTTTCCTATTGACCAATTTTGGCCTTTTTTTCTTTAAATGATCATTCAATTTGTCCAACTGATGACAGTGCACTTCAGAATTAATCCTTGTGTTGCTCGGTAGAAGCTTAAAATAAACGATTACTTTGAAATCCCACCAAACAGATAGCATAACCTTTTCTTGATAAATATTGGCTTTCGAAGTGCTTTGAACCGGTTGATATTTTCTACTCCAGGATCTTTTACGCTTAATATTATTATAGATGGATCATTTTCTTGGCGTTGGAGAAGCAAATCACAAACGTCAATGCGATGGCACAAATGATGAGGAACCCATATGTCGAGCTTTGAGATAAAACTTAGCCGTTTCAAATGATCATGAATGGGCTAATTCGATAAATTTAATCTCTCAGCGATCTCACGAGTTGTTATTCGCAGGTTTGCCTTAACTGTGTCTTCATCAGCTTCAGTTGGCCTTCCAGAACGTGTTGCATCTTCGAGATCAAAATTGCCGAATCGAAATTTTGCAAACCAGTTTTGGCAATGGCGCTCACTTAACACATATTTTCTATAAACATCGGATAATTTTTTCTTGCTTAAACATTATAATTAAAAAAAAGAAAAATATGCCGAAAATACTGTTTTTCACTTTCCATATTTAAAAGGGTATCAATCAAAAATTACTGGGCAGAATCAATCGAATTTTTTCACAAGCAAGCGTTGCTATGTCAGCTGTCAAAATAGATATGATTATGCGGCTTAAGTGTGAAGTTGGTTGTGCACAAATATAATTAAGTCCTCTGTTGGGAAAAAACGAAATTACTTTCCGAACAACCCAATACTTATAAGATTTCTAAAATTTTTGTGCGTTGACCGAAAACCAAAACTAGTAAATTCAGGTTTAATATTTTCTTTTATTTGCTATTTTTCTAAATCTAATAACCTGTTTATAATATAATGTGTAATGAAAATATTTTAATATTATATATTGTATTGGAAAGTTCAGTCTCAGAGAAGAATCTTATATGCAGTATCCTCGGTTTATTTTTATATAATTTGTATACTACTGATATTCCAACTAACCCCAAAATCATAAGAGACTTCTATGAAGACAATGCCATCATTCTAATAGCCCATCAAAATATCGAAATATCAATTACTCATTTACAATCCCGTATAAGAAAATTTCAATACTGGCTTATAGGATGGAGAGTCAAGATAAATTAGCGGAAAAGTGTTCGTTATACCTTCACTCTCTGTCAAAAATCAACTATTACTGTATATCTAATAGCAAGTACACTGTCTGGAACTATACTAGAATAAACGAAGTACGTTGAAGTCCTAAACGAAACTGAAAGAACTTTAACTTATTAAAAGTTTACATCACCCACTTAGACTACTGTACGTAGTACATAATCAAAAGTAATACTAAAAAGTAAGCTTTTAATTTTGGTATTCCAATTAGAATAAAAGTTAACTTTTATCTATTATAGAATCATCAAATAAATTCCAATTTTATTTGGGCAATAAAAAAAAGGCAAAGTGGTTTCTTCAAATGATGAAAGTTGGATTTAAAGCGAGTTGTATTACCAATGAATACAGGTAAAAAAGAACATTAATCAGCTATGTCTATATACACCAAAGTAATGCAACAGTACTTTTAATTTATTCTTTAATCGAAAATTATTCTAAGGATTTTTTTCTTACTAAAATGATCTTCTCCAAAACTAACTTTGATTTCTTAGTTTATGTTCATTTAGCTAAATAAAGAAGTCTGATTTTTACTTTTTCATCTATTTTATAATTCAAATAATTTATTTTTATACATTATGATATATTTATTGATATATATATTTTGTTGCTGTATGCTGTTGTTACAATTTTATATATTCGCATGAAGTTTTCAATCATGTTGTGCAATTTATATACACAGCATGTGACTAAGGGTGGTTTTTCTTTTAGTGAAATAGGACAAGGACATTTACACAATTTTAAGATGCTTGCTGTGAAGAAGTCAGTAAGCAATTTTTTTATGACATTTACACACATGTCTCACAGTAGGACATAGAAATAATTCTGACACAACTGTCTCCCTTTTAGTATAGTTTTCTTTTTTCCATATATATATACAATATAATAAAAAAATTTAATCATTTACAAATATCCTTCTTTTTATAATAGAATAACCTTTCTTATATTAATTGATTTTATATTTGTTTATGTATTATTTTTCTATTTTTTTTAATTATTATTTTTATAAATAATTACTATGTTATATTATTAATAAATATAATAAAATTAATTTAGCAATTTATTTTGTATACTTCAACAAAAGTATTTATTTTTTTTATTTTAAAAATTAATTTTTCTCTAATTCTATTAACTATATACATAAGTTTAATTAAAAAAATGCACATTTAAGATACATATAAAACGTTGGCTAAATATCACACAACTGCTAATGGTTGTACTTCAACTGAAAAGTTAAAAAGCTGAGATGCTGCACCACGTCTGCACTTGGCCACAATAACTATATCGTTAAGAACATTTTCCATACAGAGCTTTGTTCTGTCATGTATTAATTTACCACCGTCCCTTCGCCACTTTTGATTGTTTCCATCCTTACAATATTCGACAACAAGTTGCCTGTTGTCATCAGCAACATTCAAACAGGATCCTATGCTTGTTGCCAATTGACCATTGTAGCTATGTAATGTCCAATCGATTTCATCCTTTAATTCATTACACTCCCCTAGGATAGCTTTATATTTGTTTCCTTTTACTTTGACTACATGCAAACACCTTTTACCAAGCATTAATTTTCCAAAAGCGATGTATTCGTGATTAGGGTAGCTGCAAAAACAAAACAAAAATCTCATCTACTAAAACGGATTTCATTTTAGATTTCTTTCGTGAAAATTTCACAATTAAAACTATTCCAATTAAAATTTAAGTAATAAAAGGATTTCAGTTATGTGCTAAAAACAGTAATACTTGAGTTCTGGAAAAACATTTTGTAGATACCACGAAAATGAGCGGCATTGCAAACTGTATTTCAGATAGTCTGCATATTCGTTTCGTGGAATATGGATATGTATGGCTTCTGGTCTTAAATTATAGTAAAAGTGCTTATACTCATCCAACCATGTTTCGACGATTCTCCTCGAGTTTCTGAAAATATGCTATTTTATATTTTGTTGATAATCGCTTTAGCAACAACAAAAAATCATCCATACCTGAGATACGTATATTTTTTCCCCAATGGGAAAGTGTAACTGTACTTTTTGCTAAAGACATGTCCAATACGGCTGCATGGTACGACTTCAATTTGTCCTCCACATAACCATACTTTCAATGACATATCCAACCACTCTCCGCCCCAGGTCTGTAACAAATTCTTCGTATTATTGTGACAGTCAGAGAAATGAACATACACGTATGCATGCACATGTCATAGTCACAAAGTGACCTTACATTCAAGTCTAAGTCAAATCCG
This sequence comes from Atherix ibis, assembly GCA_958298945.1. Classification (NCBI taxonomy): domain Eukaryota; kingdom Metazoa; phylum Arthropoda; class Insecta; order Diptera; family Athericidae; genus Atherix; species Atherix ibis. The sequence continues at coordinate 60,994,604 of OY282607.1, read as the reverse complement.
CCCAATTGAAAAAACAAATCCCGAGATATTATGAAAATGCCACCTAGAAATGTTGGGCTCCTTCAAATATAAGCAAAGTAAAATTTTTTTATTTTCCATTTGTTAAATTTTTTGTTCCCAATAATCATTTGTTCGAACGAAATAATTTCGATTGTCTTACGTGAAAGGATCAGATTCGTCGGTACGATTGACCAGCTCTTCGAATGACAACGGAATCCACTTGAATCGAAGAGTCCAATCAAAGCCACCCTTCAGATAACTTGAACTGGCTTCATACAGGAAACTGTTCACGTCGATTGTATCTATAATAGGACTAGCCGCAAGCCCAGGGTTGGAAGACAGCCTAGCTAGTAAAGGTTCAACCCAACCAACGTTTACTTCACAATGGCTGTCGAGGAAGAAAACATACTTCCCAGAAGATATTTTAGCTCCCTTATTACGAGATCGTATCAAGCCTTCTCGTCTACTGTTCCGAATAAGTTTCACGTATGGCAAACTGGTTAAACTTCGGCCATCCGATTCTGGAAAATCATTCCGTTACGAAAGTCTAAATTCAACTATTGTATATGTAATCTTAAATAGAAAACATACACACGATACCATTATTGCTATTATCATCCACAAGAATTATCTCGTGTAGAATATCTGGAGGAGTTCGATACAATACTGATAAAACTGTCCTCAGTAAGGCCGACCGACATTCATTATAGAAAGTGATGATTACTGAAACACTATTTTCCTCGAGTAAGTAGTAAGTATGTAATTTGCAGCTGAAGTAAATGAAAATATTAGAAATTGGTTTTATTGTCCTCTAAAAGTGGCAAATTTGTTGGCATTTTACTTTGAATGTCGTGTATCGGGAATAGCTCTTATTCCACCAATTTCATTACTCTTTTTTACTGAAAACGGATATTTTATTGAGGAAATTTTCATATTCTTTTTATAGACATCATTTTGCCAGATATAGTTATGGATTAGTGACGAATCCAATGATACTGTTGAATCATTCTAGAAAAGAAATTTTAGAAAAATATTTATAAATAATTATTACAACTAATTCGAATTAATAATAAATTTAATTATTTAATATAAATAAAAATCTAATATAGAAAATCAAATGAAAATACAAAATAAACTTAAAATTTTTTTTACTTAAATCACATTCATATGATTATTGAATGTAAAAGTTTATAGAAATTGAAAAATATTTGTAGTCCCCTCTTTGAAAAATTTTACTACCAAAGACACGACCTCTGGGCATTGTGCTTGCCTCTTTTTAAAAGGAAATTCAATTTTGCCACAGCTTAATAATATGAAAACAATATTTTATAGTAACCAAAACCTTTTGAGAAATCTGCCATATCAGCATGACGGTCCTAAAACACAAATCGATAACGAATTCAATGGCAACCAAGTGGATACCATAGACGACGCAACACAAACCAAATGGATCACAGGGGAAACATTAAAAAGAAATGAAATCAACGAATCGATTTTTTTTTTGGAGATGTTTTTTTTTGTTTTTAGATTCGATTTTTTGTCTCTTGTCAAAAAGGAAAAAAAAAATTTTTACTTGGGAAAAAATTAAAAAAAAAAATTGTGTGTACAGAAAAGTTGAATATTGCTGAGTAAAGTGAAGGCAAAAGGAAAAAAAGGAAAATGCATTCATATCACTTGAATGATGAAGCTATTTAAGACTATAGATTGTTGTTGATTCAAAAAGTCCTTTCTGAACGATATATAAAAAAATTCCTTTACTGATGAATTAGATTTTATATCCTATTTTTCAATAATTGAGTGTGTTTTTCATTTCAAACATGTTCTTTCCAATATTTGCGTTTCCAAAATATTAAAGACCTTTAAATTTTATTTTTTTTCAAATGTTTGTGAGGTAACGAGGTTGGGGGAAAGAATAAGTAATATCTTATTACAAGATAAAAATAATTTGAAGTTCAAATATGTTGATTAAATTTACAATCAATTTATTCTTTTTAGGTATGTATTAAAATAATTGATCTCATGGGAGAAAAGTGGTTCAGATTTTTTAGACATATGGATTTGGTGATTAGCAAGAAGACACATTGTACTATTACACGGAGCAATGTTTTAAAATTTTCAGACAGACAGCAATTTTCTGGTGTTTATGTCCATTAAGCTCAAGTATTTGGGTTAATATGTCTATATTGGTTTATGCAACATCTTGTAAGTTAGAACTTTTTTAATTGAGTACCAGTTTTGGTCGTTGGTTAAATATTCTTAATTAATAAATGTAATATCTAAGCAGATCTAGTATTTTCAGTCAATATGTGGTAGATATAAGCGGTAATTTGCACCTTTATCTTCCACGTCCTGAGGTAATTTCGAAGTATTGAAATAAGGTTTTGAAGTTTGTCTAACAGTATATGTTTGTGGAACGATAAACTAGCGATTTTATCAGCATAGATAGCGGAGGCGATACTTAGGAAAAAAGCACATTGTGTGTATCCATTTTAGATATAAGGCCGCAAAAAGGATAGTTTCTGAAATTATTGAATATTAAGAGCTTTCTTGGACTTCAAAAGATTACTTGAATAAGTAATATTTTCAAATTTCATAATTATTTGTAGAGACAAGTCTTTTGAGTTTCCAGAGAAGTACTATAATATATTAAATTTATTGGAAAATCAAAGCGAAATGTCAGGACACTTTCATTCTTTTCGAATTTTTTCTAGATTGAACTACTTAGTAAATAATCCAACTGATAGCTAGTCAGTTCAGTTTTCTTACTAATCACTTTAAATTCTTTAAATTATAATATATTTATTTTAATTTTTTTGCAATAAAAGAGACTAGCTAAAAAGAATAAAAGCGAATAAATTATTTTATTTTGTTTAGGCATACCATATTTGTATTTTTATAGGAATAGAGTCATGTTTAAGATAAAATAGCTATTGCTTTTTCTGGGACTCTCCTGAATTTTTGAGATTCTTCTGACTGTGTTACAAATTTTTTTTTATAAGACCATATTTTAAAAGAAGAAATGGTCTTAAGGCATATACTAAATTAATATTCTTAAACTATTTATGAATTTTAAGTCATTATGAGTTTATTCTTAAACTGTTTATGAGTCTTAATATTCAAAAATACAGTATTTATGTAGATGAACTGTATTTTTGAATAGTTAGAAATATTTAGTGGCTGTTATATTAAATTTAATTAAGTCCCATAAATGCTTTTTCTATAGCCACTATAGTTATTTTATTATATGTTTTCGTGCCTGTTTTTTTTTATTTTATTTTATTTCTACGTTATTGTACAATTTTTACATAACACATATATGCATTTATACACATATCTCTAGTGTCGCTCCTATGGAGCATATAGCGGCACTAGAGACTCTGTGAACTCTCTCCATCTGCTTCTGTCTTGGGCTAGCCTTTTCACTTCCGACCATGACTTGCCAATTTGTTGGTATTCGCGCTCGACTGATCTTCTCCAAGTGGTCCTTGGTCGTCCTCTGCTGCGATTTCCCTGTGGGTTCTAATCTAGTGCCATCCTTGCTATGTCCGTAGGTGATTTTCGCAAGGTGTGGCCAATCCAACACCATTTCCTGCGTTCGATGTCAGCTAGCAGGGGTATTTGCTTCGTGAGAAGAAGCAGAAAATCGTTCGTTATCCCGTTCGGCCGGAAGATCTTGCTTATACGCCTCAAGCATCTGTTCACAAATGTTTGAGGCTTACGAGTCGTGCTGGCGGTTACTTTCCATGTTTCGCAGAGGTATGGTCCGGATGCTTCTTCTTGTGCTGTTTCTTGATAAGGTGTTTTTTTTATAGCTTGTGAGTCGGTCGACTTGACCACTGCACCACACATTCGGGTGTGCCTATGTTTTAGAGTTATAAATTGTTTGTATTTAAATGTTATAAGTACTATATTTGTGTCGTGGTGATTGGAATTCACTTTTCGGTACTAATATCACTTGAAATGATAACAAACAAACATGCAATAAGGAATAGTTAGAAAAGTAGTGAAGTTAAATGTAGATTTAAAAAAAAGCAAATTGAGTCACTCTTTTACGGCATAGATGGCATCTAACTGTTGTGATGCAGATTAATTGAATTTCTAAAAATAATTTTTCCAGAATTTAAAATTGTGAACGCTATTACGTAAGAGAATTACAATTTTCTTATAAGCAAAATTATTCAGGCCATTTGTCCGTCCATTCACGTATAGAAAAGCGTGATTGAAACGTCAAGTGAGTTTAATCGATGCTTTATACTCAATTAGGAGTTCATATACAGCACACATTGATTACGAATATTGATGGCATTTTAAAATTTTATTCAATTCAGATTAGTCAATGACATTAGTGTAGACATAATTCTATGGGCCGCCTATAACCATAGGTATTGAGATACGAACAATCAACGTGCATAACCGACCTGTATTGTAATAGACTTCGCCAGCAAGCATGGTTACTTAACAGCAACTATGCTTGCTTCAATCCAAAGCAATATTGATTTCCTGCTTGGGCCACCTCAAACATGAAACCCTCTATCAGGTTCCCTCCTTTTTGAACTTTTTTTTTGTACTTTTTAAAAATCAATTTTCTCAATAGCAAGATGGTATTAAAACCATCTCTACTATTTATCGCCATTAACCACTCCTCTAAATCACCCTACGCACCTTTGCGCAGATCCCCTCCGTCACAGGTAGGTTATTTTGCTAACAGTCAGTAGCCACTTACAACTGTTGGTAGGAAGACCTAATTAAACCTCTACTATCATCTGCAATTATAGCGCCAGGGATCCTGCTATCCCTCAGCTCCAGTCCTAAGATAGCACACGTAATGTACGTGTCAACCACAGCAAACCACGTTTCAGCAAAGGCTCCTCGCCTTGCCCGGGAGCCCCAGAGGGACCACCATGGGGCTCCCGACCCTAGTGGTATCAGTCAGTTCTGATTTTAAGAACACCTGGTAAGTACTCTTCACTCAAAGAGCTACACCCAAAGAGCTACATTCAAAGACCTACACTCAAAGAGCTACACTCGAAGAGCTATACTGAAAGAGCTACGCTTAAAGAGCTACATTCAAAGAGCTACAGTAAGGAAAAATGTAATGAGCTACACCCAAAGACCTACACTCAAAGAGCTACATTAGCTCTTTGAGTGAAGCTCTTTGGGTATGTAGTCGGTGACATAAGGAAACAGTCCCACTTTATTGCTTGTAAATTAATTTAGGTAATTTTCTAGCACTGTTAGGCTAGCTTAGGACCGCGGGTTTACTAAGATCCGTAAGCAACTTCTGGTATAGAGGTAGCCATCTTCGTAATTTGAGTAGTAGGCAGTCGTTATGCATTTCGTACTCGTTTGTGAACAAGTCATTACTTTTATTTTTCCTTTAAAAATTTTGAAATCGCAGAAACCAATACTGAGGTGTAAAGTGACGTATTAAATTTTAATATTAAGTTTAGTTAATGAGATTTAGAGTTTATCAAAGTCAATAAAAGTTAATTAGAAATTGATAAAAATTGTGTACTTATCTAGAATATTCATAAATAAAAAAAGATTGTATTCTAGTCTAAAAGTAGTAGGTAAATTCATTAGTCTAATTAAATGATTTGAAATAATTTAATAAACTAATCAAAATAAAAAATTGAATGTAATTAATTAAAAATATGTCAAAATATATCTTATAGCTGGATCATTCAGCCAGAAGTGCATCCCATGCGGGAAAATCAATGTCAGCCTCTGCCAATAGGTAAAATCGATTTTTATTTTCAGTTGATTTATTTCGAATTTTTTCATTACTGTAAGATTATCCGATACTAGTATAGATAATTAATTCGGTTCCAACTTATATAATTTCAATATATAATTAAAATAAACTCAAACAAAATTCGACTTTAAAACTATGTATGTCTGCTGTAGGAAACGACTGATTAATGTAGTTTTTGTTTCTTCTATGTAGATAACTATAACGATAATATAGTAACAAAAATGTTAAGATAAGAGTGTTCATTATCGTCAATGGTTATTGCGAGTAAACATGCGTCGAAATTTCTGCCTCTCGCATTTACTTTTGTGACATAAGTCTTAGTATTTTAGCAAATCGCAAGACCAGTGACGCTTAAGTCTTATATGGGTGCTTTTAGATAAGAAAGTTCGGAAAAACTTTCAAACAAGAGGATTAGTATGATTGGGGACACGGGAATAGATCTTTTTACAATAAGACACAGCCACATTAAAAACAAATGGGACTTTAAGATCACAATGAATAATAGTATTGCCAACATAAAAGGAAGCGTCGACTATTCTTCTGAGTATTTTTAATTGAAAGGATCAAATTAGATGAGAATTGAATGGCTTTGTAGACCCCATAGTTCTACTCCATAAGTCCATATTGGTTTCAGTAGGGCATTGTATAAAAGTACATTACTGTCTAGAGTAAATTTAGATCCTTTGTCCAAAAGTCGATGTTATTGGCGGTATTGTCGATTTAATTCTTGTCTTTTCAGTTTTATATGTGGGTACCAGTCGTAGGTACCAAACTTTAAGATATTGTGGTATGGCTTAAGCATTTAGGTATTTAAGAAGATATGTTTTACGGCAGAGAGCAAAAGTTTCGTTAGTATGTGTAGATTTAGTTAACTTTATCTTACTGTGATGTGCCAGATATGAGAATGGAAATGTTGTCCTCATAAAGAAAGTGTGTTGAGTTAGAAATACAATGGGATAAGAAGTGTATATTGGTTTTAATTGGGATACTTGATAGTGGGGAAAACTTGTATTTATGTGGCTTAGAAAAAGTATTCCTCCCGTCAAATCGGACATTGCATATATGTGTATTCGTAAGCTCCACCACCACAATGCGTCTGGTCATGTGGCCATTTCCGTCAACAAGTTTTGATCAGAAGAAAGGACTTCTTTGGTTCCTCTTAAGCTTTATAAGGTTGGTAGTTTCAACCACAGTAAATTTTTCTCAAATAACAGCCGTCCTTTATACGTTAGGTTAGGTATTTTTGATATTTAAATAGATTTAAGTTATCCCTACATGCTTAAAATGAAAATGATGGCAGCGTACAAGGTATTATATTGTGCATAAAATTTTTTGAAAACAAACCAAATTCAATTATAAATTTTCGAATGGTTGGAGATTATTTTGAGTGATTCCATGTTTATTGTAAGTGAACATACTGTTATTAAAAAGTATTTTAGCATGGAAAGCTGTTTAAAATTGGTTTTCGAACTCAACCTAACAATAATGAAAGTACCTAAATATCAAAGTAATCACAACATGAAGGCAGGAAAAACACAATACTCTAAGCTTTTAATGAGGACTCAATGCCTTGGATACCTTAATTAAATATCTATTTTTCTTGATAAAAACCCAACTTTCTGCATAATACATAAGAATTGCAAGTACTAAAAACCTGTATATTATTATCCTTAAACTGGCGTATGCTAAAAGTAACCCTCAATCTAAGTCCCAATAGAAGGTTAAAAAAAATATATACTTGGTATTCTTTCCGCATGAGCATAGCGTATACTTAATATTTCAGATGAGAATGAGGATACTTTTATTTAGCTTGAGCTGTTAGCTTCCTTTCGGTGGTTGTAATCCTTAAATCACAGTTGTTCTGATTTAATATGTTTGCCTACTCATATATGTTTCCATATTATTTAGAGCTAAGTAAGTTTTCAAAGTATCTAACCATGGTGTTCTCAGTTAGTAAGAAATCATAACTCCGCTTGTGCCGCAGAAGATCTAAATAATATGAAAACAAAAACGCTTGCTCAAATTATTGCCTATTCCTCCACTTCCATGGCGGGTTGTTAAGTATATACCAGCTTATCATGCCAATGATGGCCAGTGCCTAACAAGGGGCAGAAGTAATTATCCGACAGTAGATAAACCGTGTCATCATGCTAATGATTTGCAGATGCAATTCATATTGCACCACTCAACATAAAAATGGTGGAAAAATACCAGCGAAAAAATATGCTAGAAAATAAAGCGAAATATAAATAACAAGCAAAAAAAACATAATCGGTTGATTGGTGTGATGTGATTTTGTAGTTGAAATTTATATGATCCGGCAATGATGGGTGCATGATACAAAAAGCCTAACAGTGCTTTAGGGGTGCGAACCCTGAACTTCTAGTAGGGGTTTGTACGGGAACTCGAAAGGAATATCGCTCAAAACTCAGAGTAATCTGTTTTATATGCGAACTCTTGTAAGGAACCGCCCATTCTTCGCGGGACCAGTTTGACATTGTCAAGACCCTAAGAACTGCCAAGAATAGGCCTTGACTATTGGCGTAGGCTTCAAGGTGGCTGTAGGTTTTAAATGTATGTAGGCTGAGGTGTAGGCTTTGAAATGTTTTGTTCGCTTTCCAATAAGTTCCATAAATTTTTCTATTTTAATCCACACATATGCTTAGCTTAACTATGAGAGTGAGTGGATTAAAAGAAGAAGGTCGTAAAAATGTCCATCTCCACGACCACACGGAAGTGGTTATGGGGGGAGGGTACGGGCAATAGGCTTCGGTACCTCTTAGAACAAGCGCAAGATACACATAGAGCGCACTAAGAGACTATTGTAATTTAGCAAAAAAAAATTTTTTATTTATAATTAAATATTTTGAAATTGTTTTCTAATTTTTACCGATTCCAATTTTTCCACTTGTTAAATTCTTACCAACTCCGATATTATTTTCTTTAAATGTAAAAAAATTTAAATATTGAAAAATATGTTTATTTTTAATTTTATATAATACTCGTATTTTGTTTGAGTTATGGAAAATTTGAATAAAGATATTATAATGATAGACATACTAAAATAAAAATATGTCAATTGTTTTTAAATAATAAAAAGGGAAAATTTATTTCTATATTTAAAAGTCTCAAAATTTAGCAAATAGTAATATTTAAAGTTAAAAAAAAAACAAATGTATGTTTAACGTATTTTTCAAATAACATGTTTTTTTTTAAATTTTATTGTATTAAAAAGGCAGAATAGTTTTTTATTAGAACTTATTTTTATATCAAAGACAAATAAAACTGAAATTAAAAATGATTATATTGAAAACAGCAGAGATTCCATTTCTATATAGTTAAACAAAAATATATTCCGTATCAAAATATTATATGCATTTCTTTAGATTGAAAATTATATATTCAATATAAAATCAATAAACTTATAAACTTTACCATTGACACAATTTTGAGCAAATGTTTCCGTTTCCATATTATATTAACACGACTCAGTATTATGAATGTTATAATTGAGAATATCAATAAAGTGTAGAATTTTCTAACCTTTCGTCTCATTTTTAAAAATTTTAATTTTCATAAAAAACTATATTATTTATTTTAATATCAAATAAAATTAATAGTTAATAAATAAATCCAAAATTATTTTGAACACTCATCTACGAAAATATACGTAAAACTTTGATTATAACAAATTGACTGAATTAACTAAATTAATAATCAAATTTGCACTTGAAATACTCTCTTATCTACTGGACTGGATTTCTACTGATAAGAAAACTAAATACTGCTAATTTTGATTACATTTGTGCATTGGTGTTGGGCCATGATATTATTTTTTCAGAATAAAATACGTTTCCATATTTACTGAAATTGATAACTCAATCGACACGAATCGCTATTTATTTTGAACTCTGCTCAGTTTGCGTACTACTCGTATTTACACAAATCAACCGAAGTATACTGAAATCGAATAAAGTTTAGTATTGCCTTCTGTATGCTCAGTAGACCGTCGAATAAGTTAACATTACGAAATTATAGCAATAGTCAATATGTAATAATTGATAGAATCACTAATTCGTCACAAGTAAATTGTTATTATATGTTAATTTACTCAGTGCTTATAATTATAAACGGCAAAACTTTTTTTGAATGCAAATCATATACTTTAATTGAAACATCTCCATATTAACGGCATATTATTTCGACGAAACAGTAGTTTTAACTCTGGAATAATAGTTTTTTTCTTTAAATAGTTTATATACAATATATATATATATATAATTAAAATTGCTTTTGTCGATAAAATTTATAATTTTACTAATGATAAACTATAATAAAAATAGTATTCAAAAAAAAATTCAATCTCTCTCCCCTTGAAAAACGTGTTCCGATTATATTTAATATCTCAATTTTAAATGGGTACATTATTGTTGCTTATTTATAATAATAATTTTATGATTTGATTGTGAAGAATATATTAATATTGGGTTTTCGGAAAGTAATTCCGTTTTTTCCCAACAGAGGACTTAATTATATTTGTTCACAACCAACTTCACACTTAAGCCGCATAATCATATCTATTTTGACAGCTGACATAGTAACGCTTGCTTGTGAAAAAATTCCATTGATTCTGCCCAGTAATTTTTGATTGATACCCTTTTAAATATGGAAAGTGAAAAACAGTATTTTCGGCATATTGTACTTTTTTTATTATAATGTTCAAGCAAAAAAAAAATTATCCGATGTCTATGGAGAAGTTGTGTTAAGTGAGCGCCATTGCCAAAACTGGTATGCAAAATTTCGATCCGGCAATTTTGATCTCGAAATGCACTACGTTCTGGAAGGCCATTTGAAGCTGACGAAGACACAATAAAGGCATTAATTCTCTCAGCGATCTCACACCTGCGAATAACAACTCGTGAGATCGTTGACAGATTAAATTTATCTAATTGGAACGTTTATTATCATTTGACACGGCTAAGTTTAATCTCAAATCTCGACATATGGGTTCCTTAGGTTCCAAACGCCAAGAAAATGATCCATGTCATCACTGGGGACAAAGAAAATGAAGCGTGTCATCACTGGGGACGAGAAATGGGTTGTCTACAACAATGTTAAGCGCAAAAGATCCTGGAGTAGAAAAGATGAACCGGATCAAAGCACTTCGAAAGCCAATATTTATCAAGAATAGGTTATGATATCTGTTTGGTGGAGTTTCAAAGGAATCGTTTATTTTGAGCTTCTACCGAGCAACACAACAATCAATTCTGAAGTGTACTATCATCAATTGGATAAATTTTTAAAGAAAAAAGTCCAGAATTGGTCAATAGGAAATGTATAGTGTTCTAACAGGATAATGCGAAACCACATATAAGTTTGACCACTCGGTAAATGCTTTTAAAGCTTGGATGGGATATACAATCATACCCACCATACTCTCCAGACCCAGCACCTACTGATTACCATTGGTTTTGGTCCCAACAAAATTTTTGGGACGGTAAAACCTTTAATTCAAATGAGAAGGCCAAAAATTACTTGGATCAGTTTTTTGCCAGCAAAGAACAAAAATTTTATGTGCGTGGAACCATGCTACGGCCAGAAAGATTGCAAAGGGTATTGGATCAGACTGGACAATATTTAATTGAATATAATATTAATTAACTATAAGAAAATCGTCTTGCATTTTTAGAAAAGAAGAACGAAATTACTTTCCGAGCAACCCCATATCCAATATACGGAAAACTAATATTATATTTGAAATTAAATTCGTCGAAGAATGAGGGATCGTTTTTTCTACTATGGGAGGCAGTCTAACGGGTTTCAAATTAATGAATTAACCGAAGCGGGAAAATTCCAATAGTTTTAAAACTTTTTATAATTATGGTAGTATATTTAATATTTTGTCAAAATATACATAAACCCTCCACGCCGTAAGTACCATAATAGTGGGGGGTCCAAGAGTATACGATGGTTGAGTTAAATCAAGTTTATATAGCATAAAATAGCTTTAAATTTTAAGACACTTGTACACATAAAGTCAGAAACTACTCTCGCACCACTGGAAATGCTTTGTGGCGTCATCAGAGGTACGCGCACCCTATATTAAGAAAAACTATTATAGTGATTAATATAAATGATGTTTAAAATTATTACTAATAACTAGTAAAGTATAATTTAAAAAATATTAGGCTATATAAAAAAGAAGGTAAAACAAATTATATGGTGGCAGTGTCGGCGTCGAACACAAAACCAATTAGCACTAGTCAAATACAGATAGGAGATTAGAGCTTTGAAATAGTTCAATAATTTTTTTATTTGTGGTAAAGGGTTGCAGCCGATAACAACTGGATGCTGGCAGCCAATAAAACCTATTTCAGTATAAATTATTTTATTCAAAAGTTTTTCCAGTAACATCGAAGCTAATGCTGTACAAGACATTAACTAATATTACTGGTCCTCGTGTATTCTTCAGAAAAACTTGAGTTCTCAGCAAAAACCATTGCGAAATCTTGCAATGGAGCCGACTATGTGGAATTGTTGTTAAACAGTCTCAACCTATTTAATTTAACAGTTTCACATATATGGGTCTATACTAAAATCATGTAATTTATTTATTTTTTAAAATAACGATAATTAAAGTTGGAATGAAAAACTTTCAGTCATCTTTATTTATATGAAATTATCAAAACAAAACCACAACATTTTGAAATTAATTTGATCATCATCTCAATATCTTTTTATTCTTAAAGTGATAGATCCACTTTCTATGTAAGATACTCCTTTGGAAATTGACAAAAAGTTCGTAGCAATTTTTGCTAAATATAGGAGCACAAGTTGGATTCTACATAAACACCTCAGCATTAATGGTTTTTCTAAACTGACTAAAAGAGGCTGTGTAGGCTATCAGTGGCTTAATATGCTCGGAAATCGTGCCCAAGATATTGTCGGCGGACATATTAAAAAATTCTAGAATACTTAAGTATTTTTTATATTTTAACTATAATTATCTAAATAGAAAACAAGTTGTACTGATTAAATTAAAAATCAATGTTTCCCATTGAGGAGAATTGCCTTAACTTTTCCTATGAGAAGCAATTGAAATTTTTTTTTGTAAAAAATTATTAAATATAATGAAAAATTCCTATTTACAAATACGTCTGCTAATATATCAAAATCTTAAATTGATCAAATGTTTTTATTAAACTATAAATCTTTACAACTAGAAAATGGTTAGAAGTACACATATTTAAGAAACAATCAAAAATCTTATATAACAATAAGAAAGAAACAAATAAAGAGAGAGTTATAGTTTAGTAAATAGAATTTTAAAATAAAACAATCCTTTAAAAAAAATACTACTAAAATTGATATAATAGAATATATTAACTAATTATTTCATAATTAAAAAATAAATTTTTCTATACTATAGAATTTCAATTCAAAATCAATAATTCATTGTTTATTACGGATAATTGGTCCAATTCTCTTAGGTATTTGTATGTTATTAATTTAAAATGCGTCAATACATATTTTGTTTTGTTTAATAATGAATTTTCCACACTATTAGTTTCAGTTAAATACCCGCAAATTTCCTGTTGCAGTAGAAATTTTCTGAAAATAGTGTTTAGTCGTGCGTCAGAATTCAATCAATACTTTGGAATTTTTAATTATATTTATATTTGTTTTAGATTCATGGCATCATGTCCAATACCTGATGATTGATGTTGATTTTGTCCCTTTGGGATATTTTCCCTAAGGAATAGTATCACGTTTCGATAAACAAATTTTCAATTGTATTATTGTATATTTTACATATTTACTATCCGAAATAAGTCAACTTTATAGCAACATATATTAAGGAGATTTTTAAAAAATAATTATTCAAAATTAAAGTTGCCTTTTAAATATTTAAAAATCTTTTATGTTTTTCATTTTCTTGACAAAAATATAATACAGCCAACTAAAAGTAATATTCTATTTAAAATTATTTATTATTTAATTTCAGAAATTTTTAAAAGAATTTCATATTTTTATAATTTTATTAAAAATTAATTATAGAAGATATTTGGTTGTAGCAAAACTACTATCTTACATGATTCTATTTATTTGAAAACATCTATTTTGGTTATATAAGTAATAAGATTAATGGTATATCTTTGCAAAATTCAGCTTTATTATTTTGCTTTAACATGCTGATTGAGAGAAATTGAGAATATATACTAGAATATAAAAAAAAAATTCCGATTATAAAATCATAATATATAAAAAAATATTTCCACATTTCAAAAGTAATTTATGGTATTTATTTAATAATCTAGTATTTACTACTAGTGCAAAATAATAAACAAGGATATGTTATGTATTTAGTATTTAATAATTTGAAAGAATGTGAGTAGTAAACGTACATCTAACTGGACCATGTGCATAAAACTAAAAAACGCATAATTTTGCTTAGCCAGTAACGCTTTAGTCGTCAAGGGGTCAGTTATATTGCGAGTAGTATTAAAGGCGAATATGAAGCTTTATATAACTTTACATAGTCGCATTAAAAACACTTTGACCTTGAAGACCACGATGAAAAAAATTATTACAAATATAATTGGAAAAACCGGCAATTTGGCAAAGCATTATTGACTGAAGGGATTGAATTTGAAGGCAATAGAGAAACTAGAGAAATCCCCAAAGCTTTAGTTAATAAGCTCACATTAGTTGAAATCGTACATTCCATGTAAGTAATTTTTTGTCTTTCATAAAATGGAAACGTATAATTATATATACGAGTATACCATATAGGGACATTAGAGGTTTTGTGCACAACATAAGTTAAGTTGAAAGTATAAAAATTAAATAAGTGATTTTGTAATTTCAAAAACTTTTTCCCGCAAAAAAAAATTCAATAGAATCTGTATATAGATTTAATATTATAAATCGAATGCCTATACCAAGTGTATTAGTTTGGTGTAAGCTATACAGTTATGTAGGTGTATAAATAATATGTATTAAGCGATCTCCTTCAACTATCGATATAGATACGAATTCTGTATACAGCTTTACTAGATCTACCTTACGACCTAAGACGTAAAATGCAGTGACAAAAACAACACCCATTAAATGAAAATTATAATTAGCAACAACAACACAAAAAATCATACCAAATATTCTGGTTGGTAGTATATATGATATTAGATAAAGTGAGAATATTGCTCTATTCCCTCACTTTATGCGACAGAATGCTAGTAGCAAGGCAAAGACAAGTTAAAGCAGCGGTCATATTATTAATAAGAAAAAGTATTGTAAATTATGACATAATCTTGTGATGCAATTAAGTAGGCAAAAAAAAGCCATCAAATAAAATGGTTGTTTTATTTTTTTTATAGCCGCAATTTTTCCAACATTGTCTCTCGACATAAGAATAAAGTTTTATTAAAAATACGAATTGTTTTCTTATTCGAGCGGAAAATGTTAATAGGTAATGGGCCCAGTACACGCGAGTTGCTCCAGTAAATAAAAAAAATCGAAATTCCGTGGGAGAGAAAAGTTTTTTTTTTCTTTTTTCGCGAGTTATGATGACGTCTGTTTTTTTTGTAGAGTATCGTCGTCTCAGCATTTTGAAGATATAAGGCAGGCAAAACACATAAAACACCTGGCTGGTGAAGGAGATTGACCAATTTCAAATGAAAATGTTCTTTTTATTTTGTTTATAGTCGCAGTTTTCCCAGAAATTTATCTCGACATAAAAATAGAGTTCTTTAAGTACGAATTATTTCCTTATTCGAACGGAAAATCCAAATATGTGGAACACACCGGATTTCTTCGGTTGACTCTATCCTTTATACAACTGCTCGAAAACCCATCTATATAAAAACCTTTGCTTTCCCGAGTATCCCCTTCAAAATATCCTAAAGCAAATCTCTTCCACCGCCTATTCTAAAAGAAATTCATTTTCCATTTTTCTTTTGATCTCTAAATTAACAAGAGGTCCATCTGCCGTTTCTTTCGATTTTTTAACATCCCGACCACACCTGTCGCTCAGTAGGAACAGTAAGGCAAACACCGATCTATCTAGCTACAAGAACCAGTTCCTATAACTGCTGGATACACTCAATAATTCAGTTCTAATGGTCACGGAAGCTGCTAATGATGACCGCATAACATCTTTTGATGTCATCCAGCTTGTTGGTAGTACGCACCGTGAACTATACACTGAAAGTTTTTCCAGCTATAGACTAGCCATTCTATGGCGAGTTCTGGGCGACTAAGACGGCAGTATATAATGCCATTAACTCCGTAGTCTATAGTAGAATACCTATATTTACTGATAGCCTATGTTCCCTCGAAGCAAAGGGTGGGCAAAAATTCAATTGAGCGTCTGTACCGTATCAACCGATGCAATGCAGGTTCTCATTAGAGAAATTCCATGGGACCTAGAGGTGCTGCGTGGAAGCATTTATTACCGTCTACGGCGGGGCATCCCGCTTGCTGGTTGTCCGGTTATGAATGAAGAGGTTCAGGATCTTAGTCGACTCCAGCAGTGCGTACTGGTCCTGAATAGAATGTATGAAATTTGGCAACATCGATGGGATGAGAATGTGAATGGCAGATGGACGCACATGTTCATTTCGGATGTGTGCTTTGCATCTACGTATGGATTTGAATTTGGTCTGCACCTTGGGTATATACTCATGGGACATGGCAGTATGAATGAGTTCCTGTACGGGCGTGGTCTGGCTGCGGAGGCTAGATGCCATTGTGGGGCAACGGAGGAGAGTGCAAAGCATGAGTGTAGCCTGTCCGGGGATTTACGTGACCTAAGTGCATGTGGAATCATGGTGAATGATGAGAGTGTGGATGTAAGTGGTGTGTTAGGTATGAGAGAAAGGTATGATTGTCTTAACAGATTTGCCATGGGGCTTTTTGAGAGGAGAGCGAGAATGGTGCATGAATGGAACGCAAGGTGGTGACAACCGGGTGAGAGACCAAGGTCGATTCCGGTTGTACTCTCGGGTCTTAGCAAACCCGCTTACCTGAGCTGGCCTAGCGGTGCCTAGGAATTTAAAAGATTCCTTACCGTAGCCCAATGAGCGGAGGACAAACCGAAGTACTCTTAAAGCAAAAAATGGTCATACGGGAGTCACGGTGTTGGAACACACTGTGCTTGACAATGGTGAGGCGCCTTAGGCAGCAACGTAGTGGCTGTGGTTAATTCCCATATCGCGGGTACGGTCTCCGGATCGCTGGTGGGAGATACTGGTAATTGTCGCGGCCGCTGTCACTGCTTATGACAGGAGAGGCTAAGATGGGGCTCACCACAATCAGTTGAAGTAATTAGCTTGTAACTGGTTACTGACTATAAACTTCCAGTAATGGTGGTGCGTTGATTAAGCGTAACTCAATTCTTATGGTCATAGGCGACTCGTGGTTGTATGTTTATCGACAAATAAGTCATGTTAAATAATATAATATTACTTTTCTCGAAGCAATTCGTGGATCGTCAATGATCCGGTTCTCAATGTGAACAATAGAGACGTCAAATTGAATTGGGTTCCCAGTCATGTTGGTATCCTGGATAATAAATTAGCTCACTGTTTAGTGGGGGAGATTCTGCACCGTGATTTCGAACTTTCTCTGCCTGCTAACGAAAATGGCATATAACATCTTTAGCAATTCGTAGATATCTGTCCATACATTGATCTAACACTGTGAAACCTGTAACCAACCTTGTCCATCATACCATTCCTGTAGTATTCAATTCACCATTTTCCAAATGAATACCAATTTACCCACAATTTATTTTTTAATAGAACTCCTTGCATTGTAAAGCTTCTATATCCAATTATTATTTTTCAAAGCCTTCTTTTTAATTTTCTTAATTATATTAATTTGCTCTATAAAATTTAACAATGTCTGACTTTTCCCTCCAAATTACTATTGACCAGTTTCATTAACGAAAAGGACAATCTTATCCCAAAAGAGAAAGAGTGGACAACAACCACATGCAATTTTTGTGATGCGCATAGCGGATCCAATTTTTGTGATGCTCATAGCTAAGCTGATTGCAAAATCTGAATTTCAATTTAAGGCCTAAACAATGGGCCCTGCCATTTTCACAAAATCATATTGCATTGTGGTACAGTACTCCACAAATAAAAGAAAATTAAACTTATCGTGAACAAATTAATGCTCACATCTACACATAAAAAACAGTATAGATAACGCTTTTAATGTCATTATTATGTAATTAAATCAAACCAAGTCCATTGTTGAAATTGAAAGCATATTTAAAATTTGGAGCTTTTGCGTGGAGAAAGTATCCATCGTAAAACAGGAACGGAGCAAAAAAGAAGTTACGCCTCCTTTTCTTTTTTTGATCGCATTGCAGTTACGCTTCCTTTTCTTTTTTTTATCGAATATCCAATTGGATTAAAATTCGGTTTTGTCTACAAAAAATCAAAGGTGAAAAAACCTTACGTCGTGAAATATAATATTCAATATAATCGGTGTAAGAAGTATGGATTCTTACTGAACATATCTATTAAAGTTTTATTTAAATATTCACTATACTAAAATTATTTCTTCTTCAGCTAAATATGCAAATTATGATGAAAACAATCCTGCAAATTATAAAGGCTGTACCATACGGCAGGTGATGGTAATTGAAATGCCAAATAGACCGCAACTAAATTTAACCGCTCCGATAAAGCCGGCACAATAAGTTGTAGTTGGCCCCACACCATCATAAGCGCCGGTGTCAAAATCATCAATAGAATTACCTTCAATTTCACCGTCAACTTTATCATCAACAACAAATAATAAAATAATTGCATTTATTCGTTTTCGACCCTATATTCTCTGTCGATATCGCAACTCTTGTGTCTAGATTCTGGAATAGCTACCATAATAGTTCAAGAGCTTACAGCTTTAATTAGCTTCGGTTAATCTATTTAACAACCATTTTATTTTTACGCTTACATCCTGACAATAAATGAATATATTTTTTCAACTAGTAAATCGTATGGAATGCTAATCCTTCATTATTAATATTGTGGTTATTACAGAGATACATATCACGCCCAGATCCTACTTTTCGGTATGCGACTACATAACCTACAGGACTAACTATTTGGATAATGCAGCGCATACTGAAACAGCTATCCTTTTAAAAGTCCTTATCCATATAAGGATTTGTAGATATTTTTAATGCATTTGATCGAATATGTAATGCTGGACATATGTTGAGAAGCATTGGCACATATTTATTCTTCCCCTAAGTATAATGTTACTATTCTTCATCTTTGTAGTATCTAAATATCTACTTGCTAATATTTTATAGTTGTAGATTCGGAAAAAAAACATATAAAAAGTTTTTGATGTAATTTCAATTAATCATACTAATACACTATTATTTTTTTGCCAAGCTTCAAATACATTTATCTAAATAAAGTTAGTTTTATTACAGAACCAATTTGTTTAATGATTTCAAAAATGCAAAATTTATAATAAATAGAATGTATTGTATTTCTTTCAAATCTAGACTGAAACTTTCATGAATGTATATGCTTTCATGCACCATGGGAATTGCGATTTATTTTTTTATGATGTTTACTTGAAAATTTTATATATTCAGAAAGAGTTTTACTGCAAAGGATCTCTTTCTTATTCATTTCATACAATATATTTTGAATCTATGACTAGATGTTTTTCCTTCAAAGTAAAACATTTTCAATCGAATGTAGAGAATAGAATTCGTTTTCAAATAACGTACACTTATTCAGTTTTCAGCGTTTTTTTCTCTCGAAATATGTAAATGATTTTCAACGAATCCGGCAATCAAAATCAAAATGTTGTGATTTTGTCATTCTTCACAACAATCGCTAACATTTGAATAACATAAATATTGCCGAACCATTGAACTGCTATTAACGGATGTAAAAATGTTTCGTAGGTTGAAATTTTTATAAAATTCTGGTCAATATCACTGATAGTATGGTAAAACATACTTGAAATGAAAACAGAAAAATATGGTAAATAAGTTTCTAACTAATACATTTTTGTCGCCTTGCAACAAACACAGTAGCATTTCAATTTCTTATTAAGTTTTATTCTGTCTTCTTAATCATGCATTCGAAGAAATGTTATTTGAGAAAGTTTATTTTTAAATTTTTGTTAGAATGGTAGTTCCTCAATGGGGTTGCCGCATTGCTAACCCTCGAGGAAAGATTCTTCAGGAAGCTCTATCCTATACATCATATCAAATAACTTCCCACTGTCACTAAAATGATTCCTAAACCAAATAAACCCATTAATTTTCCTTCCTCCTATAGACCTATCAGCCTCGTACCAATTCTTGGTAAGATTTTTGAAAAACTCCTATTAAAACGACTCTATCCAGTCCTAGTTAATAAAAAAATTATTCGTGATCACCAATTTGGCTTCCGACCTGAACACTCAACTATCCAGCAATGCCATCGCATTGTTGATCACATTGCATCCTTTCTTGAGAGTAAAGAGTATTGTCTAGGAGTATTCTTAGATATCGTATGTGGCATCCTTGACTTTTCTGGAAACTCAAGAGCTTCCTCCCTACAACATCCTACTTCATCATAAAGTCATATCTCTCCCAACGACATTTCCAAGTTGCAATTAACTCAGAATCTTCGGAAATATATCCTATTCTAGCCGGAGTCCCACAAGACAGTATCGTCGGTCCCATTTTATATAATAAATATACCCATGACATCCCATCCGGTCCTAATACAATAATTTCTTCTTATGCAGATGATATGGTCATACTTGTTACCGACATAAATCCGGACATAGCTTCCAGCAATTTACAATCCCATATCCACAACCTTTAATCCTGGTTTAAGACATAGAGAGTGAGGATAAATGAACAGAAGAGTGCTCACATTACACACGTTGTCAAGGAAAAGCTACCCCTTTATACCTTACTAGCAGCATGATTCCACAGATAAAGTACGTTATTTGGGACTTTATCTAGACAAGAGATTAACATGGAATCCACATACTAGATTAAAAAGAGTTGAAGCTAACAGACGTTACCTACAACTTCTTAGACTACTGGACAAACGCTCGAAACTATCATAATAATCAAAAGTAAATTTCGAATCTACAATACAATTATAAAATCTATTTGGACATATGAAATTGAACTTTGGGGTTCAACGAAACGTTCCAACTCCTATCGCATCCAGGCCATACAATCCAAGATCGTCCGTAAAATTGTTGATGCCCCCTTTTATATTCGCAACAACGTAATACATTATGACCTAAATGTTCACTTTGTTCAGGACCTGTGCATTTCCCGCTATCAAAAATTTCACTCCCGTTTATCCTATCCTATCAGAGATTTCCTAGAGGAATCTAACTTCTGTTAGTTGGAGAAACGTCGATGGGCGTTTACTCTCACTTCATGATGCACAAAATTGTAAAATAAAATGTTATGTAAATCTGCTTGTTACAAAACAATTGTAGTTGCACATAAAAAAAAAAATTCAGTAACGTAAATTTTATTTCTTACGTTTTGCAGATACATGTAAATAGCTTACTTACGCTTTCGCAATAAATCATATGCGCCAAATTTTGTGCGATGTTATGGCTTCTTATTTAAAAACTGGTACGACAGTAAAAAAAAACTAACTGAAATGTTTTATATGACTTCAAAAATGCATTCGCCAACAAGCCTTTGGCAATTAAACGAACCTCTGATTTCGGCTTATAGAAAAAGATTGGAGTGAAGTGTCTGCCTGGTACTTGGACTTTGCATGAATATATCTATTTTTTTAAAAGAAGATTCCCAATTGATAAAGGATGATTTAGTAGCAGCTAACAATCCAAACTTAAAATTGGAAGATGGAAATCTCATATACAATAGATAAAACAATCGCACAGGATATGCAGAACTATAAGTTTAGAAATAGTTAAATCAGTGTAGAAGGAGGAGAAAACAATGCCTCCAAATACAAGGCAAGAGGATTTAACAGCAATGGAAGAACCTTGCCAATAAGTTTTTTAGTAATACAATTGCACAATTGAAGTGGAAAGAGTAGAGCATCTATTCGAAGCTGCATAAAGTGTTGCTCTGATTTAACAATTTTCTTAAAAATAGAGAAAAACAATTCATACTAGATAACTTTCGCAATTATAAGCAGAAATAACAGACTAAAAACAAATATTGCTAAAAAGGTTTGATAACATTTAAACAAATAGTAAAGTTACGCGCTAGTAACTTTTCATGATAAAAATAAAAGTTAAAATTATGATCCTTTCCGTAAAAATTTTTCAATAAATATTCTTTTCTAAAACTACATATACACATATGTCCTGAATATAATAAAAGACGCGTATGATAGTTATAATATATTTTAATCGGTTAAGCACTATAAGAACTGGGAATCATAAATGTGTTGATGACTACACTACATGTTCAAATCGACCCATATACATTATTAGTAATTCCAATTAAATATTACTTTTTACTTTCAAATAATATAATTCTTAAGAGCTTGTATAAATTTAAATAAAGATAAAAAGGTTTGTTTACATCAGGGCTTTAAATAAACTAAATGTCTAAAATATAAGTAATTAAATCATCTTTTAACGTATGTGAGTATTTTAAAGATTATTCATTGTTCATAAACATGTTTAATTTAATATAATTAATAAAGTGTACTATCCAATGATGCTTACATACAATATGATGAGTTAAAAATCTAAAACTATATTGGTGGACATTCAAGGATAATAAAGAAATTCAAAAACAATAAATATTCATTGTCTGTTATATTGAACATTGTACAAATTTGTTCAATTTCTATAAAAATATTTTTTACAATAAAAAAGAAAAGAAATAATTTTTTTTAGACAAAATCACTGGTTTTTATTAGCATTGAATCAAGTTTTTAGCTCTCCTTGCAAATCGATTTTCGTGCAAAATTTTGTTTGAACAGAAAACATTAATTAAAAGTTTACTAACCGTGGCAGCAGAAACTGCCAAATGGAAATATTTATGGCCTACAAAAGTTTCGGTGCGGTTTTTGGTCAGAAGGAAAATTTTCCAAATTTTAATTTCGATTTTATACTAATTTAATATATAAATTGAACACTGAGAAATAAAACGGTACGATAAAATGTGTGTACGAGTGTTCATTTTGAAATTAAAGTACCGTTTATTTTATGTTTATTTGTATTACCTGTGAAAATATGTAAATTAAAAACGTGGTTTTTAGAATAAAATGAAAAATATAATTAAAATTCAATATCGGATATATTTGCTTTTAACTTTGTGAGTTTGAATATATTCAAGATTAAATTTAAGTTCAAAATCTACATACACATACATAGTTTATTCATTCAATAATTGTAGAAGAGAAGTTTTTTATTGGATATAATTATTCTTAAGAATATTAAAAAGCATAAAAATAGCTTTAAAAAAATGAAATTTTCGATTTGAAAAATATATTCAATTTTCAATTAATAATTGCGTTAAAAATTTGTCCATTTATCTAAACTGTGAGAATCTTTGCTATTGTTTTATTTTAATTATAATAATTTTCATTTACCATTATCAGTAAATGATTATTATTGCATTGAAATTACTTTTCAAATACTTTTCGTATTCATTGGTTCGTAATTGTTCAAATACGATTAACATCTCTGAGAGTTTTGTTATTTCAATTCATTAAGATTTACATAATGGCCACCTCTGGGTTATTTAAATATTCTATAAACAAATAACATTACCCTAAGATACTAGACTATCATGAAGATTATAAACAAAAAATTTAATGGGGAAAGTAAACCTATCTTTGGAATGTGTAAATGTTAGAATAGAATTTAAACCTATTTTGAAAATACTCCATAAATATGCACTTTATTTTATAGGTTTGGCTTATAATCTACCTATTTATTTCTTACTTTTGGTAATTTCAGAGAAAATTATGTTTTCAATTAGGTATTTTCCAAAATATTTTTTCAAATACCAAAATATAATATAATTTATATTTATACAAAAAAAATTTTAAATAAAAATATGTGGACAAGTAAGGTATTAAAATAGATTTTTATGTGAGGTGTCTGAGATAAGAGTCAAAGGCAATTTTTTACCGCCATTACTATGAGGCCATTTGGCAAATCCATGTTTTATATGGAATTGAGTTTCCGGCGTCATTAAAGAATTTGTCCGATAGTGAGCTGAGGAAAGGTCAGAGATTGTTGAATTTTAAAAAGTATATTTAAATTTCAAAAAAGGTATTCATTTAAATTGTGCGGAATGATGAGTTAAGGACCACAGAAATATCATGACAGGCGCGATTTGTTACTGGAGAGGGAATTATGGGTAAATGCGGTACGCTCAATCCGAATTCTGAGAAGTTTCCTTGTCCAGAATTTTATAATGATTGTTGAGTAGACTGATTTTGCGATGTTTGGTCAATGTGTGGTAAGAAATCTTCCACCGGTAATAGAGTCTCTTTGTATATGCATGGCTAATGATGTTAGGTGTCATTTTGTTAGTAAGCAGGTTATGTTTGGAACTTCAGTGGATAAAGGTTTGTGAAGAGGCTCCGTTTCTGTTGTTTAAAGTATTGCAACGAATTTCTTGAGCACTGTATCATTTGAGGATCCATGATTATGTGTAGCTTAAGGGATAAGAGATTATAAGTAAAAATTGCTATGTTGTTATTGATTGTGAAGTTTACAAATAAATTGATAATGAAGATATTGACAATAATGATGAACCCATTTAATTTGCTGGTGATAATATTAATCAAAATAGATCCACTCGAACCTTTTTTGTAAGAAGACAGAATATTTTTTAATTACAATGCTATAAAAACTTTAATTATAGCAAACAAATAATTGTTTGTCATTCGGCTACTTTTGATGAAGCCCATTACATTAGCATAATTTTTATTTGCTTTTTCGTGTAAATAAGAATCTATCTTCACTGTAACTCACTCAATATTGGCCAATATAATAAGCTTTATAAGAGCAGTCAAAGTGACTATTATGGCAAAAAATATTTAGAAAAATAAAAAAATATTAAAAAAAATTAAAAAGGAGTTATTATATACTCACAAAATATTATTGACCGATATGAAATCACACTTTTTCGGTGGCAAATTGATCTGTCTACTGCGCGAAATCATATTGTCGCCAAATCGTGTCTTCAATAAATCTATATTTTTGCAAAGTACATGTCATCTGGGTATATTATTCTCCATGTTTTAAAAGAAATAAGTTTTGATTATGACCCGATAGTGCTGTTCATTGACCGTTACGTGAGTGTGTTCCTCATTTCGAAAAAAATAGGCACTTATGATGCTGTCGGCATGGAAAACACATCAGATAATGCATTTTTGTTTTGCTGGAAAATCGACAATTTTGGTTGTTAAAAAAAATTGCATCTGATTGAGACCCATCATAACAAATTATTTTTAAATGGATTTTTAGAAGAACCCAGAATAAAGAAATTCTGTAAAGGTTATTACGCAAGTTCGAGAAAAATTTCGACAAGCGGGTAAATGATACTCAACGTATCTGGATAGAATTTTTCCACAATTACTACAAATAAAATATATTGTAGTTTTCGTTGGGTTTTGTATACACAATAATAAAAAAAATTATAATCCTACTATGTATATACATACATTTCTAACTCATAATATCCTCTGTCCTCTATCTACATGAATTATGTTTTGGGTTATTCGGAAAGTAATTTTATTTGCTGATGAAGACACAATAAAGGCATTAATTGATGCAAACCGGCGAATAACAACTCGTGAGATCGCTGAGAGAATAAATTTATCAAATTTGACTAGGTTTAATCTCAAAGCTTGACATATGGGTTCCTAATTTTCTTACGGAAAAAAAATTTGTGCCGTCACATTGACGTTTGTGATTTGTTTCTCAAACACCAAGAAAATGATCCATTTTTGAAGGGTATCATCACTGAGGACGAGAAATGAGTTGTCTGCAACAATGTAAAGCGGAAAAGATCCTGGAGTAGAAAAGATGAACCGGCTCAACGTACTTCGAAAGCCAATATACATCAAAAAAAGTTGTGCTATCTGTTTGGTGGAATTTCAAAGGAATCGTTTATTATGAGCTTCTACCATGCAAAAAAACGATCAATTCTGAAGTGTTCTATCATCAGTTGGACAAATTGAATGATTTACTTAAAGAAATAGGCCAGAATTGGTCAATAGGAAAGGTATAGTATTCCAACAGGATAATGCGAAACCACATACAAGTTTGACCACTCGGCAAAAACTGCCATACCCACCATATTCTCCAGACCTACCAGGTATATAAGCTTATATCCGCTGTTTGGTCATAGATGGCGTGAATGAGCGTATTAAGCTACCATGGGCACGCCATACTTTTTTTTTATGAGTTTGACATCTGTCAACATTAATCAGTGCATTTCGTACAACAACATACATTTGTCCTTTGGTAATCATGTCCAGTTTTGTGCCAGAAAAGGAGCATGAGTGGAAAGCTCTGCTTTTCTTCTTCAATTTGAAGAAATCGGCTGCCGAATCGCATCGGGAACTTATGGAGGCCTATGGTGACAGTGCTTTATCGGAAACAATGTGCCGAGATTGATTTCGTTGGTTCAAAGAAGGCAATTTGTATTTGTGGGACAAGAAGCGTGAAAATCGGCCTAGGAAGGTTGAGGACCATCAATTGCAGGTTCTTTCGGATGATGACGATACCCAATCGCAAAAAATGCTCGCGGAGCAATTTGGTGTTACTCAACCAGCCATTTTCATGTGTCTGCGTGCAATGGAGAAGATTGAAAAGATCGGAAAATGGGTGTCGCATGAATTGATTGATAGGCAGATTGAGCGACGCCAAAACACATGTGAAATCTTGCTCGCCAAGCAAAAAAAAAATCCTTCCTGCATCGGATTGTGACAGGCGATGAAAAGTGGATATATTTCGAGAATCCTAAACGCAAGTAATCGTGGGTTGATCTCGGCCAACCATCAACATCTTCCCCAAGACCAAATCGCTTCGGATTGGTGGGATCAGCAGGGTATCGTCTACTATGAGATGTTGAAACCTGGTAAGACTGTCAATGCCCACCGCTACCACCAACAACTGATGAAATTGCACCGTGATCTGCGTGAAAAAAGGACGGATTATCACAAAACATGACAAGCTGATTTTCCTCCACGACAACGTACCATCACACACGTCAAATTTGGTCCGAAACTACTTGGAGACACTCAACTGAGAGGTGCTACCCCACCCCGCTTATTTACTAGATCTGGCTCCTTCCGACTTCCACCTGTTTTCGGCGATGGGCTACGCGCTCATTGAGCAGCACTTCGATTCTTACAAAGACGTCCGAAAATGGCTTGATGAGGGGTTTACCTCGAAAGAGAAGGAATATTTTTGGCGTGGTATCCACAAATTGCCGAGAGATGGGAAAAATGTGTAGCAAGCGAAGGCAAGTACTTTGGAAAAATGTGTAGCTAGCGAAGGTTTTCTATGAAAAAACATGCGTTTTTTTAACTTAAAAACAGCGGATTTAAGCGTATACACCTGATAGCACCTACTGAATATCATTTGTTCCGGTCCATCATTTTTAGATGGTAAAATGTTTAATTCAAATGAGGAGGTCAAAAATCACTTAGATCAGTTTTTTGCCTGCAAATTACAAAAATTTTATAAGCGTGTAATCATGCATGCTACTGCCAGAAAGATGGCAAAAGGTATTGGATCAGATTAAATAATATTTAATTGAAAAAATATTAATTCACTATAAGAAAATCGTCTTTCTTTTTTATAAAAAGAAAACGAAATTACTCTCCGAACAACCCAATAGTAAGCGTAATTTTTATCAGCTTCAGCAAAAGATATACTATTAGATTAATAAGAAATCAAGTTAACTTGCAATAATAATAAAACTCCGATAATTAATTTTTAATTCCCTATAACTAGAAGTAGCATAAAAATATTTTGTAATATACAATATATCGATGACTATGAGCATGACGTTATTTGATAATAAAACCTTCGGCAATTAGTAAGACCAAAATATAGTTCTATTAGATAATTCATATCCAATGTACTATTTTTTCACGGCTGTGGACAATTAAATTTTTTCTTTTATTATTTGTAATAAAAAAGAACTCCAATTACTAATATATATTGTTTAGGTTAATATCTCAATTTATCTTTAGCAACGAGACCTCTCATCATTGCTAAAGAAACCAAATTATTAATTTCAATATAAGTTTAAAATTTATTTTGTGCATTAAATGAATACTTATATAATATTCAATATATAATTTTTCTATGTCAATATACTATATTTGTACAAAATACTGATTAATTTGTTTCAGTGCAAAAAATATTTCATTATACAGCAAAGAACAGCCTTTCAAACAAAACTTAATAAAGCAAATGTTTGATCTACTACGAGTATGGTAAAAGGTAATTTTATTAAAATTTTTTTAGAAATATTTCAAACATGTTTTCTTCTAATTTCTTAACAATAAATTTACAGAGGTTAAGCTAAGCGAATATAAGTTAAATATAAGAAAACAAAAATCGAAAATTTCACATTTCAAATAAATTCTTGCCAGAAACTACTAAATAAAAATTATACATTTATTATGACCATTCTAGTGGAAATAGTATAAAGATGGTTATAATTTATGCATCCTTCCATATGCTGTAGTTTTTTTTTGAATATTTTGCAGTACGAATCATAAAATATTGAATAAATTATTACAAGAAACTGCGAAAAACGTAAATATTTCCTTTCCTTAAAAAAATGATTTTCCTTGAATCGTTCAACTACGCTTTTTATTCGACTTAAACATTAATTTTTGCCCATTGAAAAGTTTCAAATACTGAAAGTTTGTATCTTCTTGAAAAATGTAGTTTTAAAAATTTCTTTTAGATTTACTACACAATTCATGAAATTTCTTTCATTTTTATTTTGTATTTTTTTTAAATAAAAAGTTGCAGTCATAATAATGACTAAATGATAGTTTATTCCATTTTACTATAAAATTATAGTTGGACTCGTATATTTTGGGAAGAGAAAAATGACTTTTATCTATGTATGTCATCACTATAATATCTTCGGCAAAATTTTATGCGTTTATATTATTATGGATATATTAAACTTTTTAATTTTATTACTCTACCTGACCAACTTTGGTAGGGCATTAGCATATTTGTGCATGACCGGTCTTATGTACTTGAATAATGTCATTTTCTTGATTTTATCACGAAATTTATGTTATCAGCAACTTTTTTTTATTTTAATTAGTAATTTTGTTGAAACATAATTTTAATACTGATCAATATTATAGATTTTTACTCAAATAATTAGTTTTTTAAATAAATTTTTCAGAGTTTGTAGAATAATTTTATTCCAACTTTGAAGAAACTTATTGAATTTTTGGCTTATTGAATTTTTGACCTTAGCCGTTGTCTAACTCATCCTGTAAATAGACGATGAGATAAAGTTGAGGTAACCGTGTTGGCCATACCATCATTGTCAAAGATCCTTGCAGTTCACGCTCCTGCAACCATAATTTACCCAGCTAAGGTCATTATCTTGCTTTAAAATAAAACCGTTTCTCCAAATACTGCTTACAATGATTCAATAGCATGAATTTTTAATTTGTCAATATATATACCTCTTATTGTAATAAGGTCCCTTTTTAGAACTCCTGTGAAGCATATTCAAACCAAAACATTTCCTCCACTATATCTAACAGTGCCAACAACACAACTTTCTATAATTCATTAGCCATAATCGTGCGCCTCATGGAAGTCAAAATTTTAAATTTTTAATAGTAAAACTATTACAGAAATTAATTTTAATGAGTTTAGGACATTCAAATATTTTCTTTTAATTTTGTGAATGAAGTAGATGCTTCTTGCGTCATTAAACTTATCTTCCCCTATAGACGTATCAGTATATTTATATTTAATCATGGTCGTTTTTTATTTACATAAAGCGCTTTTTTCAGTTTTCTTCTTCAAAACATACTGAAATGTAGACTTGTTCATTTCATGTTACCTGAATATTCAATTTATAGCATATTCTTCATCTTCCAGAGTACGTGGGCTACTATATATATTTCTGGCCTAATAATGAAAATGCGAATATTTATCAACGAAAAAGGTTTTATTGTTTTTCAAAATATTCTCCATCAAGATTTATACACTTTTGCATGCGCTCAAACCAATTTTCGAAGCACTTTTTCCACTCCGATTGAGACACCTCCAAAACATGGTTTTTGAATGCTTCAACAGCATCTTCTGGCGACGAAAATTAAAAAGAAGTCATTGGGTGCCAAGTCAGGGCTGTACGGAGGATGACCCATCAATTCGACGTTTTGTCCGGTCAAAAAGGCGCTGGTTTGAGCCGATGTGTGAGAGCTCGCATTGTCATGGTGCACAATGATTCGACTTCTCTTGTTCGTTTTTCGAATTTCTCCGAAGACTTCAGGCAAACAAATGGTGGTGTACCACTCAGAATTGACCGTCCTACGTTGCACAAGCGGAACAGTCGCCACATGACCAGTTTTGCCAAAGAAACAAGCGACCATTTGCTTCGAAGTGCTTCTTCCACGAACAACTTTCGTTGGATTTGACTCGTCTTGGAAGACCCACACGGTCGATTGCTGTTTTGTTTCGGGCTCATACGCATAGATCCATGATTCGTCACCTGTGACGATCTTATAAACGTCTTTTGAAGCACCGCGATCGTATTTTTTCAGCATTTCTTTACACCAATCCACACGAGCCTTTTTTTGAGCGATTGTCAAATTGTGCGGGATCCAACGAGAACAAACCTTTTTTACGGCCAGGTGTTCATGCAATATCGAATGTATGCTGGTGGGAGAAATGCCTAGGCATGCCTCTATCTCACGGTATGTCACATGACGGTCTTGCATTATCAGTTCACGTACGGCATCGATGTTTTCTGGAACAACGGCTGTTTTTGGACGACCTTCACGGAATTCGTCTTTGAGCGAGCGTCGGCCACGATTGAATTCGTTGTACCAGTTTTTCACAGTGCTATAGGATGGTGCTTCATAGCCATACAAAGATTTAAGTTCATCGATGCACTCTTGTCGTGATAATCCACGTCGAAAGTTGTGAAAAATGATCGCACGAAAATGTTCACGAGTTAATTCCATTTTTTTGCCAAATTGATTTTTTCAAGTCACTGTAAACAACACAAATGATAATCGTACGTCAAAACGTTCTGAGTACGTTTATGCTAAAAAATGTCAAACTTTCCAATGGAAATGTCAGATCGCACCTGGCAACACGTATATATTATAGATTTGATCTCCAGAAAATTATTTGCGACCTTAGTAAATTTTAATTTTCTTCATCGATATATAGTAAACTTATTGAATATGAATTTTGAATCGTCAGCTTGGCATATTAAGGACAATAGTGGTAAATTTTCATATCTTGTTTATGTGCAAATACGCCTACAGTAAGTTTATTAACAATTAAAGATCAGTCACTTCAAAGATGCAAAGCTAACTTCTTTATCTTATATCGCAAATTGACATTATACACAACTAAAATTTTTGTAGCGGTACACTCAGGTGTGAGACAGATACACAACTAAAATTTAGTATGTTGACAGATACACAACTAAGATGTGAGACAGACTGGCATCTCCAAGACACAAAGGTAAGGGAATACTTTATTTTTAGTTATATTAAAACTTAAATAAATATAAATAATAAATTATTAGTTTTTTTAAAAGAAAAAGCGCAAGGTTTTCAATAGAACGACTCATATAAGGAGTTAGAGATCACAAAGTTCTCTATAATTTTAGAAATTAATAATATTAAAGGTAATTAAAATCCACATATGCAGCGTATTTTCACGAAAAATTTACATCTTCATGCTTACAAAGTCAATTGACTCAAGAACTGAAGCCAACTGACCACGCACAGCGAATGCAGTTCGTTCATCTTGAGCATTTTTTTTAGTTGAAAATCATCTTTAGCCATGAGGTTCATTTTCATCTGATGGCTTGCTTAGTCAACAAAACTGTAGTATTTGGGGTTCAAAAAAACCACGAGTAATTGTTGAGAAACAAATGCATCGACAGCGTTTTACTGTTTGGTACGGGTTTGGGCTGGAGGCATCATAGGACCATGCTTTTTCGAAAATACACCTCACTTGTGTGGGTTTGAGTTCCCGGTATTATTAATTGTGTGGGTTTGAGTTCCCGGTATTATTAAAGAATTTGGCCGATGGTGAGTGAAGTCAGACATTGTTAAATTTTATAGACCTTTTTTTAAATTTTAAAGAAGGTTTTAAATGTCTCTAAAACCTCCAAAATGGAAGGCTTCATATTCAAAAAGAAATTTTCGGTAGAGTGATATTCATTTGACATGTAAGGAACGATGAGTTAAGGATCACAGAAATATCATAATAAGCTAGATTTTGGGTAAATGCAGTATGCTCAATTCGAATTCTGAGAAGTTGGGCTAGAAGCATCATTGGACCATTCTCTTTCGAAAATACAGCTGATCATGCAATCACAGTTAATGGTGTTCGCTATCGAGAAATGATAATTTAGTTTTTTATGCCTAAATTGCAAGATATGTATGCGGACAACATGTGGTTTCAACAAGAGGGTATCCTATGATATGCAGCCCGAGAAACAATTCAATTACTGCATAGGTCATATGCTGGTTGGCTAATTTCCCGTTTTGGTGATTAGAATCGGCCACTCAGATCATGCGATTTAATGCCGTTGACCTTTTTCCTTTTTTTTGAAATCTAAGGCTTATGCCAATAAGCCCATGACTATACACGCCTTCTATATCAACGAAATTCAACCACATTTATGCAAAACATTTGACGATGATAAATTTTGTTTTGTTTATATAAGAAAGTCGAAAAAGTTCACGACTTTTTTGAGTAAAATTGGAGTGTTAAAATTAATTTATTCAAACCAAATATTTCTAAATTATTATCGGATAGAGCCGTGATTCCATCAGTATAGAGCTTCCGTAATCCGGAGTGAAGAACTAAGAACTCCGGAGTGAAGAACTAAATTAATTGGTTGTCAAAGTCCTCTCTTAGAGCTCTAGGAGTGTCTTGTCATGTATCAAAAATTCTCAGGAAAGGTCTGTTAATTTTTAGTGAGTCATAAAAAATGTATGTTGTCATTCGTTATCGTGAAGATAATTCCTATTGATCAATTCTGGTAGTTTTTCTCAATCGCTTGGCGTAATCTCTTAAGTTACTCATAGTCCAGCATCGAGTTAACAGTTTGACCGAATGATAAAGGATTCCCTTCTAGTCCCATCATACGCACAGCATAGCCTTCTTGATCATCAATCCTGGGTTAAAAAATTTTTGCGATCGTTCATCTCTCTTTTTCCATAATCTCTTTCGAACGGTATTCTTGTATTTTACACATTTTTCATCATTAGTTATGATTCGTTTTAGAAATGGTTCAATTTTATTGCGCTTCAACAAACGTTAGGTCGGACCATCGAGTTCTTTTTAACACAGCATTTCACAAATAGCTTAATTTTTTTGGGAATTTCATCAGTTTTTTGGTAATTGGCCAAATAAAACGGGGATAATTTTTGACAATAAAATTTTTAGAACGATAGCGATCGAACAATTAGCATTCTAGTGATTTAGATACGGCATCTTCAACATTAGCAACAAGAATTTTTTCATAAGCCTGTGATGCGTTCTTGTCTTTGTCAAAGTGGTATTGTAAAATGTAGCAAATTTTCTCAATATTATGGTTTATTTATGAACTTGAATAAATTTTGCCGTACGCAAAGCTTTAAGTGCCACCCTTGAAATGTTGTTAATGCGACTAGATCGACCAATTCATTATGAAAGTATATGCTCCCTTTTGTGAGCACTATTAATAATATTTCCAAGTATTCTTCATCTACAATTTTAGGTAAAATACCGAATTTGTTTTCAACTATACAATGCGCTTTGGATAATCTTTTTTTAAAATTTGCCATAGAAGGCGTTAAGTGTTTTCGGCATTAAAGTTTTTTTTTTTTAAAGGTAATAGTCCATTACCAACAAAGTATAATAGCAAAGTTTGCATAATAGGGTTTGGTAACTATTGCTGTAGAACTAATAGAAATGTGCCAATAACTATACTTTTACTTAAAGGACTTTTATACCATCACTTTGGATTTTACAGGTACCACTAACTACTAATATAAATGTATAATTTGTATTGCAGGTTGCAAACAACACTATGTTATATAGGGTGGTCCATC
Organism: Atherix ibis; assembly: GCA_958298945.1. Taxonomy (NCBI): domain Eukaryota; kingdom Metazoa; phylum Arthropoda; class Insecta; order Diptera; family Athericidae; genus Atherix; species Atherix ibis. Next base: position 60,960,554 of record OY282607.1, on the reverse strand, counting down.
TAGCGGTGCCATTTTGAACTACTATTTATTTGAAGTACTAGAGTGTTAAATGTCAACACGAATTGAGAGATTGTTATTTGAAAGTCAGAATTTTACGAAATGGTAATGCATACGCTTGAAGAAAAATGGGAAATATTGAGAACTTACTTCTAAAGTGGTGAGTCTTCAACCCAAACTGTGAGAAATTTAAAAAAAAATGAGTAAAGATGTGGATTTTTAAAGATGTGAAATTTAAAGAAAACAAATGAGTAAAGATTTGTGGACAAATTCGCGAAGCGAGTTCGCGAAACTGGTATGTTGGTTGCCAAAGCAACTCGTTCCCGCTCTAAGACAGTTCGACCGAGAATATCGCCGCCGTTGCTGAAAATGTCAGTGATCATCCATAAAGATCAACTCGTCACCGTTCTCAGGAATTGAACATTTCTCGCACTTCTCTGTTGAGAATTTTGCACAAAGACCTCGGTATGAAAGATAACAAACTTCAATTATTCCAACAGCTAAAGCCGCATGACCATCCGATGCGTTTTCGGTTTGCCCAATGAGCTCCAGATCAATTAGCCGAAGATAAGCATTTTTACCGAAAAATCATCTTTTCGGATAAGGCCCATTTCCACCTCGGTGGGTATGTCAACAAACAAAATTGTCGCATCTGGAGCTCAGAAAATCCATACGTCACCGTGGAAAAGCCGATGCATCCACAACGAGTCACAGTTTGGTGCAAATTTTGGACTGGAGGCATAATTGGCCCGTTTTTCTTCGAAAACAGTGAAGGAGCCGCCGTTACGGTCATTGGTGAGCGCTATCGTCATACTCAACGAATGTTTGTTTCTCAAAGTTGAACAGAATGGCATGGGCGACATTTGGTTTCAACAGGACGAGGCCACTTGCCACACAGCCAACGTAACAATCCAACTTTTGGGCACTGCTTTCGAAAACCGAATAATCAGCCGAAATTCTGATGTCAATTGGCCGCCTCGGAGCTGTGATTCAAGGCCGTTGGATTATTTTCTGTGGGAAGCCGTTAAGGATAAATGTTACGCAAGCCATCCAGAGACAATTGAGGCCTTGAAACACGAAATCAAAGTTGCCATTGAAGAGATACAGGCCCGGACAATCGAAAATATACTGAAAAATTGGGTCGAGCGAATGGGGTACTGTGGTGGTCATTTAAATGATGTTGTGTTTCACTATTAAATTTCAAGGTTCAATCTCTTTAATAAAACCGGAAATTTGATAAAACATATACTAGTTTTTTTAAATTTACTTTTTAAAACGGAACTTCTAAATGGTCCACCCTGTATTTGTTAATATAATTAAAGAATTATTACCAATTACTTTTAGGAGAAACTATACCGATGTTATTTCGTCAATAGTCCGATACAATTAAGTATTTTGTGTTTATTGAAAATACGCTATTATTTTCCATTCATCTACATTTAGAATTAATACGTATATATTATTTAATTTCTCCCAAAAAAGCATCACAGGGATGATACAGTTTATTGCATACTGTTGACACCTCTAGTTGATACGATTCTGGTTACATCTGTGGTGAGCATCCATACGCCTAATATACACGGTGTGTCTCAAAAATAACCGAATTTTATATTCAAATCATACAACATGCACCGCCATCTATTGAAAATTTACAGCATTTAAAAGCACACTTTAACATTAACACACTTTTTCTTTTATTGAAATGGCTGTAACTTTCACATCTGTCATCCGATTTACATGAATTTAGGTACGTTAGAAAGAGGATGAATGTATCTTTTCAATAGATGGCGCTGCATGTTGTATGAGTTAAAAATAAATTCGTTAACCAACATATTTGCTTCCGCTAAAAAATCGCATCCAAAGTTGAGTGCCCTTTCCGAAATCCGAATTGAAAGTCGAGAATAATTTTATTTTCATTACAAAATTTATTTACCTTTCCGTAAAAGATTGTTTTAAATATTTTTCCCAAACAGGGAAGAAGAGATATAGGATGATGTTGTTGCATGGCTGTTCTACCTTGAGTCTTCGGAATATTAAAGATATTAAGGGACGCAAACTTTTTTTTCGGAATTTTTCTCATTTTTTCTCATAAAGTTTAATATATTATCGATGCCGGCAGAATTTTTACTATTTAAAATTTTTACTATAGAATAGTGTTTGTTTTTGGATATAAACATATCTAGAGAGCTGGGATTGCTTGCACTGTTATTGGTGCTAAATTTAGTGATATGAGTTGGGCAGTTTAATAAAAAAACTGTTGACCTGATCATTTATGTGAGTTTGTAGGGATGTGTTTCAACTGGAATTGTAAAGATCTTTATAAAATGAGGCAAAGTTTTTAGAAATATTACATGGATCTCCTTTTATGTCGCGGTCGTTAATGTCGGTGACTGTTACTGTATTGAGTGACTTTCTATCGGTTAATGCGTTAAGCTGCTTGAAAGCATTATGACCTGGACGTACTTTTGAAAGTCGTCTTTTGTTCATTAAGGTGTCTGAGGATATTATGAAAATGTATTGACTGAAAAGTCGTATCCAACGACTTTTCAGTCAATACATTTTCATAATATCCTCAGGGAGAGAATCAAATCGATGGCTACTATTAGACAGTTGCCTTGAATGTCTATGAAATAACTCCAAGACTATTTGACTAAAGGTTTCTATATGAAAATAAATTTCTTGGTTGGTTATATTCTTGAAGCAAGGAATATTCATTTCGTTAGTTACAGCAATATACACATATATGGTACATTTTGCCTATATTCTTTCCAGTTCGTGTTCTTATACGAGGTATGTTCAAAAAGTTCCACGAATTTTGAATTTCCGCTCGATGTTTTTGTGGCGTTATATTGGTACTCATGTTTTTCACTTATGCCGACAAGTTCGGCCATTTTGAATGTTCAGTTAATTTTTGACAGCTGCTTTTCTTGCACGTGTTTTGGCTCGTCTTCAATTTTTGCCCATTCCAAAAAATGGATCAAAGAATCTGTTTCGGGAACAAGAAAAAGACACAGGGGCCGGATCTGGGGAATACGGTGGCTGCGACATTATTAGTATGTTGTTTTTGGCCAAAATTGGAAGCAAATACCAAAATGATTGACAGTTCCTTCAGCATAGCAGACATCATCGATCCCCACACTAAGCAGATTTCGAATTTTCAATCGAGTCCGGTAACTATACGACCATTTAGAGCGTCGTAAGTAGCGATGTTTTTTTATAGAGCGTTATGAAAAATAAAACAGCAAACTTTTGAATAACTGATGTGCCATTGAATTTTGTGTTTGATTTGGTGAATAGAAGAGTTTGTTTTACGAAAAGCTGCAACGAGCCTTTAGAAAATGTTTCACATCAAGATCGGAAGGCTGAGAGATGTTTGATGGCCTTGTTCAAGGGGGCCCTCAACATTGAATTGAAAAGTGATGAAAATGTGCAAATAGTGATGACTTAAATGAGGTCAGAACATCAATTTACATTGAATCCAATGAGTATTTCTTAAAAGGCTCAAAAAAAACTCCCATATCAAAACTTTCCCTATTATATATATAAGTTTTAATCGGAAAAAGAGATCCCTATGATTTTTCAGCCCTCCTATTCACTCGCTCAAAGTCCGTGGATCTAAAAAAATGTTACTCGTATCTTGGTACTGTTGATTGTATTCAAAGAAGGGTGAAATAGGATTATCAAAATATTATCCTCTGTCATTCCTCGAATACCACCATAAGCATAAAAATAGAAAAGAACATCACAATATTACTGCAATAAATTCCGAGAGGACATTTTATCAATTAATGTATTTTCTTGCATAATTTATTCAGATCTACCAAATGTTTCCATAGTTGATGAAATCAATAGGTGGTGACGCTTCTATCCTTGCAAATTTTTAAAAGGCATATTTAATGCATTCCTGCCTTTAATTAAACGAGGTTTCTTAACAAGGCTACTATTTTTATCATCATAAATTTGTTTGATGTTTTATTCGATATTTCATTGATAAAACACTTTCTAGAATTTGCCTTTGTATTTTTATGAAATGTATATTTTTATTAATTTTAAGGTATTACAACGCTCTAGACTTAACATTTCTGCACAAATATTTTGAGAAACGTTCAAAACTTATTTATGGATATTTGTAATAAAATTCTTTGTCTTTTGATTTCTGGCTTTAACTTTTAAAGTTATTTCTACTAATATAGTTCTTAACAACTCAATTATACAATATATTGTGTAAAATATTTGCGTACTAATTAATATATTATTCAATCGTAATAACTGTATAAATTTAAATTTACATCTTTTAATTAAACTTTTGAATGATAAAAAGTTAGTTTAAATCTAGTAGAATAGAAATTGAAGTTTTGCATATGAAAAAATGTTCATTCTATTGCAGAATTTTCATACAAACCAGATAATCAATGCATATTTGCTAGTTTTAATTAATTAATTTTTAGATTTAGTTGAGTAAAATTTAAATTTTATTGAATATGTCTCTATATTTCCGATAGCGGTTTAAATGCTTTAACCAAAATTTTGTGAACTCATTTATTATGGAAATACTGGTGAGTATTGTATTTCGATTTATTCTATAAGTTATTAAATTGAATTTTTCTTGTTTGGTTTTATAATTATATTGCTATATTGAATATACAATTTAACCGATATTGGTTATCGGTTTATGTATCCAAATACCAGCATTTTATGATATATTTATATAATGTATTTATTATATTCTTAGACACCAAAAATTATTTTTTTATTACTTATGTGTTGTTTTTAAATTTATAATATAATTGAAAAACTGTGAAAAAAATTTATGTTTTTTTGTAACATTTACATATTTATTACTAGAAGGTACTTGGGTAAAAACTTATCAGGCTTAATAATATAGAAGATTAAAACTACATCTTATAAGATATAATTGCCAATTTATATGCTTAGGCCCAGAAAAGCTTTTTGAATTTTTTGACAATTTTGAAAATTATAATGATAAAATTAACGGGGATAAGATTTTAAATAATAAAACTGCACAAATCACAAACCTTAGTAATATTTAATAATATAACTGCGACCAATGAATGGGGTATCAATAATATTTCGAAGACCTTAGATAGAAATTATTGAACACGATGAGAATAAGAATACTTAGTATTATAGAATTTTTAAATATATGCTATATAATTAATAGTTTCTTTTTAAATATATATTTTGACAGAGTGCTCTATAGATATCGAAAATAACAGTTGTTTTCTTGTATTTTTAATTAATTAACTGAGTTTTACATTAATATTCAAAGTAAAATGCTAAAAAAAAACTTTCAAGTATGTAATAATTAGAACTTTTTCATTAACAGGGTTGAAATTGGCTATGGTGACAGTTCTGTCATTCAGTTTTTATTATGTTCATAGTATACAGTGGTACAGTTTCTTGTACCACTGTATACAGAAAATTCAATAGTGTATGACGTGTCCCTGTATGGTGCGCTTTATGGGTTGGTCCGTATTTTTTGAAAATGTGTCTTGTGCTACAGGATTGGTCCGTATTATTTCGAAAATGTGACTTGTGCTACAGTTATTGTCAATGGAGTGCGCTACAGAGACATAGCTACAATTTTTTGTGGTTTTAAATTACAGTTTAAGGAAGACGATGTTACGTACTACACAACTCAAGTAACAATCGATTAATTGAAAACCAAATTCAGTGGACGTCTAATTTCGCGAAGAGGTGCAGTCAATTGGCCAACAAGATCATATGATTTAACGCCGTTTTTCTTGTGTGGGGTTTATGAGAATAGTCCACACACAATTCGAGAGCTGAAAACTATAAACGTGGTCGTGGTGCATATTTACCCCATATTATTTTTCATTCTTACTTGTAAAGTCGCTACAACATGACAGAGTTTTTACACAAAATGATGGCATCGACCATTTTTATCACATGTTTGCATAATTGTTGCTCTATTTGATGGATGACGCGGTTGATATTAGTTGTGAGCGGTCATTCGTTTCGATGATTCGGTCATTAGCTGTTATGGTCATTCTTTGATTGGAATTCGTGAACATAAGTTTGTTCGTCCGTTGACAGTGAATTGGAAGCGTTTGCGATGCAGTTGTGGCAAAGTGGACTTAAAACTAAAATATTCGTACATGCGGTCATAGAAACATGCACACAACATGCATACTATAAAATACACACATTGGCATTGGATGGTATACGGCTGACCTAGCTTGCAACACAAGGTGTATAGAATAATATGGTAAGATATTCCGCGTTCAATTTTTGAAATCTACTGCGCAGCTACGTCACTCAGGAAGTAGAATTTGTTGTGTGTACGAGCGAGCGTATATTGTGTTTTAAAAAAAATTAAACGAAATATATTGTAAAATGATTAAATAAAAATAAATTATGTAAGCATGTGCATATGAAATCATTTATTTTATAGTTTTATTAATTTTTCTTTTTTTTGCATTAGCATTTTCAACCATCTCCGTATTTAATGTTCTGATTTTAAAAAACATCTTACATCTAAAAAATAATTTTTTTATTTCTGTTTCTAGCTCTATATTTTCAGCAAGTTGCAATAAATTTTTAATATAATCACGGCCAGTTTTTAATGTATTCATGTTGTAGTTTTTAAATATCGTTTCAAGATTGATTAAATTTTCCATAAAATGCAATTTGGGTTTGCGTAGCCTGCCTTCCGTTACTGTATCCATCCATGTCAAGCTTATTGTTGGGTCAATGTTGATACTGCCGGCACCGGATATTTTTGCTTCAATAAAAATCGATAAGCTTTTGGACCATTGGCGTAAATAGCGATTGATTGTGAAATATCATCCACTATCCATCTTATCCGATTTCCCTTATTCCTCATTTTGTTGCGCTGTGTAGGAGTAAAAATATCAGCTATACAATCATTTTCTTTTTTTAGAAAATGGTTTTCCTTCTGGAGCTCTTTAATTTTGGCTTTTAGTTTAAGCATTTCGCTGTAAAAGAGGACGAACATTATATTAATATAGGTAAGTAAGTATATTGATTTTAATTAACATTTACAGGTCTGCTGTGTTTGTAATGGATTCCGTTAAACTATCCGTACTAGTGATTTTGTCGACACACGTTCTGATGATGGTTTCTGTATTTTCTTCATTCTCTACAACTTCAATAGGATCAGGCTGAACCAGATTTTCAGAGGCTGATTTTCTAAATAAAAATATTATTTATTTCAGAAATATGCGTATAGATGACTAAAGGTGTACACCGCTTCATTTCAAGCAAAATACTTACAGCATATTATTCACAATCTGAGTGTTTTTTTTTCTATCCTGTCTTTTCTGACGAACAGTCTCCTTCACTTCATACTTTACACTTCCAATTGGCAGATTTTCGGTTGGAATTGCATCTAATTTTAATTTTCTACAGCTTCTAGGTAGAACGTAAGCATTATTGATATTCACTTTATGACTTCTCTTGCACTTTTGTAGCCATTGTCTTGCATACAATTTGTCTTTAGGAAATTTAAAAAATTTTACACTGGTCCTAACACATTCGTCTTGATTTCTTTTCAGCCGTTTGTCGTTGCTACTGTTGCATTGAAGCATTGCACAGACTGCCATCTTAACTTATAATAAACCACTTGCTTTTTGCTTTATTTAATATATAAACGAAATGTTAACACAATCAACTTTAAATAAACACGCTACTTCAGTTAATAAGTTTGTTTTGTTTATACCCGGTTAAAGAATTGTACTTCCTGAACTACGTCATTTGACAGAAAATTGCGAGAGGGAGATGGAATGATACATGCGCAATATCTTACCATATTAATTTATATACCTAGCTTGCAACATATGTGCGTTGCACAGTTAGTCGTACGATAACATTCAACGAGAACACGCGTGAACCAGCATTCAACAAGACCACGCGTAAACTTAAACGAAGTGAATTTTATAATTGATATATAACAGAATAAATAAGTTTTAAAATTTAAATAATGTGTTGTAATTTCAACTAGTTATTATAACCATACAGTGTATAGAACATTTTATTGCAAAGTTATAAAATATATATTATTTGAGAAAGTGAGTCAAATGGCGAATTCAGAGACCAGAAGGGTCTCTATTAGGGGAATAGTTGACATTGACGAAGTTTTACGGCAACGGGCCTTAGAACTTAAAAAATCGGTAAACAAGTGCCAAACTAACAAAGAGGAGATTGCTCCCCCTCCGACGCGAGTATAGAAAGAAGTAGCAAGTAAAAGAAGGAGGTTTTTGCCTACAGCCATGGAGACGGATGAGCTGAGTAAGCCAGGTACGTCTAATAATAACTATCGAAAATTAGAAGAGGAAATAAAAGTGCTTAGGTAGGAATTAAAGAAAGCGAACGAAGGGAGTAAATCATTGCGTCCGCAGATAGGGAAGAGAAACACGAAAATAAAGCAGCCTATAAAGGAGAATAAGAAGAAAATTTCTAAAAAGCAGTAAAAATGAAAAAGTAGCATGTGACTCCAATTTTCAACGCAAACATCCGCGAGTTACAGAAGAAACCCGCGAATATTAAAATTAAAACGCAGGAAGGAAGTCTGTTCTTCAGTGTCCAGATCTAAAAAATTAAAAGAACTCTAAACCCAAGGTATATACTCGTAATCCCATGCATACACTCCAAGGAGTGAAAAGGGTTTGAGCTTAATGCTCAGGGGAATCCATCCTTATTTTGAAGAAAACGAATTGGAGAAAGCGGTTAGGAGGGAGACAAAAATAGAAAGGTTGGAAGCAAAAAGATTTTCAACCCCTATTTCAAGGGAGAAGGGCTATAAACTCGAGCTTTCGTGGTAAAATTTCAACCCGAAACCAAAGTTGGCAAAGTCTAGGATTGCCAGTTCCTGCTTGGGAACTCAAGTGACATGAGAGGGTTTGAAAAAGAGCACAAACCATTGTTACAGATGCCAAAGATACGGCCACACTTTAGATGTGTGAAGTGCGATAAGCAGCATGAGTCGGGAAAGTGCGAGAGGGTTCCGTACAGGTCGAAAACCGAACCGTAATTGCCAAACTTTTGGACATCCTGCGAAATTCAGAGGATGTCCAACAAAAAAAAAATTCAGAAAGCTAAAGAAAGAAAGGCTTCTAAATGAAGACCTCCAGCTATGAAAGCGCATAATAAAAAGGTAAAATAAACCCAGATGACGTCAATCGCTGGGATTAAGTTTCAGCATGAAAAGGGCGCAGAACCACTGCGAAAAGGTATCGAAAATACCTTTGGCATGCCACTGGACGTGGTCTTGCAAATATTAAAAACAATTCAGACTGAGACGAGTTTAAGAGGAAAATGAAATTAGTCGAACAGTTACTATGTTACCCAATAACATGGGTTTAGGTGAATTAAAAGTAGTAACTGCCAATGTAAATTCGATTTGTAGTGAAATTAAGAGAACATCTTTTCGTGACTTCTTAAGCGAATATTCTTCAGACATATTCGCTTAATACAAGAAAATTAATGTACAAACTGATAAAAGTCCAGATTTAAAGGATTCAACGCAATTAATTTTAGTAATGAACGAACTGACAATTAATTTTAGTAATGAACGAACTGACAAAAGCCTCAGATTTAAAGAATTCAACGCAATTAATTTTAGTAATGAACGAACGGCAATTATTATTAAGGAAGATATAATTTTCTCTGAGGTACTATTACCAGAATTTGCAGGCATTGAAAATACAGCGATTCTCTGTATGATTGATGAGAAGAAGTTATTAATCGTATCAACGAATTTTGCGTACTCTGCCTACAGATACCGCAAGGAAACAACGGAGTTCTTAAAGACCACTTCATTTTAAGAGGGAATATTAATGCAATTTACATTTATGCATTCTACGAGAGCTTTACCGTTTAAGTTGTTTTTTATATTTTTTCCATTGCATCTGCAATGGAAAAATATAAAAAACAACTTAAACGGTAAAGCTCTCGTAGAATGCATAAATGTAAATAATGAATTCCGCGGCAATATTATGGCACCAGACCAACCCATATTTGAAGCTTCGGGCTCTATTATCGAGTTTGCTTTAGTATTGAGCTCTCTATTACCAGTGAAGCTCTGTACCACCCTGCCAATTTTTTCTGACCACTTCCCAGTATACTTAGAAATAGTAACACTTATAAAGCAACGAGGATCAAAGGAAATCTTTAGATCTTTTAGAGACACGAACTGGAAAAAGTTCAAGAAAGACCTTAAAGAAAGACTAAGACTTCTGGAAAAGTCGGTCTATCATAATCATTCTCATTATCAAATAGATAACATAATTAATTCCTTTAACGAATTCTTAGAGTACTCAATGGAAGCAAATACCAAAATGATTGACACTTCATCCAGCACAGCAGATATCATCGATCCCCACACTAAGCAGATATTAAAACGGAAAATAAATCTTAATAAAGCACTGTACAGGGCATACAAGAATCCTAGTCAGGATGAAAACTATTTCAAGGCGGTCATAATTCAAATTGAAAGCCTAAAGCAACAGATAATCGCCAGACTTACTGAACAACGAAACGAAGCATTCAAACGTACTTTACGTAACATAGAGCGTAAAATTCTGAAATTAAGCAATTAATGAGAGATAGAACCAAAGGCAGTCCAGGTCTGAAGAAGGGGGAATAGAATTATCACGGATAATAAAATCAAAAGCGAAATGTTTGCAAATTACTATTCCAAATTATATGGCAGCCAAAAGATTTTTGGAAATAAACCGATCGTGAAAGATACCGTAGATAAATTTAAATGCAAAGCAGGATACACAGGAACAAGGAAAGCTCTTCGGCCTCAATGACATACTTTTCGTCAAATATTCCAAGTACGAATCTGATAAAGGCAAAACTTTATTTCGTCGTAAAAAGCGACATCAAATCCTACATTGAGAGGGCATCCAGGAAAAAATCCCATGGCCCGGATCGTATACCCAGTTTAGTAATGAAAAGCCTGCCGGAAGAAGGAATAACATTGTTAACACTCGCTTGAAAGGTTCATCTTAGATAAAAGAATGAGGTTTTCGCTTACAGCCACGGAGACGGATGAGCTGAGTAAGCTAGGTACGTCTAAAAATATCTATAAAAAATTATCACTCTTTTCTAATGTAGGAAAATTGTTTGAAAGGTTCATCCTAGATACACTTAATCATTTCATCGAGGAAGAAAACATAAATCTTGAGTTCCAATATGGGTTTCGTGAAGGCCACTCTACACAGCGCGCACTTTTAAAGGTACACACAGACGTTATACTGGAACGAATTAAAAACCGTTCAACATGGCTCTGTTCTCTAGATATTGAAAAGGCATTCGATAGCGTACCTCACTAGGATATTATATTCAAACTTAATCTATATAACTTAGGACCAATTAATGAGCCTTGGGGTGTGACTGACAATAGGTAAGGTCCAATTAGGCGAAAATACACATATGATATTATACGCCGACAATACCCTAGCTTACTGTGCATCAATGCGATCTAAAGTAGCATTGGAAGCTATGAAGGTATCAGTCAATAAACTGACAGAATAATATAAGGAATGGAGTCTTCAAGTGAACAATCCAAAGTCAGAGTGCCTGTGCCTCACGCCGTCAGGGAAGAAGAAATTCGTAGACTGCGGGTTTGGAGATAAGTGTAACTCGATAATGAGGCGCGTGGAGAATCTTAACTATCTAGGCTTGAATCTTAACAAGAACATCAAATTCAACTCTTTTGTCAGGGATAAAATTAAAAAAGCCAACGGCATATTCTGTATGCTTCTGAGAATGTATCGCTCAGAAATCCTACATAAGGACGTCAAACTCATTATGTATAAGCAATTACCGTCAGGTCATCCTTTTCCCCAACAGTAGCAACGGAACTGCACAGGTTGGAAAGGAAGATCTTACGAAAAGCCACAGGGCTCAGTAGATCTAGACCGACAAAAAAGTTTATATCAAACAACAGATTTGTAGTATGGCAAATTTGAATAATGCACAAATGGGTGAAATCATTAGTCGATCATCAAAACAGGGCAGTAAGGTAGCAAACGGAAAATAAATTATTGGAAATCTTTAGAAACTCCAAGTACCTGTCACCGTTACTTCTATTGGAGGACACAGAAGAAGCTCTGAAACAACGGCTCCAGATCTACAAGAAGAAGCCAATGGGACAACATCGAGGTTAGCAACTACATCACACGAGGTCGGAAGCACCGAAAGGAATCAAGAGGGCACAACAAACGCAGCAGATGATGGATTCTAAAATAGAATATAGAATTTAGAATTTAAAATTTAGTTTCTAGTTTTAAGATTAGTTTTAAGAATAATTGTATAAAAATGCATGGTTAGCTTATAAGAGTAGATTTAAGGGTTAAGGTTTGATTTAGGGTGTAAGCATATTTTTTCTTAAATATCATAATAAAGGTAAATAAAATATTATATATGTATTAGAAATAAATTCAAGGATAGCAGAAAGCTAAGAACCAATAAAGACCAAGATTGAGCTAGTATTAAATATTCTAAAGAGAAAATAGTATTAAGATTTCATTATAAGAAGACTGTAAAATGTCAAGGTTAGGCTAATAAAAAAACTTGAACTTATTAGTTTTGAGCTCTCGAATTGTTGTGGGAATTTTAAATAAATTTGAATAAAAATTTTAAATATTGGGGAATTGTTAAAATTTTATGTAAACTCTTTATTTACTTATACACATTTTTTGCTCTTAATTTTAGATATTTTATAGATCGGATTGATAATAAATTAATGCTATGATGCACATAAATATCATAGAAAGTAAGAGCAACTAAAACTGTAAATAAACATATTTCACAGAAATCTACATATACTACTATTGGAAATGGTATTAGTATATGTAGATTTATTATCAATCCTATAAATAAAATATCTAAAACTAAGAGAAGTGTGGATTAAAAATAAGATAAAATGTGGAGAAAAAGAAGTTTTCATATTAAGCCAGCACTCAAATCAAAGGCATGCCAAATATTTAAAAAATATCTTTCCAAAAAAGTACAATTGCAATTTTTTTAATTTATTATACGTCAACAAAGAGCAAGAATATTTCACTATGATATATTTCAAAAAAAGTATTACGTAGGCTACTATATATATTTCTGGCCTAGGCAACACTAAGTGTTGCCAGGTGCGATCTGACATTTCCATTGGAAAGTTTGACATTTTTTAGCATAAACGTACTCAGAACGTTTTGACGTACGACTATCATTTGTGTTGTTTACAGTGACTTGAAAAAATCAATTTGGCAAAAAAATGGAATTAACTCGTGAACATTTTCGTGCGATCATTTTTCACAACTTTCGACGTGGATTATCACGACAAGAGTGCATCGATGAACTTAAATCTTTGTATGGCTATGAAGCACCATCCTATAGCACTGTGAAAAACTGGTACAACGAATTCAATCGTGGCCGACGCTCGCTCAAAGACGAATTCCGTGAAGGTCGTCCAAAAACAGCCGTTGTTCCAGAAAACATCGATGCCGTACGTGAACTGATAATGCAAGACCGTCATGTGACATACCGTGAGATAGAGGCATGCCTAGGCATTTCTCCCACCAGCATACATTCGATATTGCATGAACACCTGGCCGTAAAAAAGGTTTGTTCTCGTTGGATCCCGCACAATTTGACAATCGCTCAAAAAAAGGCTCGTGTGGATTGGTGTAAAGAAATGCTGAAAAAATACGATCGCGGTGCTTCAAAAGACGTTTATAAGATCGTCACAGGTGACGAATCATGGATCTATGCGTATGAGCCCGAAACAAAACAGCAATCGACCGTGTGGGTCTTCCAAGACGAGTCAAATCCAACGAAAGTTGTTCGTGGAAGAAGCACTTCGAAGCAAATGGTCGCTTGTTTCTTTGGCAAAACTGGTCATGTGGCGACTGTTCCGCTTGTGCAACGTAGGACGGTCAATTCTGAGTGGTACACCACCATTTGTTTGCCTGAAGTCTTCGGAGAAATTCGAAAAACGAACAAGAGAAGTCGAATCATTGTGCACCATGACAATGCGAGCTCTCACACATCGGCTCAAACCAGCGCCTTTTTGACCGGACAAAACGTCGAATTGATGGGTCATCCTCCGTACAGCCCTGACTTGGCACCCAATGACTTCTTTTTATTCCCACACATCAAGAAAAAAATGCGTGGTCAACGATTTTCGTCGCCAGAAGATGCTGTTGAAGCATTCAAAAACCATGTTTTGGAGGTGTCTCAATCGGAGTGGAAAAAGTGCTTCGAAAATTGGTTTGAGCGCATGCAAAAGTGTATAAATCTTGATGGAGAATATTTTGAAAAACAATAAAACCTTTTTCGTTGATAAATATTCGCATTTTCATTATTAGGCCAGAAATATATATAGTAGCCCACGTACTTGATTTTATTACAATATAAAAAAATTGAAATATTTGTAAAAAAATTAAAATTTTTTTGTTAATAAAATTTAATTAATTTCAAATATAAAAGTTCAGTATATATTTTGAAATATTTTGTGTCAGTCAAAATGAAGCAGAGGATAATTTTTCTTCTTTCGTAATGAAATCTAATTATTAAAAGAAAAAACTATCTATTTAAAAAAAAGAAAAAATTTTGAATAACAAAATATAAAAATAATATGATAGTTAAAATGTTTACTTGATCATAACTTAATTAGTTGAAAAGATTATTATAAAAGATTTTTTTATGAAAAGGGATTTTATTGAAAGGATATTATAATAAACTATTACTAAAAAATATTATCTTAATAACTACTAATAATATAAATATTAACATTAAGAAAATAATAAAAGAAAATAATTTGGCTCATAAAAAATATAATATTTTAAAAATTGTTTATTGTAAGAACCACTTCAAAGTTACGAGTACATTAATTCAAAGTAAAAAGATACCTACACATAGTTTAGCTGAACATCATGAATAGAGAGATTCTGAATTGAATTTTCTATAATAAAAAAATATACATAATAAATTAGTACTCGTAATTAAAAATGAAATAAAATATATACAAAAAAGCATTTTTAATTTGCGATTAATAGAAAAAAATGTGTACCTTTGATTAAAACTTAAGTATTTACATTTCAAATGAAGTGAATAAACATTTAGAAATGATCTATAGTATATCAAAGAACAGAAACTTTATTTCAGTTTAAAACTATGTCAAGTAGGTAAACTGTTAATAATATTATTTTAATACGTATAAGCTATATGAGAACGTTAAATAAATTGAATATTCATTTTAAGAACGATACCACTCTAAATTGAATTCGCCTATCAAATGAATCGAAATAATTAAATAAGTTCGTTCATTTGAAAAAAATTCGTTTAATTATGTAAATAACTTGGATTTGTAAAGTTCACTGAAAGAAGGAAAACAAAATAGGTCACTCTTCACATTATATGAAGTATCTTAAATATGAAAACGATATAGGATGGTTATATCCATGGAAAAATTTAAATTAGCAGGCATGTTTAACATTAGGTTATTAAAATTTATAACGTTTTCAATGATTTTGCCACTTAAAATTGAATGTTAGGAATACTACCTTTTTTCCTTCTAGTTTGAAGTATTAAAAGAGTTTACATTTACCATTTCAAATATTTTATAATATTTTTTATTAAAAGTTCTTTTAAAAAGTAAAATGCTAAATGAAGCAGAAGTAAAATTTTTTGAAGAAGTCGACTAAGTATATTACCACATTTTAATTGCACTTATATAAAATATTAAATTGTAAATAACATTTGATGTTAGCATTTAAATACACTTATAATCATTACATATTAATTATTTACCAAATTATCTCAAAATATTATTTTATATAAACGGTCTTATTGAGTTTAAATTTTATTAAATATCTGTCTTTATATCTACTCATTTAAACAAAAAATATAATTTATATTTTAATTAACGCTCTGTTAGAAATAATTTTTTAACGTTTTCTATAGATAGACAAATAGTCTAATGGTGTTAAATCACAACTTCTTGGAGACCATTCAATGTCACAATTTCTTGAAATAATCGAATTTCCAAACTTTTCTCGCAATAATTCGGTTGTTGCACGTGCTGTGTGGCACGTAGCCCCGTCTTGTTGAAACCAGATGTTGTCAAGATCAACTTCTTCCAATTTCGGCCATAAAAAGTTGGTTTCATCGATCTATACCGCTCTCAATTGACAGTAACGGTGTTACCAGCTTCATTTCGAAAGAAGTACCGATGATTCCACCAGGCCAAAAACCCCACCAAACTGGCAATTTAGGTGAATGTAATGAATAATTTATTGATTTTCTTCGCACCAGAATCGACAGTTTTGTTTATTTACCGCACCACTCAGATGAAAGTGAGCCCACGAAAAGTTGCAATTAGAGAACGATAAACTTGATAATAAAATTGAATAATTTGCAAACGTTTTTCTTGCGTATATCTCTTCATGATGAAATTGTAAATATTACTGAATACAATGAAAAAAAAAGAGATCATGACATATTACAAATGGCCGTAACGTTACTTAGAAATCATATTACTCTTATTGGAAAACCCTATCTTAGGAGGGATAAAGCGATAGATGTTTGTGCACTTTGCCCTTAAATAGATGTTGATTGTAATAATTTTGGAAAACTGAGCGAGGCAGGGTATTTCACGTTCAGATTGAACTGGTATTTATGGTAAAATAATTGTAGGGGCCGAATTCAACTAACTAATTCACTGGAACACTTTAATGGAAGATACGATATAATATGGAGAGACAGGAGACATTAAGTCGGTGTTTTAGTTTGTCTAATGACGCCAAAATATTTTTGTTTCCTCTAAATTTTATTATTTTATTTTTTTTGCTTGTAAGTGTAATAACGTTAAAGAAGCGACTGCCTATTTCAGATTGGGGTGAATATAGCCCTTGTATATATTGGCTGGATCAGATGGAGTGAACAATTTCTTACATCGCTTAAGGAAACCTAAATATTTTGCAGCGTTTTTGGTAATATTACAAATATGGTCACTCTAAAGGCGGTTGTCATTAACACCAATTCTGAGAATGTAGGCTAAAGATTTCGGTTTTTTTTAGAGGCAAAGGATTGCTCTATGCTTTGGAAGTATTAAATTCTGCTCTCTTCTTCAAGTCCCAGAGTAATACACTCTGTATTGGAATTTGATAAATTTAATATACGCTCTCATTCTATCTCCATAGTCAAATATTAATGACGTGGATCAGGAAACGAGTATGAAAAACTGAGAGTACTGTCATGAGCGAAACAGTGGGCTGGATTAGAAGTGACAAATAAGAGATAATTTCTGAAAATTAGAAAAAAGCTCAGAAATAGAACCGAGCCCTAAGGAACATCAGTATTTATTTGATGGACTACGTAGGCTACTATATATATTTCTGGCCTAGGCAACACTAAGTGTTGCCAGGTGCGATCTGACATTTCCATTGGAAAGTTTGACATTTTTTAGCATAAACGTACTCAGAACGTTTTGACGTACGACTATCATTTGTGTTGTTTACAGTGACTTGAAAAAATCAATTTGGCAAAAAAATGGAATTAACTCGTGAACATTTTCGTGCGATCATTTTTCACAACTTTCGACGTGGATTATCACGACAAGAGTGCATCGATGAACTTAAATCTTTGTATGGCTATGAAGCACCATCCTATAGCACTGTGAAAAACTGGTACAACGAATTCAATCGTGGCCGACGCTCGCTCAAAGACGAATTCCGTGAAGGTCGTCCAAAAACAGCCGTTGTTCCAGAAAACATCGATGCCGTACGTGAACTGATAATGCAAGACCGTCATGTGACATACCGTGAGATAGAGGCATGCCTAGGCATTTCTCCCACCAGCATACATTCGATATTGCATGAACACCTGGCCGTAAAAAAGGTTTGTTCTCGTTGGATCCCGCACAATTTGACAATCGCTCAAAAAAAGGCTCGTGTGGATTGGTGTAAAGAAATGCTGAAAAAATACGATCGCGGTGCTTCAAAAGACGTTTATAAGATCGTCACAGGTGACGAATCATGGATCTATGCGTATGAGCCCGAAACAAAACAGCAATCGACCGTGTGGGTCTTCCAAGACGAGTCAAATCCAACGAAAGTTGTTCGTGGAAGAAGCACTTCGAAGCAAATGGTCGCTTGTTTCTTTGGCAAAACTGGTCATGTGGCGACTGTTCCGCTTGTGCAACGTAGGACGGTCAATTCTGAGTGGTACACCACCATTTGTTTGCCTGAAGTCTTCGGAGAAATTCGAAAAACGAACAAGAGAAGTCGAATCATTGTGCACCATGACAATGCGAGCTCTCACACATCGGCTCAAACCAGCGCCTTTTTGACCGGACAAAACGTCGAATTGATGGGTCATCCTCCGTACAGCCCTGACTTGGCACCCAATGACTTCTTTTTATTCCCACACATCAAGAAAAAAATGCGTGGTCAACGATTTTCGTCGCCAGAAGATGCTGTTGAAGCATTCAAAAACCATGTTTTGGAGGTGTCTCAATCGGAGTGGAAAAAGTGCTTCGAAAATTGGTTTGAGCGCATGCAAAAGTGTATAAATCTTGATGGAGAATATTTTGAAAAACAATAAAACCTTTTTCGTTGATAAATATTCGCATTTTCATTATTAGGCCAGAAATATATATAGTAGCCCACGTATAGACTTGAAGCCATTGAAAACACCTTGCATTGAACGATTCGAAAGGTCGCTGCCAATCTATTTAAAAAGGCAATCGCCGATACCATATGCTAACATTTTCGATAGAAGATCCTGACTCTGTTAAATGCCTTTCGAATGTCAAGTGTAATAATCCTGCACTGCCCAGTGAAATGGAGAGTCTGGTTCCACTCTTTAGCTAGATGTGCAGTCAAATCACTAATGGATCTATTGCTCCGGAACCAAATTGACGGTAACTGATTCAACATATTTCAGTAGCTGATAGTTTCTAAGTATTTCAATGATCTTAGTGCAAAGCGTCCGTAATAGGAGGGGGAAGAGAACCTAATTTTTTTTGGGATCTATGCGAACAAATTCCAGAAGAAAGGATAGGTGGAAAAGCTTACGCAATGGTTTTGCCAATGCGGAAGAAGAACTCTTTAGAACTATGGGCGATATTCCATCTGGACCAGCGGATTTGTGTATATCGAGATCTGCAAGGGCGTTCCAACATTACGAGTGTGAAATTTGGATAGTTACTGAGCGAGACTTAAACTTATACTACAAATATAAGAGGAATTAATGTATATTTTATATGGAGAAGACCTGTACAGTACTGTCAGATGGCTCTCAGTGATGCTATTCTCATTTCTTTACTGCTACACGTAGCTGTTGATAGAATAAACTATTTGGCAATTGTTGTCTTTGCATTTTGTATTTTAATTAAAAGATTTATTCTCTTGCAGAATTATTTTAATTAACCTCAAGTCAAATACCATGCATCAAATTGAGATTTATGATTCTAATCTTATTTTATTTTCAATATTCACTTCACAAAAAAATTAATATAAAGCAATATTATAATTTTAATTAAAATGGCTGTTGTAAGTAAATATGCATATGCCGCTATACACAGAGTTTAGAACATACACGAGCAATATGTATGATTAAATATTGCACAGTATACAAACAACTAGCTGGTATATCTATAATAATTACTGACAAAATAATGGTGCCATTTTCATATCTTCCATTATTTTTCTTAACAGCAATTGTCCTACAGAGACTCACATACATCAGAAAATTTATTTTGCTCTGATACGGTGTCCGTCATATTTGCAGTACTTCTGTATTATATTGATAAGTAATTTCTGAATTCCTCTTTTATTTGTTGTAAATTACAAATGCCATTCTACTTATGATAGGAAACTGCCTTAATTTTGACATTCTTATCTTATTTTCTAAACTTGTTATAGTAGAAGTACAGATCCATAAATAATTGCATATTTTATGTACGGGAGTTACTCTTAGTTAGATCGAACAATGGATCTATTCCATTTGTACTCAAATATCTTAACTACTTATCTACTAAGGACATTTTTCTTGGTTTATGCGAAGGAAAAAGATATATCTTTGATAAGTATTAAAAAATTTTAGACCAGCTTTTAAGCTTTTTACGATACATATTAGCCCAAATATTTTACTTGAGTTTACGTCGCCTGATATATTTTTAGCGAAAGATAAATTTCAGCAGATAATAACGATTATAATAAATTATTGCGTTGTCCAGGAAGACGATTTTCTTATAGTGAATTAATATTTTATTCAATTAAATATTGTCCAGTCTGATCCAATTCCTTTTGTCATCTTTCTTGGTAGTAGCATGATTCTACGCTCATAAAATAGTGGTTCTTTGCTGGCAAAAAACTGATCAAAGTGATTTTTGACCTCCTCATTCAAATTAAACGTTTTATCATCTAAAAAATTTTGTAGAGACTGAAACAAATGATAATCGGTGGGTGCTAAGTCTAGAGAGTATGGTGGGTATTGCAGTATATCCCATCCAAGCTCTAGAAGCTTTTGCCGAGTGGTCAAACTTGTATGTGGTTTCGCATTATCCTGTTGGAATACTATACCTTTCCTATTGACCAATTTTGGCCTTATTTTTTAAGTAAATCATTAAATTTGTCCAACTTATGACAGTGTACTTCAGAATTGATCGTTGTGTTGCTAGGTAGAAGCTCAAAATAAACGATTCCTTTGAAATCCAACAAAACAGATAGCATAACCTTTTTTTTGATGAATATTGGCTTTAGAAGTGCTTTGAGCCGGTTCATCTTTTCTACTCCAGGATCTTTTGCGCTTAAAATTGTTGTAGACAACCCATTTTTCGTTTCTAGTGATGATACGTTTCAAAAATGGATCATTTTCTTGGCGTTTGAGAAACAAATCACCAACTTCAATGCGACGGCACAAATTTTTTTCCGTTAGAAGATGATGAACCCATATGTACAGATTTGAGATAAAACCTAGCCGTTTCAAATGATTATGAATGGTCGTATTCGATAAATTTAATCTCTCAGCGATCTCACGAGTTGTTATTCGGTGTTTTGCATCAATTAATATCTTTATTGTGTCTTCATCAGCTTTAACTGGCCTTCCAGAATGTTGTGCATCTTCGAGATCAAAATTGCTGGATCGAAATTTTGCAAACCAGTTTTGGCACTGGCGCTTACTTAACACATCTTCTCTAAACACTTCGGATAATTTTTTTCTTGCTTGAACAGCATTTTTATCTTTTCTATATTAAAAAATTAAAATATGCCGAAAATGCTTGTCGGTAATTCAGTGTATTCTTATTAGTTTGTCGGTAATGCAGTGTATTCAGTAAATCGTTCGTTGTTGTAATTAATTATTTCTCGTTTTATTTCTCGTTGTAGTTGGTTCAGTTTTTTCTTGACATTTGGCATCCTTGAACGTTGCCACTGGACCCTGGCTCGACGTTTCTCGCTTATCAAACTACGAATATTTTGTGGTTCATTGTAGTAATTTTCTTGTATGGGTGGTTTGTTGTGAGTTATGTGAACGTTAGTTCTTTAGTTCTGTATGCAAATATTGTAGTTAAGTCGCTTACGGCATATTTCTATTTCTTGTCCTTTCTTGAGGCTCCGTTGTTGATAAATCTGTTGGTGCAAGTTCTGTATAAAAATGTCCCAATCAATTTTTCTATTTATGATTCTAGCAGGGTAGGATTTTAAAGAGGATGAGGTGTCTTCCTATACCATTTTTGTAGTCCTAACTCCTTCCACACCTACATATTAGCCAATCAGTACTAGAAAACTTCCTGATATCATTAACTATTTTATAACCATATCTATTAATTCCATTAATAATTCTATAAATTCACTCCTTAGCATTATTATCTCCTCCCGCGATAGAGGGGTCTGGGTCCTATTCTAATTATATATATTCTGATGGAGAAAAGAACTCAATATAATTTATATTATGTTTACTGTTGTCGTACCTGCTGAAATAGCTGGGTACTCATGCTGATATAATATTTCTCTGGCAATTGGAAGTCATTTAACGTATCAGAAATTTCCCTCAGAACATTTTAAAGACTTCTAGTCTGACACGTTTTGCATTTCTATTTGCTGCATCTTTTCATAAACGTTGTCCAATTTAGCGCAGTGTCGGTCAGCAATTTTATTTCTTTTTCTGTCACCATGCCTTAATACTAACCATAAACAGTGCAGCATCCCATATTACGGCTGAATTTTTCATTGAGTTCTATGATCTAGCAAAATTTCCCATTTCCTTGCATGTATAAGGTTTGATATGTAGTAGGTTTTTGCATGGCCTAATTCATTTCTTTATTCATTTTTCTTAATCCTATTAGCTGCGTAATAACTTCGATTCCTACTAGTCTCTTGTTAGGAGTTCAATTATGCAACCCTAGTTTTTAGTCGGTTCAGTGACCGAGAAAGTATATTGTATAATAATAGTTAAAAGTAGGAAATCAAATAACTTAGAGCAATTGTAAACAGTAAATATAGGTCCTATAATTTTGGAAGTTTATTTTCTATGAAATAAAATACCCGGCCAAACGGGATCGTTAAATAGAAGAGAAAGTAACTGCAAATTTCGAAAAGCAAAAAAAGAACGTAAAAGCCATTCTCTTTTCACATTTAATCGAGAGTAAATACATCGGAGCACCCCAAATTTTATCAACAAATCAGTTTTGATCGAATTTGACAAAATTTTGGTTTTCATCGCTCCCACATAATCAAGCAAATTCCTTCATTTCCAAATACAAGCAAGTCAAAATTCAGACCAACCAAATTTGATAAATTTTAATCTAAAAAATTCTTTCAAAGTTTATCTTGCTTTGAAGAACGCATCGTCGGGATCTGCCAAAATTAAAAATTACCGTAGCGGTGATTTATTTTTGACCACAATTTTTATTTATATACGTGTAATCTGTTGATATTGATAGAACCATGCTTACTATCCTTTTGCACCAAATACTCACTCAGCCAAATAGAATATAGTAGATCGTAAAACGATTTCGTTTACTGAGAGGGTAGCCAAATACTCACAGGTATTGTTGTGTTTCGACTCATTTAATCTCCGGAATAATGTTACGCTTAACTACAACTTTGAGGTTTAGAAATACTTCTCATTAATATAAATTTAATGAGATGTATTTTTTAACCTGTGTATTACCATTGCGTCGTAATCCAACCGACAAAATGAATGAAAATTCATAGAGAAATGAAATTTTTAAATCTAAAATATTGCTAACCATGGCAAAGATTCTGGTTAAAGGTAAGTGGAAAATTTGAGAAAATTGAACAACCAGAGTAACTAAAGTCATACTGGACGTAACGTTACTCTATTCCGTCACTGTTAGGGATAGATTTAAGCTGAACAAAAACCAATAGAACACACCGAATATCCACAGTAAACGATGTCCTTATTGAAACTGATTGCAAAATGCGTATGCAACCTCATTTAGAAACGTTTTTATTTCCCCAATCATCCTTTTCAATACATATTATAGCAAGTAATATTCATTACCTATTCAAAAAGGAATTCATCCTGTATTTTCCAAATGATATCGGAATTAAAATGAGATTTATCTACATTTGCCTTAAGTTCCAGACTATTACATAAAAAAATTATCCTACGATCATAAATGACTAAAATAAAAAATATTATCGTACGATTATTTATTCAAATTTCAGTCCAAGCGAGCTGATTAGCTACACTTGGAGAAAAAAACATATTTAAATCCTTAAATGGTACCAGCTAAGATTTTGAATAAAAACAAATTTCCTTTTCGTTTTTTTATTTATTGGTTCAAACTTCAATTTAAAAAATCCCAACCCCAATGCACTATGAAAATTGAAAGTGACTTAAAAAAAATAGAATAAAATAATTATCAAAAATCTTGAGAAACTCCAAGTACCTGCCACCGTCACTTCTATTGGAGGGCACAGAAGAAGCTCTGGAGCAACATCTGCAGATCTCCAAGAAGAAGCCAAAGGTGCAACCTTGAGATTAGCAATTACATCACTCGAGGTTGGAAGCACCGAAGGAAATGAAGAGGACACAACAAACGCAGCAGTTGCCGGATTCAAACATAGAATTTAGTTGTTTTAAGTATAATTGTATAAAATCGCATGTTTAGTTTATAAGAGTAGATTTAAGGGTTAAGGTTAGGTTTAGGGTGTAAGCATATTTTTTTTTTAAATATCATAATAAAGGTAAATAAGATATTATATATATATTAGAAATAAATTCAAGGATAGCAGAAAGCTAAGAGCCAATAAAGACCAAGATTGAGCTAGTATTAAATATTCTTAAGAAAAAATAGGATTAAGATTGTATTAGAAGAAAAATGTTAAATGTCAAGGATATGCAATAAAGTAAACTTGGAACTTGATTCATCTTTTTTGCATTATCAATCATAAATATAGCCTCATCTACATTAATAAATTACCCGAGATAAATTGAACATTATTCATATGGGAAATCAAAAACTCATCATTGTTTTGTTGATATGTAAAGACGTTAAAATGTCGCATTTCTTTACAATTAAGCAAATTATCTTCGGTAGGTCCTCTTTAGTTGTCAATATTCATGTTCATAATTTTTTTCCTACATGTTTTTTTCCAATATTCAGCAGCATATTTTTTTCATAAAATATTTTTTATGCAACATTTTATTTTAACGATAAATTTATTAAATTGTTGTCATAGAATTATTACGAAATGGTAATACCTTTAGTAATACTTATTTTAATTAAGTCGCGTGCAAAATTCGTTTGTTGTATTATTTGTAGCAACTTCCTTAGGTGTTTGATAGTAATGCAAACTTAATATTTAAATAATCATATTATTTACTTAAATACACATATTCTATTCATATTTATTTGTTATAATCGAAACTTATTGAGATCAGTTAAGAAAACTGATATGATCAACCTTTATTATAAATCACATAACTTACAAAAATTATTGTGAGAACTGTTATTAAAAATTTCAGAAAAAAAAAGCTTTTCAGGTCTGTCAGTTTTTGGATGTAACTCTCTCAAAGAAATATTCCAATTTATATTATATATTTCACATATAAATTTAGTAGAATAATATTAGAAAACTTTTTGAGAAATTGACTTCAATAATTAATATAAGTAAATTTTTTGACTTTATAACAATCATAAAAAATTTTCTAACTCAAAAATTGTTTGCAATAACGACAAAATGTGTGTGGCAAAAATGTAAACACAAAATATAGTCCAACCTTAAAATTGATAATTTTATTATGCTACACGAAAAAAATGTAAAGCACTCGTATTTTTTTGGGATTTGTATTAATAGATGAAGAATCTTGCTATCTACTATTAATTTAAATTGTTTAAGATCCTTTTGAATATCCAAAATTCTGTGCCTTTCACTGTTCCAATAATTATAACTTTACCATTTCAAGTCCGACTTGAAAATTAATTTTATTTAGTTTTTTATTAACCTTTTTTTAGGTAATTATCCAACGATAGCAAATGTTTTTATTAAAGTTTGACAGCAAACAACTTTTACAAAACACACTACACATATAACCGAATGAATGGCCATGAAGTAAAGACCCGATCATTCGCTACAATTTTTTCATTATAAGACTTAAGAAATCACTCCTATAAGTACGAGCATAACCTCAAACGATCTAAAAACCATAAAGTTTGAGAATTTTTTGAAAAAAAATTAATCTTGTATGCTCATTTTATGCCACAAATACGTGTAGTAGCTTCACTAAAAAGTTCGTTTAAAAGAAACTAGTTTTAACTAAAAATATAATTTTTTATTTAAAAACTTTTCCAATTTCTAATAGCAATGTAAATGGTGTCAAATTTTTTTTTTTTTTTTTTTTTTTTTTTTTTTTTTTTTTTTTAAATGATATCTACAACTACTTATGCTAGTAACAAGCAGATTTTTTATGGGAATATACAAGGACATGAAGACATGTGGAGGAAAACACCCATCGATGTTACCTCGGAACAGGGTAATTTTATTTTATAATTTTAAATAATCTCTCGGCCATCGCCGTTTTAAACGTCGATGGGTGTATACTGGAAGGGTGGGAGTGAAAAGTTCCCTTCCTAAAGGATTAGGGTGGAAGCATAGGTGCGAATGGAATTTTTTATATCGGGAGATGCATAGTTCACGAACAAATGGAACATTTAGGTCACGGTGGATAACAGTGTTTCGCACATAAAAGGGGGCATTGACAATTTTACGAAGGATTCGGGATTGTAGGGATTGGATTGGAAGGGAGTTGGAATGCTTAGTCGAACCCCAAAGTTCTAGACCATATGTCCATATTGGTTTCAGAACCGTATTGTACAGTAATAGTTTACTTGTTGTTGTAAGTTTCGATTTGCTGTCTAGGAGACGTAAGAATTGTTTGTATCGTCCGTTAAGTTCACGTCTTTTAGTTTTCGTATGAAGGTTCCAGGTTAACCGTTTGTCGAATATATGTCCAAGGTAACGTACGCTATTTTTTTGTGGAATAATACTGCCGTTTAGGGTTATGTCGGGAATTTGTTCTCGGCAGAGTGTGAAAGTTACATGAGCAGATTTTTGCTCATTTACCTTCACTCTCCACCTTTTGAACCAAGTTTCTAAGGAGTGGATATGGTTCTGAAGGATACTAATGGCTGTGGAAGGATCTTTGTGATGTGTCAGGATGGCTGTATCGTCAGCATATGTTGCGGTTAGGATGTTGTTGTGGCAAGGAATGTCATGGGTATAAATGTTATATAGGATAGGACCTAGGATACTTCCTTGGGGGACACCGGGTGTCAAATTGAAATATATTTTAAAATGCATAAAACTTTATTCCCACAGAAACCAAACATCTGCGGATTGTTAGTAGGAGCTTAAGGATAATCTTATATTTTACTAGTTTGGTGAAATTAAAGCACATAAAATTTTTTTTTACTATAGTAAAAAAATTACTTGCTCATCATAAATTGGGCGGCAATCTAATAAGTAATTTTATTAGGTGAGCATTATTTTAAATTTTTTTATAAATAATTTATAGAAGAGTTATTTTGAAATATACTTAAAATTATAAAAACCCATTATTAGTTCTGCAAAATTACAAAAAAAATACGAACTGTTTTGGTTGGTCCTAAAAATAATAGTTATAATTTTTTATATAATACAATAAAAATTAAAAATATCAAATTTAATATCATTTTGATATTTTCTTTGAGAGTGTTACTACGAGTATTAGTTTTCAATGTGCGAATACATTATCCTGTAGGTACATATAATCAAATAATTTCTTCATAGTTGTAAAATGAGTATATCCAAAAACTTTTACTTTGACGCTATATGTGTACTTGTAATAAAATCAACAAAAACACAATCAGTCATTATATTAAAAAAAAAAAGAACTTCATTAAACCTCAAGAGAGAAATCATTCTAAGTAAACTATTTCCAAGAGAGTTCTTAGCCGCAGTTAATTAAATTACGCCGCCAGCAATCTTCATTTCTAAGAAAAAGAAAGTTTCTTCACAAAATACGAGCTCTATTCTTGCAAAGCATTCTTATTTCTTTGCATTTTTTTATTAAGGGAAAAATATTTTTGATGAAAGAAACTTTCCCATCAGACTACTAAATATATTATTAGCTTTAGTTTTAGATACTTTTGAATGAATTTAAGGTACTTATTCCCTGCTATTGGTTGATTGCTTCTTAAATTTACTTTTTTTTAGTGTATTGCTCTAAATGTTACAAACTAGAGTATAATAAATTAGTACTCAGAAGAGTAAACTATATTTTTTTCTTTAGAAGATTAAGAGATTTAACTATACGAGGGTCATTCAACAAGTACTTAGCCCAACCGCCCGATGGAACTGCTGTCACAAAAGAAATTTACCATCGTGCAGTACATTCTTTTAGTAGACTACTATCAAAGTTTCAGTCGAATCCCTTTATTATTTTTGTTTTGAGAGCCTTTGAAAGCGAGCGTGTCGGTCGGTTGCACAAAAATGGAAAAAGAACAATATTGTTCGGTGATTAGATTCTTGTTTTTAGAAGGGAAAACGCGCAGCAAAATCAAAGATCGCTTGGATGCTGCGTATAGTGACTCTTCTCCTTCGATGGCGACCGTCAAGAATTGGTTCAACGAGTTTGTTCGTGGCCGCACGTCGGTTTTTGATGAGCCACGCCCAGGTGCCCCGAAAACGGCTGCTACGGAGGAAAACGTTAAAAATCGTCTTGGCAGACCGTCGATTGAAGGTTCACGAGATAGTTGAGACTGTGGGCATCGCAGTAGGAACGGTGCATCATATTCTACACGAAGAACTGGGCATGAGAAAGCTGTCGGCGCGATGGGTGCCGCGTTTGCTCACACCGGAAAACAAGCGCAACCGTGAGACCACAACGGCGACGTGTTTGGCGCTATTTCAGCGCAATCCAGCAGAGTTCTTGCGTCGTTTCGTGACCGTCGACGAAACATGGATTCACTGGTACACACCAGAGATCAAGGAACAGTCGAAACAGTGGACTTCACCCGGCGAACGTGCTCCGAAGAAGGCGAAGACTGTTCGATCGGCCGGAAAGGTGATGGCCACCGTTTTCTGGGATTCACAAGGTGTGCTCCACATCGATTACCTCGAGAAGGGTAAAACACTCACGGGGCGCTACTATGCTGACTTATTGGGCCGATTTGACGTCGAATTGAAGAAAAAGCGGCCCCGCTTTGCGAAGAAAAAAGTGCTGTTCCACCACGACAACGCACCGGCTCACACCTCCGCCGTCGCCATGGCCAAATTGGTCTAATTGCGCTACGAATTGCTGCCCCATCCACCGTACTCGCCAGATTTGGCCCCCTATGATTACTTTTTGTTTCCAAACCTGAAAAAATCACTCGCTGGGAATAGATTTGGTTCGAATGAGGAGGTCATCGTCGCCACGGAGGCCTATTTTGCTTCCCTCGAGAAAATGTATTTTTTGGACGGGTTAAAAAAGTTAGAGCATCGCTGGGCTAACTGTTTCGAGCTTAAAGGAGATTATGTGGAAAAATAAATTGCCACTTTCCAAAATTTTCGTTTTTCGTTTGTAGGCTAAGTACTTAATGAATGACCCTCGTAGCTTGAGTTAATCTGTATATACATATGTACGTATTTATATATGTATACAGATTAACACAAGCTACAATATAATTTAATCATCTGATTATTAATTTATTGTATAACACCATTTATATAATCGCACTTAAAAATTATGAGCATAATATTTTCGATAATAAAACTATGCTTATTATATTGCACATTTTTTTTGCATGTCTAATGTCTATAGTTTCTTAGCTAATATTTTTGCAAATGGTATCTAAGAAGCCATAGACATGAGACATGCACTATTTTATAGCACCACGATCATTTAGTCTTTTAGCGAAAATATGTCGTAAGGGAAGGTGTTGACAGTTTCCTAATCATAGAAGGTCTATTATTAAAAGGGTAGTTATTCTATTTCATAAGATACAACGGGAGACTGGAAAACGATATTATTGCATTATAAGTAGCTCCACAATGCGAGGAATAAATAAAACAATTAATTTAAAAACTACATACATATCACAAAATATCCTTTTTTTTATATTTTTTTATATCCAACTACAATTGTATTGTAACAAGCAGATTAACATAACATTTTAAATTATAATCTTCTGCATCATGAAGTGGGAGTAAACACCCATCGATATTTCTCCAACTAATAGAAGTTAGATTCCTCTAGAAAATCTCTAGGCCATTGTCTCTTAAGTCTCCGATGAGTGTTTCTGGGGAGTTCAACACAGGACAATTCTCTCACAAGTGGATTTTGAGTACAGGACAATTTTTGACGATACGATAGACGGGAGTGAAATTTTTGATAGCGGGAAATGCACAGGTACTGAACAAAGGGAACATTTATATCACGATATTTTACGGTATTACGAACATAAAAGGAGGCATTAAAAATGTTACGGAGAATCTTGGATTGTAAGGCCTGGACGCGATAGGAATTGGAACGTTTCGTTGAACCCCAAAGTTTAATTCCATATGTCCAAATAGTTTTCATAATTGTATTGTAGATTAGAAGTTCACTTTTGCTTGTTAGTTTCGAGTGTTTGTCCAATAGTCTAAGAAGTTGTAGGTAATGTATAGTGGCTTCAAGTTTTCCTAGTCTAGTATTAGAGTTCCATGTTTATGTTTTGTCCAGGTAAAGTCCCAATTAACGTACTTTATCGTATTGTGGAATCGTGCTGCTATTAAGGTATAAAGGGGTAGGTTTTCCTTGATAAAGAGTGAAAGTAATATGGGCACTCTTCTGTTCATTTACCTTAACACTCCATCTCTTAAACTAGGATTGAAGGTTTTGGATATAGAATTGTAAATTTTCATGGGTATAAATATTATATAAAATGAGATCAAGCATACTGCCTTGTCAGACTCCGTCTAGAATAGGATATATTTTCGAAGATTCTGAGTTAATTGCAACTTAGAAATGACGTTGGGAGAGATATGAATTTATGATAAGGTAGTATGTTGAAGAAAGAAAGCTCTTGAGTTTTCAGAGAAGTCCAGGGTGCTACACATGATAAAAAGCTTGGGAGATATCTAAAAATACTCCTGGGCAATGCTCTTTCCTCTTAAGAGAGGATGCAATGTGATCAACAATGCGATGGCATTGCTGGATAGTGGAGTGTTCAGGTCTGAAGCCAAATTGATGATCAGGAATAATTTTTTCGTTAACTAGGACTGGGTAAAATAATTTAAATAGGAGTTTTTCAAAAATTTTACCAAGAATTGATAGTAGAATTAATGGGTTTATTTGGTTTAGGAATCATTTTAATGACAGAATATTTCCAGAGTAAGGGAAAATGGGTTATGCGTAGGATACCCTTAAAAATGTATGTAATTAAAACTTAAGCTTTTCGGGAAATTTTTTTAAGAATAATAGCTGTTATTAAATCATGCGTAGGTTTAATTTAATTTCCGAGGGCCTTAAATTTTTGGGACGAAGACTCATAGGGACGAGGAACATTAGTTCTTCGATTATTTTGTTAGTATGGGGTTTATCTTCTATATCATCATATGGAGCAAAAGCATTTACCAAATGTTTAGCAACTACATCGACTTTTTCTTTGTCTATTTTTGCCCGGTTACCGTCATTTTGTCTCAGTGGGTGTGATGTTCTACTGTCCGAGAGTATTCGTCTAGTGACTTTCCTTAAAGAAATATTGTCACTATGCGATCTTGTATAAATTTCATGCCATTCAATTTAATGCTTTCTAATTTCCACATTCAGTTGACGTTGTAGCCGGTTAAATTTCTGTTTGTAGCTAGGCATTCGTAAGTGTTGCCACTGCGTTCTCATTTTTCTTTTTTCTTTAATTAATGTCGGTATTTTAGTTGGTTAATTTTGTTGTTATGATGGTATCGTATTGTAAGAGATGTGAGCGGTTGCGACTGCATATTGTATATATATAGTGAGGTCATTTAAAGCATCATTAACATCGTTTGCTATTTTTAACGTTCGTATTAAGTCAATCTGTTGGTCTAATTTGTTTCTAAATATATTCCCGTCTATTTTACCATTTATGAGTCTAGGATAAAGAGTCTTTAAGATTGGCTTAGAATTAAGGATATGGAATACAGGACTATGACCACAGTTTAAATTGGAAAGAGTTTCAACTCTAGAATTCATGGTAATAGAAGGAGTGCTAATGAAGTAATCCAGGATATCAGGTTGTTTTGAACTAGACGTTGTCTAGTATGTTGGATTTGGAGGGGAAGTTACTTGATATGATGTATGGGATAGAGCTTTCTGAAGAATCATTCCTCGAGGGTTAGCAACGTGGCAACCCCATTGAGGATGTTTAGCATTGTAATCACCACCCGCAAAGAACGAGACTCCAAGAGAGTGTGAGAACGTTAAAAAGTCGGATCCAGTTATGGTTTTCTTGGGAAGATTGTATACAGATGCTGCATTAAGATTAAATTAGAAAGTATTAATAGTAGCAATTGTGGATTACAGGGATTCGGAGGAGAAATTGGAGTGAATGTTATGTTTAATGGATATTCTTTTAAGAATAGCTGTTCCACCATGCGCCGTATTGTCAGGGTGATCAGTTCTATATATTTCGTAGTCTCGTATCGTAGAATATGACCTGGATATAAAGTGCGTCTCAGTTAATAGAACAATGTCAATACGTCTGTTATGTATAAGAATGTCCAGTTCTTGTTGAAGGGGGTTGTTGAAGGGGGTTCATTGACATCAAGAGTATGGGTAAAAGTTTTGTTTACTTTTACAAATACTCTTGACATCTATAGCATTGCACTTTATCTTTACTAATGTACACCATTTATTTTTGTGTACATTAAAGTCTCGACTTTGAATATGTCTTTATTGTTGGGAGCCGGTTTCAGTGATACGAAAAATAGTGGCACAGGAGTACCTTTCTTTACACTTGAAATACTAGTGACGCTTTGTCCTAGTATCTCTAACTCACTTTTTATTTCTTCAACGGATGTCCTGTGATGCAGGTGACGAATCACCATCTTATAGGCCTTTTCTGCTTTAGGCTGGTATATGTGAAACGATTGCTGAGTCGAGGTCGTCCAATCGGTTTAAAAAAATTTACTGCTGGCTACAGAATTTGTATCCTCGCCGGTAGACGGCATTGGCATTGACTGCGATAATCGTTCGTCAGTTATCGTCGACATTCCTCGCTTAGTCATTGACCTCAGATTTTTTAACTATTAATGCCAATTTTTAATTAGTCACTTAATTGCACTTTAATTAATTATCTAACTTTTTTTTGTATTTACAATAATTTCGACAGAATTTTTAACCGGATATTTATTATTCACTTATAGAGTTATTAAATTAATTAAAAAAATCACTTCAGACCAACTCAACTAACGTCCGATATGATGAAATGTCCGTACATGACTAATGTTATAAATTCAAAAATTTTAAATGGATACATTTTCCTCAAAATTTAATAATTAAACATTTATCTTCAAAAAAATTGATATAACATGAAAAGAGATTGTCAGCACTTAATGCAATGAGACTTTCTTTTTGTATATAAAAGAAACTTTCAAAGATAAATTTAAAAAATATATAATTTTATCAAATTATGTATGTTACTAGCATGTGTATGGAAGGCTCCTCGAAAATTTATTATTTTATTTACACAAACTTTCTTTTTCATAACTGAATATTTATGCACACAATTAAAAGTTTTTTATGAAAATAATTAATCTTATATTTAATTAAATTTACTACATTTTGTTTATTGAAATTTTTTATTAATACATATATAAATAGTAAAATTACCATTCAGTATTATAGAACACATATTCATTATTAGAAATTTATAAATGAAAATAAATTACTTAAATTTGCTATTTTTGTATAAAATTATTAAACCATAATATTATTAAAGGCTTTATGTTTTCTAATTCTATGAATAGTATAAAAAGTAAACGGTAGAAAAACTACACAAAATAAAATATGAATGATAACTGAAGGATAAACGAATGGATATATAAAACCTTCCAAATAGAAAACATAATCCTGAACATGTGAAATTCATTTTCGTCAATGTATCTCCATTGAAAGGTGACTCAGGTATGCCAATCACGTAAATAATCATTCTAAAAAAAGTTTAAGAGAATATACGTAGACACTTCGTTAGTTATTGTTGACATTTATATAATACAGGATTTTGTTGGGAAATTTTGTAGCTTTAGGTACCCATCAATAAATCAATCCTCGATTCCCAATAGTTTCATAAATATCAGAAGAATATTCAATCGTATTGCATTTGTAGTTAGTTATTTGTTGCTCTTTTCTTATGATTTTTTTTTACCATATATTTAAGTTATTATTGCTATGGTCGTTATCCCATTTGACAGCTAACAGAAATACATAAATCTATCTAAAAACCAAAGATTATCTACAATTTGATCCTTTGAATACATGACTATCTAAAAATCTATGAGATATTCTTTTCTGTTAATAATAATGTTAACTACAATGATGTTGATTAGTTATGTCATGTCTTAGTATCTATTTTATTAAGTTAATCTGGCTATTTCAGTATTTGGATTTATCTGTTATTGAAAAAATAAATATTGAATTATATTCAAATAATATCGATAAATAATACCATATTAAAATTAATAATACTGCATTTATTTTCTATATTATAAATATTTTTACGTTTATGGAAACCTGCTTCTTATTATAAGTTTTCAATAGTAAATAAAATGTAAGCTAATACCGAAGAACTTAGATAATATCGCTTTTAAAAAAATATTTTTGTCCACGTAAAAGTATATTTTTAATTAGCCAAGTTCGGGAGGAGGATACTTCAAAAAACTAGTTGGTCCTCATATAAAGATGAATAATTCCAGAGCATATTTAATAATGAAATCTATATCGGTAACGCAATCCGTATGAATGAAAGTGATTTTGCTTGGAAAGTCTGCAATAATCGCTTTTACAGTAGGAGCAAATGGGGAATGGGTGTATGAATAGGGTAGCCACTGCTACTCAACTCACAGTCTCACCTGTACGAGGTATGCGCTGTTAATTTGAGCAAGTCATACGAAAGATTGAGTTTTAACCCCGGTGGTGTTGTTTCGGTCAGAGCACTAGCAGATACTTCAATATGATAGATTTACATAGATATATCTAGGTGAAAACATCTGTAGTGTTATTTCTTCATGCGGAAGCGGAAACAAGCAGCGTCTGTTAGTAGGATAGTTGCGGCTATTTATTTTGGTCCTTTTTAAGGGGGTGGCACAAGTGTAACGAGCTTGTCCAGCAAACACGCTGCCTATTTTATTTCTCCTTAAGGAAATCCTTATGATGACAGAAAACACAAAAAAGACTCTGCTACAAAAGAAACCATGGCAACGATTAGGAAAAGAAAATAAAGACAGACGAGTTAGATCATAGTATATCCAAAGTTTATATCGCTTTGGAGCGCTGAAAGAACTGAAATAAATGCTACAATAATATAAAATAGATATAGCAGTACAAAATGGCACGGTAAATGCCAAATATTTTATTCTGAAGAATTCACATTTTGATGTACGTTTCACGTTTACGCTGAAACAAAAGATAAACCAGATGAAGTTAAGGAAAAATTCTACCACCGACTAGAAAAAACATACGATAATGCTCCTACAAATGACATCCAGATTATTATTAGTAATTTAAATATTATAGTCTACATGAAAGGAGGAATAGAAATGGTAAAATGCTTATTCACTTCGGCATGAGCAAAAATATGTTTATAAACTGTTTATGCTGTGAATATACAGATATTCATAAATAGACCTGGGAATCCCCTGACGACAGCGTATATAATCAAATCGAACATATCATTATCGGCAAAAGATTTACCACGAGCATCATGGATGTTAGATTCTGCCAGGGTGCCTACTGTATATGGGATATCCGCCCCTGTGGAGGGATGTTAAGAATATGCCAGCTTCTCATCCCAATGAAGGGGCAAAAGTAGATACGTGGCCGGTAAATGTGATATTAAAATTCATAGTAAAACCATTAATATCACATTGTAACAGTGGTGCATGTACAATAGAGATGAGGAAAGAAAAGTTCGAAAATAGAGAAGGAAGAGAAGAGGAAAAAGGTCAGGAAGTTACAAGATTGCTGACCACTACTCACTGAGCGGGGTACAGACCTAAAGTACTCTAATATAAAAAGTAGGTACCACGGGAACCGAGACGCCCAACAAAACGAAGTTCAATATATTAAATAGATCTTTCAGGATTATGGCGTTGAAGCTTTGCATAGCTTTCATGCATAGTTGTAGTATTTGCATGTTTGCTAATGTGAGTGGAGTCGCACCTGTTGTTCTGTAAAATATGATGAACTAGTTCTGTGCTCGATTATTGGTGAGGGGCTTAGGCATTCACGTGGTGGCTGTGGTTGACACCTACATCGAGGGTACGATCTACAGATCGCAGGAGGGAGATAACTGGCAAATGTAGTAATACTTTGCAATTATCCCGGGTGTTGTCACTGCTTATGACGGCAGAGGTTTAAGGTAGACCTCGTCACCAGCAGTTGAGGTGATCAGCTTGTCAGTGATTACTTACTGCTAGTATTCAGTTATGGTTTATGCGCTGATTGAGCGTATCTCAATCCCAATAGTCGTGGGCGACTGGTGTTATAAAATCCAAAGATGCGGTATAACACCATTAAATATAGAGTACATAATGTATTTCGGATAATTTTCTAGTTCAAGTGTTATTTAGATGCCAAATTTCAAGAACAAGCTCACAAAAAAATGCGACGGCCATATTGGTCTGGAACGGTGGAAAATAAAGCTACACGAGTTTACGAAAAATTAATGTGAGAGCTACAAATAATACGAAAATTAATGCGAGGACTTAGGCGAGAGAGAAAGGTTTCGAGGATATTTTCCAACAAAATTGCTCGAAAGAAAAAAGCGAGCAGAAAAAAATGCCCTGTATAATAATTTAAGAAAATTTTAAAAATAACAACTCCCGTTATCCATTCAAGGAGATCAAAAACCTAGGACCCCGTTCCATACCAAAGATAATGAAAGCCAAAATTTTAATA
This sequence comes from Atherix ibis, assembly GCA_958298945.1. NCBI lineage: Eukaryota > Metazoa > Arthropoda > Insecta > Diptera > Athericidae > Atherix > Atherix ibis. The sequence goes on along the minus strand of OY282607.1, from coordinate 60,923,924 downwards.
TTATCTCCACCTTTCTAAAAAAAAAAGATGAAGAGAATATTTTAAAGAGTTCCTGAATCTATCAGATACATCTCAAACGGACCATTTACCTTTAACACATAAAAAATTTCTTTTTATAAATCTTAGCAGATTTTTGGATATGCAGACGATCTCAACTTAATGGGTAGCTCGATGCCAGAAGTAAAGAATCTTTACATTTTTTTTTTCATTTTTTATTTAGTTAGCTATCTACAATTATATATATATTATTACAAGCAGATTTTATGACCAAGACACTACAATTACAGGATATGAATATGCGAGAGATTAAACAACTAAACGGAACAATACTTTTCCACAAATAATCGGAACAATACTTTTCCACAAATATACGGATTAACGTTCATATATTTGAGGTCAAGTATTATTGTGGCATTTATTTTCTATCGTATTTAACGTGGGCTGAATTTTTTATATATGTAGTAAGGTCCTGTACTGCTAAGTCATTATTATTTTCTATTTTTAGTCTTCGTTTTAAGTTAATCTGTTGATTTAATTCATGTCAAAATGCTTCCAGTCTATTGTTCCATTTATGAGTCTTGGAGAAGGATTTTTGATAAAAGGATTTATTTCAAGAGTAAGGATAGCAGGACTATGGTCAAAATTCAGGCCTGTTAAAGTATTTTCCAGAAAAACACATATTTTTTTCACAGAAAGCAAAAACAAATTTATTCAAAGTACTTGCGCTCGCTAGCTACACATTTTCCCCATCTCTCGGGCAATTTGTGGATACCACACCAAAAAAATTTCTTCTCTTTCGAGGCAAACCCCTCATCAAGCCATTTTCGGTCGTCTTCGTAAGAATCGAAGTGGTGCTCAGCGAGCGCATGGCCCATCGACGAAAGCATATGGTAGTCGGAAGGGTCAGGTCTGGTGAATAAGCGGGGTGGGGTAGCACCTCTCAGTTGAGTCTCTCCAAGTAGTTTCGGACCATTTTTGACGTGTGCGATGGTGCGTTGTCATGGAGGAAAATCAGCTTGTCATGTCTTTGTTGATAATCCGTCCTTTTTTCACGCAGAGTACAGTGCAATTTCATCAGTTGTTGGTTGTAACAATGGTCACTGACAGTTTCACCAGGTTTCAACATCTCATAGTACGTGATACCCTTCTGATCCCACCAAACGCACAGCAGCACCTTCCGTCCGAAGTGATTCGGTCGTAGGGAAGATGTTTATGGTTGGCCGGGATCAACCCACGATTTCTTGCATTAAGAATTCTTGAAATATATCCACTTTTCATCCCTGTCACAATCCGATGCAGGAACAACTTTCTTTTTTGTCTGGCGAGCAAGATTTCCCATGTGTTTTGGCGTCGCTCCATCTGCCTATCGTTATATTCATTCGGCACCCATTTTCCGATCTTTTCAATCTTTCCCATAGCACGCAGACGTATGAAAATGGTTGGTTGAGTAAAACCCAATTGCTCCGCGAGGATTTTTTGCGATTGGGTATCGTCTTCATCCAAAAGAGCCTGTAATTGATGGTCCTCAACCTTCCTAGGCCGATTTTCACGCTTCTTGTCCCACAAGTCAAAATTGCCGTCTTTGAACCGACGAAACCAATCTTGGCACAATTCGACGCGATTCGGCAGTCGATTTCTTCAAATTAAAGCAGAAAAGCTAAGCTTCACGCATATGTTTTTTTTCTGGCACAAAACTAAACATGATTACTAAAGGAAAAATGTATGTTTATTGTACAAAATTGCTGACAATATGCATTGATTAATGTTGACAGATGTCAAACTCATAAAAAAAGTATGGTATGCCCATGGTAGCTTAATACGCTCATTCACGCCATCCATGACCAAACAGCAGATTTAAGCTTATACACCTGGTATATATAAATGAAGAGCTATGGAGTGAGAGGTAATAAGCTAATCAAGAATATCAGGTCGTTTGAAAGGAGATGTTGGTCAGTTAGTTGGAGCTAGGGGAGAAATTACGTTATAGTTTGTATAAAATAGTTTGTCTCAAAGAGTCACTCCTCGAGAATTGGGGAACTACACGTATACATAGAATTAGATGAAGCCGGTCTGGAGGTAGCAAAGCAAAAGCAAAAGTCATCTGCCAATCGAGACCTAATCAAGAAATAAACATCATGTGACCATCTTAAATGAAAATACAACTACGAACTATATATCCTATAGCTCGACATTAAAGTATCAGATTTCCTCAAATTGAGGTATTTCTAAGTTAAATCAACGGCAAAACACCAGTCGGATGGCTACCTGGTCGAATACGGTCGCCGAATATGTAAGTAGAATTTTATAGTTATAGAACTGGAATACGGCTGTGGAAGACCGAGAAGCTTAGAGACAGTATTTGGATAAAGCTAAGGCTTGATTTGGGATGTAGTAGTTAAAGGAGAAGGTAATGAGGAATGCGCTGTATTCAATGGATTGATTGAGCCTGAAATATTGGACGACATCGATACAAAACGGTGGATTTTCTAATCCGACCTGCATTTTTTACGCCGTAAAAAGCCTTTGATGACAGCCCCTTGATGATAATGCTAAGTTAATAAAGTACGGTAAAGCCTTTGATGACAGCCCTGTTCGATTAAAGGGTGCAATTTGTCGCCCTCAGCTGATAGAAATAGTTCAAGTAATGGTATAAACTAATTAATGATTCGTAAATTGTATAAAAATTTATTATAAATGTAAATTTAATATAATATTATAAATGCAAATTTTTAAATATAATATTTTTAATATGAAAATGAATGCACATAATTATAATTAGAGTTGTGCTAGTAGTGCTTAAAATACACATATTCAAATAAAGTCTAAAATACTCCATATAAATTTCAAATATGATTTTTTTAGCGCAATCGGAATCTGCTAGATGACTCATATTTGAATTTACTATTATAAAAAAGAGACTTAGAAGAAATATTAATATAATTTAGGAAGCCCATATTTGAAGAATTTTTAATAAAATAGTATCTAATTCTTATATGAGTGAACTACTAGAAATAATGAGCGGGGATGAAGCTGAGGAGCATTTACACTTTAGTTCCATTTACTTTTCTGAGCTTTCTTTTTATAAATAAAAAAAAACTTCTCATTTAACATAGCAGAAAAAAAATCATAGCCTTTATTTAAAAAAAAAATAAGTTACACAGAATAGAAATATTTGAAAAATTTATAGTAAATTATTAAAGGCCGATTTTGTTAAATATCGAGAAAAAGACTTTTGTCAATATACAATATTTATTAGAAATAAAGATCAATTTTAGTTCATAGCATATTATAATCATATAGAAAATTTATAATCAAATCTAAACTACCAAATTTCAAATGATCGAAAGATTCCTTAGATATTGAATTCAAAATACACTCAACCCCTAAACGACTTTGTGTATTTTAAATAACAACAAATGTTTAGTGAACCACATAACAATGAATACTCGTACACTGGTTCAATTTCTATGAGGCACTACCAACAGTGCTATATTACAAGTACACATACTGTAAATATAATGTGCCTATAAACAGACACTTATGGTTTTAATACAAAAGGATTCAAATACGTCGAGTCCATATCAAAGGAAATGATTAAGCAAACAATATTCCAATGTGCGGTTAAATTATGTGGGTTATCCTTTGGTAAATATGACAATCACATGTTTTCCTAACGATATTGTTCCATTTAACTAATTCGCATTGAAATCGTTTGTACTCGTAACATATATAGCTCCAAAATAAAGAATGAACGTTTGGTAAACTTGTTTACTGCACATAATTAAAAGAGATTCTTTTGGTTAGTATTGCTAACGTTATTCTTATAATATAACAATAATATTTTAAGAATAAAAGAAATACTGCATTTTATATAATTTAAGATTTGTTTATTGAGAGAACTAAATTGGATTTAGCGAATATATATATAATTAAAAATGGATTTACAATTATAATATAAGAAGTCATACTAACTTCCCTTCAATTCAATTTTTTAATATTCTATACGAAAATAGATATTAAATAGGCCTTGAACTGCTATGTGATAGATGATTTCCTGCCTTTTCGTTTATATTCAATTAATTTTCAAGTAACGAAGTACTTTTTCCATTTTTTCCCTCTTTTTTAACAAAAGGAAGATAATTCAACTAAACAAATATTCCATGACTTTTGCTTTATGAAGTCAATTCGACTCGGCTCATTGCATAGCTACATGAAAAAGTAGATAGAATATTGTTCTTGAATGACTTATAACGTAGCCTTTTTGAATAAAATACTCCATAGAAAGGACTTTGGAAAAAAACACAAGAAAAATAAAAAGGATAACAAATAAAATACGAAACAAAAATTTGCACGTATTCAGTCACCGTATTGTTAGAAGTGAATAGGATATTCTTACAATAAAATTGTAGAAAATATAACGTTAGATACTCTGTTATATTGCTGTTTATATTTATGACAGGTAACAGAATCGTCACGGAAGGAGCAGAAATATTGCTGCTCCTTCCGCATGAGTTTTGTTCTATAATGGACTGTACCGGTCGGTCGGTTTTGTCCTTTTACTTTTCCGTTCTCGTAGATTTTATAGGACTCAGTAGATAGATCGCATTTGGGTGATTTTTCTCTTATACGAATTGTTTGAATGGCAAAAGTAATGATAGCACAACCTGCGCTTCAAAATGGAACTTTTTATAGACTTTTAAGTTGGTGCGTTAATCATGCTAGATATAACTACGAATAGCATAAAGATAAACGTGCCACTGATAATTTCTTAACAAATATTACCAGTCCAAATATCTCAGAAAAGTTTTTCTTGTCAGAAGGACATATATTGTATATAGCATTGAAGAGGATAAATATGAATAAACAGAACAATGTTCACGTAAACGGGAAATTAAATTTTTATAAATAAAAAAATATTGCTTAATAAATTGTGTCTATTTTTTCTTTCTTTCATTTTATTTTATTTGACTTTTTTTTAAAATTATCCATAATATTTTGGGGTCCATTTTTATATTGCCAGTTTTATAAAAGGAAGAAAATATATACATGTATATACAATCAAACACATAAATACTCAAAACATATTAAAATACGTTCAAAATTTATATAGTATGATCTGAAAATTTTTTTAGCTGCATTTATTTGGAAACTTGGGTTTATACTTATTTGCAACCGATATATTGATGAGTATAGACATGGAAGGAAGTATACCTAATGGATTATTGGGAACAGTGAAAAAAATTTATACATTGCAAAAAATAGTGGACTTAACTGACAGAACTTATAAGACTATAATAATAATGATTTTGAATAAATAAGTCAATAAATAAATTGAAATATTTAATTAGTATTAAATATAATTAAATAAAATTTAAAAAAAAAACTAAATAAATGGCTTATCATAATTTAAATAAAGCAAATTTCTGATAAAACATTTGCTGGTGAAAGTAAAATGAAAAAAATAAAACAAAGGAAATCCCGTGCACACGCATATAAATGTCAAATAATATTGTAGAATTCGCCTTTTATTCTTAATAGACTACTAGAAGTAAAGATATTTTTATTATAGAATTGATGTTCTACACTAAAATTATAGGTAATCATCCAGTGTCATCGTTGCAGGCTTATGAGTACATTAAGATCTATGACAGGCATCCGCTCAAGTGCGTTAAATGTACTGGAGAATATTATAAATAACCTGCTCTAAAGTAAGAGTAACTTTAGAAAAATGTGCATTCTATAGAGGTAGTTACCCCGAAAAGTACGACGAGTGCACTTCCTGTAAAGAGGTGCCAAAGTATACCAGCATGGAGAAAAATCCTGGAATATATTTTGCCGCAATAGACACACCAAACATATGTTGATCAACCTCAATAACCGTATCAACAATGCCAAGAACAGCATCACCAGTAGCAGCAATAATACCAACAACAGCAACAGCAGCATCAGCAACAACAGTAATAACACAAACAACAGCACCAACAGCAACAAGCTCAACAACACAAAGTCCGTCTACAACAATTGCCGGTATTTATTCCATGTACCATTCTCTTCTCAGCAGACATTACATCCCTTTTTAACAACACATTTTTCAACCATCTTCATTTCTATTAAAACCTTTCCTATAATCAATATACTAAACATTAATTTATAATATGCTTGAATCTTCGATTTTCATCAGCGGATTGGCAAGGTCTTGTTAGCCAATTATCCAAGAATATCATCATCTTAAGATATTTTAAAGCCCATAGCCATTCTTGGAACTTGACAAAAAGTTGTTGGAGCGGACAAATTTTTTAAGTCTGGCTTAACTCTTCCGATTTGACCTCCTTTTCTCTCAATGCTCAAGGTGTATTACCCTTTCGAAGAGGTCATCACATTCCCATTATCATCGAAGGAAGCGTGAGATAAACCGATATAAAATTTGAATTGGGATAGATTCAGAACTGAGGTCACAAAGGCTTCAGAGACGTATTGCTCAACCGATAAACCAGGAAGCTAATAATTTAGCTAAAATCATAAGACTTGCGGTTAGGCTATCAATTTCTTCATCCTCTGAAACTTCTCAATGTCGTCCGCCTTGGCTTACACAAGAAATTATTGTGCTGAGATGTTCAAGACACAGAATTTTGAAAAATAATTCTGCGAAATAAAATGTATAACGAAAATGGCCAAGCGCATAGCTTGTGAGAGCTTTATTGTCTCCATTAGACCTTATTAAGGAAAGCATTGAAAGGTATTAATCGGGTTCTTGTCCGTCGAAAGAATAGGTTAATCCCTTTAATTGTGACTGAAAATAGGATTATAACCGAATCACTTTCCATTGTTTAGAAATTGATAAAAGCGTGGGCCTCTTTCTATTTCAATCAGCACATTAGTAAAGAATCTCCCATCCTTCTGTTCTACTTTCACGTTTGCTTTTAATTAGCCAGTGTTTTTTAAGGATTTCAGATTCATTCAATAAAGACAAGATATAATTCAAAATAATTGAGAGATTTCGACATTATTCCATTAAAGAATTGTGATCCTCTTTAACCAAGTACTAGAATAGCCCACTTTTCCTGACCCCTGAAAAGTTGCGGTAGCTATCCCAGAATCCAAACAATAAATTTTACATTATTCGGCTAACAATTTTACACCAATCTCATTATTATCTTACATTTGTATGATTCTGGGAAAAATACTAGCTCTTCGACTGAATCAGATTTTTCATAAGAAGCTTAATCCCCATCAACTTGCCTATAAGGCGGTAGGGGGACTCTGACAATCCTTTTTCAGTTGTAGCATGCTTTTCACTCCTGTACGAAAAAAGGATTTTATGTCACGTAACTGTCGTTTGATTTAGAAAAGGCATTTGCCCATACAGAGTCATCCTTTAATTATATACTTGGAGTATTGACTCTGGCACTGTCGAGCTGTTAGAGTCGTATCTCACCCCAAGAACCTTCGCGGATCGTGAAAATAGTTATCTTTCACCAAAACGCAAGAGGAAAAACTGTATTCCTCAAGGATCTCCACTATCAATCAGCGTATTCAATACCTATATACACTTCCTATCTTTTTGTCTTTCAGATTCAACATACTTTATATATGAGGACAACATTTTCATTTTCATAAATGACATAAAGTCAAGCACATCAGCCTGGTCATCGCTACTATACTGTCTCCATCTTTGAAGAAAACACGATTGCCCTTCCAACCATTTCTCAATAGGTTTACCTTCCCGTCAGCCAGCTGATTTTATGAAGATGCTGGGTATTTTTATTATCCGTAGAAGAAGATGGAATCCAAAAATTAAAAATACAATTGATCGAATCAATGCCATTTTTAATATGGTTAAGATTATGGTTAGTAGGAAATGTTTGTTAAGAAAAAGTAAGTCTGTTAGAGTAATCAATGCCATTTTAAATTGCACGATACTCTACATTTTTATTATATGTGTCAAGATGCCAAAAGCAGGCTTTTTTAATTAACCGATGCAACGGTTAACCTCGGCTTTGATTTTAATTCATAAAATCAAAGCCGAGGTTAACCGTTGCATCAGACTAGCCAGTATGGTATATCGGACCTCTCCCGTAGACTCCATTCTGATGAAAACTGATGGTAATCCCACTTCCTTCTCGTATCTATCTCCTATATAAAAGCCTCTGTTTCAACGATTTGGAAATAATCCTCGTCCCATCTGCCAATCCTGTGGTCTTTGTATTATAATCTGTCATATATTAAACGAATGCCACCTAATTTAGAATTTCTTTACGAATAAGATTCCTTCCATTGTGTAGCTCCTTGATCCAGCAATTCCATTGCCAAATTTTCTATTTAATTTTTCCAAACAAACTAGTCTACTCCACAAAGTTTAATAAAATATCGATTCTCCTTCTTAAACTTTCATCCAGTTTTTCTTAAAAATATAGCTCAGTTTTACCACACGTAACATGCAGTCGCCAAAAGGCGTCAATGTCGTAGCGCTTTTTTTGTATTGGCCCAAGCCCAGGCCCATGCATTAGGGACCTTACAAACAAAGAATAAAAACACAACTTTACTTATTACACTCTATAGTATCGCGTATTAATCGGAAAGAGTTGAAACTTAAACTGCACCTTTAAGAGGAACTAATATACAAATTGTATGGATAGAAAGACAGATTAATCTACGACATGCCTGTTGCCAGGGGAAGGTTGCTCACCGGATGGTACGTGACTGCCCACAGGAATCTGTGGCCATCTGCAATCTAATGATGAACGATCTCTTGATCTCCCCGCCATCTGCAATCTAATGATGAACGATCTTTTGGTGCAGTTATAGGAGACCGGTTGCGGTGTGATTGCATATGCGGATGATCTCCTTTTGATTGAGGGGGGAGTAGGTCTCCAGGAGAGATAGCGGGAAGCCGCTATATGCAGATGGTGTCTGATTGGGGCATAGAATGGGAATAAATGTTTCAGAAAGAAAGACTGTGTGTATGTTGTTGAAGGGTTTTTTAGCGCCCAGTAGGCTGCTCAATATTCGTGTAGAGGTGGTCGGGGTCCGATACGCGCGGGAAGTACGTTACCGTGGAGTAAAGGTTCGAGAGAGGCTGAATTTTCGGCGAGTGGCCGGTTTGGTTGAAGGAGCGAGTGGCCGGTTTGGTTGGCATGCTGGTGCGAGTATTTCGCAAAGAATGGAGACTTCGATCCAGAGCGGTGAAAGTCCTGTACAAGGGTGTATTTGTTCCGTATGCTATGTATGCGTCGTGTGTATAGTTTGACATTATGTGCCACCAGTATGCAAGGGTAGGCATAAATTCAGTTCAGCGTCTGACTTTGTATGCATATTTGACTGTGGGTAGAACCATATCAACCGATGCGATGAAGGTTCCCTTGAGAGAAATTTCATGGGACATGGAGGTGCTGCGTAGAAGCATTCACTACCGTCTATGGCGGGGCATCCCGCTTGCTGATTGTCCAGATATGAATGATGGGATTAAGGATGTTAGTCCACGCTAGTGGTGTACACTGATCTTGAACAGAATGTATAGAATTTGGTAACGTCGATGGGATGAGAATGTGAATGATAGATGGACACATATGTTCATTTCGGATGTGTGGTTTGCATCTGCGTATGAATTTGAATTTCGTCTGTTCCTTAGGTATTTAAAGTGTTAGTATGAATGGGTTCCTGTACGAGCGTGGTCTGACTGCGGAGGCTAGATGCCCTTGTGGGGTCGCGAAGGAGAGTGCCAAGTATCTTCGCATTGGGTGTGGTTTAACGGGGATTTGCGTGACTAGGTGCATGTGGAATTGTGGTGAATGATGACAGTGTGGATGTGAGTGTAGTGTTAGGTATGGGAGAACGGTATAAATGCCTTAATAGATTTTCTATGGCACTTTGAGAGGATTGCGAGAATTGTGCGTGAATGACTATGTAAATGAAGACCAAGGTCAATTCTGGTTGTACGTTCGGGCGAAGCCGCGTACCTGAGATGGCTTAGAGGTGTCTAGGGATTCATAAGATTCCTTACTTTAGGTCAATGAACGGAGTACAAACCGAAGTACTTTTAAAACAAAAATTGGTACTACGGGAATCGGGGTGCCTCATGATGTTAAACACACTGTGTCCGACAATGGTGAGGCGCCTTAAGCAGCTATGTAGTGGCTGTGGTTAATACCCATATCGCGGATATGGACTCCGGATCGCTGGTGAGAGATACTGGTAATTATCTCGGGAGCTGCCATTCCTTATAACAGTAGAGGTTTAGATAGTCCTCGCCACTAACAGTTGGAGTAATCTGCTTTTACCTGGTTACTGACTGTAAACTACCAATAATGGTGGTGCGTTGATTGAGCGTAACTCATTCGTAGGCGACTCGTAGTTTTATGTTTAACGATAAATAATTCACATTAAATAATATAATATTACTGCACTGAAACCTATATTATTGTACTAATCATTATAAAATGATAATTAATTAAAAATTACTAAGAAATTATTCAAATGTTAAAGTAACGTTAGTATATATAAAATGTGGTATTGTTAGAATAATACATTGAAATGGTTACTTTTAATTCTCCCATATTTAATATCTATTTATGTAAACGGTTGACGGAAGAAGTTATCAGTACGAGTTTATTAAATGAACCTTGGTTATTCAAGGAATATTAATCTTATATTTTTTGGATCGAATATAGCATAAGTATCGATATATCTTTATTCTATACTATCTCTTGTAAAGATTTATAGATGTAAAAATAAACTTACACTCCACATAAAGGACCAATATTGCTCACAAGTAAAAAATATTACACCTTTTATACGGAGAGAACAAAAAGGATTTTTAAAATTATATTTCTAATAATGTAGTTACATCAGTTAATATCTTTAAATTGTTCAGATATGAAAAAGTGTAAGCTATTATTAAGGAAATAATAAACCATTGTATCAAATAAATACCAATTGCAACGTTAAATTTTTGTTGAAAAATAAATTTCAATTCCTTTAAAAATAATAAAAAACCTAAAGAAATGTCTGTCTCTACTGGCAATATATATTATCATCATGTTTAAATGGAAATAAAATTTTATTTTAATAGAATTTATTATGAATATACAAGTATAAAAGTAATAAAAATAATCTTGCATTACCTACCATATATTGTATAAACTCTTAAATGAGAATAATTTATTTATTGTACCGTCAACATTGTAATGCTTATTTCGTTGCGACTTAATGTTAAAGTTTTTGCGTTAATTTTAGCAATTTATCACGACATGAGTATGTAAAGAGATTGATATTCGTCGAGAAAGATTAACAATGATTTATGGAAAAGTATAAGTCTTTGTAGTGTTCATATGCGTAAGTGTTATTTTGTAATATGGAGAGAAGAATCCCCTATAGAAACTCTTGTTTAGATATTCTGTTTTCTATTTTTTTAGTTTAGGATTTTTTTATTTTTTGTGTTGAATGGATTTATTGTATAGGAATTTGCCTTTTTGCGAATTTACCCACACGTACTTAATTCCATAAAGAAGGTATGAAAAACGGGACAGAAACTGTGTAGCAAAAAGGAACCGCTCCATCCTCTAGCAGAATCGAGCAACTTCAAACATTAGAAACAATAGCAAAAACTAAAACAAATAGTGTCTGGCATTGAAACAAACCATTTCGGTTGTGATTATATACGTTTTGTGCGTTATTAAGTAGATTCAGATCAAGTTGTCAGGTCAAAAGTTCCTGTAATCTTCGGATATAATTTCAGAGATATTTTGACTTAAGTAACCCGGCAGATAGTATACTAACAACAATATTATAAAAGTAGAATATGTGGAGGATGGTGGATGTATGCATAGTAATGACCTTTTACTAAATCCGACGGTAGAGGAAAGATGTAAGGTAGATAGTCAGTTTTAGAAGGAAAAGTCAACTTATACAAAAGTACAGATCATTAAGTTCGAATTTTGTACCTTTACAAATAATAAATGGGTTTTGTTGAGACCAATTTTGACGTCAGTCTTACCCTCACGTACAAATGATACTTTATTTAAGCATATTGACTATAAACTCATTTTAATGTTGCTTAATATAAATTATAACAAAATATTAACACTTCTTCCTTTCTCATTATTTTCTTACCGTTCCTCAGGTTATATTTTACCTGTTATTAATTGGTGTGTTTTTTTTGTTGATGAAATAAAAATGTATTTCTTAGTCGGAAAAAGCTCAAAGGCTTAAATTACATAAGTAAAATTATAAAATAACCAGATTATTCTCATGTATTTTTTTTTTAAGGAGTGAAATTAATATTCCTTAATTGTACATTTCTAAAAAAAACAACATAGTAATTTATTTATTATCATAATAAACTCATATTTTTGTATTAATTATGAAAATAAATAACATAGAAAAAGATATATAGTCCAATATTAAAAAAAATTACAAATAATTCAACTCATTTTACTACTGGACCACATTTAAAACTGCGATGTGATATATCGATTTTCTAAATATGGCGGGGAGAATGAAAATTTTTTTTAAAAATCTAGCAACATTAAAAGTTATTATATTGGAAGAAAAAACTGCATAGGTCTAATCAGAAGTTCTTCTCTGGGTGTATAAATGCTAGTGAACCAAAGGCGAATTTGAATAGAACTAAGAAGGCCAAAGTCGATAGTATCATCAACGAGATAGTATGGAGGTAGTTTGTCACGTAATGGTTTTAGTTTTATCAAACATCTTCTTAAATTTGAAAATAAATACTCCATTCAACTTTTGGTTGATATTTTTTCTTTATCTGCACCTGCAATTGTATTGTAACAAATAAATTTACATAACATTTTAATTTATAATCTTATGCATCATGAAGAGGGAATAAACACCCATCGGCATTTCTCCAACTAATGAAAGTTAGATTCCTCTAGAAAATCTCTAGGACATTGTCTCTTATGTTTCCGATGAGTATTTTCGGGGAGGACAATTCTCTCACAAGTGGATTATGATGATAGCATAACGGAAGTGTAATTTTTGATAGCGGGAAATGCACAGGCACTGAACAAGGGGAATGTTTAGATCACGATATATTACATTATTACGAACATAAAAGGGGACTTCAACAATTTTACGGAGGATCTTGGATTGTAAGACCTGGACGCGATAGGAATTTGAGCTTTTCGTTAAACCCCAAAGTTTAATTTCATATGTCCAAATAGGTTTTATAATTGGATTGTATATTGGAAGTTCACTTTTGATTATTTGTTTAGAGCGTTTGTCCAATAGTCTAAGAGGTTGTAGGTAATATCTAGTGGCTTCAAGTTTTCCTAGTCTAGTATTAGAGTTCCATGTTTATGTCTTGTCGAAGTAAAGTCCCAAGTAACGTACTTTATCTTACTGTGGAATCGTGCTGCTATTAAGGTATAAAAGGGTAGCTTTTCCTTGACAAAGGGTGAAAGTAATGTGAGCACTCTACTGTTCATTTACCCTCACTCTCTATGTCTTAAGCCAGGATTGAAGGTTGTGTATATGGTATTGTAAATTGTTAAAAGATGTCAGGATTTGTATGGCCATATTGTCTGCATAAGTAGCAATGATAGTATTAGGATCTGCATAAGTAGTAATGATAGTATTAGAGTATAAATATTATATAAAATGGGACCATGGATACTGCCTTGTGGGACTTCGGCTAGAATAGGATATATTTTCGAGGATTCTGAGCTAATTGCAACTTCGGAATGACGTTGGGAGAGATATGAATTTATGATAAGGTAGTATGTTGAAGGAGGAAGGCTCTTGAGTTTCCAGAGGAGTCCAGGATGCTACACATGCGTTTCCAAAGGAATCCAGGATGCCAAACACGATCAAAAGCTTGGGAGATATCTAAAAATACTCCTGGCAATACTCTGTCCTCTCAAGAGAGGATGCAATGTGATCAACAATGCGATGGCATTGCTGGATAGTGGAGTGTTCAGGTTTGAAGCCAAATTGATGATCAGGAATAATTTTTCCATTAACTGGAATTGGGTAGAGTCGTTTTAATAAGAGTTTTAAGTTGATAAACTTAAGAACATTTTTCAATAAATTTGAATTTGTAGCATTTTAATGTTTAAAAATTTCTTTAATCAAATTGTATAATTTCGACTGAATTTTCCCGTTAGGCTTGAAATTAAAATATTAGTTTGAAAAAAAAGCTAGTTTTCCCAATCTAATTTTTGATCTGATTATCAAAATTTAAATCTAGGAAAATACCCCTGTTTGAGATTAGCAGAGGTTCTTCAAATAATTATTTTCCACCTAGTAAGCAGTATTTCTTCATGAATAAAAATAAATTCTCCGGGTAAAAATCCAAAAAATATGTTTATCTCCTATCTCATATAGAAAAAATTTAGTTTACTTTGTTTCAATAAGAATTGTTTGGTTCAAAAATAATAACCACGATGCCTTTTTATAGCTGAAATAACGAATCACATTTTTGTTCGTTATTTCAGCTATAAAAAGGCATCGCGGTTAATAATAATACTCAGCAAGGAAACTGAGGATGATAGTCAATAAAGCCATACATTTATACTTATTAAAATTGTTCATAATTTATAATTTCCACTTCTTTGAATTTTTAATAGGATTTTCTAGCAAAATATTAAATGGTGAAAAGCTGTATTGCAATTCATTAATAAAAACAACAAAAACAATTTAATTTATAAGAAAATTGAATTTAAAGTTGGCCTTATTTTGAGATATTACAAAACAACCGCAAATTGTATGTGTATCTATGAAAATATTTTATAAATTCACAACTAAATTTTTCTAATTTCAGTAATAATAACTACAATAACTTTCTACGTTATATGTTAAACAAAATAAGAGAGTAGAAGCTTTCGAACCATCAATGTAAAATCTATATGTGCGATATGAACACTTATCAGAAAAAATGTTACAAGAAATTTTAGTTGAATATATACGTGTATGTTACCAAAATTTAATTGAAGTACTACAACAGTAAACAATGACAATTTTATGAGATAATGTAAATTTGAGCGAACAATTTTTTGCTATGGTCTATATTTTACCCTCGAGGATATTTTAATTTAAAGTGAAATAGAAAATAGGATTCATAAATTGTTAATCTACGTAATATGTCCTCATGACTCTCTAAAGAAAAATTAAGCTCGCTACAATATAATCATAAATGCACACTCGTATATCTACGAATTTTTAGATAATACAATTTCATAAGCTTTCGTAGAACTTGTAATTTGTGATTTTTATAATAAAGTACACATAACATATGTTTGTTTTGAGTCTAAATTCAATTTAAATAAACTGCCGAATGTATTTTTAATAACATAATAACAAAAATATGTTTATAATATATAAACAGTTAACATAACCGTCTAATTGAAAATGAATTTCATTCGAGAAAATATGTTTTTATGAAAAACCTGCATATTTTCAGTGATAAAATAAGCAACATTTTAATTTAAAAAGTGATCTGGCACTAATTGGAAATAATGACGCTTAAGAGCCAAATCTTTTGCAAAATTTGCCGTGTCATTATTGTGGACGGGTCTTATTGTTGAGAATGTCGTGAAACCGATTAAAATGGATCTTCATAATGGTTTGAAATTATTGGGTTGTCATAACGCATTTTCGTAACAAATGCCGTTTCTTCATTTTTTCTAATACTATAGTTATTCGCATCTATGTTATTTTCATGCCATTTTACATCTTATAGCTGAATTTTTTTTACGAATATTACAACAAGTTGAAGATGGAAGACCAAACTTTTCATTTTCGACATATTTTATTGTTTTACTTAAGGAAATGAAATAACGCGCGCCAAGCTTGTGCAAAGTTGCGTAAAGTTTGCAATGACAATGCTGTTCAAAAGTCTCAGTTCACGAAATAGCATGCTGGTGGCTTTGATCTCAATGACGCTCGTCGAACAGAAAGGAAACCGAGGTTGACGGCGACAAAATAAAGGCATTATTTAAGTCAAACCCGATACACGATATTAGATATTGCAGAAATATTGTATATCTATCATTCAGTCGTTCAAGACCACCTGAAGAAGCTGGGATACATAAGCCAGCTCGATGTTCGGGCTCCTAATTAATTCAAAGAAGTTAATTTGACGGCATGCATTAACATCTGTGACATGCTCATTAAACAATCCTTTTTTGAAACAATTGATAAATGGTGATGAGAAGCAATCCTTTTTTGAAGCAATTGATAAATGGTGATGAGAAGTGGATAGTTAATTAGAATGTGATGCGTGAACCGTGTTGGTCCCGGTATAGTAATTCGCCTCAAACTACATTGAAAGTGGACCTTCATCAAAAGATTTTGAACGATGGGATTTTGAAGGTGTTATGTTATTTGAGCTTCTACCAAGCAACGCAACAATCAATTCAGAAGTGTACTATCGGCAATTGCGCAGTTTGAACGAATTCATGATCCAGAAACATCCGGAGCTCGATGATATTAAAAGAATTGTGTTACATTACGACAACGCAAGACCACACATTCGATCACCCGTCAAAAATATTAGACCTTGGATGGGATGTGTTGCCACACCCACCATAATTACCTGACATTGTTCCGTTACACTTTCAAATGTTTCGGTCTCTTCAAAACTCCTTGCGTTGTATGACCTTCAATTCAAATGAGGCTATAAATTAGTACCTTGTTCAGCTCATTGATGATAAAGACAGGTTCTTCTACGAATACGGAATTATGAAGCTCGTGGAAAGATGCCCAAAGCTTATGGAGCAAAATAGGCAATATATCATTATGTGTCTTTGTTCTTTATATAAATAGATTCACTCTTTAAAACATCATGATCTTGCACCATGACTTTTCCTACAACCCAATATTTGCATACGATCCCCGAGCAAAATTGAAGACATTTTCACAAATAGTATATCTTTTACTATGAACATATTCTAAAACTAAATAACAAAACGGTCATCATAGCCAATTTAAAAAAGAAGGTTTTCATTGGTAGACCAGTTAGATAATAATGATTTGTGTCCAATTCACTTCAAAGTGAAGTTTTCCGAAATTATCTGCATAAGAATTGATGCGGGAGTCTAATTGCAGTTTGAAAGGCCCTAAAACAATAGGTAATTTTTACAACTTAAAAGCTTATTTAAACCATGAGGAATATTTCAGTGCGATAAAAATAGATAAGATAATTTATTCTAAAAAATAATTTTTTTTTATGCAAGCAGCATTTTGCAAAAATTTGATACCAGGTGATGTTTTCTAATAATAAAAGTATTGAAGGATTTAAATATTTGATAAAAGTGCCTAGTTCCGTATCTTGAATTTGCAATTTTTAGCTCAAGTTAATTCTTAAAAAAGTTTACTAGACTTTTTAATTCAACCCGTTTTTTTTCTAATTAGAAACATTTGAGAAATTGAGGAACAGTTACAGGACATATAATATAGGAGTCAATCACTGATGCTTGTCTACAATAACTCGTGAGATTTACTCTAAGTTTAATTTCTTAAATTTAAGTTATATCGTGGCCATTGCCTTTTCAAGCTTTTAGGAATGTTTCCGGGGTGGGAAAGCGAGGACTATAAAATTTTTCATAACGACTAACATATAATCGCAAACTTAAGGAATATTGAAGTCGCAATTGATCACGCACTTACGCACATCAACAATTGCTCGGATTGAAGGGATTGGATCCGACTGGAATTATAACCTTGGTTGATGGATCTTATTACTGTATTATATATACAAATAATAGGGAATATATCGGGGAATTAGACATTTTCAATTACTTGAAAATATCTTTCGGATGAGTAGAATTTGATGATAAGACAATAAGTGGAGGAGGACTTTCTCGAGCTCCAGGATAGTTCAGGATGCCATACTTGATCAACTGCATTAGGTATATCTATTGTAGAAATACATTTGAACAATAATCTTTCTACTCTAGAGAAGATGTTGATGACACAGTTAAATTGTGGAATGTTCAGTTCTAAATTCAAACTACTGATTTCGAATAATATTGTTACACTCAAGTGTTGGGTTTCGGGATTTTTAATTAAGGAAAATTTCCAAATGAAGGAATTATAAGGACTAATTTCCAACTATGAGGCGTATATAAATATAGGCGATAAGAACTATTGCTTTTTTAAGAAGTTGCCTTCGGATATCGGAGGTAATTAGGTAATAACTGGGAGATTTTTTGCTGGGAGAAAATGTGATATACGAGGTCTGTTCAAAAAGTATCGCGAATTTTGAATTTCCGCGGGTAACGTAAATTCTATTTTCGATTTTTTGTAGCGTTATGTTGGTACTCATGTCTCTCACTTATACCGACAAGTTCGGCTATTTGGAATGTTCACTTAATTTTTGACAGCTGCTTTGCTTCCACGTGTTTTGGCTTCTTTTCGATTTTTGTCCATTTTCGACCAAAAACAGCATCGCATTAACATTGCTAAGGAGATGTTGGACTCTCTCCGCGATGACCCAAATTTGTTCCAGAGGGTCATAACTGGTGACGAATCATGAGTTTATGGTTATGACGTGGAAACCAAAACTCAATCATCCCAATAGAAGCTGCCGCACGAGCCAAGATCGAAAAAAGCGCGCCCAGTTTGGTCGAATGTGAAGGTTTTGCTTACAGTTTTTTTCGATTGCAAGGGCATGATGCAGGGTCATGGAGCATGAAGAGATCTTGCCACAAGGTAGAACGGTCAATAAGGAATATTATCTGCAAGTTTTGTGAAAGTTGCGTTAAGCAATCCTCCAGAAACCCCCGGATTTGTGGACGAACAAAAATTGACTTTTGCACCATGATAACGCCCCTACTCACCCATCGTTGCTTGTTTGCGAATTTTTGGCCAAAAACAACACACTAATAATTCCGCAGCCACCGTATTTCTCAGATCTGGCCTCCTGTGGATCTTCGAGAATATCTGGTGGTGCTTATTTTGAAGGGGACAAAATAGATAATCATGAATAAATAAATAATTTTTGAAAAAAACACAAAATTCGCGATACTTTTTGAACATTCCTCGTACTGTAGTATGAAGTGTGTCTATAGTGTACAATGTGGTGCATTGGCAAACTGTAGTGTATTAATTTTATTAGTTGGCTTTGGTGTGAGTTAATAAGTTCTATTTTGAATGTATCTATAAATTAAATCATATAAATAAATTGTTATGTTTAAATGAAATAAAATTTCAATAAGATTATAAATGTTTCCATCTTACATTATTCGATAAGTCCCAGCCCCGCTGACATCTCACCTCTGTCTCATTTCTTTTCTCCTTACGGATGGTGAGCCGATGTATTGTATTTTATTTCCCTCTAGTCATCAAAGATGTATACTGGCTCTTGAATTCACTAAATGCGCGATTGGCGTCATTCTAGCGATAATACAGACAGCGTCATATGAGACAGTACGGAATGTTCTCGAGATTCGAAGTACGATTTGATAATATATTGTCATGAACGATGGTACAGTATTGCTTAGTAACTTGTTTCCATCTATTTTCTTCAATTGATCTACGGTTCATATTGGCCACTGGATATATGGTATCCAACGTTCATATATTCTTTTAGAATCCTTAGTAGTTTCTTGATAGAGATTCGGGCCCCTGGTCTTATAACTCCAAGGGACATCGGATGGGACGAAAAAAAGGAACATCGTTTGGAGGTTTGGTTTAAAAGGTTTATTATTCGTAAGTGATTCTGTTTAGTGTATTTCGTTTTTTTAATTCTTATTGTAGCCGGTTACGTTTACATTTAAGACTTGGCATTCGAGAGTACTGCGACTGTACCATCACCCGTCACTTTTTACTTAGGAGTATCTGTATTCTTAGGGGTAACTTAATTTTTTGAAAACAGGATATTCAGTTAAGCAAGTGTGTACACTAGATATCGCGTCCTGTGTAAAGTCCAGTCTTCATACTTTGTTGTAAGTTAATATTGTTGCCTTATTTTTGTTTGAAAGTGTTCAAGCCCATTTTACCATTTATTAGTTTAGGAAGAGTAGACTTAGAATTGGAGGAAGTGTCCACTTTTAGTAGCACAGAACTACAATTTGACTATAATTCTAGAAGACAATCAATATGTAAATTTATAGAGGATAAGGAGTAGTAATAAAGAAATCCAGTATATCTGGGAGTTTTTTGGTATATGTTGGTCTGAGAAACAATATTATAAAGAATCTTTCTTCGTACATTCGATACTCATTAGCCCAATTGGGGATGCTTTGAATAATAACCTATCCCGACGATGAACAATTTTTTGTAAATGGGATTTAATTCAATGTAGCAATGGTAGATTAGAGTCATACAATTGCAGTTTTCATATAAAGGGAGTGGGAAAAGAAGTTTTGACGATAATAGCGGTTCCATCAAGTGCGGTATTATTCGGAACGTTAGTCTATAGTTGGTGTAGTCACGCATCATTAAGTAGCATCTGTCCATGAATTATGTCACCATAATAAGTAAAATGTTAATACATATATTGTGCAGTAAAATGACTAGTTCCTTGTTTAAAGAGGAAATAAATAAAGTTTGTTCCTTATTTGTTGTTGATGATGTTGTTGAAGGTGTTTTTGGTGGTTGATGCGTGTACTGCCAGCGATTTTTATGACCATTCAACAATCTATCGACCATGTAATCAGCATATTAATATATTGGTTTTTAACACTATTTAAATCGGAACGTTTTTATTCTACAGTAGATTGTACTGAAAGTTATCAAAACTGGGTCAAATAATGATTCAATTATCAATAAAAGTATTATCTTATTGCCTGTATTTTCCAATACAATTCAAATATATTATCTTCATCTAATATTTTCTTATTATTAAATCATCTTGTATCTTAAATTATTTATATTATAAACTATCAAAATATATTTACCTAGTTTCTTTAAAATTATTTATTCTCAATCATAATAATTTGATTATATAATTTAGCTTGTCTTTTCGTTTAATTCTGAAAAATATACATTTATTTTGAGCTTCATGATATTTTGTTTTTCTTTTATCGTAAATTTTAATTCCTTTTCAATTATAATCGTTATACCCGTGAGTGATTGGTGTAAGAAGATTATTTATTTCATTCAAATAAATGGTTTGTTTAATAATTTTTACAATAATTTTGATTAATAGTCGCTTTGGATTTTAATATTTATAGTAATTAATAAATCTAAACAGAAAATACTGGAACAGGAACTGGAATTATGTTCAAACAAAGTAGAACAATGAATTTATTCAATAAAAGGATTTTCCATTTTGATGTATTTTAACAAACAGCACCTGTTCTTTGGCAGAAAAAAGTAATTTCATTAGGCGTCCAGGGGCTTTACAACTATATTAGTATATTTATTTCAATGTTCAATTTATACCTGTAAACTCTTCAAGAATTTTAAATGATACGATTTATGTGAGTATTCCTGAAAATTTAACTAAAAATAGGAAAATTATAGCATAGAATATATTCTGAGGAGAACACTAGTGATATTGTTGATGTATGAAATAAAATTAATGAAAAATTATTACGAAAGAAATATAAAAAATAACTTTTTTTTGCAAAAATACCAACAAAAAATATAATTACATATTATTTTTTTTCAATACATAATACACATATGTAATCAAAATAATTGTGGTTGACATATACTTTTATATTTAAATTACTTTTAAGAAAAAAGTCCAACAATGTCAAATCGCAAGATCTTCGCGACCAATTCACATCAGCGTTTCGTAAGATTATTCAATTACCGAATTTAGTACGCAACAAACTGATGGTTGTCACGCTGTCTTATTGAAACCAAAGTTCATTAATATTCAATAGAGTGGTCTTCCTATATTTTATACACATATACATATGTCTACTAGTATCTACACGTATGTAAATTATAATTATATCATCGTTATAATATAATTGCCTTTAGCTCTTAAATTAAACATAAATTAAATTTACACGGAATTTGAAAAAATAATCAGCGATAAAGAAAAAAATATGTTTCTACAGATCTTACGGATTGGTGTTATTTATATTGTACATACTTAACGTTTCGTGCATACCTAATAGGTGCTGGTGATGTTTGGTTAGTTCGGATGATCAAATTCAACAAATTTTTTTAGTTCATATGCCTGTTATTTTATTTGATTCTTAAATTTGAAATTTGATATAGAAACCCAAGTAACGCACTCGGAACCCACTCAATAAGTGCCGTCAATGAGTTCCGTTTTTGTTACGTCTGACGGCTCTTAGTTCATGAAAGCAAACAAATTTTCTCTTAGTCCGGCTTTTAGCGACAAAGGAAGAACAGTTTCTTAACCTTTTCTGAACCCATCTTGAACAAATTCGTAATTAGATGAAGGAACATAGTGCCGTCAGAGTGCCGGCAAATAGCTTAATTTTCCTAACTTGCGTTACTTGGGAAATTATAAGCACTCGTTTTGTGTAGATTACATTTTTTTAAATTGTTTTTTTTTAAAGTGAAAGAAGTAAATATTTATATAATAAATTCGATGATTTTATATGATAATTGGTTCAATATTTAAAAACCAAGCACTCGCGAACTAATTTTTTTGCATAAGTTGATAGTAAAAACAAATTATATATTTATATAAAAGATATATTTATTTGTCATTATTTAATTTTTATTGGAAGTTAGTAATATTATTGCATAAAAACGAAAATTAATGTAAAGCAGATGATTAATTTTCATCAAAATGATGTTCGCCTGATTACTTTCCGATCGGAGTTACATTGTTTTAATAGATTTTCATATTCAAAGATTGTACAATTTAGAATATCCAAAAATATCAACCTAAATTAGTATCAGATCTACCACCCAAATGATAAATATTATATTTTTTTTTTCTCATTGCAAAAATTTATTATTATCACGCCCGATCCTTCGGAGGTAAAAAAAACAAAATTTCCTGAAAATATTCTTAAATATTGTATAATATGATCGTTATATTTTGGATAGAATTTAACTTTAATAATATAACTCTACTATTTTTATTTATTCTAGCATTTTTTTGTTGGTATTAATTTTGTGAGAATACTATAAAAACAACTCTATAAAATGAAAAATTTCTAGTCAAAACCATTGGAATATAGCTTTTAATTAAGATTTTCCTTTTCAAAATGATGTAATATATTTTAATTTAATAATATTAAATATTGTAAAAAAAAGATTTATTTAGCCAATGGATACAGACATATTCTTGTATAAAAATTCATTAAAATCAGATCAATTTAAATCTACTAAAACATGTTACTTATTTGAGTTTGTTTGCAATTACAGGATTAAGGTAAGTATAATTTAAAGCAAAAATAGGATAACAAAGTATTGTACTTTTCCATAAAATGAAAACTGTTCGTAGATAAAAGAAGAATAGTAAGCAATTCATAATGGCTTTTAAGGACACAAGCGCCTACAAGGCCTATTAAAATTTTTTTCAACAATTTATGCATTAATAATAATGAATAGAAGCGGTCATTGACTTACAAATTCAAAGCAAACCATACCACAAAATATTTGATAAAAGAGTCGAAGACTCTCAATTTCCGTTTCCGTTCATATATTTGACGTATATATAAGTAGAATATATACTGTAAAGAAAATTATAATTATACATTGTTAGACTTTGAAGATTATCTAAAGAGTATAGTGATGTATTGGACTATCTGTTTCGACTTCTAAATTAAATAGAACCTTTCTTAAGAGTTTTATCTTTCTCAGCACATTATTGGACAAAACAAAATTCCAGTGCTATACGAGTACTTTGCTCGTGTATTAATAATATATTCGCTTCAATTCAATTATGAAAACATTATTATTACTTGTGAGCTAACAAAAAGAAAAGGATCAAACCACTTCCTTTTGAAGCTACATTTCTTCCCTTTCGTTTATATGTACATTCTTATGGCTATAGGAGAGTATATATGTATAAGTACTTTATTCACGAATAAAGCAGCTTTTTAAATAAATGCATGATAAATGAAACAAATTAATCTTCTGTCTTTACGAAATGAAAGGAGACTTATACACATATTCTGACTTTTATGTTAAGCTTTGTTCGTTAACATTGTCAGAGCTTTTATATATATTTGTAGTATTGAATAAAAGATCATCTTAGCTAATCTTTATTATTATTATTAAATACCTTAAAAGAAAGTTTGGTATTTTATTTATTAAAATATATAATTATTCTATGTATCATACTAAAACTAATTAAAAACATTAATTTTCATAGTTTTGTAGTATTTTTAATATTTTTATGAACTTTTAGGATGCTAAGATTCGGTTTTATAGAGTAGAGTGCGTATTAATTTAATTATAAAAAAAATAAAAATCTGATGATTCATTTTTGTGTATCCTATTTGATAAGTTTGTATACCTTGTACCATTAGATATTACCATTTTTTTCTTTTGGACTAATTACAATTCCCATTATAATAGTATTTGGTAAATCTGCGTGTATATAATTTATACAGAAAATATTAATATTATTTTTCATTTTCTTTAGTTATTGTTTTAAAATGACATATAACATTGAAACTTTTTTTGTACACCATTATTATAGGGTGGTCCATCCGGTTGCATTTTGAACCACTATTTATTTGAAGTACTTGAGTGTTAAATGTCATCGCGAATTGACAGATTGTTAGTTGAAAGACTGAATTTAACGAAATGGTAATCCATACGCTTGAAGAAAAATGGGTAAAATTGAGAACTTACTTCCAAAGTGGTGAACCTTCAACCCAAACTGTGAGAAATTTAAAAAAAAATGAGTAAAGATCGAATGCCATCACGTGAATTTGTGGGCAAATTTGTGAAGCGAGTTCGCGAAACTGGTTTGTTGGTTGTTAAAGCCGAGAATATTGCCGCCGTTGCTGAAAATGTCAGTGATCATCCATCAACATCAACTCATCACCGTTCTCAGGAATTGAACATTTCTCGCACTTCTCTGTTGAGAATTTTGCACAAAGACCTCGGTATGAAAGCTTACAAAGTTCAATTAGTCCAACAACTAAAGCCGCATGACCATCCGATGCGTTTTCGGTTTGCCCAATGGACCGAAGATGTGCATTTTTCCCGAAAAATCATCTTTTCGGATGAGGCCCATTTCCACTTCGGTGGGTATGTCAACGAACAACGTTTTTTCTTCGAAAACGATGAAGGAGCCGCTGTTACAGTCAATGGTGAGCGCTATCGTGGCATGCTCAACGAATTTTTGTTACCAAAAGTTGAAGAGAATGGCATGGACGACATTTAGTTTCAACAGGACGGGGCCACTTGCCTCACAGCTAACGTAATAGTCTAACTTTTGGCACTGCTTTCGAAAACCGAATAATCAGCCAAAATTCTGATGTCAATTGGCCGCCTTGGAGCTGTGATTTGAGCCCGTTGGATTATTTTCTGTGGGGAGCCGTTAAGGATAAATGTTACGCAAGTTATCCAGAGACAATTTTGAAACACGAAATCAAAGTTGCCATTGAAGAGATACAGGCCCAGACAATCGAAAATGTACTGAAAAATTGGGTCGAGCGAATGGGGTATTGTAAGGCCAGCCATGGCAGTCATTTAAATGATGTTGTGTTTCATTCTTAAATTTCAAGGTTCAATTTAAGAAATTATTTTTTCGAACTAATGAAATTTGTATAATTCGTCATCATTATCTTCCACAATCCCATCATATTTTTTTGTGTACTAGCTAACTCCATTGCTCCAGAGAGTCTTTTGCATCCATATACAATATTAGGCTACTGTAGACTTTTAAAATTGGAGCATCTTCATTCAGAAGGATTAAGTGTGTTGTCCTGTACAGTCTTTCGAGCTTAATTTTAGCCACAATCGAGCTGTCATGATAGCGCTCTATAATATCACCGTTAAATAGGCTGCATTGTTCGGGGGACCCTCTTTTGGAATATAGCTAAGAGTTTGTAATAATTTTTGCTGAGAACCCAGTAGATTCAATTTTATGATCTGCATTTTAAGGCAATATTTTAAGATGAACTAAAGAAAATAGATAGAAAGACAATTTAACTCTTTTATAAGTTTATATCCGGGTAGTTGGTAATATTCTAGTACAATAAAATACGTATTTGTGATCTTCATATAAAAATAATATGAACTTTTATATCTGATAAAATTGAATTTTTATTTATTGGAATAAACTTCAACTTGAAATGAAACGTTTATCTTGAATCAGAATCCTTAAAGAAAATAAAAAGTATATTCATATCAATGCAGATTCCTAAATTAACTTTACCTGGCCTTATAGTCAATATTTACTTAAAAATAAGTAATATTTAAAATATAAAAATAAGCTTAAAAATAAATAAAAAATTAATATAAAGAACAAGAGAAACTAACGATAAAGAAAATACGTTTAATTATTTTTACTCTGTGGTTTTTGTTTGAAATCTGAAAGGTTCGTTTATCTCTTTGAGTATAATACGGAAAATAAAACAAATATCTGCTCGACCACAAAACATTCACATTAAAATTATCCCTTAGGAACGGACAAAGCTAAAGGAAACCTCAGAAAAATGTATTCTAATTTTCAACTCTTATAACATAAAAGCTTTACAATCATAATATTACAATAGTATATTTTATGTAAGTAACAAATATACATATTGGCTATCTATTTTTATAGCTTCAAATATTGTTTTTTAATTATTTTATTAATTTAGCCCTTTTTGCTTTGAACCAAAGAGCAACACCGACATACAAAAATAATATTACCTCAAACATAGACAAAAAAAATATAATTAAAATCACATGATTTACATTTTCCTTAACAGGTAGTCATCTGAATTTAATTTAAAATTGAGGTATATAAAATTATAATATTATTTATTATTCCTGTTTAAAATTCATTCTCATTTCAGTAAGAATTTTTGTTGTGCCTTAAGTACAAATAATGATATGCGCGGTTATTTTTATGCTTTACTCTACGTGTAGATTGTGTTAGCTTCATTTTATCTCATAAAAAATTAATATTCTCTCACTTGGAACAGAATCATTTATTTGCCTCTTGTTTTTCCGAGAAATTTACTATATTGTATAATATGAAATCTTTGATGTGAAAAATATGAAAATACCAACTTTTTAATAATTAAATAAAATGGTTTTATTATTAATGTAAACAATTAAAAAAAAATTTACATTGAAAGTATTTGAATTTAGTATGTTACCATTTATTTGTCTTACAATCTCTATATTTGTATTGATAACCATATAAAGTTAGAACAATTATTAACAACCATAGATAAGACTCTTGAAGAAAAAAAGGTTTTATCAGTATTATTAATAAATATCTTATAAAGTACTTTACGCTATTCTGTAATGTTGAGATACTTGAAATTTATTAGACACTGCCTTTCAAATGTAATCTTTCCCTCCCTTTTGAATTAGTTATTGCAAGAATAACACTTTATATGACCATACAGTTTTTTATAAATAAATGTATATATGTTCGGCACCAGGGGCTATTTTAATACGAAGCTGGGTCTGTTTTGAATAGGATAGAACAGTTAGACTCAGCTAAATTTTGTGGAGCATATTAGATGTTTAATCATGTTAAAAACTGTACTTGGAATTTAAATCTGTGAATAGAAGTACACATTCTTTGGATAGGTCCAACTGTCGGTAGATCGATATTCGCAACAGTCCTCCAAACCTTTCTCTTTCTCTAAAAATAATAAGAAATAAGTAGGATGAATTTATTTTCGGATTGAGGATAGTTGTAACTAATTTATGGAGAGGATAATTCATAAGCAAAGATTATTATAAGTAATACTGATTTAGGCTTTGTGAAGGTGTAGAGAGATGGAATTTCGACCAGTTTCGTTGGGAATAATTCCACCGAGAGAGCTCCACTGGCTAGTCTGATGCAACGGTTAACATTTGCCTCAAAAGATCTTAAATATGCTATTGATAATTATAGAAGCATAGTCAGAGTTTCGCTGCTCGACCTTTAGCCATATTGATAGGAGTCGAGCTTCTTAACAAGAATCTAGTCTAACCTTTTAGTTAAGATAATATACTACGTAAAAGTGAAATTGGCAAAATTGTTAGCGAAAAGTTGAGGGAGTTGTTGTATCAGTATTGGTATTACTACAGTAATATTATATTATTTAACGTAACTTATCTGTCGTTAAACATAAAACTACGAGTCGCCTACGACCAAAGAGATTGAGTTATGCTCAATCAACGCACCACCATTACTGACAGTTTGCAGTCAATAACCAGGCATTTTGCAGTCAATAACCAGTAATAAGCCGATTACTCCAACTGTTAGTGGCTAGGCCTACCTAAACATCTACTGTCATAAGCAATGGCAGCTCCCGAGATAATTACCAGTATCTCTCACCAGCGATCCGGAGACCATACTCGTGATATAGGTATTAACCACAGCCGCTACGCTTCTCCTAAAGGCACCTCACTATTATCGGGCACAGTGTGTTTTAACACCATGGGGCACCATGGGGCAATTTTTGTTTTAAGAGTACTTCGGTTTGTACACCGCTCATTGAGCTACAGTAATAAATCTTGTAAATGCCTAGGCACCGCTAAGTCAGCTCAGGTACGGGGGTTTGTCAAGACCCGAACGAACAACCGGAATCGACCTTGGTCTTTCACCCGGCTGTAGCCACCTTGCAAGTCATTTACACAGTCATTCATACGCCAAATCCCCGTACAGGCCACACTCAATGAGAAGGTGCTTGGCACTCTCCCCTACCGCCCCACTCATACTGCCATGAAGGTGCTTGGCACTCTCCCCCACTATGAACCCATTCATACTGCCATGTCCCGTTCATATATACCCAAGGTACTGGATAAATTTAAATCCGTACGCAGATGCAAAGCACATATCCGAAATGAATATGTGCGTCCATCTGCCATTCACACTCGCATTCCATAGACATTGCAAAATTTCATATATTCTGTTCAAGATCAGTGCACGCCGCTGGCATGTATTAAGATCCTGAACTTCTTCATTCATAACCGAACTACCAGCAAGTGGGATGCCCCGCCGTAGACGGTAGTGAATGCTTCCACGCAGCACCTCCAGGTTCCATGTAATTTCTCCCATTAGAACCTTCATCGCATCAGTTGACACGATTCTACATACATTCAAACATTCATACAAAGCCAGGCGCTGATGTCACCCTTGCGTAATGGTAGCGCATTATGTCACCCCATACACACGACGCACACATAGCATATTGAACAAACACACTCTTGTACAGGACTTTCATTGCTCCGGTTCAAAGTCTCCATTCTTTGCGAACTAGTCGCAAGAAGGGTAGCCTTTCCCAAACTTTACTCCAAGGTAATGTACTTCCCGAACGTGTCGGACTCCGACCGCTTCTAAACGAATATTGAGCGGCCTACTAGGTGCCAAAAAACCCCTCAACGATACACACACATTCTTCCTTTCTGAATCATTCACTCCCATTCCATTCCCCCATTCAGACACCATCTGCATATAACGGCTTCCCGCTACCTTTACCGCATACCTACTCTCCCCCTCAGTCAAGAGCAGAAGATCATCCGCATATGCGATCACACCGCAACCGGTCTCCTCCAACTGCACCAAGAGACCGTTCATCATTAGATTCCAGATAGCGGGACCGGCCACAGATTCCTGTGGGCAGCCACGCACCATCTGGCGACCAACCCTCCCATTATTCCCGCACACGGCCGCATATTTTCATAGAAGTAACTTCGCCATCGAGAAGTTTCTTCACATGAAACCTCCTCAAGCCGCTCAAGAATGCGATCCCATCACATTCAGTTAAAGGCACTGCGGAAGTCCATAAACATACCACACACTTACTTACGCCCTCTCTCTGCAACATACCATCTTACACACATCCAAGCGTTCTCAGTTAATTTGCCTTTCGTAAATCCATATTGAGAGCCGGATACATTGAAATCTGCCAACTTCACATTCAGCCGGTGTACCATCAATTGCTCGAGGACCTTGCCGAATACTGGCAGGAAGCATATCGGCCTATAGGAGGACGGGTTAGTCCGTATCCCATCCGGAGACTTGGGAATAATAACCACGTCTCCTAATTTCCGTTTGCTCGGAAATACATACTACTATCCTCCCAATTATTCGTATATGCTTCATTCATTCTGATACTCGAAATATCGTTTCGAACACCTTCGATACACCGGACCGCATACATCCAAAGGTCCACATTCACTCACATACCGTTACCAGTGCGTTTCCTTCTTAAGTTGAATGCTTGCCACGTACTCCACTCTGGCCGCCCTGAAGCTCTCTCCTTCATGATATTACTACAGCTACTTTCCGACAATTTGGAAAATTAAACGTATCAATAATTTTATTAAAGATGGTAACGATTCTTACATGGAATTTGTACTTAGCCTCTTTAATCATTTTAAAGGAGATTTTGTACTTCCCAGGTGACGTTCCCTTGAAGGAATTTAAAGAAAAGTTGAACTCCGTAAGCTTTACTGACTGGTTCAAGACTAGGGTAGAAGCGGATGGTTTCGGCCTCTTCCGTTTCTTCCGTCAATGGTATTGTATTTCACTAAGTAACTTTCAATCGTTTCCTTATCTCAGTTTTTCATCCGTCTACAAAAGATAGCTCCTTTCACCTGATTCAGTGAAGTGTAGAAGCTAAATAGAAGCTTGATACCATCGATATCAATGTGCTTGTAATTAAGAAATTTGATGCTGCAATCCTAATTTTGGTGATTTGTAGAATAATCCCATTGCGCTAATCATTGATATTAATAATGCGTGAGGTGATAAATTTCTTAGGAATACATTTTTTAGATATTATGGCACTGTTCAAATACAAAATATGTTTACAAATTTTGACATACCAATATCCGTACTACCATGAAAGATTTCATTGATTCTAAAGATCAACGCAAGGTCAAACCGTTAGTAGAAGACGATTTTGATAATGAAACTTTTCAAAAAAGAATTTGGTATATGTTATCTTAAATATCAACAGCTGTAAAAATGGTGTCTAATAATTGAAGCAACAAGCGCATTACGATATTGTTACTTATGCGAAAGCTCGCAGAAAAAGTATATAATATAAACGCTACAATGTCAAATAAATAGCGAAGAAAAATCTATTCATCTTGCACCAACTTATTTTGATTATTTCATCAGCATTAATGCTGAATAGCCAAGTGCCTCTGTATCGTAGATCTTCTAGAACAATTTCGATTATTCATTTTATAATATCAAATATGGATATATTATTTTTATGGCTACTTAGAGTTTATTAGAGAAATATTATATGAAGGGCTAAGATTATATTTTCGTAAAAATATATGTTTTTTTTTCTCTAATAAACTGTAAGTAGTTTCACGACCATTGTTTCTAATAATATTTTGAATATTTTTTGAGGTATATATATATAAGCTTCATATTTTGAAAAAGTGTACTGCAACTAATAATAATAATTAAAAATATTAAAAAATAGAAGTGGGGCATAAAAGTTGCTAATAGCGTGTAGAAGGCAAGGTTTACGTATTTAGGCTTAGATAATAGCACTGCAAATCATATGATACCTCATATAACAAGTTTACTGATAGCAACCACTTTTTCTGAAAAAAACTCATATTTTTAATAACCAATATAAGCAAAAATAGCTTTTTTGGAGTCTTTTTAATGACTTTTTTATAAGAAAGGTTCAGTAAAGGATTCTGACCAAGACCATAAAAATAATTAAATTATTGATCTCTTTTGAGAAAACGACGAAAGGATGATTATTGTAAGAGTTAATTGCTTTACTAAAGGTCGGACAAGCTGATTGTATTTTTCACATCGCATTGCGGAAATTAATTCTTACATTTTTCGAAGATCTACAAAAGTATAAATACACGTATGAGTATGATCTCTATAAGTAGTTTATAATTTGTAGAGATCTTTAGGAGTATTTACGTGAAGAAAATAAAGAAACAATATTTATGCATAAGCTAAAAAAGCGAGACTGCCCTACAATACTTGCTTTTTAATGTATATAAATTAATTAGAATAAAGTAATAGACTATAATAAAAAAAAGCAGTTAGAGTAAAGTAATTGACTAAAGCTTTAAAAATTATCGCCTAATTGAAAATACACAACATAATTTTAAATATACATACATACGTATATAAAACAACTAATTTGAATATTTGATATATTATAAATACAAGATGAAGTCATGTTAAGGAGATAAATGTCCATTTATTATTTTATTTTAGGTTTTCATAAAAACTTTGGAAAACTTTCAACACTGATGATTCTTTAATCCAACTAGTTTGGTAATATCTAAGAAATTTATTTCAAATTAATTAAAACTCATTTGAAAATTTTGTAGCAAGTTTTAAACAATTTATAGATTTCGAAAAATAGAAAAATACAGAATATAGAATAAGAGGCTAAGTTTAAAAACATTTTACAGTGACGATTTCATATTTGATTTAAATATTAATATAGACATATCACCAAAGACAAATTATTAGAAAATTAATATCCTCAGCCAAATAAAAGTAACCTGAAAAATATTGCCATCAACGTAAACAAAATAATTTATTTTTTAAATAGATGCGATAAAAATGGTTATCCCTGAATATAGGATTAAATTTTAACTACTTAGTATATTTGACTAGAATAGAGGAGTTTTTAAAATTGCAAATTTTTCGATAATTTCCCTGGAGTCAACTGGCAATTTTTTTCTTATTAAATTAGTTTTACTTATGCTCAGAAGCTTACCTATCCACAGTTAGAGTGCGAAATAATTTTTTCCTTATCTAGCATGTATATTTTATTTTTTGCGTGAACATTTTTATGATAGCAAAGAATATTCAATATTTTTCAAAAAGATACCAGTACCTCTTTTTTCTTTCAAAATTATCCTACTGAGATGGAATTTTAGCAACAAAAATAAACCGTTTTGGAAATTATTAATTAAAACCTCACAAAATATCTTCATATCAGAGAATATACGACTGGGACATATTTACTTTATTTTTATTCAGAAAATGTCTTTGATCCATTATATTATATGAATTTCATCTGACAAATAACTATTATGGGAATGAAAATGAATTTACTAAGAAATATTTCATTTTACTTTAAAACTTTACAATCTTTTACATCTACAATATTTCAGCTCTGCTTTTCCAAGTAGTGTTGGCAAACTTTATGAACAGACAGTTTATTTTACAAACTTTTGTATACCACATATTCTAGTAGTTATTATTATTGTTATTATGACAGTATTATATTATGCTTTTTGGGTTGTTAATAATACTTTTCTTTATTAGATAAAGTATTAACATTTCTCTTTTCCTGTAATTCTCATTTCTGTTATATTTATTCAGTTATTTCTTATATCTATATATTAAAATGCCTAGTTACAAGTATTTCTACAAATGCTAATACTTGTAAAGCATGCAGATATAGTTAAAATATACTACATAACATAATTTTAAAAATAAAATAAAATAAAAGTCTATGTTGAATAGAAGTTATTTAATATGATTACCTTAAGATGAAAGTTTTTATATAATTTGGATAAAACGATGTATTTCAACAAAACTTGGGTTCTACTTTCTACTTTTTTTTAAATAAAATATAGCTTTTGGCATCATATAAAAATTTTAAAGTAATGTTAAATCATAAAACAGTTTCTTTTTCTTTTATACGAGTATATGTCCGAATTATAAAATATGTGAAGAAAGGACTATTCTTGGGTAAGAGTAGAAAACAGTTTGTAGTATTAAATAATAGAATCGATCCAATTTATTGAATCCTAAAATATAATATTTTCTTTAAAAAAGATTTGATAAACTATATGGATAAAGTATGTTTTGTTTTATTTTTAAATATAAAAATATTTTTACACGAGATGATTCAGTGTTATTATTAAATTTGATATTGCCGATAGAGGCATATTATTTCTTATATACTAACATACATCTTCAATACTTTCAAAAGATTTAACCACCCATTCAAAAAGTAAATCTATACAAATATTGAATTTAGAAAATTTACTGTCTACTAATTATGAACAAACGTAATAGTTCAAAGTTTTAAGCAATTATACAGAAAACCAATAAGTTTGTTTACTTTTTTGAGTGCAGACGCAGCGGAGTTTGTTCTTCTATAATTTACGACTCACGATTAATTTGATTTGATTCAATACATTGAAAATAAATATATCATTAAAATTTGGTGAAGTATATTTGGTGCATGTATTATTGATATAAGTATAAAATAAACGGTGTAATTGATCTTACTGTCCATAATGGACATGGACGAGCCACTCCGGATCTCTCACCGTCATAGAACTTGGTGACAAGTAAATATTCCTCCTCTCATTTCTCTTCTGCTCCGTCTTCTTTTCAAACTTCTAAATCTCCTAAAAAGACGTCTGATTAATCGAGACAAAAATAATAATAACAATGGAAAAACAAACACCAACATTATCACCAACAAAAACACTAATACCACCAATAATACCAACACCATACACAACAACTAAAATAAATAAAACAGCAACAAGCCCAACCAAGGAATAACGTCTATACTACACACAACCGAAATGACAACAATACATACAACTCACTCAACATGCTCTTTCAATTTGCTTCTCTTCCAGCTAAAGCCACGGATATGTGTTTATACAACTGGCAGTGCCTCACATCTAATACTCGAGTGAATTCATAAATGTCCTTTGCCCGAACTTTGCGCTCGTCACTAAATACCACCATTTTACCCACATTATCATGCAGCACAGGTACTTCTATTTCCGCATTAATAGTATCTACTCACAAAAACAATAAAAGTTCTCTCCAAAACCTAACCAAATTCCTGTCTATAGGTCTGGAAGGGCACTCAGACTATGCTTCTAGAATTGCATAATGCGATTCACGGTTGCTACCAACGTAGACTCTTTGATTTGCTTCTGTCATTTGGTTTAGAAAAGGCATATGAGCATATACGTCCGCTTAGGATAATACTTTAATTGGCTGAGTGGGGCCTCGACTCGGCTACGTTAGCTCTGCTCCAATCCTATTTTACTGGTAGAACCTTAATGGTTAAGATAGATGGTTACTTTTCGTAGAAACGTATGATGAAAACTGGCATATCCCAAGGATCTGCCTTATCAACAACTCTTTTCATTTGTGGTATACGTCTTCTATGCATATAATCAGTCTGTGCTAGTAGCTGAGCCTTCCCCCAAGGAAACGCTCGACCAAATTGTTGAAGTTACTTATAGAATAAGAAACTTGTCATTAAAAAATGGAGCCATCATTCTAACCGAAAATCTGTCATGCCTTCACGTATGTCGGAAGCAAAAATGCAATTCAGGAAGATGAGTATCCTGGGTATTACTATTAACCGAGAAGGAAAATGGAATATGTAGATTAATAACACTATCAACTCTATTTTTATTATGATGAAGATTCTGGTTGGTAGAAAATGTAAGATTAAACAAAGTACGGCGACCAGAATAACCAATGCCCTACTGGATGGAACGGTGCTCTATTCCCTCACTTTATGCATGCGAATGCCAATAGCAGTGAGTGGAGCACACCGGACTTAATCGGTTGACTCTATTCTTATTGAGACTTATCGAAAACCTATAATCCTCTCTCTTCATAAATCCCGATTAACCCTAATCTATGGTAAAAAATATTTCTTTCCCAAATTATCCTCTTCACAATCTTTTAAAAAAACTATTTCCACCACCTCCTCGAAATGAAATTCGTCCTCCATTTCTCTAATGATGTCTGAATTGAAAAGATATCTATCCAATCTTTCTCTTAGTCTCCAAACCTACCTGCCACAACCAGATTGAAAACCGTGGTTGGGGGCAGAGTTGAGAGTGTCTACGATATTAAGTAGCAATAAAAAGGCAAACACCAATCCATCCATATGTAGTAAACTTTTTCTTGAATTATTGGATGAATTAGGTGATTCCATACTTCTGTTCATAGACGCCGCTGTCGATGAGCACACGACGTTCTATGCTGTTATACAGCTTGTTACCGGTAAGCATCACTATATAAAATTGAACTGTAAGCAATTAGGAGAGCAGTTGAGACTGTAATTAATCTCTCCAAACATCGCAGCGTTAATACTTTTAAAGACAAATCTTTCAGTCTTGGAGGCCATTCGCGGAATATCAAATGATCCGGTGCTCACAGAGATTCAACGTAGTCTATTAAAGAATAGAAGCGTAGAATTACATTGGGTTCACGGTCACGTTGGCATCCTCGGCTATGAGTGGGCTGATCGACTGGCGAGGTAGTCGCTTCACTGTCTTGTTGCCACTGAAATTCCAAACTTGCCGCTAACCTGGCAAATTAACACCTCTAGCCATGCGTAGATAAACAGACTGAAACAACGCTGGAAGATTTCTTTCCAGTCATTGATCTAATATCGGCAAACCAGTCTACTCAACAGCCTGTAGTGGAAGTCGAAAGTAGCAGAAATATTCGTAGTATAGTAGAAATCGGCGTTGTAAAAATATTTCTATGGAGACGATCTAATTTATTCTGAAGCGTTCTCCATTCAACCCAGACTCAGGTTAAGTTTGTTTGAAAGGTGCCTTAGACATGTGCCAGGGGCCATTTCATAGCGCCACGACCGTGGAACCATTTGGCGACTTCGTAGTTCGTGTGGGAAATCATCTGAGAGAGACTGGTCTGTGGTTAGTAGTAAAGAATATTAAGAATTTTGTTATATTTTGTGGCGGCAGATAAGTATGTTGTAGAAGTTTAAATAGGGGACTAGGAAATGGAGCTGTTAGGTCCAGGAGCTCCATAATGGAAGGAATCCTGCTCGCGAAGTAATTCTTGGTTATATGGCATTCCTGTAGAATATGGATGATAGTGAAATGGGTGCCACAGGATTGGCAGAAGGGACGATTGGTATTGCCGAAAAGGAAGTTATGAGTAAGAGCAGTATGTCCAATCCGGACTCTAAGGAGCTTCCGCACCCAAAATTTCTGTATGGATGTTGAATAGACTGATTTATTGGTGGTTATCCAATTAGGCGACCAAAATGTGTCGCTATTAGTCCAGTCATTGTGTCTGCGAATGGCTAATAGTGTTATTTGCAATTCTGTTAGTAGCCGAGGCATATTGGAAATGACTGTGATCACTGGTCGACGGAGTGTTTCTCCAGCCAACTTGTTCGCCTCAGGTTACGTTTTAAATCAATTAGTTTTTGCCAGTGATTATTGAGAGTCATAGTCGTTAGGTTGCCCTTCTTTTCATCATTAGAGCACTAATTATTGATCTTTTGGATTTTGAGAAATTAAAAGCGTATTTCGGTTTGGTTTTATTTCTTAATTTTTATCCTGATGTTCTTACTATTTATACAAAATTGAATTAAAGTATATTTATGTAATTTACATAATAAATTTGGCATTGATGAAGCACTAATGGATAATTTTCAGCAAGTGAATTTGGAATGTACCATTATTCAGTATTATAATTATTTTTTAAAAAAAAGTCATTATATTGGAATTTCTTTGGTTTAAGGGAATCTCCTTAACTTAGACAAGAGTCATCCATTAGTCATTCATATAACAGAGCGTGTGTGCACCAACAATATGCGAAAATAAACGATGAATGAATGCCCTCTTAAGGTATTCAAATTTCACGCTCGGGCGTAGTGATAATGCACTTACATGTTCAGTAAGTGCGTTATCATTACATCCCACCGGTGCAAAAAAAAAATAATTTTATTTGAATATAGAAAAAAAAAATTATTTTCAAAGTTCAATTACAAATGTACGATTTTAAGAAAATGGCGCTATACTTATTGAAAATTTTTACATGATTTTTTTATATTTTCTTATTATTTTTTTTATTTCATGCATACATTTTTTATCCCCATTTGTATACTAGAGGTATATAGATTTCACCATTCTAATAGTATCCCCAATCTGTTGCAGTTTGTAGGAGTCCTTATATTAACAGTTTTCATATTTTCTCTCTGACGCATGTTGTCGAGTTGCCCCACATTGGTATGTTCATTGTTTCACTATGTACCCCCAATTCAAAGGTGAAGGTTTCATAGTCAATCCTTGCCAAATATCTCACTAGGAAATCTATTTGTATTATGCCATCTATGATTATTGGCAGGTTATGATTGACTATGTGAAAACCGTGCTTTATTACATTCTTTTCATATTCAAGTTTCATGGACGCCAAGCACATTGTATATATATATTTTGTGGTATTTTCTGTTATTTTGTTAACCGTATTATGATTTATAATATTTCTGTCTATAAGATTGCCCTTGCATATTGATACATCTGTGCATGTATATATAAAAAATATGAATATTTTGCTACTGTGGATATCCCTTAATTTTACATAGTTATAGGTACTTACATTTTTAGCTTTTTTACTATTAACAACATATTTTGTTTTTGGTTGGAGCTCCTTTTTGAGTTTAAATAACATTGCCTATTATTGCGATTATTATAATAATAGTTATTACTATTTCTCATATTGTTATTGTTATAACTGTCATAATATCTATTACTACAATATTATTAGGTTTATTATGAATTATTCTATTTCTTCGAATTAAATTATAATTATTATTACCGTTATTAGTACTTCTCATATAAGTGCCCTTATTATAATTGCTATTATTATTATTGTTATAACTATTGTTAAAATTATTTCTCCTATTGGTATTATTGGATTTTCAAGAAAGTAATTTTGTTGTTTCCCAACAGAGGACTTAATTGTATTTTTTCACTGCCAACTTCACACTTAAGTCGCATAATCATATGTATTTTGACAGCTGACATATCATAGAATTCAATTGATTCTGCACATTAGTTTTTGGTGATACACTTCTAAATATGGAAAGTGAAAAACAGCATTTTCGGCATATTTTATTTTTTACTATAGAAACTATAAAAATACTGTTTAAACAAGAAAAAAATTATCCGATGTGTATGGAAAAGATGTGTTAAGTGAGCGCAAGTGCCAAAACTGGTTTGCAAAATTCCGATCCGGCAATTTTTATCTCGAACATGCACCACGTGCTGGAAGTCCAGTTGAAGCTGAAGGCCAGACAATAAAGGCATTAATTAATGCAAAGCGGCGAATAACAACCCGTGAGATCGCTGAGAGATTAAATTTATCGAATTCGATCATTCATGATTGTAGGTTCCTCACCTTCTTACGGAAAAAAATTTGTGCCGTCTCATTGACGTTTGTGATTTGCTTCTCAAACGCCAAGAAAATGATCCATTTTTGAAGCGTATCATCACTGGGGACGAAAAATGGGTTGCCTACAACAATATTAAGCGTAAAAAGCCTGGAGTAGAAAGGATGAACCTGCTCAAAGCACTTCGAAAGCCAATATTCATCAAAAAAAGTTATGCTATCTGTTTGGTGGGATTTCAATGGAATCGTTTATTTTGAGCTTCTACCGAGCAACACAACGATCAATTCTGAAGTGTACTGTCATCAGTTGGACAAATTGAATGATTCACTTACAGAAAAAAGGTCTATTGGTCAATTGGTCAATAGGAAAGGTATAGTGTTCCAACAGGATAATGCAAAACCACATACAAGTTTGACCCAAAATCTTTTAGAGCTTCGATGGGATGTACTGCCATACCCACCATATTCTCTAGACCTATCAGGTATATAAGCTTATATACGCTGTTTGGTCATAGATGGCGTGAGTGAGCGTATTAAGCTATCATGGACACGCCATACTTTTTTTTATGAGTTTGACATCTGTCAACATTAATCAGTGCACAATGTCAGCAATTTCGTACAATAACATACATTTTTCCTTTGGTAATCATATCCAGTTTTGTGCCAGAAAAAGAGCATAAGCAGGAAGCTCTGCTTTTCTGCTTCAATTTGAAGAAATTGGCTGCCGAATCGCATCGAATGCTTATGGAGGCTATGTTGACATTGCTTTATCGGAAACAACGTGCCGAGATTGGTTTCGTCGGTTCAAAGACGGCAATTTTGACTTGTGGGACAAAAAGCGTGAATGATTCACTTAAAGAAAAAAGGCGAATAAATAAACTATTGAGAATTATTTCTTCTTTTCAAGATGTAAGTTTTTCTTTTAAAGATTTTAAGATCAGAATTTATATATTAAAAAAAAATATTTTTATATAATTTTCTTATTTGTCTCTTTATAAATTAAAGGTTAGTTATGCATTACTTATGGACTTATTTGTTTATATAATTTTTATTTGTTTTTTTTTTTTTTTGCTTTTCAAGTTGTTTAGTTATTTTGTGAACGTCAGCCTAAGTTACTTTGTATCGGCCATGTTAATAAACCCATGAAGGTTCGTTATCTCTTGTCTAAGCTTTCTGTCTTTGCCGGCCGTCATTTTTATATTTGTGGTTGTAGATATTGTTGTTGTTATTGGCTGTTTCGTGTTGTTTCTTCTTCCGTATTCGTTGATCGTCACAAGTTTTGGGCCTATCTTCGGGTCGCTGATAGCTTCAAAAAAATTGCTTTGCCTTTCTCGAGTGACAGTTATCCCAATTTCTTAGACTCGTCAGTTGCAGCGTCGCCATATAGTGGAATCGTTCACCACTTAACCCATACTTAGGTTAAGTTTAAAGACAATTAGTCTTTGCCCGTGATTATTGATAGTCAAAGTTAGAGCGCCGTTAGGTTGCTTTTTTGATTTTGAGAAATTAAAAGCGTATTTGGCTTTGGTTTAAATTATAAATTGAAAATAAATTGATCCTATGTTTGAATTAGTACATTATCACTCCAAACTTTTCCAAAGTTCTGGGCAAGGAGACTTCTCAGAATTCAGATTGGGCATAACACACTTACCCATGATTTCCTGTTCGGTAACCAACCTCATGCTTTATGCCATTCCTGTGGCGTTCAAATCTACATTCCCCACATTTTCTATAAATGTCACTTAATCCGCAATTTCTTTTTGAATAGGACTCCTTCCATTATAGAACTGCTTAATATAATAACTCCTTTCCCAAGCCCTCTCTTTAATTTTCTGAAGAAAACTGAAATGCTCTATAAAATTGAACGACATCTTATCGCTCCCTCCAACTAACTATCGCTATCATTAGTCGAGCTGGCAATGCTCACCCATATGTGTACGTAACATGAAGTCACCAAATGAGATTATTATCGTAGTACTATATAATGGCCTCTGGCTCTTGTCTAAAATACCTTACAACAACAACAAAAAAATGTTCGTTAATTGTCAAATGTACATTCTATATGTGCAAATTTATGAAATCACATTTCATCGAAAATCATGTTTAGCGACAAAGCATATTTTCACATCAACGCCTATATTACAAATAATATTATCAAATCTGGGGATGCATCCTTAAAAGTGACAGTTTGTTGCAGTTTATGGGCTGGTAGAACTATTGGGGCATTCTTCTTCGAAAATGATCGTAAAGGAGCCATTACAGAGTATTCGGAACGATATTTAGACAAGTCAGCAAACTTTTTGTGTCCAAAATCTAACAAATTGAATGTAAATGAGCTTTGGTATCCAGAAAAGGTGCTACGAGTCACACAACCCATCAAAACTTCGGTTTTTGGGGCACAAAATTCGTTAATAGAAAAATCTTACGAAACGCTATTTTCATCGTCGTTTTTTGGCCGCCTAGATTTTTCAATTTAACAACGTTGGAATTTAAAAAAAAAAAAGGATATAACAGTTCATCACGACAACTGAAGTCCAAAAAACCTTTATGCACATTTATTGCGAAAAGTCATCAAAAATTTCGACGTTTGGAGGATGACAAAATATGTGAATAATTATGTTTCTATTAATATACGCATAAATGAAGATAAAGTTCTTAAACTTAAAAATCTAAAAGAAAATTGCTTAAATGAAAGCATTACAAGATTAAAATTTTGCGTTGGGACCATTTTCAAAAAGCTCAGCGCGACAATTCAGTTTATGACCTTGTTCAACCAATTTTCAGCATGATCAGAAAAAAATATTCACTTTCAGTAATTTCTTATATTCAGTTTTAATATAATTTTCACCTGTCTTTCTGTATTTGTTGTATGAATATGAAAATTTATATTTTAATAAATATATTTAACTTACAATATAATTTTAAAGCATAAAATGTGGCCAATAAAATCCAAAATTCCAAAAATCACATAAATTTCTGTGGATATAATATCTAAAACAGGTATTCTGCAAGAAGATATATCCTTCATCTGGAAGAGTACATACTCTTGATATAACGGCTTCAACAATCCTGCGTGCATTTAATATAACGCGGTAAAATTCAGCTATTGCAAGTAGAGTAAAATACCAAATTAAAATTTTTGGGTCTTACTGATGAACGTTTGTCCGGAAGTATATTTCCAAAAGAATTCGGAAGTGCTACGTGGTTGGCTCTGTAATATATGGTGAAGATTAGGTTATACCTTGTGGATGTATTTCGGAAGGAGGCGTTCTTATAATAATATGAAAACATACAAAGAAAGGCTATAGAGATATATGAGATAATACTGCAATACTTCAAAAACAAGAATTTTGGGACACAATGTTATATTTCATCACCGTCAGATGATCTTTGAAGAGGATGATGTGGTCACCACAGTTATCAGATATCATAAACTATTTATAAGATGAGTTGAATAGAAAACTTAAGGCCAGGAATGTTATAAGCCAACGGTTCTTCTGGATAACGCTTCTTATAAGGTGAAATGAAATTACTCCACAAACTCTGGAAAAATTGCTTAAAATACATTAAATGCTTACAAAGCAATTATTCGTGCAAAAGAGTCAGATAAAACTTTTGGAATATTGATGAATTTAAAAAAAATATGCTATAGAAGAATATTATGCTATAGAAGAATATTATGCTATAGAAACATCACACCCACTCAAACAAATTGACGGTAACTGGGCAAAAACAGATAAAGAATAAGCTGAAGTATTTGCTAAACATTTGGTAAAAACTTTTGCTCCACATGATAATATAGAAAACAAATCCCATACTAATAAAATTATCGAATAACTAATATTTCTAGTTCTTATGGGTCTTCCTCCCAAAAATTTTAAGCCCTCGGAAATTAAATCTACTATTATACGCCTTCAAAATAAAAAAAAGCTCCCGATCTAATAGCAGCTCCTATTCTAAAGCAAATTTCCTGAAAAGCATAAGCTTTAATTACATACATTTTTAATAGTATTCTGCGCACAACCCATTTTCCTTTACTCTGAAAATTTACTGTCATTAAAATGATTCCTAAACCAAATAAACCCATTAATTCTCCTTCCTCCTATAGACCTATAAGTCTCTTACCAATCCTTGGTAAGATATATGAAAAACTCCTATTAAAACTACTCTACCCAGTCCTAGTTAATGAAAAAAATTATTCCTGATCACCATTTTGACTTCCGATCGGAACACTCCACTATACAGCAATGCCATCGCATTGTTGATCTTATTGGATCCTTTCTAAAGAGGAAAGAGTATTACCCAGGAGTATTTTTAGATATCTCCCAAGCTTTTGATCATGTTTGGTATCCTGGACTCCTCTGGGTACTCAACAACTTTGTTCCTTTAACATACTACCATATCACAAATTTATATCTCTCCCAACGTCATTTCGAAATTACAATTAACTCAGAATACTCGGGAATATATTTTATTCTAGACGAAGTCCCACAGGGCAGTATCCTTTATATTATTTTATATAATATTTATACCCAAGACATCCCATTCTGATCCAAATACTATCATTACTACTTATGCAGACGATATGGCATTACTGGCTACCCATAAAAATCCTGACATAGCTTCCAATAATTTACAAACCCATATCTACAACCTGCAATCTTGATTTAAGAGATGGAGAGTGAAGGTAAATGAACAGAAGATTGCTCACATTACTTTCACACTTTATCAAGGAAAACCTACATAAATGGGTTAATAGCAACATGATTCCAAATATGATAAAGTACGTTATTTGGGACTTTATCTAGACAAGAGACTAACATGGAAAACACATACTAGACTAAAAAGAGTTGAAGCTAA
Source organism: Atherix ibis (assembly GCA_958298945.1). Lineage (NCBI taxonomy): Eukaryota > Metazoa > Arthropoda > Insecta > Diptera > Athericidae > Atherix > Atherix ibis. Next base: position 60,879,901 of record OY282607.1, on the reverse strand, counting down.
CAGACATTACCTACAACTTCTTAGCCTACTGGACAAGCGCTCGAAACTAACAATCAAAAGTAAACATCTAATCCACAATACAATTAAAAAACCTATTTGGACATATGGAATTGAACTTTGGGGCTCAACGAAATGTTCCAATTCCTATCGCGTCCAGGCCTTACAATCCGTAAAATTGTAGATGCCGCCTTTTATGTTCGTAACATCGTAAGACATCATGATCTAAATGTTCCCTTTGTTCAGGACCTGTGCATTTCTCGCTATCAAAAATTTCACTCCCATACTGCTCTCCTAGGAAACAATCATGGAAAAGTTAAGAGACAAAGGCCTAGAGATTTTCTAGCGGAATCTACTGGTATATAAGCTTAAATCCGCTGTTTTTTTATTAAAAAACACACATGTTTTTTTCATAGAACGCAAAAACAAATTTATTCAAAGTACTTGCCCTCGCTAGCTATACATTTTTCCCATCTCTCGGGTAATTTGTGGATACCACACCAAAAAATTCCTTCTCTTTCGAGGCAAACCACTCATCAAGCCATTTTCGGACGTCTTTTTAAGAATCGAAGTGCTGCTCAGCGAGCGCGTGGCTTATCGACGAAAACAGGTGGTAGTCGGAAGGGGCCAGGTCTATTGAATAAGCGGGGTGGGGTAGTACTTCCTATTTGAGTGTCTCCAAGTAGTTTCGGACCATTTTAATGTTGACTGATTAATGTTGACAGATGTTAAGCTTATAAATAAAAAGTATGGCGTGTACATGGTAGCTTAATACGCTTACTCAGGCATCTATGACTGAACAGCGGATTTAAGCTTATACTTCTGTTACCTTCTATCAGTTGGAAAAATATCGATGGGTATTTACTCCAACTTTATAATGCACAAGATTGTAAATTAAAATGTTATGAAAATCTGCTTTTTACAAAACAATTGTAGTTGGAGATAAAAAAAACAAGTTTATAAGTTTACTTATAATAAATAGCATGCGTCACAGAAAGTATAATGAAAATGACAATAATGGCTATTATCATTAATTTCATATTTAGATCAAGAAAATATTCGATAGTGTACATTATAAAAGAGTGATTGAAAAACTTCAATTACTCTTCAAAAATAGAACGATGACAAAGCCGGATATAAACATCTCTTTCACTACTTAAATTTTAAATATGTCTACCTGAAATAGCTTTAAAAAAATTACTAAAATTTCTAACAAGAACCGCTTAAGGTAATAATAGTAATATTTAATCAAAATAAAAATATTTGATGTCTATAGGAATATCGATATATCTATATAACTTATTACACGAACGTCTGCCATAAAGTGGTTTTGCAATTAAATATTGAATTCACTATTGATTTTTCTTGCAAAACAATATATTCTATTATTAAATAAAGGAAGTTTTATTTATGAATATGATTATTTTTGTTAAAAAAATAAAAGTTAACCTGTTTAATTCTTGGCTGGTTCATTTTCTTAATTTTTTTAATTAATAATTATTATGATCAGTACACATATATCAGTTGTTTAATTTTCAGAAGAAAAGAAAATCTTTTATTTAAACTATGTCAATTATAAAAATAAAAGATAATGTGAGATATACTAATAATATGCAGTAAATCTACATATTCTATATTCTAGATCCTTACCGTTCATACTTTCAAAAAAAAAGTGTATTTTATTTGTGGAGAATTTAAAGTTTTACCGATTTAAACATCTGCTGCATCTGGTACCTACTTTGAAAATAAAATCATATTGTTTGCTCAAGAATATGATTTCGTGTGGAAATTGCCAGAGCTAAGTCTGCGTTAAAGGAATCAATGAGGTTTAGACATCTAATTATTTGCTTTTCTGCTAAAGTTCTTCAAAATGTTCATATAACCGCATGCTTGCTAAGCGAACTAATGAAGTGTAAAATATTTCTCAAGATAAGATTTAGGTGTTGATGCAGTCTGGTATAAATAATATGATACTCTCGAAGTGTCATTATAAACCATTCATCTGAGAGGAGTAGTTTAGTTAAATTATACTTTGGAAGAATATTCTACTGTGAGTGAGAATATTTTTAGCCAAGAAAAGTTCGGATGGCCAAATCTTATGGAAATACAAATGAGATTCTACAGGGGAAAAAATTGGAATTTCCAATTTTTATATATTATAGTTTATTAACTTATACATAATTCATATCCGGAAACGATACCATTTTTTTACTTGAGGTTGATATAAAAATAGACTATTATTTAGCATTTTTTTCTCATTCAAATTGGATTTGTATTATTTGGTTTTATTTTACCTTTTTGTAAGATGATGAAACTGAATCTATAGTGAAGATTCTGAAAACCCATATGATTATTTTTTTAGACCCAAAAGAACACACATTGGTAGAAATGAAATTCTGTAGTTTTCATTTGGATTACATTTTATATAAAAATAGCTGATGCCTACATATATAAAAAGGTATCGGCAATTTTACGTCAGAGATTCGATTTCAGGAAATTTGTTTTGGTTTTGTGGTCTATCAAGCACAAAATCGAGGTAAGAATTTAGGAATTTTTCAACAATACCAAATTTTGCAATTCACCTTTTCTTATGACGATGATGACCATAATGATGATTCAATGAGATGAGATTATCTTGTTATCTTTTAGATGAAACTTTCGGAAAGTTTTCTTCAATATTTTTCCTAATTCAAAAGGTTTGACTCCACCTCAATGTAAATAAATTTAACTTAATGCAAATTATGGTTGAAATGAAAGTTGGAAAAATAGTAATAGCTTTTGGCAAACTATATATAATTTATGTTGCGCAAAATGAATACTGCAATCTGAAATAATCCGCAATACAACATTAGTGTATGAATACAATCCAAATTTCGAATCAAAACAAAATTCTTCATATATATTACCTTATTGTTATTTTCTAAAAATTTATTCAAGCAAATAGATATTATTTTATTTTAATTATAGTGATAAATTTTTCGATTTCCTTAGAGAAATTTTAATTGATATAATATTATAATATATTATTAAAAACGAAAGTATTTATATTTATTTTATTCCTACTTTAAAAGTTTTTAACCTTTAAAGAAATTTCTTTATAAACATCTTAGAAACAATCAACAAATTAATTGTAATTTAAAAAAAAAGGATTTTTAATAAATTTGATTTAATATATATATAACTGAACCCTCTATTATCAGACCATCTCGGAAATCAGCCAGACTTTATGTATACTTTTGAAATTTTCATATTAACAAACCTTTTTAGGTTACCTCTTAATTGTGCCATACTAACAGTATATAAAAAAAAAATATACTTAAGGCTAGTTTTCAATACTAAGGACTTCAAAACCTCGCTTCATTAGCGAACATATGAAATACACATAACGAATATGCCATTCATTTCTGAGTGGCTTATTCATTTAGTTTTGCCTCTTTTTATACATTTAAAATGGATTTAAATCTGTTTTATTATAAAACCGGCAAAAACATTGTCATCTAAATCTTTGTAGTAATCACTATCACTATATAATTTAATCTCATTTAGAGTTTCTATATTTCTAGTGTTATGTTAGAAGAAGTACCGAATACCTTCGCCTGTATCAAAAACCGTACCAAATACTGGAGTTAAAAATGGAAAGATTTACATTTATTTTATTCCTACTTTAAAAGTTTTTAACTGTTGAAGAGATTTCTTTACAAACAATTTTATATTTCTAATAGACCATATTATCAAAAAACGCATTTCATAATAGCAGATGATTTTTTTAAATGTCCTATTATGAAGGTAAGGTTTCATTCTATAATAGTTCATAAGTATTAGTCTCAGTAATAGAAGATGACAAATACTATAATCTTAAAGTCGATAAATTAATATTAAATATTGTTTCAGTGTTTTCCTTACTAATACTTCAAAGTTGGAAGTAAGTCTATAAAAATTTTTTAAAAACATGGTCGCTAGAATAGTAGAAATTATTTTTTTACGACTCACGTATCTAAATTTAAAATGTATGATTTTAACAAGCGGAAAAGTTATATAGTGAGCAGTTACTATATGTGTATGTGTATGCACTTAGTAGATGGGATTCAAAATTCCTCAATATATTTTCCATAGACATCATTCCAGTGAATTGACTAGTTGCCATTGAAATCTAAAATCAGCTGCTTGTAATTCAATTGTAAATATCCTTTCGGACATACTGTGAAATATAGATATTGTTTTTTGAACCATTGAATCAGGAACTAGAATACCTTACGTCTGTCAATTTTTACCGAATTATAACAATGAATAGCTACTCGTATTTAAGAGCAAAGTGCACCAACACTCCTTACTTTATCCCTTCGAACACTTCCCATATGCGTGACGTCCAAAACATTATGATGACATTCATAACTGATACGATTGATACCCATAAAAGCCGTAGCTGGCAGCCAATCGACAATTGGACTGCAATGATTGGTATATGGAAGCAATTTTTCATATTCTTCAAATGATAAGAACCAGGCATCAATTATTTTTGCAAATCACTAATTACGAAATTGGATTTTCAATAAACAAAATTCAGAATTGTGGCAAGTTAGTTATGATGTTGAGACAAATACTGAAGATAACTCTACTTCTATGAAGATTCGTAAATATGTTAGATCAAAAGAAGATTTTATTGCCAAGTAGATAGCCTTACTTTCGGATGGACAAGAATGCGTTTAACTGGTTACTATATACCATATAAGGGACTCGATATTGCTCAGTCTAATTTATAATCAAATTACATCTGAGTATTTGTTATCTCGATTATTTGGTGCTGGCTTTAAACTATGGTAAATTAGCGTAATAATAACGTAATAATAAAGTAAGAAATTTAGATTTACGATAGAACAACTAGTGAAAATTGTTCTAAACAAATAAAAATAAATTACAATAAGAGATAAAATAGTTCCGCGCAACATAATGATAACCCCGATTTTTCACGTAAAATTCAAAAATTTAAACCCTTAATCAGACACATTCCTATTCTCCTTCATTATTATTAATAATGAGGATTAATTTTTTTTTTATAATATTGAACCACTTTATTTGGCTGTCACTAAGCAGTATACGAACCTAATTGTATAGGGTTTTCAAAAGGGAATGATATGATTTCTTTTTTTTTTTAAACATACTAATTGTTAAGGAAATTCAAATTTTTTTTATATAATGTGAGGTACAATCGATATAGTTAAGTTCTGAATAAAATGTACTGCAAATAGCTTCCACGACTTCTTTTGCAGGAACGAATTCGATGAGCCCAATTTTCGAGCACTTTCTCCACTAAATCAAGTAGTATGTCATGAAAAGCACGTTCAATATTGACTTGTAAAGCTTGAAGAGAGTTTGCTTTATTGCTAAAGACCAATGACTTCAAATAACCCAACAAGAAATAGTCTAATGGTGTTAAATCACAACTTCTTGGAGACCATTCAATGTCATAATTTCTTGAAACAATCGAATGTGCAAACTTTTCTCGCAATAATTCGGTTGTTGCACGTGCTGTGTGGCACGTAGCCCCGTCTTGTTGGAACCACATGTTGTCAAGATCAACTTCTTCCAATTTCGGGCATAAAAAGTTGATTGTCATCGATCTATACCGCTCTCCATTGACAGTAACGGTGTTACCACCAGACTAAAAACCACACCAAACTGTCAATTTAGGTGAATGTAATGAATAATTTATTGATTTTCTTCGCACCAGAATCGACAGTTTTGTTTATTTACCGCACCACTCAGATGAAAGTGAGCCTCATCGCAGAATATGATTTTCGTAAATTGGAGAACGATTATTTTAATAACAAAATGAAATAATTTGTAAATGTTATTCTTGCGTATATCTCTTCATAATGAAATTGTAAGCATTATTAAATACAATGAAAAAAAAAACAGATTATGACATATTACTAATGGCCGAAACATCACTTAGAAATCACATCACTATTATTGGAAAACCCTATATTATTTGTAATCATACGTACAAGATCCGTAATATTGTCGATCGGATCATATATACATACTATATCGTTCGTAAGATACTTTGGTTCTTCGTAATCGTGTATTATACATACAAAATCCACTGAGTACTATCAGGGCCGAATATACAAACAAATGTATACTAATGGATACATAGACTATAAATAGTTAATTTGATCGGAAGTACAAGGGTTTCAATCATAATATCTGATCGTGTATAAAGGTTTCAATCATAATATCTTTATCCGTTTTCAGAGACAATAACAACTATCTCCAAGCAACTTCCGACTGTACATACAATAATCTTTATATAAACAATATTAGTGTATGTGTACCGTATATGATCAATTTAACTTAGGAATTTTGTAGTTTAGTACGAAATTATTCCATTGATCCTGTTTTCAGTAGTTGTGAATTTTTGGATTGTGAATACAAGAACCATTCATATACACAATCTTGTCATTTAGTAATGATACTGTACCCGATCGTACGTAATCAAGTATACAAATAATCTTTACTTTCATTACTGGGATGTATATATACCGTAGACGAGGCATTCTGTTAATCCTTATTAAATAAGTATTCCTACAGCTTAGGTCAAAGATCCTGTAATATGTATGCAAGTCCTGATAGCTATCATATCTTATACTTTCTCTATACTCGTATAGTTGTAATTATCAACTTTTGCAGGTATTCTATTATTATACTTAGTGTAAGCTAATGCCAAAGAAATATCATACTAATAATAACACAGTTTCAGTCACCTAAAGAAGAGTTTTATAAACTAAGACTGAATCATAAACTCATGATTAGACTGAATCATAAACATTCCAAGTACGAACGCTAAGTCAATGATAGCTGTTAGTAAACTGCATGATGTAGTCAAAGAGTGTTTGTTAGATCTTTCTCATTTAAACTAGGGCTTCGAGGAACATGATAAACTAAATTGATAATTTGCAATTGTGCCAAAATTGATTGACACTTGGACATCAAGTGTCTGATTACAAATTCCGTTCTTGCTTTATAGACAGCACACGCCATAACTCTATACACGTACTTCATATGAAACTGGTACCATTATCCACGACTTCTCCAGCTGCAACTACTATCAAGTCATGCTATGTGAATTTAATGTCGATTAAATCAGAAAGATCTTACACATCGGTGCCGTTAGAGAGAATTGCCTATAGAGTACTGTTTGACTCGGGCTGTCAGTTTAATTTTATTACCAACAGAATGGTTAAGTCCCACCGCGGTAAATATTTAAATTGCAGGACTCGAGTCTAAACTATTGAAGTTACATCGACAAGTAGAACTTCACCTCTAATCGATAGCATCATCAAGGTATTTCAGAACTTATAGAACAGTTGTAACTAACATCACTATTGACTAGCTACAGCACGATCTAGATATCACCAGATGGAAAATTCGTAAAAATATAAAATTAACGAATCCAGAATTTTATTTATCGAGCCCAGTCGACTTATTTATCGAGCTCAGTCGGCTTATGGGACTTTTTTATTTTCGGTGGAACGTCTTCCTCGATCGAAACAGCAAAATTTTTTTTCAAAAACGTTTGTAGATCGGATAGCTATGGGTAATGTTCAACAACAATTGAAAACTCCTATCACGTTTTGCAGGATAACTACCGAATGTCCAAACGAGCAGGTGGCCAGGTTTTGATAATAAGAAGAGACCAGGTCTGAAGTCATACCAATGACCAGAGCCGAATTGGAACGGTTAATTTTTTCGGTGGCTCAAGAGCAGGTGCACTTCAAAATATTCTACAGCTCGAGTAACGACTAATACGCAATAAAGAACTACAGCAGGAATATGTTTACTTTTTAAAAGAATATGAAATATTAGGATATATGATAGCAGTTATAGAAATATCATTAAAATTACCTTATTATTATATCCCTAACCATAGTATTCTTGAAATATACGTAGAAGGAAATCAGTGCAAAAAAAATGTAGTTACAGTTTTCATGAGAACCTCCAATTTTTACTTACTTAATGATATATTACTTACCGGATCGCTCTTTCAAGATGATGTATTAACCATTCTAGTTCGATTTAGAATACATAAACATGTATAGTTCAAATGTATCGACTAAAAATTATTCATCGAGAGAATAACAAACTCAAGTTGACAATTTGGCAAGACTCCCTAAATAATAATCTTAAGACATTCCAATTAAATACGGTTACTTATAGAACTACCTCCGCTTCATTCTTGGCAAACGAATCGGAAAATGCTCCCATTGGATTCCAAGATGGCAGCAGACGATTTTTATATGGTGAATGTCATAGCGGGATCAGTCACCCTGGAACAACTGGAATCTATCAAGATTCAACTGCTAAAATTGTTACTAGTGAAACGTAAATAGTATTCTTATTTGCCTGAAATCCTTCAGAGGATTCCCAATTCGGATTGCCGAATAAAAACCATGACTGAAGAAGTGGAAGAAGCTGGCACGAATATCTTACGGCTGAATTGGTTACCAAATACTGATAAATTTCTGATCACAAGCTAGTCTGCTACCCAGTCAACAATTACTAAGTGAACCGTTCTCTCATAAATTATACGTATCTTCGATTCCTTGGGACCGATAAACCTGATAGTGATTTTGACAAAAATCGTCCATCAGAAACTCTGGTTCGAATGATACTTTTCTTTACCAGCTACAATAAATGGCTATTTTTTTGATCCAGTTTTAAGAAACTAAATAAATTACGAATGCCCCGCTTTATCGGTTCTAGCAGTCAGGCCAACCAGATTCATGCTATTTCAGATACATCAGAAGCAGTTGTTTATCTACGACCATACAATGAAAAATCTATGCAGATTAGTTTAATCAGTGTTAACTCTAGAGTAACTTTCAAATGAACTACGACATTTCCACAGCTAGAGCTATTAAGCCGACAAAGTAACTGCCGCTTTACATTTACGTAAACTCCAAACCTTTTATTAGACAGATTCTACGATTGTTTTATCATGATTACGAACAGAGAAATTCTTACTAATTTTTGTACCCAACAAAGTTAGCCATATTTTACAGCGATCCAACCCCAATCAATGGAGATATATTGAATTCCAACAAAATCCAGCTGACCTAGTATCTACCATAGAAGTGCTCATCCTTAACGATTATTGAATTCCAGTTTGTGGTTTCCAGGTCCATCCTTCTTGAAATAAGAAGAAAGGTTCAGGCTTTCCAAAGAGTGGAAGAAGGCCAACATTCAGGAAACTAACATAACCACATCGGTGCTACTGTCCCCAGACATTAGAGATTATTTCCTAGAAACACTCGATTATCGAAAAAGCTTTCAATATCTTCTTCATGTAGTGGATTATATTTTGAGGTTTGTTCATGGCTTATACAAACGTCAAGGTTTTAACAAAATTTGTCAGAGATTATCTATTTTAATAAAACAACGGGCCGAGATGCGAGTGTGGAAATTCTTGAAATCCATCGAAATTCTAGAAGAATCTTATAAATTAAACCATCGCCAATCACTACCATCAACATCCAAATAGAAGACATTGCAGCCTTCGCTATATGTGTATGATAAGGGACTGATGCGAGTGAGAGGACGACTGCAGCATTCCACGTTACGATATGGGGTGATGCTACCATCGCACCCTATTACCAAATTGTGGGGTAAGGACCTGTATATACGGTATTTTCACGTAGGATTATTGAGATTTGGCATTGTTGAGCTTGACTCGCCAACGAGCTTGGTAACTGAAGATAAAAAAAGACGCGTTAAACCATTATTCATAAATATGTTCCTTGCGTCAGGTGAAACCACTGAAATAAACATCAAATCATGGGAGCCCTATATCATGAAAGAATTTGTCTGGATCATCTTTTTGAGAATGTTTGAGTTGCCTATTTCGGTACTCTTTGGATACACTTCACATGCCGCGGTTCACGTCCAAGTAAAAATTATTACTTAACTATGTTTGTATGTTTTATCACTAAGATGGTGCACGTTGATTTAGTGACAGACTTAACTGGCGCCGCTTTCGTTGGAGCTCTTAATTAATTCATCGATCTATGAGGTAAATCTACTTACATTAAATCCGATAATATTACTTACTTCGTGGGAGCTGATACAGATTATGATTTTTCAGCAGTAAACGAAAACGGGGAACCGTACATCTAGGAACTGGAGATAAGATGAAATTGAAAATCAAAAGGAATCATCAAATTTATTCAGTTAGTAAGTATAAAGAAACATAAAATATTAGATATTAAATTAAAATAAGCCTAAAAATTAGGCCAAGTAAATTAATAACCATGTAAATTAAATAGACACATTTTGCGATTTCCCGAATACCCTAATTACAGTTCAGTTAAAGTAACGTTTCACGGTGCGAGACGATGCTGACTAAAATATTGAACACAGCTTTACTTCTACAAAGAATCATAAATAGGGCAAAAAAAGATTCTATTGCTTAGTAGATAGCGCTACTATTAGCAGAGAAGTGAAGTATTTCCTAATAACGGATGGATAAGAATCCGTTTAACTGGTCACTATATATAGGAAACTAAATTTAAGTCCGTCTCTTTTTTGATCATTTTATTAAAGGGAATCAGTGCAGGTTAAGGGACTCGATATTACTTAGTCTAATTTATGATCATTTAATAAATCTGAATATTTTTTACCTCCATTATTTAGTGTTGGCTTTAAACCATGGCAAATTAGCATAATAACAACGTAATAATAAAGTGAGAAATTTAGATTAACGACAGAACAACTAGTGAAAATTGTTCTATACAACTAAAAATAAATTAGTATAATAGTGCAGTATAAAGTAAATAAATGTGAAATAATTAACAGAATACGAATCAAGAATAATTAAAAGTATTCAACATTCAAGCAAACTCTTTATTTTCCCGTTTCCTCTTACTCCATATTCACGTTAAAGCGGAATAAAGTAATTCCGCACAACCAGCTTTTTTTTAAGTTCATATTTTCAAAAACTATTTTACTGCATTCCTCATTCCTCAATAGTAATTTTCATTGGATTCATATCATGTGGCGGTCATTTCGTGACTTAAAGGATATGGTATTTGTCAAATTGCTGTTTGAGAATTTTTACAGAATTAGTTGGACAGAAGCAGATATTCGAAAAAGATTTCACGGAGAAAATTATTTACATTTAATAGATTAGAATAGAACTTAGACAAAAAGTTAACAGATTAAGAAGGTCTATGAGATGTGGAATCCTCTTAGAAAAGAAGGTATGATTGAATTGGTAGTGATGAAGGATTTGAATGATAGAAAGATTTATGTCACAGATTTAACAAATGGGATAAGCTATATTTCCAAAGAAGGAGTAGTAGATGGCGAAGGGTCTCTCCACCAAATCTGGTGAAGGGTCTCTCCACCAAACCTTCAAAATAATAAAATAAGATACTCCTACAATTTAGCAGTCTATACTGGATATTATATGTGCCCATATATCTAAAACAGCCAAATATAGCTACCAGAACTAGTGATAATCAGAGAATAAATTCAATTACAACTGCCTTTTTGAGTTTTTATATAAGCTAACACACAACTATACGAGCATAATTCAGCATAGTATGGGGTTAGCTTACAATATATAAAAAAAAATTTACTGACGCTTATGAAAATAGCAGTCAATTTTGACGATATATAAGGATATAATAGGGTCATTAGTAACAGCATTTATCGCAAGCCGATTTGTATCAGCTAAACTCATTTAATATTTCGGAAAAAAAATTTATAAACCAAAAGGTTGGTATTCACTTCTTTATTAGCAGATGTAATATTTACCTGTGCTTCCATTCGTGGTTTTAAATTTGGAGTGTGGATAGAAGATTAAAGAAAAAATTCATTACTTTCTCAATAAAGAGAAATAGAGGACAAGTTTCTTTTAAAATATGAGATATGTACAAGTCAATTTAATGTATTGTGAATAATTTAGGCAGAAAAAAATTATTTGGTGGAATCAGCAGGGTATCGTCTACTATGAGATGTTGAAACCTGGTAAGACTGTCAATGCCCACCGCTACCACCAACAACTGATCAAATTGCACCGTGATCTGCGTGAAAAAGGACGCATTATCAACAAAGACATGACAAGCTGATTTTCCTCCACGACAACGCACCATCGCACAAGTCAAAAATGATCCGAAACTACTTGGAGATACTCAACTAGGAGGTGCTACCCCACCCCGCTTATTCACCAGACCTAACCCTTCCGACTACCACCTGTTTTCGTCGATGGGCCACGCGCTCGCTGAGCAGCGCTTCGATTCTTACGAAAACGTCCGAAAATGGCTTGATGAGTGGTTTGCCTCAAATTTGTTTGGTGTGGCATCCACAAATTGCTCGAGAGATGGGAAAAATGTGTAGCTAGCGAGGGGAGTACTTTGAATAATTTTTTTTTGCTGTCTGAAATCAGCTTACTTGGTAACGTTTCTATATATCCCCATAGACCCGAGAGTAATAAAAATCACTACTCTAATGAATTATTAAAATCGTTTTCTTCCACACTCATCCAGATGTAGTCTTTTTAGGACTATTGTCGGAAGGACTTCAACAATCCTCCAAGCCATCCCCGAGTCCAACATAAGGGCCATGTTATTCCGCAGCACAAGGGAACGTCCAGCGCACTACTGTGCTTCTTTTCTTTCGGAAATAAAATAATACGTGCTACGTGCTCTCCGACATTTCATCTCCAGTAGGGCATATTGGCCCTCTATATTATAGTCCGAAAGTAAGTTATACTTACTGCCTACATCTTATAGTCTGAAAGGCTAAGACCAGCTACCAGAAGCCAACTTCAAACTGAAGCAATAGTCTCATTTTCGGATCTGTTCTACTTATTCCATGCATTTGGCCACTATGACGATAGTATCATCCACTGCGAATGCGATAATTCTCGCTTTCTCTAGGATATGGTGCCTGATAAATACTATCATACACAACATTCCACAATAGAGCGCCCAGAACCGAGCCCTGTGGGAATCACGTGACACTGCATCATCTCTCCCGATAGATTGTCTTGTACAATAGACTTTTACTGTTTAGGTAGTATTCTATTATCCTGATAATGTACTATTATCTTGATCCCATTTCGCGAAGTTGAAGGCATTCTTTATATTAAGGGTTATAATGGCGCAGTACTTTATGGTGCTCCTTTTCCATATTTTGCCCTAGATAGCTTTACACGCTGTGCCAACGACCAAATCAATAGCATATAAAATAGAGCGTATCCTTCTGAAGCCAAATTAGACCGCAGATAAGCCCCTTTGCCACTCGCTGAATTCCTCTAATTCATAGAATGCGCTTCAGGTCTTTACCAGTCATGTCAACAACAAAAATTGGGCGGTATGAAAAAGGATTTTTAAGTGGTAGTAGCACTAGGACATTGCGTCTTCCAAAGCTGTGGAAAAATTTTCTCCCTTAGACAGGTATTAAACAGTTCCAAAAATTAATTAGAATGCGCCACGACAGTTGCTTTTAGTATAATAGGGGGTATAGAATCTGACCCAGATGCCTCTTATCCGAAGGAGTTCATCCTGGATAAATTATGGTTTCTGGTCGCTGTCCGGACTCATGGTACCTAAATATAGTTATTGGTTACTGAGGGAATAAGGTGGTGACAATTCTGTCCAGCAGCTTAGAGTAGGTCGGAGCTGCTATGGAAAAAGCAGCCTCCTCATAACTACTGTTGTCAACTTCATCATATAGTTCCCTCTAGCATTGGCGTTTGCTCTCCTTAATGGGTCGTCTATACTCTCTTTCTGCTGTCTTATGATGCGTGGACAACGAAACTTATTGAGGCTTGCTTTTTTAACTTTGGCACGGTCTTCTCGCATATTTACACTCATTATAAACCTAGCTACATCATCATTTCATAGTTAAGCCGTAATGCCCCATACCAATAGAACATTCCTCAGGAGGAAGAAAATCTACCCAATCGAATGCCTTTACCGTCCAACCGGCTTCACCTCGTGGATTATATCCGTTGGCAGATCTACTGAGAAAATATAGAATGGCTTTATGGTTGCTATAAGGCCATTTTGTAATTTTACCATTTTGCTTGATTGTTTTTCGCCCCTGGATACTTTTCATAATTTTTTTTGTTTTAGTAAGATGGAAATTATCGAAAGACAAAGTATGAGAAATTATTCTACTAAACTAACTTTCTTGATCACATATCTATATCCCCCACAGAACTGCCATCAAGCATTACTTCGTGGGACAGGAATTGATCGAAATCAATACTCTGGTGAATTATTACTATCATTTTCGTTCACGCTCGTCCAGACGTAGTCTCTTTAGGACTGTTATCGCAAGGACTTCGCTAATCTCCCAAGCTATACTCGAGTTCAACATCACGACCAATATATTATCCGGTTTCAACGGTCCGCCAGCGTACTTCTGAGCCTATTCTCCCTGCGCATTAAATCGGGCGCAGTAAAAGAACACGTGATCCGCACTCTCCATCATCGCATTATAAGTAGAGCGCATCGGTCTCGAAGCCAATTTAAAGCATTATTGATAAGTCCGAAAACATCCAGTCATTAATTGGAATAAATTGTAACTAACATCACGCTGTCGTCGGTCTATCCACCGATTCACCACTGAGGTAAGACGGTGGGTACAAGCATATTGCACTTGTTTCCTTCTCTCATACGAGACTCGGATCGTCCCACAGCGTTCCATCAACCTCTCCGGCGGTACCGCCTCTGCTGATAATCTGTCAGTATTTTAATCGATATCATTCTGGTCATAATACAAATGCTCTTGCAAGACAATATTGGGAATGCGTACACCACACGACCTGTATCATATATATATCATTCCGCCCATAACTCAAATTATCTCATAAGACACTGTTGTCAATGCACTGCTACGTATGCAGGTTGCTCTAATTAATCCATCCGACCATATTGGCGCCGCATACAGCAGGATTGGCCCGACCACGGTTGCCAACAGAGTTCTCCTGTTCTACCTGGGTACCGCAAGGTTCGGCATTAAGCGCGACAGCGCCATTATTGTCCCAGCAGCCTTCCCACGTACGTACAGTTGGTGCCTTCTTAGTCTCAAACAACCCTTCCATGTAGTCACTGGCTCTTGAGGAAAAAGCCGGTGACTAGGACTCTGTCGATACTATAATATCCTACCTGTTTGTATTTTGTGCAAGTTTGTTTTTGACGCCAATGCTGCCACTATTTTCTTTGTTTTACTCTTATTTATATGTGCCTCAAGATTTTTTGCCGCTGACTCAATCTTGATAAAGGCCCTTCATACAGGTCTTTCTGATAGACACATAATATCAATGTTGGCGGCATATGCTAAAGGCTGGGAAGACTAACTGAGGATGGTACCACTCATGCTTACCCCTAAATCACGAATAACCAGGTTAAATAGAATGGACGAAAATGCGTCTTTTTGCCGGAGACAATTTTGGATGTCGAATGGTTCCGAAAGTGATTCTGCTGCTCTTATCCGTCGTCTTTCGCAGCGAGAAGATTTGATTTATCGCCGATATCTTTCGAGACAAGAATTTCTGGAAGCCTTATTCTCAAATATTTATTATATAGCTTTTCTGAGTAACAGTATTTGTTAGTGTATCCAAGTAGATGGCAGTTCCTACATCGTATTGGATTTGGGTAATAAGTTGTAGAAAAAAGCTGGTATATGATGTTATATAGTGTAGGGGAGATCATAGGCATTGTATGTTAATGCGAAAATACTTGAGAAGTAGCAAATGAAACATATTTTCGTTCAAAAGGTGCTAAAGTTTAGATGGGTAACATATAATAAGTGCTACACTAATTTATATTATAAATTTTTACTTATAATAGGAGCGGACCATAGTAATCAATCTGTAATATATTTAAAGGCGTGAGTAGGCACTAGCACATAACAGAAATTAATAAAAAGTTTGAATTTTCGTCAAGTAGAGACGGAAACTGTAAAATACTGTTTCTCGACTTGGAGGGAAAAGTAAATAGAGGAGGTATTATTTTGAAGTTATATCATCAAATAGTTAATGAGAAATACAATCCAATAAAAATTTTGCAAGTTTTGAAATAAAATATATGCGCACAAAAATAATGTATCAAAAAAACAATGTACACGTATCAAAACAAAACAAAAATAATAACGCAAACTATAAAAATTATAAGAACTACGATGTAAAACCCAGAGCAGCCTGAAATATGCGCACTTTTAGAGAGATTAAAAAAAACAATGCATAAATGTTTACTTTAGCGAAAATTGGATATGCGTTAGTTAAAAAATAAAATTGAAATGATATTAATTAGACAATATCAGAAAGATTATAAAAAAAAGTCAATACCAACAAGCTTATTGTCTTATTTAATTTTCTATCCTTCTATACTAATGATGCTTATGTATTTTGATATTTGATATTATTCAATTAAATTGTTTTTCTTCAAAATAAATATTTATTGCATAATTTGTTAAATTTCAAGAGCGCTGTTCTAAGAAATGTTATTTTAGAAATTTAATTAAATTGATATTTGATATTTTATTAAATAATTTTTTTTATACCAATCAAATATTGCCATATAAACAGCAACCCTAAAATTGAATATTTTTATATATTCTAATTCAATTACTTGTAGTTAATGTAAAAATGTAAGTTAGATAATTGTAAATTGATATTTAAATTAAAGTCATTTTATTATGATAAACGAACATCTTAAATACACGTATGTAGGTAGGTGTATTTATAAGTAGGTATATTTGGTTAGTAGTGTATACACATCCAAATTCGCTAAGCAAATTCATTTTCAAGAATGATTAACTTCCTAAATTATATTAATATAAACATATTCAAATCTTCTTATTTTCGTATATCCTCAAATGGAAATATTTTTTATCATTTGCTATTCTTAAAAAGATGTCATACAAATTTTATTGAAAAAAGAGAATTTCGTATGTTAATAAAATACTATATTTTGAAGAAAAAACCAAATCTTAAATTATAACCAAGTTTGAAAAGTATAACGAAGACTTCACAACATCGTATGGAATGATACAGAAGTGGTTTACTAAATTTCATTGTGATTGTACAAGCACAAATGTCTAATTTAGAGTGCTATCGAATTAATAATTATTTAAATCTATGATATTGTTTTAAAAGACCATGAAATAAAAGTGTATGAGATAGCTGATATGGTAAATATCTTAAAAGAGTATGTAGACAAAAACTTAATGAAATTTTTGGGTATGTGAACACAGTCGACAAGTTGGGTGCCACGTTTGCTAAAACCTCCTAAAAATTACATACCAGAAACCAAATTTCAATCAAATTGAAGACAATAATATTTTTATTGGTAGGAAAATGTTAGGCTACTGTTTTCTGGGTTGCGCATGGAATAATCTTCATCGGCTATCTGGAAAAAGGAAAAACAATATGGTGATTACTGAAACAAATGCCTATTTTTAAAGAATATCGTAGTTTTTGTGGTAATACAAAAAATAGGAAAATGTTGAATAAAGGGAATCTAACTGAAAGGAGAATATGTTGAAAAATAAAATGAATTTTACAAATAAATATGTTTGTTTTTGTTAAGGTCAGGTATTAATCATTTAACCCTCGTTCATATATCTTCATAAATTTTTCTATTAAATACGTGATATAAAGGATAGAAAATATATGTATTTATAAACGATTCTATAAATACTTGAACAGAAAACATACACATTAAAGTGAAAGCTAACGGAAGTTACCATTTACCATTTGTTATCTTTACCTGAAAAGGACTACAAATCTTATTCCTGATGTTAAAGTTTTACTGTAGTTCTATTTGGTAATTAAAATGCTTCCACTATATAAGCAAATTGATAAATAAGTAGAACTAATTAGATATGTGGAACGTAAAAAACCGTCTGTACTAACTAGTCGGCCAGGGAGAAGGTTTTCTGTAAACAAGATTGTGAATAAGAACTTTTATTTTCTATTCAGAGACATTTTTAATCTGGTGGTAATTCAAGGACGATCACGTGGCAACATTTTAATTACGACCTTCCTCAGAAGCTTACTATTATAGATGGCAGAACTATTTCGCTTTGCCAATTTCTAAAAAATATACACAACTTTATTGTTTATGGTCGTATGTACCAAAAAAAATTTTAATTTGGGTGGTGGGCAAAAGAAATATGACGTAAACTCTAAGAGAAATAGGTAAATTACTCAGAAAATGGGAAAGTAGAAGGCATGTTTGTTGGCTACCATTTACGGTAGATGTGACGGGGTTCTTTCATAAGGAGACTTTTTTCTTAACACTCAAATATAGCAAATAACACCTAAAGCGAATTTTTTTTTTTTTTTTGTAAATGTTTTTATAGTTTTTTTTAAACTGTAAAAATATTTACAATAAGAACATAAATAAATGCCTCGTATAGTATAAAAATATGTTTACCGAATATTTTTGTACCAAACTGACCCATTGCTTGTCAGCAATATTTGTCACGATCGTCATCAATGGAAGTTTCTTAATTTGAAGGGCCTGCACTGAACTATAGATAGCTGTTTATGAAACTTCGACCATACCGGTCTTACGCCTCGGTTTTCTAGTTTCACATTTGCTGGAACTTCCTCATCTATATGGGTTAAGTGTCTAGCGCACGGTAACCTATTGAAATTAGGTATTACCGAAAGGTCGTGGCAGTCCTCTATTTTCATACCATTCAAAAAGCTACAAAATCATTCTGTAGATGTCAGAGATTCAAACGGGTGCATAAGATTCGAACGCGGCTAAGACTTTGTAATAATTTACATTGAATATGAAGAATATCTGAGGACTGTCAAGACTTATTTCCGGTATTACAGCAGCATCCAATTTTGTGGTACTTAACAGATTACGATAGTGGATTGGGTCCTTGATCAATGGCAAAATCTTGATGAAATCTTCGTGGACAATTTCTTTTGAATGACACTTATTGTTGATTTCATTTGCGTATACTCAAAACTGGGCAGACGTAATAAGGATAATATTCCTGACGCTAACCGCTTATGTTGTATTGTTCCGGAAGTGTTTCGGCTGCTTTTATTAATCGTCACATTTAAGCCATGGTCCATATGGTCAATCAAATTAATTTCATATGCGGTTTTTCAAGACAATGAATAGAAAGCAAAGCTGTAGTCCATATTACAGTAGTTTTGCTGTTGACTCTAGCGGAGAGAAGATTTGATCTGTTCGTGCAGCGAAGCCCTTCTGCTATGAGCATCTAATTTTTAGGCTAATGGGATTATCTTGTATAAGAGGGACAGCAGATAATTGCCTAAGCCTGCTTTACACGAAACATTTTTTCTACTTTTATTCTTGTTAGTGCTGTCAAAAATTCTTGGTGGGTGCAGTGCTGTCAAAAATATGTCAATGTTTACTCCGCTACTACTTTCGAAGCAAGAAGTTCAGGAATAGAACCGGTTCTATTTTTCTTCCTACTTTTCGCTTATTTTTAACGAGAACCAATGAGAAATCATTATTTTGTCATTTGGACTTCATAACCAGATGATACGGATGTATCATTTGTTCATCAAAACCAGCTAGAAAACGTTTATTTACGTTTAGGAAATGCATATTATATCTGAAAACAATTCAGACTGAATCTGAAGACTGCATACAGTCGTTCTTGTCTAAATTTTAAAATTCTCATCGGCTGGTAGGAATGCACAAAACTCCCACTATTTTATGATGGAAATAGATTTTGTTTTAATTTTCCAATTGTAGCTCAAGTATTTCTAAACTATTCTGTGTTTTCTTATGTAAGCGGATTGTGATTTATTAAAATTAAAATAAAAACAAAGAACGTGCAGATATTATTTATATTTTTATGAGAAAATAGATTAAACATCATTTCTAAATAAGAAACTTTATTGCAATAGTATTTAATTGGTTAATTCAGGTAAAATTCGTTAATTTTTGACATTCAGTGCAGGTTAGTTGTCCATTTTTTATATCGGAACTTTCACTGCGTATGCGTAAAAACTATCTAGGCATGCAACTTCAAAAATAGCCTCATGTGATGCGGGCTTTAGTCAGCAACGTTATATGGCTAAAATTGCTATATATATTTTTGTGAGTATGGGAAATATAATGCTTCCACCGCTATCCCGTATTTGGATCATTTAATGATGAACGTCTTCATGTATAATATTGCCTTTCAACTTAACCAGCTCGCTGGGTATCCCGTCGCCTGCGAGCTACTTTTGATTTTTCAGTCAACAGGGTGCTTTTGTAAATTTTATATTACTTGTTGTTGGCACTCATATTATTATTAAGCAGTTCATCCAAATATTTCAGCTTTCCTTTTAATATATTCTTCTGACAAAAACTCAGATCACTCTCTATGCTGCTGTATGATGAGCTTCATAGTGTAAGTTATCTCATCATGTACGAGGTAAGGTCAAACTTTCAAATTTTAGTACAGTTGCATATGTTTATTGATTTCACATACGTATTGTTTATCTAATGATTTTTTTCCTTTAATTCTCGACACGTGTTTGCCAAAATGTTTTCTCTGAGAAATCTTTTATTCATAAAAAATATCGCGACTACAACCGTTTTGAGTCACTACGATCTAAAAGTTTATGGGGCACAAATATAGTCAATCCTCTTTAGTTATTTTCAGTCCATTTAAATATTTGTTACATCTCCAAGCTAAATGGCTTTGCTTTTATTTCTGATTAATGCCAATAGTTTGTACGAATAATTTTATTTGGTATTGTGATTTTATTGAATCAAATTGTTTGTTTGTCTTTGATAATTGGGACATCAGCAAAGTAGTGCTCCGAGTCTATGTTGGCAACCCTAAATCCTCTTTTATTTTCAAAGTTCTAGAAAAACTAACGGCTAAATATTACATACATAGTGGTCCTTTTTGCTGATCCTTAGGTGGTATTTTAAATAATTTTATGCGCAAACTAAGTACTTTTAATGATAATTTCATTTACCTCCGCTCATACCGTTACCATTGGTATGTTCATTTTATTTAGTTCTCAAATTATTCTTATTGGCATGGATATAAACTATGGGTTCCAATGCTTGAATCGTAAATAAAAACGATATTTACCCTGTTTTGTAAATACTTTTTTTTTATTTATTTTGCAATTACAATTGTATTGTAACAAGCAGATTTACATAACATTTTGATTAATTTTCAAAGCACAAATCACCCAAATTATGTATTCCAATGCCGTGGAAATATTTCTTTCTTTAAATAATTTCTACAAAAAAATACCAGTTATACGTGTATTAATACACCAATTAACTATACAAATTATTTTCATTTTCATTAGTACTTTCTTTGGCGCATGCTATTTATAATAAGAAAGCGTATAAACATTTTTTTATCTGCAATTAAAATTGTTTTGTAATAAGCGGATTTAAATAATACTTCAATTAGCAATCTTGTGCGTCATGAAGTGGGAGTAAACACCCATCGGCATTTCTCCAACTAATGGAAGTTAGATTGCTCTAGAAAATGTCTAGGCCATTGTCTCTTAAGTCTCCAATGAGTGTTTCCGGTGAGGGAAGTACAGGACAATTCTCTCACAAGTGGATTATGATGATAGGATAAACGGGAGTGGAATTTTTGATAGCGGGAAATGCACAGGTACTGAACAAAGAAAACATTTAGATCACGATGTATTACGGTGTTGCGAACATAAAAGGGGCCATCCACAATTTGGCGAAGGATCTTGGATTGTAAGGCCTGGACGCGATTGGAATTCGAATGTTTCGTTGAACCCCAAAGTTCAATTCCATATGTCCAAATAGGTTTTATAATTGTATTGTAGATTAGAAGTTAACAATTTTGATTGTTAGTTTCGAGCGTTTGTCCAGTAGTCAAGAAGTTGTAGATAACGTCTAGTGACTTCAAGTTTTTTTAGTCTAGTATGATGGTTCCATGTTAATCTCTTATCTAGGTAAAGTACCAAATAACGTACTTTATCGTATTTTGGAATCATGTTGCTTTTAAGGTATAAATGGGTAGGTTTCCCTTGACAAAGTGTGAAAGTAATGTTAGCAATCTTCTGTTCATTTACCCTCACTCTCTACATCTTAAGCCAAGATTGAAGGCTGTGTATGTGGGAACTTTACAAATTGTTGGAAGCTATATAAGGATTTGTACATACAAGTATGGACTTAAATCATGGTAAATTAAAATGTTATGTAAATCTGCTTGCTACAATAAAATTGTAGTTGCAGATAAAAAAAACCTGGACCAGCCTCGTTTAGAAAACTGAAAATGACTACTCAGACGGAACTTGAATTGGCCAAATCGATACACAGTTGAGGTGTTGTAAAGTGTATACAAACAAACAAAATTAAAATAAAATTGTTTAAAAAATACTCTCGTTTCTTTTCTCACACATCTCATATTTTTTGAACTTTAAAAGTTTTTTGATACTAATTTTAAAGATTCGATATAATTTTTTTAGCCTTAAGCTTAGATTACACCGTGCGTCTAATATACGCGCTTAAAGTTCTGTGTCAAATCGTTTAATTGTACTAACAATTCGCCGGTATATTACACTAATCGTGTGACTACATGATCTTTGGGCGTTTTAAGAATGTAGAAGAGGAAATTCGGCGAACCTATACATGATTTCATCGTTCTTGCTTCTCCATATATCGTATAACATATGACGTCGTTCATGTTACTCGTTGCGAACTCATCAGTTGTGCGCCATTTATTTTGACATTTGACAGTTCCCATATTTATTGTGCGCCTGCATGTTAATTATATTTTATTTAATTTTTTGCTTGTCATGTCTTTGTTGATAATCCGTCCTTTTTTCACGCAGAGCACGGCGTAATTTGATCATTTGTTGCTGGTAGCGATGGGCTTTGACAGTTTCACCAGGTTTCAACATCTCATAGTAAACGATACTTTGCTGATCCCACCAAACGCACAGCATCGTCTTCCGTCCGAAGCGATTTGGTCTTGGGGAAGATGTTGATGGTTGGTCCGGGATCAACCCACGATTTCTTGCGTTTAGGATTCTCGAAATATATCCACTTTTCATCGCCTGTCACAATCCGCTGCAGGTACGACTTTCTTTTTCGTGTGGCGAACAAGATTTTGCATGTGTTTTGGCGTCGCTCAATCTGCCTATTTTTCACATCATGCGGCACCTATTTTCCGATCTTACCAATCTTCCCCATGGCAGGGAGACGCGTGGAAATGGCTGGTTGAGTAACACCCAATTGCTCCGCGAGCATTTTTTGCGATTGGGTATCGTCTTCGACCAAAAGAGCCTGTAATTGATGGTCCTCAATTTTCCTAGGCCGATTTTTACGCTTCTTGTCCCACAAGTCAAAATTGTCGTCTTTGAACTGACGAAACCAATCTCGGAACGTTGTTTCCGATAAAGCACTGTCACCATAGGCCTCCATAAGCATTCGATGCGATTCGGCAGCCGATTTCTTCAAATTGAAGTAGAAAAGCAGAGTTTCCCGTATATGCTCTTTTTCTGGCACAAAACTAGATATGATTACAAAAGGAAAAATGTATGTTGTTGTACTAAATTGTTGACAATGTGCACTGATTAATGTTGACAGATGTCATACTCATAAAAAAAAGTATGGCGTGCCCATCGTAGCTCAATACGCTTACTCACGGCATCTATGACCAAACAGCGGATTTACGCTTATACACCTGGAATACTTCCATAAGTGTATTAAACAATAACTTAAATAGTAGGAAGCTTAGTATTAATATGGGAAAAAATATTTTTTGGTCATGGGTCATTTATTTACTGTGCTACATATTGACTGAATTTCAGGAACAGAAATTAAATAAAGAATAAAATAGCTTATGGAAAATAGTACCAGAATCACTACACCTTTATAAGTAGGACTGTATGGATGAACTGTCTCTAAGGAATCCCTCCGGTAATGTATAGTATCTGTTGAGATAGACAAATTTTTTCTTGTAGAGTTATTTGTCTATGTCAATAATCCAGCAACCATTGGCGAATTAAAATTGAACATTGAACATCAAATTCGTAAAATAAGAGCGGATATATTGCACAAGGTAGTCAAAAATTGAAACCATCGTATTCGGTTCTGTAAACGGAGCAGAAACAGCCATTTGAATGGTGTTGTTTTCAGAACATAATTACACCAATTATAATGGGTTTTCCGAATAAGAGTGGTATGATTTCTTTTCAAGAAAAAGCACACTAATTGTCGAGGAAATTCAAATGTTTTTTATTTAATGTGAAGTAAAATCGATACAATTAAGTTCTGAATAAAACGTCATTCAAATGGTCTCCACGACTTCTTTTGTAGGCACGAATTCGATGAACCCAATTTTCGAGCACTTTTCCACTAAATCAAGTCGTATGTCATGAATAGCACGTTCAATATTGACTTCTAAAGCTTGAAGTCAATAAAAACTTCAAGCTTTAGAAGTAAATATTTTCTCGCAACTCCAAACTTTTCTCGCAATTCGGTTGTTACACATGCTGTGTGGCACGTAGCCCTGTCTTGTTGGAACCAGATGTTGCAATCTTCCAATTTCGGCCACAAAAAGTTGGTTATCATCGATCTATACCGCTCTTCATTGATAGAAACGGTGTTACCAGCTTCATTTCGAAAGAAGTATGGACCGATGATTCCACCAGACTAAAAACCACACCATACTGTCAATTTAGGTGAATGTAATAGTTGTTCATGAATAATTTGTGGCTTTCTTCGCACCAGAATCGACAGTTTTGTTTATTTACCGTACCACTCAGATGAAAGTGAGCCTCATCGGAAAAGATGATTTTCTTTAAAAAATCGTTATCGTTTTCAAGTTGTTCCAAGACAAAATCAGCAAATTCACGACGTTTACGGTGGTCCAATGGCTTCAGTTCTTGAGTGATAACAGTTTTATACGGATGCAAGCCCAAATCCTTTCTCCAAATCTGAAGCCATTGGACCACCGATAAGAGAGACATCTTGGAATCGAAAAATTGCGGTCTTTTTTATTTTATACGAATGCAAGCCCAAATCCTTGTTGTGGTTTGATACAGTCCCAATTCAGCAACACTTGCCTGAACGGCAGCAATATTTTTATTACTTCGAGTGGTTCTTTGTATTATTGGCACTTGAACATTATGTAATTCGACGAATAGCGAGTACAGTTGGACGATTATTACGACCATAAAATGGCAAAAGCGGACGAAAAGTTGCAATTGGAGAACGATTATTTTGATAATAAAATTGAATAATTTGTAAACGTTGTTCTTGCGTATATCTCTCCATGATGAAATTGTAAACACTACTAAATACAATGAAAAATTGACAGTTAGGTGTCAATTCACCTAAATACAATGAAAAAAAGGCAGATCATGACATATTACCAATGGCCGAAACGTCACTTAGAAGTCATATCACTCTTATTGGAAAACCCTATACTTCAAAATAAAACAATAAATTTTGTTCTTCCACATTTCTTTTTTATTTTATTTGGAAAGAAACAACATATTAATTTTACTAAAAAACTCTGTATTTAGAAATTTTATTTGTAGTAAATATAATAACTATTGTTTCTTCCATCTATGTATATTTATTTTCTACTGTAAAACCATTATTCGTATGAATTTTCTTAATGTGGGCTTTACCAGCAGAGTTTGAAAAGACAATTTGATTTGATCGTCAGCTGATTCATTTCGATTTAGGAAAAATAACTCCAAAGAGAAGATATCATGAAAGTTTCAGCAATGAATACACTTGGACAATATTTTTTTATAAATCACTTGCGCTAAAGGAATTATTAATATACTGATAATTTTATGGTACATCGGGCGTGTAGTCGGTGCACTTTGCTCTTAAATTAGATTATAATAATTTGGGAAAACCAAGTGAGACAAAGCATTTCACATTCTGATTAAACCGTTAAAAAATATGTCTATAATATGTAGTGCGTCCATAAAGGGAATTCAGGGTAAACTGATGTGAATTTTTGGCGAATACGGAGCGTGGTTGATGAGAGAAATCCGTTTTTTCATCAAAAATTCGTGCACTTTTTTGGTCTTGTGAGGTGGTGCAATATCGTGCAATAAAAACAGCTGTTCTTCTGCTGGATATTCAGGTCTAACAAAACCAATTCTTTTCCACAAACGATCTAAAATGCCTAAATAGTATTCTCCATTAACAGTTCGACTTTCTGGAACAAATTCCTTGTGGACAATACCCTTCGAATCATAAAAAGTAATCAACATTGTCTTGATTCGAGACTTCTGAAAACGCAATTTTTTTTTGTTTTGGCTCGCCTTTGGACTTCTATTCAGCAGATTCACGCTTAGTTTCAGGGTCATATTTAAAGCACCATGACTCATCACCAGTTATGATCGAATCAAGAAAATCTGGATGGTTTTTAGCAGTTTCAACAATGTGTTTGCAATGCTTCACACGAGCGATTTTTTTGGATTGGTAAAACGATTGCTGTTTTCTATCTTTGTGGACAATTTCCAGAAGAAAAGGATGGATGGAAAAGCTTATGCAGTGGTTTTACCAATGAAGAAGTATACAGGATATACTATCCAGACCAGCATATTTATGTGTATCAAGATCTCTAAGAACTTTTCCAACAGTACAAGTGTGAAAATTAATATTCTCCGTTGAAAATTCAATGCGCTTCTATATATGAGAAAAGGCACAATTTGGAGGAGCGGGAGATATGGCAAAGTGGACCCCGAAAAAGGTCCCCGGCCTTGCCTTTTGAGCTGACAACTGGAGTTTTATTATGAAATAGCGCTGGGATAGATGAGCAAGTGGAACTTGATTTAATTCCTTCTTATATATATTGAGTTTTGTTTTATAGAGATATTAATTTCAAAATATTTTGTTATTATCCATTTTATAAAAGATTGTTTAGCTCACTTCATTGTTTTAGATTTGAAAAATACTGCAACAAAAGTCGTCAAAAATTTCGTCTCAAATGAATTTCTTTTATTACGTTAAAAATAAAATGAATTTCTCTTTCAAATATATTACTGATGACTTAATTTTTTTCAGTACTTCTCACTATATTTAATTTTAAAATGCAGAATTTCTAACTAGGAAACCAATTATTTACTATTTATAATACATAGCTTCAGCGTGCTATAACGAGTTCTTTAAAATTAAAATTTGTGCATTAATTAGAAAAAAATTATTAGAATTATAATTAATTTATAAATTATTAATTGTTTTATATAAAAAATATCACATTTAATGCTCTCTAAATATTCTGCTAGTTTTAAAAAAATATATATTTCAAATTTATAATCATTTAATTGTTGACTTTGTCAACTGTAGTTTATGAATTTCAAAAGTGAAAACAAATACTAATTAATTAACTAATGAATATTGTAAATAAAATAAATAGAAAATAAAATTATTCATTTATATTCTCATCTGATTTGGTTCATATTTCAATAATTTGCTTACTGACAATCGTAATTAGAAAGTAAACTCTGTATTACCAGTAATAACCTTCATATTTGCATATAAGCTTCAATATTTTTTTGCACTTTATATAATGAACTCATTAACGCAATTCAACTTTTTCATTATAGAGTAGTTTTCTATACTGTTGAATAAATTCTGTATGATAATAAAAAATAATTCTTTCTGCCGTATTTTCTGAATATGTTAATAAACGCATGAAAAGCTTGCAGCATAATTCATAGTTTTTACGGAAATTTCATGTTTAAATTATAGAAACTCTTTTGTACTATTTTTTGAAAAAATTGTTTTTATAACTATTATAAAAAGATAGTGTTTAATTAAATGAATAAAAATATAAGTTAATAACAAAAACTCATTCAAACTATATACGAGTAGACAAAGTTTGGTTGCTCTTGGAGATATGAAACGAGTTTATTCAAATTTGCTTTTAATTTAAAAATGGTGATAATTTCTAGAAAACTTACAAGTACTTCTATTATAGTACAACTAAAAAGCTCTCAATTAATTTAATACAATTGCAATAAAACTTTATTAATATATTATATTATAAGAAAAGTTAATATAAAAAAAATCGCAATAGTTAATAAAGTACATTGCTAATTTTTTTTTAAAAAAACAGGTAATATACACGTAGGTGAGAGACCATAGTTTCTAAATTTTTCTGCTATTATAAGCTTTGTAGAAATATTTGCATGAATCCAAACTTTTGTCAAATAAAAATCATAATGTTAAGAACAAACGGATCAAGTTCTCAGTATTAATTTTGTTTTTTTTTCCGACGGGATTTGAATTTTAACTTTCATGAAACAAACTATAATTAACTAGTGTTAGATTTATTTATTAGAAATATATTTGCTAATTTTGGAAAATTTTGAATTTTTCCGAAAAAGTCAATTGCTTGCGCTTGAATATAAGTAAAAAAGCGTAAGATCGTGGCATTATCAAGATAAAACTTTCGATATGAGGCTCTCTAATCGACATTTTCTATATGTTTGAAAAAAATTAGGAAGATGTATAAAATATTGTAATAAAATACACATACACGTATACTGGAACATTTCCGATTCAACTTTTTTATTTTATTTTTTTTTTTTTTAAATGATATCTACAACTACTTATGCTAGTAACAAGCAGATTTTTTAAGGGAATATACAAGGACATGAAGACATGTGGAGTTTCCTCAGAACAGGGTAATTTTATTTTATAATTTTAAAGAATCTCTTGGCCATCGCCGTTTTAAACGTCGATGGGTGTATACTGGAAGGGTGGGAGTGAAAAGTTTTTTATTTTGTGTTTTTCATATTTTCATTTCGATTACGATATTTTGTCTGGACTTGATTATTTGCCTTTTTTCCTTATGAAGTAATATTATTTTAGTTGTATTGATCTACACACAAAATATTATATCAGTTTAACCACCCTAAAAATCGATGGACGCAGTAGAAACATTCATGCATGAACTTTTAGATGTAGAAATGAGTCAACAAAATATTGCCTATTTCTTAAATAAGCTGCTAATCAAACAGTTTATTTTCATCTTGTATATTAATACTTATTTTTATGTGATAAATAAGTAATGAAATTTGTTTAGAATTTCTTTATATATTTAAAAAAAAAACAATTTAAAAAAAAAACAAATTTGTTTAGACAAAAAAAATACATGTTTAAAAATTCATGAAAAATTTGCCATAAGTTCAGCTTTAAAAATAATTATTTAAAAATTATAAATAATTTAATGGAAGAGAAATATTTCGTGTTCATATACAATGGTATGATCCATTAGTTCGTCTTAGCATAAGAAATTGTATCAATAAAACCCAAACAATTCGTTTTGATTTAATCAACTTTCAAATTTTCTAATTAATTATAAAATAGACACGTAAATAGTCTTCTATCTTTAAATAGTCGTCTATGATGAATACGAACATAATTTTATTTAATACAAAAACAATATGCACTAAAATAAAGTGCACCAAGTTGATTTTACAGAAAAAATTTTTTATAAGAAATATCTGCTGGGCATTATTGTTCTAGGTTTTCGTGTATAGAATTGTGAGAAAAAGCATAAAATAATTACAAAATTTAATTAAATAATATTTTTCTCTATTAAGATAATTTTAATATAAATAGAATAATAGAATAGATCGGAAAGAATATCTTAATACTCGTAAAATAAAAGAGTTCAAGTCTGCTTTTAAATCTTTTACAAATATTTTTTATCTGAAGCTAAAAATAGACATTATTTTAAAGAAAATATAGAATGAATATTTTGGTTTAAAACAATAAATAAAAATTTTAATAAAAAATTGCTATAAAAAAATTAAAAAGTGTAAATTTGAAAACATGCGCATTTAATTAGTAAATAAAATATTTAAATTTTTATTTTTATTTTTTGATTTTAAATGATATCTACAACTACTTATGCTAGTAACAAGCAGATTTTTTACGGGAATATACAAGGACATGAAGGCATGTGGAGGAAAACACCTCAGAACAGGGTAATTTTATTTTATAATTTTAAAGAATCTCTCGGCCATCGCCGTTTTAAACGTGGATGGGTGTATACTGGAAGGGTGGAAGTGAAAAGTTCTCTTCCTATAGGATTAGGGTGGAAGGATAGGTGTGAATGGAATTTTTTATATCGGGAGATGCATAGTTCACGAACAAATGGAACATTTAGGTCACGGTGGATAACAGTGTTTCGCACATAAAAGGGGGCATTGACAATTTTACGAAGGATTCGGGATTGAAAGGATTGGATTGGAAGGGAGTTGGAATGCTTAGTCGAACCCCAAAGTTCTAGACCATATGTCCATATTGGTTTCAGAACCGTATTGTATAGTAATAGTTTACTTGTTGTTGTGAGTTTTGATTTACTGTCTAGGAGACGTAATAATTGTTTGTATCGTCCGTTAATTTCACGTCTTTTAGTTTTCGTATGAAGGTTCCAGGTTAACCGTTTGTCGAATATAAGTCCAAGGTAACGTAAGCTATTTTTTTGTACAATAATACTGCCGTTTAGGGTTATGTCAGGAATTTGTTCTCGGCAGAGTGTGAAAGTTACATGAGCAGATTTTTGCTCATTTACCTTCACTCTCCACCTTTTGAACCAAGTTTCTAAGGAGTGGATATGGTTCTGTAGGATACTAATGGCTGTGGAAGGATCTTTGTGATGTGTCAGGATGGCTGTATCGTCAGCATATGTTGCGGTTAGGATGTTGTTGTGGCAAGGAATGTCATGGGTGTAAATGTTATATAGGATAGGACCAAGGATACTTCCTTGAGGGACACCGGCGGAAATTGGATAAATGTCAGAGTACTCCATATTTTCAGCTACCTGAAAATATCTGTCTAAGATTTAAGGATGTGGAAATAACTCGAAGGTAGGACTCGCTGCAACTTCCAAAGCAATCCAGGGTGCCATACACGGTCGAAAGCATGCGAAATGTCAAGAAACACTCCTGGGCAGTATTCCTTTCGCTCTAGCGAACACATACTGGGCAGTATGTAGTCGACTACGCGATGACACTGCTGGATAGTGGAAAGCTCAGGTCGAAATCCAAACTGATGCTGAGGAATGACATCCTCGGTTTCAAAAATGGGATAAAGGCGTTATAGGATTAATTTTTCTAGGATTTTTGATAACATGGGAAGGAGGCTTATAGGTCTATATGAGGTAGGAAGATTTTTGAGCTTATTGGGTTTTGGGATCATCTTAATTATGGAAAACTTCCACAGGGAAGGAAAAAATGATGTGCGGAGGATACTATTATAAATATAGGTTATAAGGACGAAGGTTTTTTGGAAATTTGTTTCAGGATTTCTGAAGTTATGAGGTCATATCCTGGGGCTTTTTTATTGGAAAGGTGTTCTATTGTGAATTTAACTTCGGAAGGAGTGAAAAACTTAGGAGGTGGACTTATGGGCAACTGAGTTGATATTTGTCGGAATAGTTGTTCGTCATGCAGAATGTCTTGGACATATTCGTGAGGCTTAAAGATGTTTTCTAAGTGTTTGCCGAAGATGTAGGCTTTCTGTTTATCTGTTTTTGCTCAGGTTCCGTCGGTATTCCGGAGCGGGTGTGTAGCTGTTTTGTATTTGAGAATTCGTCGGGTAGCTGTCCAAAGTAACTTACTGTTTTGTATAAGTTGTCTTGTATAAGTTGTCAGTGATTCTGTGTATTCAGTAAATCATTCGTTGTTATAATTAATTATTTCTTGTTTCAGTTCTCGTTGTAGTTGGTTTAGTTTTTTCTTCCCATTTGGCATTCTTGAACGTTGCCACTGGGCCCTGGCTCGACGTTTCTCGCTTATCAAGCTGCGAATTTTTTGCATGATTGGTTTGTTATGAGTTATGTGGGCGTTAGTGATTGAGTTCTGTATGCAGACAGTCAAGTCGTTTACGGCATCGTCTATTTCTCGTACGTTCTTTAGGCTTTGTTGTAAATGAATCTGTTGGTCTAAGTTCTGTCTGAAAATGTCCCAATCAACTTTCCCATTTACAAGTTTGTCAGGATAGGATTTTAAGGAAGGAGAAGTGTCTAGTGTTAGGAGAACAGGGGAATGGTCGGAATTCAGGTCAAGGGGTGTATCTATGGAAGTATTAATGGAATGTACGGGTGTGGTTATGAAATAGTCTAGAATATCGGGAAGGTTTCTGGCACTGGTCGGCCAATATGTGGGCGTGGGAGGAGATAGGACCTCAAGAGTGGTATGGGAGAGGAGTTCTTGGAGAATCTTTCCTCGGGGATTCGAAATACGGCAACCCCATTTAGGGTGCTTCGCATTATAATCTCCTCCCGCGATGAAGGATTTTCCAATTGATTTGAAGAAGGAAGCAAATTGTATGGGAGTTAATTTTTTATTTGGAGGACAATAAACGGATGCAACGTTAAAGGTAAAGGATTTACATTGAAGGGTAATAACTATTGACTGAAGGGATTCGGTGGCAGTTTGTGAGTGGAAGGAATGATTTAAGGAATTTCTAATAAAGATGGCAGTTCCACCGTGTGCTGCGTTGTCTGGATGGTCAGTTCTGTATGTTTTATAGTCACGTATAGCAAAAAACGAACTGGACGTAAAGGGAGTTTCTATAATCAGTGCAACGTCTATGCGTTTGTTGTGTAAGAGAATGTCTAGTTCTTGTCGGTGTTAAGTCAGTCCGTTAGCATTCCAGAGAAGGATGGATAGGGATTTATCGGTTGACGAGGAAATGGCGGTTGTCAAAGCAGTTAACAGAGGAGTGAGAAGAAGAGTAATTTCTTGAATTAATTTGTTAGTTATTGTAGAAAGAAGTGTTGTTAGGTCTGAGGAGGAGGATAATGGGGGAGGAATAGGAACATGACTACCATTTTTCTGCTGTTGTTGGTGCTGCTGCTGATGTTGTGGTTGCTGTTATTGTTGATGAGGAGGTTGATGTGGATGGTTTTGTTGTTGAGGTTGTTGTTGCTGCTGTCGATGATGTGGATGGTTTTGTTGTTTCTGCCCAGATGCAATCTCAACGATGATGTTGAGGTTGTTGTTGCTGAGGAGGTTGATGTGGATGGTTTTGTTGTTTCTGCCCAGATGCAATCTCAGGAAATGTCAGGTTTCGTCGCACTGGCAATGATGTTAGTCCCGTCTTATTTGTGGATGTATTATTATTTGGGCGTATTTTTGTCTGCAGCATTTTATATGTGGAGCAGCCTTTGTAGTTTGCCGGGTGGCTTCCAGCACAAAGTACACACCTTGCTGGATTGTCTCGCGTTTTAATACATTCAGTGGTCAGGTGTTCCCCTGCACATTTTACGCATTTTGGCTTATGCCGACAGTATGATTTAGTGTGGCCGTACTGTTGACATCTGTGGCATTGAACTATGTCCTTAGTGGGATAAGGCTCCTCCACTTTGATTCTTGTATAAACAAGCGTTTCCAGATCAAAAATGGTTTTGTTGGTAGCCGCTTGTCTTAATGAGATGAAAAACAGAGGAAGCGCTGCGTTTCTTTCTTTTGTCAATAGCACGGCCAATCTCAACAAAATTTACAATGTTTTTAATAAAGATTGGCGGTGGCTTCACGGTTTCATTTGGTGAACTGATTCGCTCTGGCTCGATATCCATACTTGCCAGTATTTGAAACCTATTGGTGGTGCTAGTTGTTGGTATTTGTGTTTCTGTTTTTTTATTTTCAATATCATTTAAATTACTTTCGGCGATGTGTTCGGCGTATTGGTCGATCCAGATGGACTGTTTGGTTGTTTTGTTTTTGGCCTGCCGAGTGGCCGCTGGAAATCTTTCACTGACTCAGTGTCTGCTTCGGTGTCCGTAGCAGATAGCATGACTTGCCTAGCGGTGCTAGCCATTACAGTTACAAGAAACACAAAACGAAATAAACTCGGAACTCGACAAAATGAACTCTTCCGTTTGTGTTTTAAGCAATATAAAATTTTTTTTTTCCAATACTGAATCACTTTAATTTCCAGTGTTTTTTTTTTTTAAATATTTATTATTTATTATTAATAAACGTGTTTGCTTTATTTTTTTTTCAACACTTTTCACACAATTATCTGTACGTATTAAAAGTATAATATTATATATTATATTTTGTATTATATTAAATAATACAAAAGTGAATTATTTCGCTTTTGTACTTATTTTATTTCACTTTTATTTTAATATATTTTTGCATCCTAACTGTTTAGGTATTTATCGATCGATATACGTAGAGAGATACGTACGTCCGCACTGGTACGCAGTGTGGACCAGACTCACCCCTTTTTATTTTTAAACATTTTTTTTATTTTTATTTATTGATATTTATAACTGTAACTATTGTAATACATAGATTTTTTAATACTAATTTAAAAATTAAATAACTTTAACTTTACTACTCGGAACTATGAGTGGCAGATTTTGCGAGGGTTTTCTCAAATTTTAAAAAAGTCTCGAAGCCATTGTTTGTAAAGTAGTGTTTCTGGTGAAGGTTATTGCTGAAACCTTATGAAGTCGGTGTTTTAAAATAATACTGGAGACAAGCATGAAATTTGTAAGATATAGAATGGGGCATCAGCAATTTTACTAAGAATGTTAGATTGAGGGGATTGTATATGACGAGAATTGGAAATATTAAAAAAAAGTAATGTTAATGCTATTTTTGGAACAATTTAATTGTAAACTACACTTTAAAGTAGTTTGTTAGAATGATATATATCGGCAGAAAATAACCTTCATCCTTTTGGCTGTACTTCCTTGCAGTTGCTAGATCTCCATGGAGTGCCTCCCTAGATAGTGGATAAGACACCACCTATCATATTGATAGTTAATGGAACATCGTGCCTGGTACAAACCAAAACTATCTAAACAAATTAAAAAAAACCGTATTTGACACATAGTGAGTGGCTGGGTAGTTGGTATCTGATGCCAGGTAAAAGGCAGCCGAATTTTTGTACCTAGCGATAGATATGAAATGTATATTGATACAATTTTAAAATGTTATTAGTTAAAAATAACAACCTTATGGTTGGATTCACAGTACGGACGGCTTTGTAGAGTGAGCAAGCAGGCTCTCAGTTGCCGTTATATAGGGTGGACCATAAATGTGGTGCAAATTTAAAAGTTGCATTTTAAAAAGTAAATAAAAAAATAGTGTATATTTTTTCAAATTTCCGATTTTATTAGAAAGATTGAACATTAAAATTTAAGAGTGAAACACAACATCATTTAAATGACTGCCACGGCTGGCCTTACAGTACCCCATTCGCTCGACCCACTTTCGCAGTACATTTTCGATTTTCTGGGCCTGTATCTCTTCAATGGCAACTTTGATTTCGTATTTCAATGCCACAATTGTCTCTGAATGGCTTGCGTAACATTTATTCTTAATGGCTTCTCACAGAAAATAATCCAACGGACTCAAATCATAGCTCCAATTGACATCCGAATTTCGGCTGATTAATCGGTTTTCGAAAGTTCTCAATATTTCCCAGTTTTCTGGGAATGATGTTGTGTTTTGTTCTTAAATTTCAATGTTCAATGTTTCTAATAAAACTGGAAATTTGAAAAAAATATACACAAGTGTTTTTTTTATTTACTTTTTAAAATGCAACTATTAAATGGTTCACCCTTTAATATGACCGCAATGTTGCTTTGGTGAAACACTTCGCCAAAGCACTAAATAATAAGACAAGTGAAAGGAGCAAACGAATATTAGTTCTACCCGAGACCAAAATAGAAAAGTTCTCTGTGTTCATTAAGGTTGGCGGGATGGGGGAGAGAGGCTGGTTTAATAACTTACATATGGAGATCAGAAAAATATTGGCTGATTGAAAAAAAACTATATACAGCCTTTAAACTTCAAAATAAACCGGCTTAATCAGCCTCTGTGATTACGACATGTATGCAGTCTTCACCGGGCATGAGAGGTCAGCTGGAAAAAAGTTTTGCCACCACATAAGAAAGTCCGCGGGAAAAGAAAAAAATTGGTAGAATAGAGCTTGTCTATGGCAATGCTGATTACTGAAGATAGTTAAGCTGCTCCAGCACTAAAAGCTGAGGAGATACCTATATGCCCATCTGTCCAAAAAGTAAACTCTAAAAGTCTGATAATAAACTTTCCAAGGCCGGACGATCATCCCAATTATATCAATATCGTGGCTCAGAATATAAATAATATCATAGTACGAGTAGTAGAAGATACGCAATCTTTCTTAGGGCTTTCGAAGTAAATGGAATGAGAAAATGAAAACAATTCAGATCAACTTCAGCCACTGTAAGGTTGTGTAAGATTTCTTAGTCAGGAGCGTGCATAAATTGAAATGAATGTCTTCATTCTGAGCGATCAGTACAATACCATACAAAGCAGTACCTGAGTAGTGGATGCCTTATGATAGGGACGCTATTTAATGTATGTGACAAGAGACTGGAACGGACGCTACTTTCTCCAGAGGTGAAAAAGAATCCAAAGCAGACTTCACCTTCATCAGTGAGTCCCTGGTGAAACCAAACCCCACATGGCAGGTCTGCATGCACTATACACGAAAAATGCCCACCATGGCCTTTATAACAGGTTGGAGTGTAAAAGTATTCAATGGGAGAGAGAATAATACTCTCTTGCAAAGGAAATAACAAGGCAAAGCAGCGGCACTTTTTTAAGTTCAAATTTGTTTATTTAATATTATTATATGTAACTATGGTACGTGGGCTACTATATATATTTCTGGCCTAATAATGAAAATGCGAATATTTATCAACGAAAAAGGTTTTATTGTTTTTCAAAATATTCTCCATCAAGATTTATACACTTTTGCATGCGCTCAAACCAATTTTCGAAGCACTTTTTCCACTCCGATTGAGACACCTCCAAAACATGGTTTTTGAATGCTTCAACAGCATCTTCTGGCGACGAAAATCGTTGACCACGCATTTTTTTCTTGATGTGTGGGAATAAAAAGAAGTCATTGGGTGCCAAGTCAGGGCTGTACGGAGGATGACCCATCAATTCGACGTTTTGTCCGGTCAAAAAGGCGCTGGTTTGAGCCGATGTGTGAGAGCT
This sequence comes from Atherix ibis, assembly GCA_958298945.1. Classification (NCBI taxonomy): domain Eukaryota; kingdom Metazoa; phylum Arthropoda; class Insecta; order Diptera; family Athericidae; genus Atherix; species Atherix ibis. Next base: position 60,842,898 of record OY282607.1, on the reverse strand, counting down.
CGCATTGTCATGGTGCACAATGATTCGACTTCTCTTGTTCGTTTTTCGAATTTCTCCGAAGACTTCAGGCAAACAAATGGTGGTGTACCACTCAGAATTGACCGTCCTACGTTGCACAAGCGGAACAGTCGCCACATGACCAGTTTTGCCAAAGAAACAAGCGACCATTTGCTTCGAAGTGCTTCTTCCACGAACAACTTTCGTTGGATTTGACTCGTCTTGGAAGACCCACACGGTCGATTGCTGTTTTGTTTCGGGCTCATACGCATAGATCCATGATTCGTCACCTGTGACGATCTTATAAACGTCTTTTGAAGCACCGCGATCGTATTTTTCCAGCATTTCTTTACACCAATCCACACGAGCCTTTTTTTGAGCGATTGTCAAATTGTGCGGGATCCAACGAGAACAAACCTTTTTTACGGCCAGGTGTTCATGCAATATCGAATGTATGCTGGTGGGAGAAATGCCTAGGCATGCCTCTATCTCACGGTATGTCACATGACGGTCTTGCATTATCAGTTCACGTACGGCATCGATGTTTTCTGGAACAACGGCTGTTTTTGGACGACCTTCACGGAATTCGTCTTTGAGCGAGCGTCGGCCACGATTGAATTCGTTGTACCAGTTTTTCACAGTGCTATAGGATGGTGCTTCATAGCCATACAAAGATTTAAGTTCATCGATGCACTCTTGTCGTGATAATCCACGTCGAAAGTTGTGAAAAATGATCGCACGAAAATGTTCACGAGTTAATTCCATTTTTTTGCCAAATTGATTTTTTCAAGTCACTGTAAACAACACAAATGATAGTCGTACGTCAAAACGTTCTGAGTACGTTTATGCTAAAAAATGTCAAACTTTCCAATGGAAATGTCAGATCGCACCTGGCAACACTTAGTGTTGCCTAGGCCAGAAATATATATAGTAGCCTACGTATGGTCCTTTATAATATATAAGAAACTAGAATGCGCATTCCCGTGGTGATTGAGTCTAAATTATTTTTCTTTTCTTTTTTTCCCAAGCGAATTCATCAGTGCTTTGTTATTTTTCCATAGTTTCACTTGTTATTTCCATCGCATGTGTAGCGAAAATTTAGTGTTAGTTGCAACTGCAAGCCATAATAATGGGCGTGGTAGTGGACATCAGTCCACCGGACCCCCTTCGCCATCGGACACAGGTATGCCTTTCTATTTTCGACGCCTCTGCCACAAAATCTACAAAAAGAGCCAGACTAAATCACTCCAACAGTACCACAACAAAAAATATAAATAACAATCACAGCAACCACAATCAATCAAACACAAGCAAATTGATTAATTTCCCCTCCCTTCCGACTTAAGTCACTGACAATCCGCGCTTTCTAATAATCTCCAATTCACGTAAGGCAAAATTCAAAGCGAACCAAATCTGTCCATTTAAAACCAGTCTGGCTCTCAAGAATATCAACAATAACTTTAGTTATTAATGCTGTAGCGAGAAACAATACTTCACGGAAAATCTCTCGCCTATACCGTCAGCCTCTACCCTAATCTTGAACCAGTTAGTAATGCTTGCGGAGTTCAACTTTTCGTTGAATTTCTTCAAGGCAACGACACCTGATAAGGACCTTCGACTTTTCATATTAGAATTGCCAACCCCTTTAACAAAATTCTGGAAATATCTATTTTCCCAAATTGCTGGAAGGTCGCAACAGCCATTGCAGTTCCAAAGAAAAATCTCTCTCTTAGACCAATTTCATTATAGCCTTGTACTTCCAAGATCCTGGAAAAGATCTACGCTGCAAGACTTAACCAGGCGCTTGACAATAGACTCAATCCGTAATAACATGCCCAAATGTTGGGTAGGGGGAAATCTGAGTATACTATTTGAACTCCAACATTCAATCCACAATTGCTACAAATGTAGACATTGTGTTTTATTGTTGTCTTTCGACTTAGAAAAGGCGTGTGACCGAATTTGTCCGCACAGGGTTCTCTTATAGCTAGAAGAGTACAGAGTAGACTCTGCAACATTGGCACTTCTACGTTCCTACCTAACTGGTAGAACCTTCACAGTACGCGCCAACGATCATTTTTCGTCAAAACGCGAAATGGAAAACGGCATTCCATAAGGATCCCCTCGATCTACGATCCTATTCAATATATATATTTACTCCCTTTCCCACCAACTATTATCCTTTAACCACTATATATATGCCGACAATATTTTATACTTGTATCTGGCCCTGATCTTCAACATCAAACTAATGGCGCCATCCGCAAGATAACACTTAGAGTAGCACAAACGGTGCGGTGATTTGTACATCAAACACACTTTGCCTTCATGCTTGCAGAAAAAAAAATTGTAGTGTATCTGATTTGTCACTGAGTTTCTTCCCTCGCTACCCAAAAGATTCCATAAGAATCCTGGATATCTCAATTGTCCGTAGAGGAAGATCAAATCTTTAGATTAAAAATACTGTTGATAAAATTAACAACATTCTCCGAATTGCTTCGCGCAACTTGCGCATAACTTACAGGTAATATTCCTTATTGACCCTGTGGCAAGAGTTCATGATGCACCATGCCCTGCAATCGAAGAAAACTGTAAGCAAAACCTTAAAATTTGACCGAACTTGGCGTGCTTTTTTCGGTCTTGGCTCGTGTGGCAGCTTCTATTGGGATGATTGAGCTTTAGTTTCCACGTCATAGCCATAAACCCATGATTCGTCACCAGTTATGACCCTCTGGAGCAATTTGGGGTCATCGCGGGCAGAGTCCAGCAACTTCTTAGCAATGTTAATGCGATGCTGTTTTCGCACAAAATTTGATACAGATTCTTTGATCCATTTTTTGCAATGGGCAAAAATCGAAGACAAGCCATAATACGTACAAGCAAATCAGCTGTCAGAAATTAGCTGAAAATTCAAAATGGCCGAACTTTTCGGCATAAGTGAGAGACATGAGTACCGATTATTAGCTGTCTATAATGTTTTATTTTTAGAAATCAGTTATTTCTGTATTTTATTAAGTTTTCGTCTGTCGTTAGGTATTATTGTCTTTTACCAACGGTTCTCTGTTATTAGTACAAAAATGGTTCACATCGTCATTTCGTTATTATTCTATTTTAAAGCTTTATCATCAATACTGTAAAACAAATTATTTGAAAATATTCTAGTCGACTGAAGTATTTAGTAGTCTTAGAAAATTGGTTTAAAATTTAGGACTATAAGAAAAAGCAGTGGTCGAAATTTAGATTAAAGAAGAAATTTATTTGTACAGCGGAGGACTTTATGGGAGTAGTTATAAAATAATGTAGTATGTTCCTATGATGAATCGTATTGTCGCGGCTGGTTCTCAGTGTTCTATATTCAAGTATGTATAATTTAGACCTAGATGTTAGAGGTGTTTTTGCGATTAATCATATACCATAAATCTTTTGTTCTATGCATCTACTATGAAAAAAGATATGGTACCTTAAGCTTTGAACTCAATAAATTAGCACTAAGAGGATAATCGATATAGGCTTAAAGGTTGGATATAAATTTTAACGGTCGGCTGGAACGCAACAAGTTTCCAACCTCTTCTTACCTACTTTTGAATGATTGGTACCACTTGACTAACAACAAGAAATTTTAGGAAAATTATTTATTCAATATATTTTCCATATTAAATATTGCAGTGCAAGACTTTGCTTCGACTAACAAACCCAACTGCTTTAAATAATCAAGTTGACAGATTTTTTACTTTTTATGGTATCCTTATAACAAACTGTATCAAGACCAAATAAAAGTAAAGATCGGTCAGTAGCTGCTGAACATACATTTTCTTTAAAAATAATAATGTTTTTTCAAAAAACAATTAAAATTTCCTCTAGATAAATATATATATATATATATATATATATATATAAATACTTTCAAACATATTTCATTTTTTTTTAAATTATTAGCAAATTTTTAATTTAATTTAATTTAAAGAATTTAATAATGTATCTAATTAAAATTAAAAGAAATATTATTCGGAATTTATCTCGAATACGTTTTAATGTTCGAATGTATTTTAGTATCTCATGGCGTTATGGAGAAGCTCTTCAATGCAAAATTTCATACTTGTGTGTGTATTTTGGTATGCTATCTTGAATTATGAATGCATCATCGATAATATGAGTATATTAGGAAGAAATTTAAAAATATAATATTGAAATTAAAAGAGATTTTTATATTTTAAGCCTAAAAGAAATAATTTTTAATTTTTCCAGTTGTATAGTAACGTAAAATTATACTTTTGTGGTAGTATGTGAAGATATGATTTCAAAAATTTTCAAGCTTCTCTAATGCAGTGTATAATAATTACTAAATTGTATAAGTATTGTTAGCAATCGTTATTTAAAAAGATTCTCACAAGTAGCAAGCACATCAGTTATAATAAAAATGTTATTTTAAAGAACTAGTATTATAATATTTTAAACATTTTATATCTTAACATATTTTATTTTATTTTAACATATAATTTTATTTTATATTATTTAATTTAAAGCCGTACTGGTTGTGTTCGAAACACCGAATTAGAAACTTTTTGTATATAACTTCGATGTCTGAAAAAGCTTGATTCATTTTGTTTAAACTGGACTCATTGATTAGAGTGATTTAAAAAAAATATCTTAATTATACAAAGTTTGTATTCAACTTTATAATTATTTATCATAATTTTAAAATTTTTTTTAAAAATAATTTAACTAATTTTTGTATTGAAAATAAATATTATTCTCTTTTATTGTAGTAGATACTTGATTCCACCAATAGCTAAAGATAACCAATTTCATGTTACGCTCTCAATTCCAGAAGTAATTTGATATCTTATTAATATTCTATCTGGTAGCATTACACATACTTTTTATGTCTAAGATGATCTCACCTATTACTCGTGTCTTACACCACCAAGACTTTCAGGGTAATACCTAAAATAAAAGATAAGTGCGATAAAATATTATAGCCTACATAATTTAAATATAGTATAGGACTTTCAAAAGTAATTGCGTAGTGGAGAACTTCGGTGGTTGCCCAAAAATGTATTTGCCCGTTCTTTTCAAATTACTTAACATTGAAGTTTTCTGCACAAAACTGTGTAATTACGACTGGAACATTTATACGTGTATATTATTCTAAACATTATCTGTGCATACAAGTATAGTAATCATGGTATATTTTCTCACTTTGCATGCCATTTTTCAATGGCAAAAAAGTTTTTATATAACGTAGGTGCATTGTTTAAAATTACAGTATAAAATTTAGGTATCGGTTCATGTCATTAAATTCAGTTTAATTAAATTTCAGAGTCGTTGCATCGTCACTACAGCTTCAGAATAGTTTTGTGTTTATGGTTCCGAGTAGGAAAATTCATTTTTTTTAGTTCTTTAACATAAACGATTCATAAATAATAAAACCTATAAGTGTATGCAAAAAGAGCTTTATACTATTGAACTGCTTTGAAACTATTGAAAGTTGATATTGAAGTTCTTCAAACAAGTTAAACAGAAATAACCACTATCACTTGATTGATGTACATACTTCGAATGACAGCTCTGCTAAAGAACACCATGTATATCAACCGTCAATAATTGTGTACAGATCTTATGTGAGCGACTTCATCATATTATATAAGATTTAAATATTTGGCCACAATAATTAATAATTAGATAGAAGATTATATATTCTGATATAAGATTAGGATAGTTATGTAATTTTTTATGATGTACAAAAAAAAACAAATCTCAGATTTATGCCTGTCTGTTAATTAAACTGTTAAATCGGTCAAAAACCGATCAGAAATTTATATATAATGTGAAACTTTTATTTTTTTTTCAATTGTAACAAAAATTATTAGGAAAATAAAACAATTTATAATATTTAAAATAAAAATATTTAATAAAAAATTTTACATAAATTTAATAGACACATACACTTTATTTCATGTAAATAACAGAATGGGTGAATGGTACAAATCTAAGCAATATGCTAAAATATTGGGTTGTCCGGAAAGTGATTTCGTTGTTTGCAACAGACGACTTATACTAATTGTATTTTTTCACAACCAACTTCACACTTAAGCTGCATAATCATATATATTTTAATAGCTGACATAACAGGGCGATGAAAATTAAAAATTAATTTTGCACAGTAGTTTTTGGTTGAGACCCTTTTAAATATGGAAAGTGACCAAATGCATTTTCGGCATATTGGAATTTTTACTATAGAAAAGATAAAAATGCTGTTCAAGCAAGAAAAAAATTATCCGATGTATATGGAGAAGATGTGTTAAGTAAGCGCTAGTACCAAACCTGGTTTGCAAAATTTCGATCCGGCAATTTTGATCTCGAAAAAAAATTGTGCCGTCGCATTGACGTTTGTGATTTGTTTCTCAAACGCCAAGAAAATGATCCATTTTTAAAGCTATTATCTCTGGGGACGAGAAATGGGTTGTCTACAACAATGTTAAGCAAAAAAGATCCTGGAGTAGAAAAGATGAACCGTTTCAAAGCACTTCAAAAGCCAATATTCATCAAAAAAGGTTATGCTTTCTGTTTGGTGGTATTTCAAAGGAATTGTTTATTTTGAGCTTCTGCCGGGCAACACAACGATCAATTCTGAAGTGGACTGTCATCAGTTGGACAAATTGGTCAATAGAAAAGGTATAGTGTTCCAACAGAATAACTTAAAAAAAAGGTCAGAATTGGTCAATAGGAAAGGTAAAGTGTTCCAACAGAATAATGCGAAACCACATACAAGTGTGACCACTCGGCAAAAGCTTTTAGAGCTTGGATATATATAATGTCCAGACCTAGCACCTTCCGATTATTATTTGTTCCGGTAAAACGTTTAATTCAAATGAGCAGGTCAAAAATCACTTGGATCAGTTTTTTGCCTACCAGAAAGATGAATAAAATATAAATTCACTATAAGAAGAACGTCTTTCATTTTTATAAAAAAACGAAATTACTTCCCCAACAACCCGATATATCTTAAGAAGACATAAAATTTAGTAATGTACTACAAAATAAATAATAAATTTATTCTAGGTATAACATTACCTTGTATATTATTGATAAATTGGTTAAAGATTAGTTATGCACTAAATTAGCTTAATCTAAGTGAACTTAATAATATTTCTCTAAATACCACATGGGAAAAGATTTTGTCTCTGTTTGAAATTTATATAAAATGACAGCTCCCTTTTTCCGGCCTGGTAACATAGTCATTAGCATGATGGACTATCATCCAAAAGATCGTGGGTCCGAAACCCACTGAGGCATGGTCCTATGCTAATTTTCAAAAATACTACTTTCCAGTATACTTTTTTTCCCTATCCCATTATCCTTTATCGCCATAAGACCTTTATATCATGCTGCTTAGAATATACAGTTCAATAACTAATGTTACTTGAAATTATAACAAATAAACAAACAAACAACTCTCCTTAATTACATTGTAAAATAACTTATATGAATTAGATTTATTAAAATTTATTATCATTATTTTGATGCGTTAGATATTAGTATACTTTTAACTTGCAGTGTACTTACTAATAATTCTATATATGTATCAAAAATACTGACTCTTCAGAATGTAATTTTTATGATTGTAATTTGTGAAGTATTATAAGGATTTTAGTACAATCCTGTAATAAATTTTTATTCAAGTATATAAACTACTAAAGATAATAATATAAATAAATGAAAATTTAAATTGTACTATAATTCCTACCATAAACATAGTTTTCAGATAATTAATTTTGAAGTTTTCTAAGTGTTAACTTCAAATAAATAAAAGAGCAAACACCGAAAACCGAAACAATTGAATGATTTATGGATGGTGTTTGTCTTGAAAGTTTTCAGTGGTAAGACATCATTAATAATTTTGTTCCTTCTGCCAATATGCTTGCTGGCATTTTTCTCAGGTAACTATCTCGTATTCATTGGAAAACAGTAAAATATTCTTACTTTCCTATACCACATTACATTATACAATTTTGTATATTGGATATAAAACGATAGACAAGTATATAAATTCAATCGTTTAGTATACAAAATATCCTCAAAAAATAAACATGCTTCGGACAACAGTTTTGGTATTCTTAAAATTTGTATGAAAAAAAAAATTATTTTAATGCAAATAAAAGAGACTAAAAGTAAAGTAATGGTACTATTTCAAGTTTTAAGCATTTCAAAAGATTTTTATCGATTATTTTTACAATGACGTAGTATAAATTTATATGTTATTTATCAATATTCAACCAATTGTATTCGGGTTGCAGTAGTTTTTATATTTTAAACTATATTTTTATCCATAAATCAATTAATTAACAATATTTTTATCATGCATTATTTAATTTAAAATTTTTAATTTTAGTTCAATTTTCTGGTTTCTGTTGTTTTTTATTGCATATTAAAGCACCAGAATTAAAAGCTGGCGGCTTATATAAAAATAAGTCCATAATAATTTTTCTTTCTCTCCAAACTATAAAAAATTAAAGTGGTATATTTTTGTTTTATCTTATAATAGTTTTTAAGTTTTCCATAAAAATTATCATTGGGAAACTGCTTAGAGGAGTATATAATTGTATATATATTGGAAATATTTGAGAGTCTAAAATATTCTTTTTGAGTTAAGAAAAAACTGAAGACTTAAATATTTTCATGATTCAAAGAAAGAATAGAATTTTCATCGTAATGGATGAAACCCATTTAGTTCACTTCAGTTTGTTTGTTGAATGTACTGTTTAATGTTTTTTGTTCTAAATAAGTACAATCTTGTAGCTTCAATAGAAAAGAAATTCATTTGTTCTCGTTCATATTTATTTTAAAGCAACAGTTCGAATTTACATTGCTTAGCTTCACTTTTCAGCTTCTAGTTTTAATCAAAAAAACTCAAACTCTAACATCAAACACGATATAAAATCAACAATATCGTGCTGAACAGAGTCATTCACAGTAAAATGCAGTGTACTTTATTGAGATATCAAATTGAAAAAATAGAAGACAAAAAATTATAGCAGAAAGTCGAAAGATTTTTATCATCAAAGTCACAAAGACTAAAGATGGTCGTAGAAATGTAAAGATTATACTAGAGTACTTACTTTATACTATTTTCTTGCCGATGAGAAAATCCTTTCAAAAGTTTTCTAGTCAATGCACAATTGTTCAATGGTCCAATCGTAACATTATATGAGAGTACATTGTATTTAGAAGGGATTGATAATTTTTTAATTAAATTCCAAAGTAAATATTGAGTAGATTTCACTGGATATTCAGAATAAATTTTTAACCTAACTTTGTACTGGTCACTTCACACTAAATTTTAAACAATAGGAAAATATAAATAAAAGTTTTTAAGTGAATGAAATTAATATATTTTTTGTACAAAGTTTTATAATAATATTTCAAAAACTAAATAATACTATTTTGTGTTCTGTCGTGTTAAACACTTGCACTTGCATGCGTTCTCGATTCTTTGCGAGAATTCTGATTCGACTGAAATTAATTTAAACCGTTAGATTACTGTAGGATTAATAGTTTAAACACATTTTTTCATATTTCTGTCAATTTTTCTCAACTTATAAAACAGTCAACATGTGTGAAGAAATACTGCACTTAAGACATTGTATGTTGTATGAGTTCCAAAAAGGCAACAACTTGTGTGGCGTGTTGGTAAAAAAATTCTTACATTTTTTCGGTGTACGACCTCGATCCAGAAGATCGCAACAACGTTCTTAACATAGCTCCAAAAATGAAGTCTGGAAAACCAGGCACAAGCTCTAAAAAATAACATTGCTGATGTTTTTTCTAAGAGTACGAGCCTGCAATCTGGTGAACAGGAAGTGGTATGCTTTTCGTCAAATCCCTAATAGTTCACAGATTTACAGTCCAGTTCTTTTCCGCCATAATTTTCTACCTATATGCAGCACTATTTCTGGGCAGATTACTGTCCTTTTAGTTTGCCTAACATTCTACTATGGTAAGTATCCATAGAAATGGTATAAGTAATAACGCCAGATGTTCCATTTTGCAATGGAACATCTACGGGTTCCCTAATAATTTTAAACACTATTGTTCCCTAATAATACTGCTAAATCAGTACTCCCCAAAAATAGTCGCTTTGCAAGAAACCAAATTTCCTCACTCCTACAACCAACCATTTTATCAAAAATACCAATGTTTGTTTTTCAACAAAACCAACAACAACAAAAGAGGTGGTGTAGGTTTTCTCATACACCCCTTCATATCCTACTCAGAAATTCACATTTCAACAAATTTTTTGACAATCATTATTTCTGTAAATACCTCTCCTAAAGTCAACATTGCCAATATATATATTGTTACATATATACATTACAAATGTAATCAACATTACAAATATATATATAATATATATACAAAAAAGCCTGCGTTTTTCTCCAGAAGATTGGTAAGGTCGATTACCCGAAAATACTATCGAATTAGCCAATTACCCGAAAATACTATCATCCTTGGATATTTCAATGCCAAAGTCATGCTTGGAGTTCCCCAAGAACCTGTTGGCGCGGGAAAATCTTTGAGGAATGGCTCAACTCTACCGATTCGAGCTACACTTTACTAAACGATGGTTCACCGACATTTTTCTCAACCAGAGGTACTACCTCTCTTCTTGACCTCACCTTCGTTTCTACACGGAACTTTGCGTTATATTCATGGAAAGTTCATGGTTTCCTTGAAGAAAGTGACCACTTGCCCATTCTTGTAGAGGCATCCCACACTTAACAACTCTAACCGCGGGCATCATCAATTCATAGTAAAAACGAACGTTAAAACGAGCTCATTAAGTTGTTGTATGAAACTTGGATAGTTAGCCAAGACACTGATAGCAAAGTTTCTGTTCAATCAGAGTTTGGTGAGGTTTCCGACTAAATGCAATTGCTTCTTATCAGAGCCACTCAGACCTATAGGTAGCACAGTCGATTTTGCGCGGTAGATACTTCTTCAAATAATCGCTGGGCGCCTTCACTTTTGATATGATCTTAATGGCAACGAGGGCCTTGTGTTCCTGCGAGTGCGCTATTTTCACCTTCGCATATGTCCCGGATCTGATCTGTCTACTAATCGTGTAGCCATGATTCTAGAGGACAGTCTTCTTCATCTCAATCGGCGATGCAGGAGCGTTGTTTGCCACTGTCGCCGTATTTAATTGAGTCTCGCTCTTTCTAGGACCATCTGCCAATAGAAAATAATTTTAACTTTCAATTAAACATCATCACATTTCGTCCAATAAATTTTCGGTTAAATCTTTAGTTCACACATGCAAGAACATGTAAATTAGCGGCTGCTTTCATCAAGCAAAAAATTAATTAAACCGGAAAATTTCGATAGCGTTTGATTAAACCAAAAAAAAAGTTACGGGCCCTTTTTCATAGTAAAAATCTCAGAATTGATGCATTCTTTCTTAGAAATAAATTATCCGATTATTTTTAATAAAAACAAAACTGAAAATCCTCCGCTCGGAGAAATGATGGCCCGAAATAGTCTCAAATCTACTTGACAATTTTTTTCTAAACTTTGTTTGTTTTATTTTTTTAGATTTTATAAAGTCAATCACAAAATTTTTTTCTCCGGGAAAATCGAATAGTTTATCATAAATTGAAATGCTTGGGCGACTGGGATTTGCATTGAAAAGCGAGCAAATTGAAAATTTCGAATTCAGTATGAGGCATTAAGTGACTTGAAAAGAAGCTGAGAAGCACATACAAAACGGCAGAGACCTCAACTGACTGGCACGTGCATGTACCTTAAGAGCTATCAAACCCAGTCTGAAGTTCAAAGAAAATGTTCCAACCACTCTCAAGTTAAAGACATTTTTTTATATCGTCTAGGCATGTTTCCTTTTGCAGGTCTCAGACGGTCTTGAAACACAGCTGCAAGGTCTCAGTTTGAAAGCATCCCCGCACAATAGAACCTTTTTAGTCTGGAATAACTAACTTGATTAGGTCTCAATAGCGATTCACTCAAATTCAAACCACAAACAATATCCGTCCTCGTCCCGTTTAGGTTTCTTACCACTTAAGGTCTCACTCATTCCTCAGAAATCGGTTTAAACCTACAAAAAAGTCAATTCTCGATTCATATGCCAGGAGAATGCCTAACTTAAGCCTTGAAGAAAGGCACTGTGTCAATTCTCTAACCGATGTACCAACTTTGTTTATCAGGCGGTCTGCTGGTCCGAAAGGGTAGGATAAGGAATAAGGAAATGACAGTTTCAGAGAGTGGTGAGGAATTAGCGTAGGGACCATGTTGCTGTAAATGGAATTCGAACCCACGACCCTTTGACTGGTAGCCCAGAATGCCTGTTGCCGGAAAAGATATCCAGAATTTATGCATCCCACACTTAACAACTCTAACCGCGGGCACCATAAATTCATAGTAAAAACGAACGTTAAAACGAGCTCATTAAGTTGTTGTATGAAACTTGGATAGTTAGCCAAGACACTGATAGCAAAGTTTCTGTTCAATCAGAGTTTGGTGAGGTTTTTGACTAAATGCAATTGCTTCTTATCAGAGCCACTCAGACCTCTAGGTAGCACAGTCGATTTCGCGCGGTAGAAACTTCTTAAAATAATCGCTGGGCGCCTTCATTTTCGATATGATCTTAATAGCAACGAGGGCGTTATGTTCCTGCGAGTGCGCTATTTTCACCTTCGCATATGTCCCGGATCTGATCTGTCTACTAATCGTTTAGCCATGATCCTTGAGGACAGTCTTCTTCATCTCAATCGGCGATGCAGGAGCGTTGTTTGCCACTGTCGCCGTATTTAATTGAGTCTCGCTCTTTCTGGGACCATCTACCAAAAGAAAAAAATTTTCACTTTCAATTAAACATCATCACATTTCGTCCAATAAATTTTCGGCTAAGTCTTTAGTTCACACGTGCAAGAACATGTAAATTAGCGGCTGCTTTCATCAAGCAAAAAGAAATTAATTAAACTGGAAAATTTCGATCGCGTTTGATTAAACCTAAAATACGATTATGGGCCCTTTTCCATAGTAAAAACCTCAGCATTGATGCATTCTTTCTTAGAAATAAATTCTTCGATTATTTTTAATAAAAACAAAACTGAAAATCGTCCACTCGGAGAAATGATGGCCCGAAATAGTCTCAAATCTACTTGAACAATTTTTTTCTAAATTTTATTTGTTTTATTTTCTTACATTTTATAAAGTCAATCACAAATTTTTTTCTCCGGGAAAATCGAATAGTTTATCATAAATTGAAATGCTTGGGCGACTGGGATTTGCATTGAAAAGCGAGCAAATTGAAAATTTCGAATTCAGAGTGAGGCATTAAGTGACTTGAAAAGAAGTTGAAAAGCACATACAAAATGGCAGAGACCTCAACTGACTGGCACGTGCATGTACCTTAAGAGCTATCAACCCCAGTCTGAACTTCAAAGAAAATGTTCCAACCACTCTCAAGTTAAAAAGACATTTTTTTATATCGTCTAGGCATGTTTCCTTTTGCAGGTCTCAGACGGTCTTGAAACACAGCTGCAAGGTTCAGTTTGAAAGCATCCCCGCACAATAGAACCTTCTTAGTCTGGAATAACTAACTTGATTAGGTCTCAATAGCGATTCACTCAAATTCAAACCACAAACAATATCCGTCCTCGTCCCGTTTAGGTTTCTTACCACTTAAGGTCTCACTCATTCCTCAGAAATCGGTTTAAACCTACAAAAAAAGTCAATTCTCGATTCATATGCCAGGAGAATGCCTAACTTAAGCCTTGAAGAAAAGCACTATGTCAATTTTTTAAGCGCTGTACCAACTTTGTTTGTCAGGCAGTCTGCTGGTCCGAAAGAGTAGGATAAGGAATAAGGAAATGACAGTCTCAGAGAGTGGTGAGGAATAAGCGTAGGGACCATGTTGCTGTAAATGGAATTCGAACCCACGACCCTTTGGCTGGTAGTCCAGCACGCTGTGGGTTCTAGACTAGAGGACTTATTGCTGTCAGTTTCTGTATTAACGCAATTTTGTTAAAACTTATTCTTTAATGATTGCAGAAGCTGATTTGTTTGTCTGCTTTCACCCACTCCCTTCCGAGAAAATATCAAAATCAATTTTTCGGTGTAAATTGTTTGTAAAAAAAACAAAAAAAATAAAATTGAATGCCTGTTGCCGGAAAAGATATCCAGAATTTATGCATCCCACACTTAACAACTCTAACCGCGGGCACCATAAATTCATAGTAAAAACGAACGTTAAAACGAGCTCATTAAGTTGTTGTATGAAACTTGGATAGTTAGCCAAGACACTGATAGCAAAGTTTCTGTTCAATCAGAGTTTGGTGATGTTTTCGACTAAATGCAATTGCTTCTTATCAGAGCCACTCAGACCTCTAGGTAGCACAGTCGATTTCGTGCGGTAGAAACTTCTTCAAGCTGGGCGCCTTCGCTTTCGATATGATCTTAATGGCAACGAGGGCCTTGTGTTCCTGCGAGTTCGCTATTTTCACCTTCGCATATGTCCCGGATCTGATCTGTCTACTAATCGTTTAGCCATGATCCTTGAGGACAGTCTTCTTCATCTCAATCGGCGATGCAGGAGCGTTGTTTGCCACTGTCGCCGTATTTAATTGAGTCTCGCTCTTTCTGGGACCATCTGCCAATAGAAAATAATTTTCACTTTCAATTAAACATCATCACATTTCGTCCAATAAATTTTCGGTTAAATCTTTAGTTCACACGTGCAAGAACATGTAAATTAGCGGCTGCTTTTATCAAGCGGTATTTTTATTTGTTCACTTGGTCCACAACGGAGTTTTGGTCTACAGCAATCTGTACGAGAGTCAACTATATTTTTAACAGGTTATGGGCCCAGATCATAGCAAGCGAACAATTAAATAAATCGAATTTCGGTAATTCGTAAAAGTGCCGGGCGGTGCAGTACACAAAAAGAGGTTTGTGTTGGTTCAATCAAATTTTTATTTCCAGTGATAGTTTTTTGTTTTTCGGAAGTTTGTTGTTTTGTTGCCGTGCGTCGAGAAATCTATTTCGGTTCGGAAGAAGTGGTGCGCAACGAGAAGGGCAAATTTAGTAAATCTATTTTACGGTATAATTCGAAGAAAAACAAATGGAGAGCGATCGAATGAATATTAAAAGATTGGAGGGTGGAAGCAATTGGCTAACATGGAAGTTTCAAATGCGCCAAGTGCTGGAAGCCAAAGATTTGTTCGACGTAGTGGACGGTACCGATTTGGCACCGACAGTTAAGGCTCAGGATTATGCAACGGCAATCGTAACATGGAAGAAGAGCGATGCCAGGGCAAGATGTGCAATTTCGATGGCGTGCAAAAAGCAGCCACTGCTGCAAATTATGAATTGTGAAACGGCAAATGCGATGTGGACAACGCTCAAGAGCACATATGAGCAAGCATCAAAGGCAAATATACTGTTTTTGCAACAACGGTATTACGGTTTCACAAAGGAGCCGGGCGATGATATTGCAACGTGTATGTCAAAACTCATGGAGGTCGTGCAGCAATTAAGGGACCAAAATGAAGGTGTTTCTGAAACAATAGTTATGACAAAAATTCTAATGTCTTTGCCAGCGGAATATAACCATTTTCATAGTGCTTGGGAATCGACGGCTTTGGGAGATCGAACGATAGCAAATTTGCGTGCGCGATTAATGGCAGAAGAGCTTCGATTAAAAGCGCAGGGACAAGTCGAAAATGGGGAAGCGTTGATGGCCAAGCGGAATTTTTCGAAGAAAACATTTGATCCGAAGAAGAGTTTCTCGTCTGGACAGAATAATAAAAATAGGAGCAAGGGTGGTAACACCAGACCAAAAGGTGATTGTTTTCTGTGCGGCAGAAGTGGACATTGGAAGCGTGATTGCCCAAGAAACAAGAAGAACACTTCGAACGACAACAAGAAACGGGACAGTGCGCCAAGCGATGCATTTATATGTCAAAGCTCAATTTCGACTGGAGACAAAGACACTTGGGTGTTGGACTCGGGAGCTAGTGATCATATGTGTCATCGACGTGAATGGTTCGAGAACTTTTTGGACGTATCTTCACACGTAACGGTAGGAAATGGCGAAAGGATTATGGCTCGAGGAAAGGGCGACATCAATATTCTTGCATTTAATGGCGATCAATGGATTCGCAGACGTATGGTGAATATGTTGTATGTGCCGGAAATTCATCTGAAATTATTCATGCGGACGTTTGTGGGCCAATGCAAACAAATTCAATTGGCGGTTCGAGATATTTTTTGCTTCTTAAGGACGATTTTTTACATTTTCGTTTTGTGTATTTTCTGAAGCAAAAGTCGGAAGTAGCAGCAAAAGTCAAGATGATGGTGATGCGAATGCAGCGAGAAATTGGACATAAAGTTCGTAGTTTTCGATCTGATAACGGGACAGAATTCGTCAATGCGGAATTGGATAAGTTTTTCAATGAAATGGGCATTGAACATCAGCGAACTGTGCCGTACACGCCGGAGCAGAATGGTTGTGTGGAGCGTGACAATCGTACAATTGTGAAGTCAGCGCGAACGATGATTCATTCGAAACAAATGGACTACAAATTCTGGGCGGAGGCTGTAAACTTGGCAGTACATGTGCTGAATCGAACTGGAACGAGCACAGTATTGGAAAAATCACCGTACGAATTGTGGTACAACAAAAAGGCGAAAATCAATCATTTGCGGATTTTCGGTTCTGAAGTATTCGTACACATTCCAAAGGAAAAACGACAAAAGTTGGATCCGAAAGCAGTCAAGTGTTTGTTCGTTGGATACGAAAATCATTCGAAATCGTATCGAGTGTGGAGTCCGGAGACGAACAAAATCGAGGTGGCTTGCGACGTGATTTTTCTTCTGGAAGAATCAATGGCAGCACTTGATATTGGTATTGTGAAGAAAAAGGTCGACAAGGATGCGGACGTGCCAGATGAAATATTGGAGACGGATGATGCGGAAATGACGGCGGAGCAACCGATAAATC
Source organism: Atherix ibis (assembly GCA_958298945.1). NCBI lineage: Eukaryota > Metazoa > Arthropoda > Insecta > Diptera > Athericidae > Atherix > Atherix ibis. The sequence continues at coordinate 60,825,884 of OY282607.1, read as the reverse complement.
GTGGTGCAATTTGTGACTTTGATAATAGAAATGTTATCGGATGGCGTTTGCGCGATCGAAATGATATTATGGCGTCACGACGACTCTCGTATTTCGCATCGGCAGATCACGTTGCTATGTTGGCTATCGGTGATGAACCAAAAACGTACAAGCAGGCAATCGAATCAGATGATCACAAACAGTGGGAGCGGGCAATGAACGAGGAGTATAATTCACTCATCAAGAATCATACATGGAATTTGATCGATCCGCCAGAAGGCCAAAAGGTAATTGATAATCGTTGGATTTTTAAATTGAAGCAGAATCCGGATGAAAGAATTGATCGCTACAAGGCGCGATTGGTAGTGCGGGGATTCACACAGGAATATGGCATTGATTATAAGAAAATGTTTAGTCCCGTGGTAAAATTTACATCGATTCGAGCAATATTGGCGCTGGCAGCGTCAAAACAAATGAAGCTGCAGCAATTTGATGTAAAGACGGCTTTTCTAGATGGCGATTTGGAAGAAAACGTCTACATGAGCCAACCGATCGGATATGACGATGGCAGCGGACGAGTGTGCAAGTTGCTCAAGAGCTTGTATGGATTGAAGCAGGCATCGCGCTGCTGGAACAAGAAATTTACGTCATTCATTGGCAAATTCAATTTCGTGGCCAGTGAATCGGATCCATGCGTTTTTGTGTGCAATGGGAAAAATGGAATGATGATACTTGCGATATACGTCAACGATGGTTTAATTGCATCAGAAGATGAGAACAAAATTGTTTCAGTCATTGAACATTTGCGCAGGGAATTCGAGGTGAAAGTCCGATCGCTGCTCGATTTCAAGCCCCAAAAGAGCTCAAATGCCTTTTGGGGCTTGAAATCGAGCAGCGATCGGACGGATCGATTCACGTAAATCAGCAGGCATATGCACGAAAGGTGCTCAACCGTTTTGGCATGGCAGATTGTAATGCTGTTGCTACACGATTGGACAGTGCACAAAATCTTGGCGATTTTGATGCATACAGAGAAGTAAATTTTCCGTATCGTGAGGCAGTCGGCAGTTTGATGAATTTGGCCGTTGCTACCCGTCCAGACGTCAGTTTTGCTGTTGGCAGCGTAAGTCGACACTTGGAGAAACCGGCGCCAACACACGTGAATGCGGTTAAACGCATTTTGAAATACGTCAAGGGATCGGCAGATATGGGTATCCGTTTTGAAGGCAAAATTAGGTTGAATTTGTGCGGTTACAGCGACGCAGATTATGCAGGAGACATCGATACCAGACGATCGACATCAGGATACGTATTCATGTTTGGCAACAGTGTTGTCAGTTGAGGCTCAGAGCGTCAAAAGTCAGTGGCGCTATCAACAACGGAGTCCGAATTCTTGGCGGCATCGTGTGCAATAAAAGAATTGGTGTGGCTGCGTCGATTGTTGTCCGAAATATTGTCAACAGATTTGGACCAACCAACATTCTTTATGGACAATCAAAGCGCGATTCGACTCGTGAAAAATCCTGAATTCCATAAGAGGAAAAAGCATATCGACGTACGATATCATTTCATCCGCGAGAAGTACGAAGACGGGATCTTCGATTTGCAATACGTGGCGACGGATGAACAGGTGGTTGATGTAATGACCAAAGCCTTACCAAGGAAGAGGCATCAATATTTTTGCAAATTGATGGGCCTTGTGCCAAAGAAAGACTAATATTTTGAATTAGGGTAACTGGTAACTAAAAGTGGGAGTGTTGAAATTTGTTGAGTGCACTCATTGCAGTTTAGTTACAGTTTTTGTTTGTCTTACACTTTGCATGTCATTTGTATTAGTCTGAGTGTGCTATGCTCGACTCGGCTAGCGCACTCAAATGTAAGAGTCATTTCACTTCTCGTTTATAGTCGAACAATAAAAAACACGCTGAATTTTGTTTTCTAACTTTTTGTATCAAAGTACCGGTATTTTTATTTGTTCACTTGTTCCACAACGGAGTTTTGGTCTACAGCAATCTGTACGAGAGTCAACTATATTTTTAACAATAAGGAATAAGGAAATGACAGTCTCAGAGAGTGGTGAGAAATATGCGTAGGGACCATGTTGCTGTAAATGGAATTCAAACCCACGACCCTTTGGCTGGTAGTCCAGCACGCTATCGACTGTGCTTCCTAGACTAGAGGACTTATTACTGTCAGTTTTTGTATTAACGCAATTTTGTTAAAACTTATTCTTTAATGATTGCAGAAGCTGATTTGTTTGTCTGCTTTCATCCACTCCCTTCCGAGAAAATATAAAAATCAATTTTGCGGTGTAAATTGTTTGCAAAAAAAACAAAACAAAAAAAAAACGAATACCTGTTGCCGGAAAAGATATCCAGAATTTATGCATCCCACACTTAACAACTCTAACCGCGGGCACCATAAATTCATAGTAAAAACGAACGTTAAAACGAGCTCATTAAGTTGTTGTATGAAACTTGGATAGTTAGCCAAGACACTGATAGCAAAGTTTCTGTTCAATCAGAGTTTGGTAAGGTTTTTGACTAAATGCTATTGTTTCTTATCAGAGCCACTCAGATCTCTAGGTAGCACAGTCGATTTCGCGCGGTAGAAACTTCTTCAAATAATCGCTGGGCGCCTTCACTTTCGATATGATCTTAATGGCAACGAGGGCCTTGTGTTCCTGGGAGTGCACTATTTTCACCTTCGCATATGTCCCGGATCTGATCTGTCTACTAATCGTGTAGCCATGATCCTTGAGGACAGTCTTCTTCATCTCAATCGGCGATGCAGGAGCGTTGTTTGCCACTGTCGCCGTATTTAATTGAGTCTCGCTCTTTCTAGGACCATCTGCCAATAGAAAATAATTTTAACTTTCAATTAAACATCATCACATTTTGTCCAATAAATTTTCGGTTAAATCTTTAGTTCACACGTGCAAGAACATGTTAATTGGCCGCTGCTTTCATCAAGCAAACAAAATTTAATTAAACTGGAAAATTTCGATCGCGTTTGATTAAACCAAAAATACGATTACGGGCCCTTTTTCACAGTAAAAACCTCAGAATTGATGCATTCTTTCTTAGAAATAAATTCTTCGATTATTTTTAATAAAAACAAAACTGAAGATCCTCCGCTCGGAGAAATGATGGCCCGAAATAGTCTCATATCTACTTGAACAATATTTTTCTAAATTTTATTTGTTTTATTTTTTTACATTTTATGAAGTCAATCACAAATTTTTTTCTCCGGGAAAATCGAATAGTTTATCATAAATTGAAATGCTTGGGCGACTGGGATTTGCATTGAAAAGCGAGCAAATTGAAAATTTCGAATTCAGAGTGAGGCATTAAGTGACTTGAAAAGAAGTTGAAAAGCACATAAAAAATGGCAGAGACCTCAACTACCTGGCACGTGCATGTACCTTAAGAGCTATCAAACCCAGTCTGAAGTTCAAAGAAAATGTTCCAACCACTCTCAAGTTAAAAAGACATTTTTTTATATCGTCTAGGCATTGTTCCTTTTGCAGGTCTCAGACGGTCTTGAAACACAGCTGCAAGGTCTCAGTTTGAAAGCATCCCCGCACAATAGAGCCTTCTTAGTCTGCAATAACTAACTTGATTAGGTCTCAAACGCGATTCACTCAAATTCAGACCAGAAACAATATCCGTCCTCGTCCCGTTTAGGTTTCTTACCACTTAAGGTCTCACTCATTCCTCAGAAATCGGTTAAAACCTACAAAAAAAGTCAATTCTCGATTCATATGCCAGGAGAATGCCTAACTTAAGCCTTGAAGAAAGGCACTGTGTCAATTCTCTAACCGCTGTACCAACTTTGTTTGTCAGGCGGTCTGCTGGTCCGATAGGGTAGTATAAGGAATAAGGAAATGACAGTCTCAGAGAGTGGTGAGGAATAAGCGTAGGGACCATGTTGCTGTAAATGGAATTCGAACCCACGACCCTTTGGCTGGTAGTCCAGCACGCTATCGACTGTGCTTCCTAGACTAGAGGACTTATTGCTGTCAGTTTCTGTATTAACGCAATTTTGTTAAAACTTATTCTTTAATGATTGCAGAAGCTGATTTGTTTGTCTGCTTTCACCCACTCCCTTCCGAGAAAACATAAAAATCAATTTTTCGGTTAAAATTGTTTGTAAAATAACAAAAAAAAAACAAAAAAAAAATCGAATGCCTGTTGCCGGAAAAGATATCCAGAATTTATGCATCCCACACTTAACAACTCTAACCGCGGGCACCATAAATTCATAGTAAAAACGAACGTTAAAACGAGCTCATTAAGTTGTTGTATGAAACTTGGATAGTTATCCAAGACACTGATAGCAAAGTTTCTGTTCAATCAGAGTTTGGTGAGGTTTTCGACTAAATGCAATTGCTTCTTATTAGAGCCACTCAGACCTCTAGGTAGCACAGTCGATTTCGCGCGGTAGAAACTTCTTCAAATAATCGCTGGGCGCCTTCACTTTCGATATGATCTTAATGACATCGAGGGCCTTGTGTTCCTGCGAGTGCACTATTTTCACCTTCGCATATGTCCCGGATCTGATCTATCTACTAATCGTGTAGCCATGATCCTTGAGGACAGTCTTCTTCATCTCAATCGGCGATGCAGGAGCGTTGTTTGCCACTGTCGCCGTATTTAATTGAGTCTCGCTCTTTCTAGGACCATCTGCCAATAGAAAATAATTTTAACTTTCAATTAAACATCATCACATTTCGTCCAATAAATTTTCGGTTAAATCTTTAGTTCACTCGTGCAAGAACATGTAAATTCGCGGCTGCTTTCATCAAGCAAAAAAAAATTAATTAAACTGGAAAATTTCGATCGCGTTTGATTAAACCAAAAATACGATTACGGGCCCTTTTTCACAGTAAAAACATCAGAATTAATGCATTGTTTCTTAGAAATAAATTCTTCGATTATTTTTAATAAAAACAAAACTGAAAATCCTCCGCTCGGAGAAATGATGGCCCGAAATAGTCTCAAATCTACTTGAACAATTTTTTTCTAAATTTTATTTGTTTTATTTTTTTACATTTTATAAAGTCAATCACAAAATTTTTTTCTCCGGGAAAATCGAATAGTTTATCATAAATTGAAATGTTTGGGCGACGGGGATTTGCATTGAAAAGCGAGCAAATTGAAAATTTCGAATTCAGTGTGAGGCATTAAGTGACTTGAAAAGAAGTTGAAAAGCACATACAAAATGGCAGAGACCTCAACTGACTGCCACGTGTATGTACCTTAAGAGCTATCAAACCCAGTCTGAAGTTCAAAGAAAATGTTCCAACCACTCTCAAGTTAAAAAGACATTTTTTTATATCGTCTAGGCATGTTTCCTTTTGCAGGTCTCAGACGGTCTTGAAACACAGCTGCAAGGTCTCAGTTTGAAAGCATCCCCGCACAATAGAACCTTCTTAGTCTGGAATAACTAACTTGATTAGGTCTCAATAGCGATTCACTCAAATTCAAACCACAAACAATATCCGTCCTCATCCCGTTTAGGTTTCTTACCACTTAAGGTCTCATTCATTCCTCAGAAATCGGTTTAAACCTACAAACACAGTCAATTCTCGATTCATATGCCAGGAGAATGCCTAACTTAAGCCTTGAAGAAAGGCACTGTGTCAATTCTCTAACCGCTGTACCAACTTTGTTTGTCAGGCGGTCTGCTGGTCCGATAGGGTAGGAAAAGGAATAAGGAAATGACAGTCTTAGAGAGTGGTGAGGAATAAGCGTAGGGACCTTAGATTTAAGGAGAACTGGATAGGCCTCTACACAAAAATTCTGTCGGATTTTTGTTGCAATACATTCGTAGAACGCACACACATGCAATACAACAGAAATGGCGTAAATCATTGGGGGCCAAATTAAAAGTTCAGTATGCGATTGAAGCGGTTCGTTTAAAACCATTTTTCATATGTGATATGATTTATTCGTAAAGAAGCAGATTTTTTAATATTGCGGGTCTTGTTGTTTGATGGAATTAGTTTTGTAAATATGCAATAAAACACAGTTTTTGTTTTAAATATTTATTTATTTATTATGTATTTTCATGTTATTTATTTTACTGTATATTATTTATTCTTTGGAATACCGGATGCTGCTGCCACAATCCATGTTTCCCGCAACCATTTATTTTGTGGGAACCTGTAAAGTAAACATATAAATATACGATCGTAACATTTACTTTTACAATTAAGAATTAATAGAAATTCACGTATTTTTTGCACTATTAAAAAAATTCGGTCCCTTAAACTTTCTATCACACACTTTATATACACCGGCACTGTACTATTTTATGGTAAACATCGGATTTGTTTACATTTATTCAATGCCGAACTTTTCACTTTTTGACTACTTTTTCAATAAAATAAATCACTAAAAGGCATTTAGGCATATCACAAATAAAGTATTTCTTATTTTATTTAGCAAAAATAAAGATGTCAACTTACCGAAAGAAAGAAATTCCCGGTTTCCTCATTTCTTCGTATGAGAAGCATTTATTAACGAAACACTTCATTTTCTGGAATAAAAAGTTCGTATTAAGTTTTATTAATAATATAACTATTTATAAAAATACTTACTTTTTCGTAAATACTTCAAAATATATTAAAATTACACTTTAAACTTCACTTTCCTTTCTCACACAATAACAACTTCACAAATGACAAAGCTATCCCCTAAGTCTTCCCTTTCATGGAGAATTAAAGTTTTCAAACTCTCCGCAAGTCTACAATACTGAGGCGCTTTATATTTGAATGATATTTACGAAAGAGTTTTCAAAAAACGCCATTCTCCATGAAATGGTAACATACCGAAATGCTAGCATACTTTTTTTTACATTAAGATACTTATCGCTAAGTGAAAGTTTAAGTGCGGTTTTATTAAATTTTAAATAATTTACGATCAAGTCAGTATAAATTAATACAAATTGCATAAATAGTTTTATTCTTTACGACAGTAAATAGATAGTTTTTTATTTTAGAATACAAAGTGTTTTTCGTGAAAGGTTATTTTGCAAATGTGTACGTTCTTACGAATGTATTTTCCAAATAATTTGGACAGAATTTTTATGTAGAGGCTTATCCAGTTCTTCTATAATGTAAGCAAATACCTCTATACAAAAATTCTGTCCAAATTTCATTGGCAATACATTGTTGTAAGAACGCACAAACATACAAAAATACAGGAACGGCGTAAATTATTGGGGGCCAATTTTAAACTTCCATATGCGATTGAAGCCGGTTCGTTTAATTCGTAAAGAAATATTATTTTTTAATATTGCGCATTTTATTCTTTGATGGAATGGGATTTTGGAAATTTGCAATAAAATACAGTTATTCTATTTGAAAATATTATTTTTTTATTTATTATATATTTTCATTTTATTTATTTCACTATAAGTTTATATTGAAAGTTTCATTCTAATATAAATGTGTGTTTGTGAATTGAAATGGTAATTTAAATAGGCATTGTGCATTTAAATTAAATTAAAAAATAAAGTAATAATTACATATACCATCATATCAAATTCTTAATAATATAGAAGGTAATCGTATACAACATTATAGCTAAAGCTTTAAAACTAAATTACAAGGTGGAAAATTTAATGTAACTTCTTAAATAATTAATAACTAATATTCTAAAAAAAAAATTGAGAACAATATTATTTAGTAAATGCATAACAAAATGGTCTCTAATAGAGCAAGCGAAAGCACAAATACAAACAAATTTATTCAAATAATAAATCTACCAAATATACATTCTGTGCTGCTATGAGTGACCTAAAAAATGTTTAATTACATGTTCATTTTCCTCGTCAGCATTATTGAAGGGAACTTCCTTTTTAAAATGAAACAAAATAAAATACAATACAAAAAAATTCGTACAATTTACTGTTTAATTTTCAGCCTTTTCCTATTTTGATGACGGTTCCCAGATTTCTTACAAAAATGATTTCAATGCATTATAATTACTTATGGTGTGGTGCTTCAATATACCAAATACGGAAGGAATAGCATTTCTTTCCAATCTGCTTCTGCTCGCTCCTACTTTAATATCTGGTCTATGAAAGTGGAGCGATTCCAGAGAATATCCGATGCTGCTGCCACATCTCACTTTTCCCTCAACCATTTATTTTGTGGAGACCTGTAATGTTAACACAAATGAATATACGATCATTACATTTACTTTTTCAATTAAAAATTAATAGAAATTAAAGTATTTCTTACATTATTAAAAAAATCGTTCCCTTAAAATTTTCTTACACACACTTTACGTGCACTGGCACTGAACTATTTTTTGGTAAACATTGAACTGTCGACATCACATTTGTTTACATTTATTGAATGACGAACTTTTCACTTTTTAACCAATTTTTGGACCAAATAAACAATTTAAAGTCATTAAGGCACATCATAAACAAATTTTTTTTAAATTTCTTTATTAAATATGAAGATGTCAACTTATCGAAAGAAAGATATTCCCGGCTACCTTTTTCTAAAATTAAAACTTCCTGTTAAATGTCATCGACAATAAAACTATTTATGAACCAGGTGTATAAGCTTAAATCCGCTGTTTAGTCATAGATGGCGTGAGTGAGCGTATTAAGCTGCCATTGACACGCCATACTTTTTTTTATGAGGTTGACATCTGTCAACATTAATCAGTGCACATTGTCAGCAATTTCGTACAACAACATACATTTTTACTTTGGTAATCAAGTCTAGTTTTTGTGCCAGAAAAAGAGCATATGCGGGAAGCTCTGCTTTTCTGCTTCAATTTGAAGAACTCGGCTGCCGAATCGCAGCGAATGCTTATGAAGGCCTATGGTGACAGTGCTTTCTCGGAAACAATGTGCCGAGATTGGTTTCATCGGTTCAAAGACGGCAATTTTGAGTTGTGGGACAAGAAGCGTGAAAATTGGCCTAGGAAGGTTGAGGACCATCAATTGAAGGCTCTTCTGGACGAAAACGGTACCCAGTCGCAAAAATACGCGCGAAACAATTGGGTGTTACTCAACCAGCCATTTCTATGCGTCTGCGTGCCATGGGGAAGATTGAAAAGATCGGAAAATTGGTACCGCATGAATTGAACGATAAGCAGATGGAGCGACGCCAAAACACATGATAAATCTTGCTCGCCAGACAAAAAAGAAAGTCGTTCCTGCATCGGATTGTGACAGGCGATAAAAAGTGTATATATTTCGAGAATCCTAAACGCAAGAAATCGTGGGTTGATCCCGGTCAACCATCAACATCTTCCCCAAGACCAAATCGCTACGGACGGAAGACGATGCTATGCGTTTGGTGGGATCAGCAAAGTATCGTCTACTATGAGATGTTGGAACCTGGTGAAACTGCCAATGCCCACCGCTACCACCAACAACTGATCACAAATTGCACCGTGCTCTGCGTGAAAAAAGGACAGATTATCAACAAAAACATGACAAGCTGATTTTCCTCCACGACAACGCACCATCGCGCACGTCAAAAATGGTCCGAAACTACTTAGAGACACTCAACTGGGAGGTGCTACCCCACCCCGCTTATTCACCAGATTAAAATAAAACCACAGTCACGCTTCATAGAAAAGCGCGCAAATTGGGAAAATTACAGAGCTGTGATTTTCAAAGATTCTGCTGATCTACCCGGTGCCCAATCTACTAACCTTGAGGCAGAAAGCGTGATAAAAATCTTCAGACGTGCAACTGCTCGGACAATTCCCTCTTCAGCTGGCATATCTAAAAAACAACCTAAATAGTATTCCTACGAAATCGCAACATTACGACGTGAAAGAAATATGGCCTGGAAAGACTACTCTCGTTTTTCCAGTACGGCGAATCTCATCGAAATGAGACTCAGGATTGCTCGAGTTAAAAGAGTAGTGAAACAAGCCAAGCGAACAGCTTGGAACCACTTCACCCCCTCAATTGATTACCGAACTTCACCGAAAGAAGCATGGAGAGGTACTAACTGCATTCTTGGTCGCCAACAAAATGAAATTATACCATCTTTTGAGTCTGAGAATGCAGTTATATCCGATTCGACAACTATTGTTGAATAACTGGCACAGTCCTAGGTCTCGTTTTTATCCAACAACCACCTTAGTGTTTCATGTCGTAGAGAGAAACAATACTTCATGGAAATCTCTCGCCTATACCGTCAGCCTCCACCCTAATCTTGAACCAGCCAGTAACGCTTGCGGAGTTCAACTTTTCGGTGAATTCCTTCAGGAGAACCGCACATGGTAGGTACAAGGTTTCTTTTAAAATTATTAAAGAATCACTTTCGACTTTTCATATTAGAATTGCAAACCTATTTAACAATATTCTGCAAATATCTATTTTCCCAAATTGGTGGAAAGTCGCAACAGCCATTCCAGTTCCCAAGAAAAATCTCGTCCATTCTTCGACTAACAACTTTAGACCAATTTCATTACTGCCTTGCACTTCCAAGATCCTGAACAAATCTTAGCTACAAGACTTAACCTGGTGCTTCCCAATACACTCAATCCCCAACAACAAGCCTACAGGTCAGGCAGGAGAATTCTGAGTATGCTACTTGAACTCCAACATTCAATCCACAATTGCTACAAACTGTTGCCATTCGACCTAGAAAAGGCATATGACCAAATTTGCCCACACAGGGTACTTTTATAGCTGACAGAGTGGGGAGTACACTCTGCAATATTGGCACTACTACGTTCCTACCTAACTGGTAGAACCTTCACGGTACGCGTCACGGTCATTTTTGTCAAAACGCGAAATGAAAAATGGCATCCCGCAAGGATCCCCTTTATCAACGATCCTATTCAATATATATAATCACTCCCTTTCCCACCAACTATCATCCTTTAACCACTATATATATGCCGACAATATTTTTATACTTGTATCTGGTGCTGATCTTCAACATCAAACGAATAACGCCATCCACAACATCAACACTTGGAGCAGCATAAACGGTGCGGTTACTTATACATCGAACCCTCCTTGCCATCATGTTTGCAGGAAAAAAATTTGTAGTGTATCGGACTCGTCAATAAACTCCTTCCCTCTCCGCACAAAAGATTCTATAAAAATCTTGGGTATCTCAATTGCCCGTGGAGGAAAATGGAATCTTCCGATTAAAAATGCTGTTGACAAAATTAACACCATTCTCCAAATGGTTAAAATTTTAGTCAGCAGCAAAAGTAAGGTAAGACAAAGTGAGGCAATTAGAGTAACCAACGCCCTTTTGGACGAAACCTTACTCTTTTTCCTCACTATATGTGTCAGTATGCCAATAGCAGGGAAAAAGCTAGTCGAGGCATCGGTAAACCGTTGCATTATACTAGCCAGTGGAGCACATCGGACATCTCCGGTGGAATCCACACTGATAGAGACTGGTCGAAAACTTATTTTTTTCTATTTTCACAAAGCCCGCCTAAGTTTAATTTACAAAAACCTGTGCCTTCCAAATTATCCCCTCCACACTTTAATCAAAAACATTATCATCCCCCCCAGTTCAAAAAGGAATTCATCATCGCTATCCTTATTAATATCCTACCTTGAAAGCACTTTATCCATCATCCCCTTGTTTTCCAAACTTCCCCTCCACACCCAGATTGGAAACTGTGGTTACGACCAAAGTTGAAAGTGATTGATTCTCTTGACAGGTTTAAGAAGGCTAGTACTGATCCGTCCACATATAGGAAACTTTTCTTTGAACAGTTGTATGGATTAAAAGGTCATCGACTGTTGTTTAGGGATGCCGCCGTTGACACCGATACTACATCTTTTTTGGTCATCGAACTTTTTGCTGCAGCACCCGCGCACTATATTGTGGAATCTTCCATTATAAGGCAGCTCCATATTACGGGGAACTGTGTTCCATCAAACCGGCAATTGAAATTGCGACCAATATTCCCAGCCAACAAAGCGTTATTATTTTTAGCGACAGCCTTGCCGCCCTTAAAGCCATTTGTTGCCCATCTAGTACTTAGCGCAATTTGCCATAGCCTACTTGGCAATAGGAGTGTCGAGTTGCAATGGGTACGAGGGCATGTGGGAATTGTGGGTAATAAAAGTGCTGACAAGTTGTCTGGAGAAACACTCCGTCGACCTGTGATTACAGTCATTCCCAATCTGCCCCGCCTACTAACAGAATGGCAACTAACACCATTAGCCATCCGCAGACACTATGGCTGGACCAATAGCGACAATTTTTTATGGACTCATTGGATGACCACTAATAAACCAGTGTATTCAACAGCCATACCGAAATTCTGGGCGCCAGAATCCGGATTGGACATACTGCTCTTACCCATAACTTCCTTTTTGGCAACACCAATCGTTCCTTCTGCAAATCCTGTAGTACCCATTTCACTATCATCCATATTATACAGGAATTTCACATAATCAAGAACTACTTTGCGAGTAGGATTCCGCCTATCATGTAGCTCCTCGACCCAACAACTCCATTCCCTAGTCACCTATTTAAACTTCTACAACATACTAATCTGCTCTACAAAATATAACAAAATTCTTAATATTCTATAATACCAACCACACACACGTCTCTCTCAGATAATTTCCCAAACGTACTACAAAGTCGCCAAATGGCCTCACGGTCGTGGCGCTATGAAGTGGCCCCTGGCACATGTCTAAGGGACCTTATAAAAAAACATACACTTCTGTGCTTCATAGAGACGCAGACCAACTGGGATAGGTTAGGGTCTGTGTCACTATTACCATCCATGCTGCAGGCATTTAGCTAACATAGTGAGTTCTTACCGTCACCGTCTGGTGCATATAGACACCGACCAGTATAGTATATGAACAAAATTTTACCTTGAAGAAGTCAGTAGGTGGATTACAGCATTGAAAAATAATAAGTTGATCGCAGCCTTAGAGGCCTTTTATGACTCATCAATTCACCTCATTTTAATTGTAATAAACATAAACTGCTTTATCTATAGGGATGTTAAGTTATATTAAGTTTGATGTCATGCTGATATCCCCATTTTTAATATTTTTAGTAACAAAATAATTATACTGTGACATTTTGGGGGACTAATTTGCAGTCAAAACTGCCGTCCTAATTGCCCACAATTCGCCATTGAAAAAGGAAATTTTACCTTGAAGGATTCTGCACTTTATCTTGGGATATTCACTGCCAGGAAGCTGGATGACAGTAAAGGATGTTGTGTATTTATCAAAAGTAGCATCTGTGAACAGGATTGTAGAATCAACAAATCTGTCCAACAATTCACAACAAATCCTATATTTGAGTAGGTGATGGATATAAAACATTTTAAGAGATTATGAAAATATAGTTTTGGAAATATTATTATAAATGAGACAGAATTTAAGAGCATGTTGTAAAAGAGGTTTTCGACCAGTTTTAATAAGGATCGAGTCCACCGAGGAAGTCAGGCGTGTTCCACTGATTAGTCGAATGCAACAATTCACAGTTGGTTCTACTTGCCATTTTATTTCTATTGGTATTCCTTACCATGAAGTTGGGAAATAGAACAACATGATGTCTAGTTAGGGCGTTATCTACTCTGCTAGTTCCAATAATCTCACATTTACTACAAAGCTAAATCTTCACCATATTAAAATGATTTTGATTCGATTGATAGTGTTCTCAATCTGTAGATTTTATTTACAACCATGGGTTATGCTAATACCCAGGTTTTTCATGAAATCTGCCGGGCGGAAGCGCTTGGGTCAAGATGTGAACCTCCTCGAGTTGAACCTCCTCGAGTTGAACCTCCTCGAGTCACAGTTTAATTTTTGGATATTCCAAATTTGGATATCGGAGGGTTGCATGTTTCTATAATATACGTAGCACCACATTTACTGCTCCAAATATTCACAATGGAAGTGATTTATCTTATAATAGTATGTACCTTTTCAGTGATCGGTTCTGCTACCAATACGAAGAGGTTTATCATAGACAGGTATTGAAGGATTGTAAGACAAAGGGTAGATGTATTTGTTAAAAAGGCTAATGGAAGAAGGGGAACCTTGTAGAATAACATTTTCTGACGTACATTTAGAAAAAATGGGTTCTACCAGTGTATGATCGTAATAGGCTCAAAGTGGTTTAATCAACTCCACACCCCACCGACTCTAAAAAAATCCTATAGGGGCAGATATGATCGTATGCCTCCTCTCAGTGCATGGAAATCAGCAGCCCACATAATTTTTATTTGTAGCAAGCGTATATAGTGTGATGTAGACCGAAAAGCATAGGCAGACTTCTCCTGCTGATTCTGTAGGTATGTTGGTAGAGTATCACCTTCTAGAATCTAGGACATTCAAGGTAAAATTTTAATTTATCTGTAATAATTAGTCGAAAGGTGAAAAAATTGTTTGCAATTTTTCAAATTCTTAGAAATACTGATATTTTGAATTTATGATTAAAGAGGTTACAAATTCTACTGTAGATTATTGAAGGGGCCTCCTTAATTATTTAGAACGATTCCTTGTCCTTTCCAAGTAAGGGTTCCTTCAAAGATAATAAAAAGAAATTGAACTCTGGAAGGCTTTTTCGCTGATTTAAGATACATATGGGAGAAGAATGAATTGGCAAGAGGTTTTCCATGAAGGATTTTTTATCACCACGCCATTTAAAACTGAGGTAGTAATTGGATGAGAGCAGTGCCCAAGCTTTTGCAAGTTTCTCAAACATGGAAGTGGAGTCTTCCCTTATAGTGTAATATAATTTACGGATGCTAAAGCCAAAAAGTTCAACGACCGAGAAAGATGTAGTATTGGATGGATCAGTACTAGCTTTTTAAACCTATCAAGAGAAGCAGACACTTTCAACATTGCTCCCAACCACGGTTTTCAATTTGGTATAGAAGGTAAGTTTGAAAATCGAGGGGGAGGATGGATGAATTGCTTTCAAGATGGGATATTAATAAGGAAAACGATGAAGAATTCTTTTTGAACTGGAGGAGATGAGAATGCTTTTGATTAAAGTGTGGGGGGGGGGGGTAATTTAGAAGGCACAAGTTTTTGTAAATTACATTTAGGCAAGCTTTTTGAAGATATAAAGAGATAGGTTTTTGACCAGTTTCCGCCAGTATTCATTCCACCGGAGATGTCCGAATGCTACACTAGCACGTCTGATGAAGCGGTTTACCGCTGCCTTGATTAGCTTTTCCCTGCGATTGGCGCACTGACACATATAGTGAGGAAATAGCGTAAGGCAAAAAAATGTTGGTTACTCTAATTGCCTCACTTTGTCTTATCTTACTTTTGCTGCTGAGTAAAATTTTAACCATTCGGAAAATAGTGTTAATTTTAACAACAGTATTGTTAATCTGAATATGTGGTCTTCTCCACAGGCAATTGAGATACCCACGATTTTCATGGAATCTTTTGGATGGGAAGAAAAGGGGTCCAGTGATGAATCAGACAGAAAACTTTTTCTGCCTGCAAACATGAAGACAAGGTGGGTTTGATGGTGCTCAAAGTGTTGATGTTGTAGATGGAGTTATTAATTTGTTCTTGAATATATTATTAGTGCCAAATAAAAGTACAAAAATATTGTCAGCATATATGTAATGGTTGAAAGAAGAGAGAAGGTGGGAAAGGGAGTGAATGTATATATTGACTAGGATCGTAGATCGAGGGGATACTTATGGAATACCGTTTTCCAGTTCGGGTTTTGACGAAAAATGACCGTTGGCGCGTACCGTGAAGGTTCTACCAGTTAGATAGGAACGTAGAAGTGCCAATATCGCAGAGTCAATCTCTGCCAGCTGTAAAAGAACCCTGTGTGGAAAAATTCGGTCACACGCCTTTTCTAAGTCGAAAGACAACAACAAACCACAATGTCTACGTTTGTAGCAATTATGGATTTAATGTTGGAGTTCAAAAAGCATACTCAGAGTTCCCCTGCCTGATCTGTAGGCATGTTGTTGGGGATTGAGTCTATTGGGAAGCGCCAGGTTAAGTCTTGTAGCTAAGATTTGTTCAGGATCTTGGAAGTGCAAGGCAGTAATGAAATTGGTCTAAAGTTGTTAGCCGAATAATGGGAGAGATTTTTCTAAGGAACTGGAATGGCGACCTTCCACCAATTTGGGAAAATAGATATTTCCAGAATTTTGTTAAAGAGGTTGACAATTCTAATACGAAAAGTCGAAAGTGCTTCATTAATAATGTTAAAAGAAACCTTGTCGCTGCCAGGTGCGGTTCCCTTGAAAGAATTTAATGAAAAGTTGAACTCCGCAAGCGTTACTGGCTGGTTGAAGATTAGGGTGGAGGCTGACGGTATAGGCGAGAGATTTTCCGTGAAGTAATATTTCTTTCTACGACAAAAATCACTAAGATGTTTGTTGGATGAAAACGAGATCCAGACCTATGCCAGTTCTTCTTTTGGTGAAGTTCAGGAATCAATGGACGGGGTGAAGTTGTTCCGAGCTGATATGTTTTACCGCTCTGTTGACTCGGGCAGTCCTGAGTGTCAATTCAAGCAGATTCGCCGTAGTAGAAAAATGAGAGTAGTCCTTCAAGACTATATTTGTTGTTTAGACATGCCAGCTGAAGAGGGAATTGTCCGAGCAGTTGCACGTCTGAAGATTTTTATCATGTTTCCTGCCCTTAAGGTTAGGAGATTTTACAACGGATAGATCTAAACCGGATTGAGAAAACGTCCATATGAAGACTACCGCCGTCTTAATAGCATTACTCTTCCAGATCATTGGCCACTACCTCTTATTCAAAATGTTGTCTCACATTTACAAGATTGTAATATTTTTTCCAAAATCGATTTATTTCCGGCCTACAACTAGATTCCTACCGCACTTGAAAATATTCGCAAAACAACTATTACTACCCTATTTGGAATATTTGAGTTTTTGCTTATGCATTTTGGGCTAAGAAATGTAGCTCAAAAATTTCAAAACAATTGTAAACGAAATTTTTTAAAATTTAAATTTATGTTTAAATACCAATTCAAATTACCAAATACCCTACGGCAGAAAATCACTATAATGATTTATTGGCATGTTTAAAACTATAATCATTAGTTTCTATCAAATCAAATGAGTATTTGATACCACTATACAATCTAGGTTTAGTTCCCGAAAATAGAAAAAAAACACATTAATGTAGTATGAATACAGTACATTTCATTAAAAACTTTTAATTGATATTACGTATTTAATCTATTCTATTTTAATGCAACATTAAGAATTACTAAGAATGCATTATATGGTAGTCCGCCACTGGTACAGTTTTGAATGAAATCAATAATAATATCTCGTAAGGTTAAGAATTGAGAAATAAATTATTCTACCTTTGACAGAATGATTCACGAAACAATTAAATATTTTCGTTACTAAACGTAGACGTTTTATTAAATTAACAGACAATAATTGCACTATTATCTAAATTTAAAAATATCTAAGGCAAATTAAACAATTTAATTTTATATCTCCATTTACTTCTGATATTTAATGTATTCATTATAGAACCAATATTGTGGCTGATAATATTCATTTTTTTAGTACCGAAAAAAAAATTAAATTTGGATCTACAGAAATTTGCTAAGTTACAACTAGAGAATAAGGAGATTTAATCAATAATTGAAAATGACTCTCAGGGCAATTTTCATTTGATTCATTTTCCTTCATCTGGTTGCAAAATTTGGCGCAGTTCGTGCACAAATATAATGCGCGCTCAGTAGTTCCTACATTATTTGTAGTTTCTCTCT
Organism: Atherix ibis; assembly: GCA_958298945.1. Lineage (NCBI taxonomy): Eukaryota > Metazoa > Arthropoda > Insecta > Diptera > Athericidae > Atherix > Atherix ibis. The sequence continues at coordinate 60,808,171 of OY282607.1, read as the reverse complement.
CATCCGAGGATTAGGGCTATGTAGAAAATTGTTTTGACGAAATGCTTTTGGCCTCACATGAACACTAAAATTAATGAGTGGGCTAAGCAGTGTCTAACTTGCCAGAGGGACAAAGTATCAAGATACACTAGATGCGAATTAATCATTTTTTTCCCTAGCAACTACACGTTTTGAGCACGTGCATGTAGATATTCTTGGTCCATAACCTGTGTCAAATCATTTTAGATATATTTTAATGAATAATTATAGTAGGTAGCCCGAAGCAATTCCAATAAAAGATACTATTGTACTAATCGGAATACTGTTAGAGTTTTTATTTACCATTTTATTTCTCACTTTCCAACTCCATTCAATATCACAACAGACTAAGGAACTTTTTTCAAGACAATTTTTTTCAAATTTCATAACTAAGACAGTTAGAATTTAGGAGATACGAAATTACTGCATATCATCCGCTAATATTTTCGTGGAAAGATTCCACGAACAACTAAAAGCCGTACTAAAAATATCACTCGACTATATCAACAATTGGTCAGAAAGACTACCATTGTTACTATTAGGTTTTCGCACATCTATTAAGGAGGATTTAAAACAATGGTCAAACATTGTCAGTTCCAGGAGATTTTTTGATCTATTCCTACACAGTTGTTCTTCATCAACTCAGGGACACGTTACCGAGGATGGCACAAAATAAATGTCATGGAGGTCAAAATAATAAAGTTTTTATGCCTACCGAAATAACAAAATATTCTTATGTATTTGTCCGTGTCATTAGAATAGTTGGTTTAGATCGGTCTCTATAACTAAGTTATTTGGAGGGTTGAGCTATGTAGCGTGTCAATGCTTGCAGTGAGTACTACGTGTATAAATAATATACTGTAATGCATCGACACGCTGCAGTGAATAATTTAAAAATGTTTTTTTTTTGTGTAGTGTTGCAAATTAAATATAGGAGACTGGGATGTAAATAATTTTAATTTTCTTTTTAAATAAATTTTTTATTACAATATAAAAAGTTATAGTTTACTTAAAAAAAATATTTACTCAATTAACTAAATAATAATTAGTATAAAATAAAAAAGTATAAAATATAAGTTATAAAATAATATCTTTATTATTACTGTTGGGCTTGATAGTTCTAAGAGAGTTTTTAAATAATGATTGCTTATGATACTTGTACAATTGAACAGGCACCGTAAAAAAATAATTAAACAGGTTAAAGAATAGTGAAGTTAAATCTTTTAATATATGACAATTTGAAACAATATAAACATCAATAATAATACTATTGGGTGTATAACTTCAAAATGCGGGATTTTTGGCAAACTTTGAGTGTTAATTTTGAAAAATTGTTACAATATATTTTATTTAAAGTATTGCCCATCGGAAGCCACTACTTTTTCCCATCTTTCTGGCAATATATGGATTCCGAGCCAAAAAAACTGCTCTGGTTTTGAGGCCAAGAATGAATCGAGCCAATTTTTGCTGCCCTGTTCTGAGGTGAAGCGTATTCCGATGAGGGCGTTTTGCATGGATCTAAACAAATGGTAGTCGGGCGGGGCAAAGTCTGGGCTATAAAGTGGGTGAGGCTAAACTTCCCAGTCACTGTATTCTAAATAATTTTTAACCGGTCTTGCAACATGAGGCCGAGCGTTGTCATGATGGAAAATTATGGCTTCGTGTCTGGTCGCAATATTCCGGACGTTTTTCGGCCAATGCTCGCTTCAAACGGATTAATTGTGTTTGGTAGAGGTCGCCTGTGATCGTCAGGCCCGATTTCAATAGCTCATAATAGATCACACCCCTTTGATCCCACCAAATACAGAGCATTACCTTGGCGCCATGGATATTTGGCTTTGGCGTTGATTTGGCAAAATCGCCTTTCAACGTCTCTCGGCTTCAATTCATATGGGACCCAATTTCCTTGCTTTTGGATGAATCCTGCTTCTTTCAAACGTTTTGAAATGGCTGCTTGAGTGACTCCCAATGATTTTGCAATTTCCTCTTGAGTTCGACAACAGTCTTCGTCGAATAATGCCTCCAAATCTTCCTCTTTAAACTTTTTTGGCTGACCTGGTTGTTCTTTGTCTTCCGTGTCAAAATCACCACTTCTGAACCGCACAAACTATCTATCGCACGTTGAAATCGATGGAACATATTCAGGATAAGCTTCGGTGAGCAATCGATGTGCTTCAGATGCACTTTTTTTCAAATTGAAGAAGTAAATCAACACTTCCCGCAAATGGGACTTTTTTGGTACGAAATTCGACATTTTTGAAGCAAAAAAAAACTTTGTTGTTTACACTATTTCGTTCAATGACTAATCAAGAATGAATGACAGATGTTTAACCTCCAAAATGCCATATGAGTTATTATTAACACAAACCATGTGTAAAAGTTATGCCATCTGTTGTTAATCCCGCATTTTTAAGTTATAGTTATTATAACTATAACTTATAGTAAGTCTAGTGAGAATATTTTATTATATTGAATGGTGGTGGGTATCAAATCATATTCTTAAGGTGTGATTATCAGTTATGATGAAATGAGATATCTCGATAAGACCGTTTTGTTTTACAGCATTTGAAACGTGAAAATACACAGTCGTATTAAGAGTCATCTTCAGATCATATTCTTTTCACAGCAAGTTGCTTAGTGTTCAAAGGGAATTAAAGATCGAAATATGTATGAACTAAAAAATACTGTCGACTATACAATACTGGCACAAATTACTAACAATAATTACATTTGCTCGATATACTATGTGAATGAAGTTGTTGATTATTCTTGAAAAGTGAAAAATTTTCTTTGGAAATAAGAAAGTGTAGGTAGATACTAGTAAATACAAAGCTGTAAAGACATGTACAGTAGAACGCCCATCGAATTTACCTCTAGAACAGGTTAGTTTTATTTTAAAATTTCAAATCTCCCGGCATTCGCAGCTTAAAATATTGATAGGTTTATAATGGCTAGGTAGGATTAAACAGTTCTTTTCATAAAAGATTAAGATGGTCGGATAAACGCGAATGGAATTTTTTATATCGGGAGATGCACCGTTCATGAACAAATTAAACATTTATATCACGATAGAAAGATTCAGGATAGTAGAGTTTGGATCGGAAGGAAATTTGAATGCTTAGTTGAATCCTAAAGTTCAAGTACATATGTCCGTATGGGTTTGAGTACTGTATTGTTTAGTAATAGTTTTGCATTTTATTGTCAGTGTTAAGCTACCTTTCAAGTGAGGTTTCCAGATTAACCGTTTGTCGAATATAAGTCCAAGGTAACGCGCGCTTAATTTTTATGGAATATTACTACCATTTAGGGTTATATAAAAAATTTGTTCTCAGCAGAGGGTGAAAGTAAGACAAGTAAATTTTTGCTCATTAATCCCTACTCTCCACCTTTTTAACCAGGTTTCTAAGCAGTTAACGTAGTTCTGTAGGATATTGATGGCTGTGGAAGGATCTTTATGATATCTAAGGAAAGTTGTATTATCAACATTTGTTGCAGTAAGGATATCACTATGATATGGAATATTGTGGGTGCAAATATTGTAAGGAATTGGAGCTAGAATACTTCCCTTAGGGATACTGGCAGAGATAGGATAAATGTTAGAAAATTAAATATTGTTAGCTACCTGAAAATATTGGTAATCGAATACGCGGTGACACTGCTGGATAGTGGAATATTCAGCTTTAAATCCAAACTGATGATGAGGAATCACACTCTCGATTTCAAAAATGGGATAAAGGCGTTTTTGGATTAATTTTTGTAGGATATTTGATAACATAAGAAGAAGGCCTATAGGTCTATAAGAGGAAGGAAGGTTTTTTGGGTTTGTTTGGGTTTTGAGATAATTTTGAATATAAAAAACTTGCAAAGTGAAGGAAAAAATTATATACGGAGGATAATTTTATAGATATAGATTATTAAAACAAGGTTTTTTTTTTATAGATATTTGCTTTGGAAGTATTTCCAAAGTTATGAGGAATATCCTTTTAATATTGGGTAAGTGTTGTATTATGAATTTAACTTCGGAAGGAGTGACAATTTAAGGAGCTGGACTTTTATGCAACTAAGTTGATAATTAAGCAACTCTGTAAAATTTTTTCGTCATGAAAAAAAGTTGAAATTTACTTTTTTTGGTGTAATAATATTTGAATTAATGACGAAATCTACTATCAATATTTACCGTGGGTGGCAAATAATGTTTAATTTTCAAACATTTTCGATACTGTACTATATTGACTGTAATGATTTTTCAATACTAAACAATTTCTTATGCAGAAATAAAATATATACCAAGATGTATAAGCTTAAATCAACTGTTTAGTCATTAATGGCGTGAGTGAGCGTATTAAGCTACCATGGGCACGCCATACTTTTTTTTTATGAGTTTGACATCTGTCAATATTAATCAGTGCACATTGTCAGCAATTTTGTATAACAACATACATTTTTCCTTTGGTAATCATGTCTAGTTTTGTGTCAGAAAAAGAGCATATGCGGGAAGCTCTGCTTTTCTGCTTCAATTTGAAGAAATCGGTTGCCGAATCGCATCGAATGCTTATGGAGGCCTATGATGATAGAGCTTTATCGGAAACAACATGCCGAGATAGGTTTTGCCGGTTCAAAGACGGCAATTTTGACTTGTGGGACAAGAAGCGTGAAAATTGGCCTAGTACGGTTGAGGACCATCAATTGCAGGCTCTTTTGGATGAAGACAATACCTTATCGCAAAAAATGCTCGCGGAGCAATTGGGTGTTACTCAACCAGCCATTTCCATGCGTCTGCGTACCATGGCGAAGATTGAAATGATCGGAAAATTGCTGCCGCATGAATTGAACGATAGGCGGGTGGAGCGACGCCAAAACATATTCGAAATCTTGCTCGCCAGACAAAAAACAAAGTCGTTCCTGCATCGAATTGTAACAGGTGATGAAAAGTGGATATATTTTCAGAAACCTAAACGCAATAAATCGTGGGTTGATCCCGGCCAACCATCAAAACCTTCCCCAAGACCAAATCGCTTCGAACAGAAGACGATGCTGTGCGTTTGGCGGCATCAGCAGGGTATCGTCTACTATGAGATGTTGAAACCTGGTGAAACTGTCAATGCCCACCGCTATCACCAACAACTGATCAAATTGTACCGTGCTCTACGTGAAAAAAGGACCGATTATCAACAAAGACATGACAAGCTGATTTTCGACAACGCACCATCGCACACGTCAAAAATTCTCCGAAACTACTTCGGACCATCAACTAGGAGGTGCTACCCCACCCCGCTTATTCACCAGACCTGGCATCTTTCGACTACCACCTGTTTTCGTCGATGGGCTACGCGCTTGCAGCAGTTCGATTCTTACGAAGACGTCCGAAAATGGCTTGATTAGGGGTTTGCCTCGAAAAAGGATTATTTTTGTCGTGCAATCCACAAACTGCCCGAAAGATTGGAAAAATGTGTAGCTAGCGAGTGCAAGTACTTTGAATAAATTTATTTTTGTTTAAATGAAAAAACATGTGTTTTTTTTTGACTAAAAAACAGCAGATTTAAGCTTATATACCTGGTACTTGTTACTAGTTATAAATAGTTGTACATATCATTAAAAATATAAGTATGTGGATTTGGAAGCCAAATACGTTCCTTTACCTATAAATACTCATTGAGAGCGTCTACAATATCTTATCTCTCGTAAACAACTCTTTTTCTAAGCATTTGAAGGACTATTTTTTATAAAAACTTTGTTAACAGCTTTTCCTGAAGGTACAAATTCGTTATGAATAATCCCACTAGTATGCTAAAAATTAACAACAACTGAGCATAGACTTGATTTTTGATTTGCTCATTCAAGTTATTTTTGGCCGAGGAACATTATTCAGTTTGACGTTTTGTTTCTGGTGAAGAGCCACCAGCGATTGTTCAACTGAAAGGTCTGCGGTAATTTTAATCTGGGTAGAAGGTCAAAGCAAATACCCAAATCTTGAGTCAAATGCGATCTCTCACCCGTTCGATATTTTAACCACTGCTTCGTGCTTATTCAAAAATATTTTATTCCTCTAAGATACTTGCGATCTTGGTAAGAAATATTCTCCTTAAGTAAGAAATATTCCCCATAGGCTAGCTACAACTTTTTGTAAGTCAAACTCGTAGATTCACCAACCTCAACACAAACTTTACTATTCAATTCTTCATAGCGCACTGCAAAAAATCACGCTATATGTGAGAGCATACTCACCTAACGAGGTTAAATTTTTGTCAGTACATCAAGTAGATACTAATGTTTAAGATGTGTAGACGGAAGGTACAAAGCTGCCATGGCACACTTTGTAAGTCATAAAAGGATAATATTTAGTTCAGTAATAATTAATTAGGATTATAAAAAATGACCTTTCCTGCACAGCGATCAGAATACAACTTTATTTTTCTTTTTTAATATTTTAATAAAAATACTAGCAAGAAGACTTGAAATAACTTGGTACTTAGTAAACATAAAATTTATATAGTACTTCTACATAAAAATCTACAAAATTTTTCTTTATATATTATAGTAAAAATAAATTCCGAACTAATAATAACCAAATAAACTCAGCATTTTATATTTTATCATATTCTCTGATTACATGTAGTCAAAAATAGTATTTTCACATTTTTTATTTGGGATTACATGCCGAATAACTACAATTATGATATGGAATGTAACTTTTCGTAAACGAGATTTCCGCTTGTCCATCTTCATTTAATGTAAAGCTAACATAATTTTTTTCGAAGAATAAAAGTAACAAAATATTCTTTCATTTTTATAAAGATTTAGCAAAATTAAGCAAATAATATATAATATTTATTTAGTTTTTACTATGAATTTATAAACAAATTCTTTACAATATTATTCGCTGTACTATCAAAGTTCTTCTGTTTTATAAAATATAATAAGAGCGAAATTATATGAATGTTTATTCTTTAAACTTATTTGTTTATGGCTTTAGTATACAATTTTCAACATTCCTTTTATGTAAAGCTTGCTTAATTAGTAAGTTTTGATAAATGTAAGTTTACTCTTTTGAAATGTGGATTATCTTTAAACTAATTACGTACGTACAAACATATATACATAAATTATTTTTTAATGCGTTAAGTCCCTAATTAGTATATTCAGATCTCTTTCACATAAAAATATGGATTTTCTGAGTGTAAACTATTTTAATACGGGTACAACACTAATAAATTTCATCACATCTTGGTTTAATCTTAGCGTAAGTACTATTTTATGAAACGAAATTAAAACTTCTAAATGTGCTTGCGAACATCAATAGCAATTTCACATATTCTATGATCGAAGAATATCACGAATAAATTTCAATGTGATAATAATATTAAATCTTTCATGATTTCAAATGAAACTTTCATTATTTATTATGTGGTTGTAGAAATGCGGTATGCAAATATTCGTGGTTATATATATTTGCATTCGAAACTGGATTACTTAAATTTTTATTTTAGCTATTATTTTAGGAACTTTGGTTAGATTAGATATTACTACACCTTACTAATAATTTTATTATTTGAGGATTTTTGAGATTGTGATCTTTTTTTGTGATTAATTCATTCCATAGAAAAATTCTTGAGTCGTGAAAGTATTTAATATAAAAACATATTTTTATTTCATTTTTTTATATTTGCATTTTGTCTGAGTTTTCTTTTCAAAAAATCAAAATGAGTTTTTTTTTCATAATGAAAAGTGAATATTAATTAAATTTTATAAGAAAAGCATGTGCGTACATTTTCAAAAAGTGATAAAAATTAATTTTATACCTCGTTTTGATAAATACATAATCTACTAAAACGGTACCTATCTCTAGTAATTTACACTAGTTGCACCTTCAAATATATTCATATTAATATTACCTTGACCAATGTTGAATATAAAATTTTGTGTGTGTTTCTCTCAATTCTGGAGTTATATGATTAATATATAACTCCAGAATTGAGAGATTCTCATATTTGACATTGACAAGGGAAAAAAACATTTTTTGTGTTGTATGATTAATACCTGGCCTCGATAAGAACAAACTATTTTTTTGTGTACAATTTACTTCACTAATTAACATAATCTCTTTTTAGGTCAATACAATTAGTCTAACAAATTTTCTTTTATTTTTATCCCATTTGAAAAATACTATTTTTTCGACCTTTTAAAATAGGCTTTATTTCAGCATTCACCTTGTCGTTTAAGCCAAATCATGTTCTACCGAAACATTTTTTTCTACATTCAGAAACAGGAAATATTTTGCAGATGGTAAATCTGGCGAATATAATGGATGCGGGAACAATTCGTATACTAACTCATTAGAATTTTTGTAACAGTAGCAATAACCTTCCCTACCAAAGAACAGTTGCAATAACCTTCCCTACCGATGGAACAATTTTTTTCTTCTTTGGTGTACATTTGCTAGTAGAAGTCTATTGTTTAAACTAAACTTTGGTTTCTGGTGTATATTCATGTTTCATAAATTATTATGAATCGATCAAAAATTCGTTTAGATAACGCTTAAATATATCCGAACACTCCATTTAAGTTGTTAGACAATTGTATTCTGCAGTCCTTTAGAATAATATCACGAATTTACATTTAATTTGTCAAATCAGATATGTTGTTCGCTTTAAATAGCTATCACTCATAAAGTAAATGATGCAGCTGCTTAACAGGATTCTTGTTTGAGGTTATATTTACGAAAAATAGAGTTATTTTAATAGTAACAGTTACCATCTTTCGCTGAGATTTAGGTAATAATCATACAATTCACGTATATACTATACGCATATTTAAGAACTACTTCCCTAAATGTTTTACAAAGCTAGAAATATCTAATTTTTTTTTAAAAATAATTTTAAGAAAAAATAAAGTAAATTTCTTTTACCTTTTCAGGAATAATTCTTCTAAGTATCACTTAAGATATTGTATATTCAATGGATAGAGTAAAAATCGTTTTTGTTTATTTGGTTGCATTTTAAAACTCAATTAAAAGTGTTTGTTTGTTAAGGTCCCAATTGAATATTTTTACTGTTCAACTAATTTTATTGTTAATTTTTTTTAAATATTTTAAATATTAAAATTTATATTTAATATAAGTTTGTTGATATTAACAGTTTGTTTAATTCATTAAAAAAAATCGGGCAAAGTATAAATGAGTTCTTATTTCTAGTAAGGGAAACAAATATTTTCAATGTCATTGCTGAAAAACAAAAAGATATAGTTGAGGCTTAAAAAAGTTAGGGCCTGGTACTAAAAAAAGGAAAGCATATTATATAGGTATTCAAGATTCTTCCACTAGAAGCTGGGGTATAAAACTACGGTTTGCAAAAGAACGGAATTGGCTACATGTATGACTTAAACATTATACGCTCCAAAAGGAAGCACTGGTCCGCTACGAAATTTATACCAGATTCTGTTAAAAAATAAATTAAAAACTATAATTCTAATCTATCAATTGTAGATATAGAAATGTATTGTAAAGAGTATAATTTGTTTAGATAATTACCACTTTCATTCTTTGGTAGGAAAAACAAGTACATAGTCACGTTGAAAAATTTAACGTTATCAAATATAATAATAAATTTTATAGCAGAAACTATAATACTAGTCTTCAACAAAGGGAATCAGAAATCAGCAAATTTAAATACAAAGAAATGTCGTATTGTAAATAATAATTAATAGAACTTACTCGTTTGGGTATATTTTCTGACAGCTTTGTATATTGTATTTTATATTCTGGTCTATAAGCTACTGCAACTCAAAATAAGTATTGTTAGGTTTCCAAAAAATATGTTGAAGGAGCGTTGTCAGAAAAAATAAATATAAGCGAAACAACTAAAGGAGCATTGCCTAATCTAAAACCTTAGGAATAGCAAAAAATGCAGCGGTAGGATTTTCAAAACTTCAATTTTAGATACAAGTCTAACAATAATAATAAAATATAAGAATTTAAATAATTTATTGTCTTTATTTATTCATTTATTTTTAATCAATACCAGATGATGTAGGGCTAATTTGGTCTCTCATCTCTATGAAAATATTATGGAATAGCGACGTATTACGGAAAGTTTATTTTTTTAAGGCTGGATAATCTTTTTTTTGTATTCTTAAAGATATTTCTACTACATTTCTCGATCTCATTTGAGACTCACTATTGATTTTATACTATCATATTATGAGCCAGTAAATACAAAATTTTTGTTTTTTTTTTCAAAATATTGTTCTAAAGAATTGTTTTAGTGCCAAAGTAACCTTTAATTAAAAGTTATTTTATGCTAGATGCTTAAAAAATAATATGTTTGCAGAAACGGTTGCAACTTCAATACTACTACGAAGTTTGACAAGGCTTTAAAATTTTTACAGAACATTTTTTAATTTGATGTAAATTCTATAAATTTCAGTCTGTGCCATGATATTAAACATATTCTTACATTGCCGCTTGTAATATAAGTCTTATTTTTGATACAGGCATTCTCCTTGATAAAAAGTAAGGCAGATGACAAATCAAATATTATATTACAGCTCCTTATATTTCAATTCAAACATTCTATCATCGATTATACCTATTCACCAAGTCTTACTTATAAAATTTTCGATCTGTATCTAGGTAATGTATAAACACTAATTTTTTATCATAAAATCAACTGAACAGGTAAAAGATTTGTAAATATAGAGATAATATTTGCTAAATTTTTATTTTATAAAAATCGCAAAAGTACATCCAAATCACTCCAAGAATAAATATTATCTCTTAAAAATTAGTTTACCAATTTGTAAATGGAAGCAAATGAACAAAAATCTCTGTATCTAACATTTTATATTCATTGTGAATCATATTCTTTTTTCATATTTAGTAAAGGGAACAATTTTTTTAAAAAAATTATTTTAAATTTTTGATTAAGGTTTATAATTACTAAAGCTTATTAATAGCTAAAAAGACTCGGTTCCAGCATTAATTCTGCCAATGAATTTATAATAATCAATATTAACATAAGGGCAAAGTAAAATCGTTAAAAATAAAAAGATAAAAGTAGTGCTTATCTTTCAATACTGACAGAGTGTGAAGGGTCCAGAATGATGTGTTATTTCTGAGACAAAACTAAAAGACCACAGTGTTGCATTATGCGTTTTTTTATGTCTGCAAATATAATTGTATTGTAACAAGCAGATTTACATAACATTTTAATTAACAATCTTGTGCATCATGAAGTGGGGGTTAACACCCATCCGCATTCCTCCAACTAATGGAAGTTAGATTCCTCTAGAAAATCTCTAGGTCATTGTTTCGTAAGTATCCGATGAGTTTTTCCGGAGTAGGCAGTACACGACAATTCTCTTACAAGTGGATTATGATGATAGGATAAACGGAAGTGAAATTTTTGATAGTAGTAAATGTACAGGTACTGAACAAAGGGAACATTTAGATCAAGATGTATTACATTGTTACGAACATAAAAGGGGGCTCAACAATTTTACGGAGGATTTTGCATTGTAAGGCCTGGTCGCGATAGGAATTGGAACGTTTTGTTGAACCCAAAAGTTCAATTCCATATGTCCAAATAGGTTTTATAATAGTATTGTAGATTAGAAGCTTACATTTTATTATTAGTTGCGAGCGTTTGTCTAATAGTCTATGAAGTTGTAGGTAACGTCTGTTAGATTCAACTCTTTTTAAGTTATTATGTAGATTCCATGTTAATCTCATATCCAGGTAAAGTCCCAAATAATATACTTTATCATATTGTAGAATCATGTTTGTGTTAAGATATAAAAGGGTAGGTTTCCCTTGACAAAGTGTGAAAGTAATGTGAGCACTCTTCTCTTCATTTACCATCAGTCTCCATCTCTTAAACCAGGATTGCAGGTTGTGTATATGCGACTGTAAATTGTTGGAAGCTATGTCAAGATTTGTATGCGTAACAAGTATGGCCATATCATCTGCATAAGTAACAATGATATTATTAGGATCAGATGGGATGTCATGGGTATATTATATAAAATGGGACCAAGGATACTGCCTTGTGGCACTCTGGCGAGAATAGGATATATTTCCGAAGATTATCAGTTAATTGCAACTTAGAAATGACGTTGAATGAAGCAAGCTCTTGAGTTTCCAGAGGAGTCCAGAATGCTACATATAATCAAAAGCTTATGAGATATCAAAAAATACTCCTGGCCAATACTATTTCCTCTCAAGAGAGGATGCAAGAACAAAATGTTAAATTTCAAAGAGTATATTGAAATATTGGAAAACCGAACTTCGCAGAAATGGCATGTAGGACGAGTATGATCAACCCATATTTTAAGAAAAATGGATCAGGCCACAGTAACAAATTTCAATGTTCAAGCAAGAATGTTAACCATTGGCCTTATGAAATTTATCTGTTTACTACGAACATGGAAGTACGTTAGATTGCCTCATGACTCTCATATAGTTTTCACTTTTACAATTAAGTGGTAGTATGCGTTGTCTCGTTCATGCTGCTTCATTTTTTACTGGATTACCTACTACCTTAACATAGATTTATAAGTAACGAGTTAGGTATGAGATTTCCCAGCAGCTAACCATAAAATCAAGCTAAATGAAATTGAGTAATCTTTATTGCATCTGAAACGAGCAGTATTTGTTATTTTAATTTGAAAATCATGGCTTTCAATTAAAGGCCACGGGATAAACTCAAAGAATCAGTATTTCTTTTTATGTTACTTAGTAGCGCCATGGGAAAAAAGTATAAAATTTTGTAAATCATACAGGCTTTTTTAAGAATTTAAAAACAAGGGCAACAACAAGTAATTGTAGGGTTTAGGAGTTGAGCAATTCAAAAAGAAATTCTAAATTTATTTGTGTTCATTTATAATAAGTGGGAATATTGATTTGAATTCAATGGCTAAGGATGTTAAGTAAAATACTATTTTGTTAACATGCATAGCAAATTTAGAACTTCGGTACGCTTAGTATACTAGAGAACATGAGATAGCGCTTATTAGGCAGGATGGAAGCATTTCCACAAATTCAATGCAATTCAATGTTTCTATTATTTAACAAATGTCAACGAATTTCGTTGAACACCATATCATTTGACAATCCATAGCTTTGCGAGTCTATTGGTTAAAATAGATTTAATATTATTGATTATATATTGACTGATTGGCTAAAGCTCCCCGTAGAAGGCAAAGTCTTTAACTGCATATTGTTAACAAGATTGTAAAATATATTATACAATATGATTTGTGATTATTAGAACGAAATTATCGGGTAGAGCGAACAGTTCCAGAAAGGGTCTTCATAGACCCGTTGAGTAAAGAAGCTCTCTTATATTTTGATTTTAGCCACGGTTTCCTTTCTGCGTGCAGGCGGGAGATTTGAAAGTATAGCGAAAGGCTGGATGGATTTCTCTCCAACTCAGAGATCATTATAGAAATAAAAAACGAATGCCCCATTGATTAGTTGATGGAAATAATTTTTTTTTAAAGTTGTTATTAAAAATGGTAATATTGGATTGTCCGGAAAGTTATTTCCCAACAGAGGACTTTCGTTATTTCCCAACAGAGGACTTAATTGTATTTTTTCACACTTAAGCCGCATAATAATATATATTTTGACAACTGACATTGTGCAAAAATTGTGCAGTCGCATTGACGTTTGTGATTTGTTTCTCAGACGCCAAGAAATTGATCCATTTTTAAAGCTTTTATTACTAGGGACGAGAAGTGGATTATCTACAGTAATGTTAAGTGCAAAAGATCCTGGAGTAGAAAAGATGAAGCGTTTCAAAGCACTTCGAAAGCCATATTCATCAAAAAAGGTTATGCTATCTGTTTGGTAGGATTTCAAAGGAATTGTTTATTTTGATCTTCTACCGAGCAACACAATGATCAGTTCTGAAGTATACTGTCATCAGTTGGACAAATTGAATGATTCACTTAAACAAAAAAGGCCAGAATTGGTCAATAGGAAAGGTATAGTGTTCCAACAGGATAATGCGAAACCACATGCAAGCTTTTAGAGCTTGGATGGGATATAATACCACACCGGCCATACTCTCCAGACCTAGCACCGTCTAATTATCATTTGTTTCGGTCTCTTTAAAATTGTTTAGACGGTGAAACTTTTAATTCAAATGAGGAGGTCAAAAATCAGTTAGATCAGTTTTTTTCCAGCAAAGAACCAAAATTTTATGAACCAAAATTTTATGAGCAATACAAAGGGTATTAGATCAGACTAAACAATATTTAATTGAATAAAATATTAATTCACTATAAGAAAAACGTTTTTAATTTTTATAAAAAAACCTAAACTACTTCCCGGACAACCCAATATTTACAGATATAGTTTAAGAGAGGTTTTCGATCAGTTTAATAAGGACAGAGTGCAACTGTTCGATTTTCGAGAAATATTTACTATTGTTTCGGCTTACCTTAGGCCTGTTAATACTATTCTGATACCTAAATTAAGGAAATAAAGCATAGTTCTCCATATTTTAAAACGTAAGTTACTTTAATTGCATTATTTTATCTAACATTACTTTTACCACCAGCCAGAATTATTAAAAGTGAATTTGATTTGGTCCATATTGCTGTTAATCTGTAATAGTGATAAAAATTTTCTTATACTATGTCGAAGAAAAAAGCTGGGTCCAAACGCGCCTCTTTCTGGATTATAGTTATACTTCCTGGATATGTGAAGGTAGGACATGTTAAGTGTCAACATAAAGACATCATTTTTACCATTGATGCAAGTTTTAGGTGGTCGGCATAAAAGCCCTAAGCATATGTTGAGAGTGGTATAGATAGAAGATGTTTGCAAGTATTTTACAGGTTAATAGGTAATAGAAAACCTTGGAAAATACCATTTTTTAACCCAAAATGTATTTATTAAAAAAACTTATAACTATCCTTTACTGTTAAGGTCCTGTAACTAAAATGTGATTCCGAGAGATTATAATAACTGAGTAACCTCCCCACTCTGATGTTTAAAATATTATCCTATGAGGACAAATAACGTCGTATGTCTTTTCTAAGTTAAAGAAAAGGAGAAAACCATAGAGTTTACGTTTGTAAAATTCGTCAGAGACATGACAACACCATTTTTAGTGTTGGAAATGTAGTCTCTGCCAGAATATATTAAGTTCAAATGAATGGAAAATGGATATGAATTCTTTGTCGTTTATGTTTTTGTTTTGAACACAATTCATGGACGTAGTATTTTAGAAAAAGAGAAGCAGTTATAAGTTATATTACTTAACTCGTAGGATTCTAAATAAAATTTAGAAACAAAGGAAAGTTATAAAAAACTTGTGACTAGGATGGCAATGTCGCTGTGTTAGACAATACTTTTTTCTGGACAACGAACATTAAGTATGAGACATTCGCCATTAGAGCAGATAATATTTAAATTAGTAATTCATTTGTTATATGGACGATGGTAGAAGTATAATTATTTATCATCAAAGAGAAAAGAAGGAGGAGACATAAAAATTTTATCCACTTTATTTGCAATGTTAGCTATTTCGGTAAAAGAAAGGATAAGGGGCGGAATAAGTGATTTATTTGCTTTATTTAAATGTGATGTTGACTAGTGTTAATTTTGATACTGAAATTGTAGTTGTTGAGGATGTATATGGTGTATTATCCTAGATAGATTTTATATAAGGTTCATCTCCGGAAGTTGGCAGGAAAGTTCCACCATACTGTAATGTTTGGCTGGTAAGATTTTATAAGTGTTTTACAATTAAATGTGATGATTTTTATGTGAGTCGGAGAAAATTTCTTTTACCCTTTTTTAATCAAACGAAATTTTAACATTAGTTACCGATATAAAGAAAATCTGTTTTTAATATTGTCATTTGATTTGCTATTTAGCTTGATAAATTTCATGTTTAACACGAACTCATCATCAGCATTTTTTAATTTCAATCATACTATATATTAAGCATTTTGGAAAATACTTGGATTTTATTTCTTATGGCTTCAAAAAAATATAGAAAAGGATTCTTTTAAGTTTTGGATAGAGGATGAGGAAGGTATTAAAATTTGGATAAAAAAACTCAAAGATGAAGAGGAATAGGGAATTAGAGGGAAAGCAGAAAGTTGCGAAGATAAAAATGTAAAGGCAACAAAAATTTGAACAGCAATAAAAATACTTTTATCCAAGAAAAAAAATTAAATTAAAAGAAAAGGAAAAGTATAAAAAAGAAAGAGTCCTAAAGGAAACCTTAAAAAAAATGAAAAAGGAGAAGAAAAGATAAAAAAAACGGATGAAGCCGACTGATGACCTGGTGGGGAGAGCCTTAGATAGAAATTCCTTCCATGGCCTGCCCCAACCGCCCTATGTGCATGGCACTACATCGGAATTATAAAAAAAACTTCAATCCATTTAATTCAAATAATTTTATGAGAAAATTCTTTAGTATTTTTTTATATATGTGCCAAAACAAATCGATTTTTATATAACTGCAATTATACCATAAATAACGTTAATAATTTTTAGTTGCGTCCAGAAATTATTATTTGTCATATATAAAATTTAGAATTAAATTAGTTTTTTTAATAAATTTTCTAATTCTTTATTATTATTAATTACGCACACTTTTGTTTAATTAAATTTGGAGCCACTGTTAAGAGAGATGCGAAAACCAAGAGTTTAAACACGCTTAGTTCCAACAGCCTTTTTCAATACACTTCTCCGGCTCAGCAATAGAATACAGAATGCCCAGCCTCTCGCCTTTTAGGCATCATGATGCGTGCTATTATCATCAGTTCATACGACAAAACGTCGTCGGAACGTGGAATCTTCCCCCGTTAATATTGAACGATTTAAGCTCTCAGAAGCCGTGACCGTAGTCACAGACATCAGAGCGCTTAATGGACTGACTTGATGTGTTTTACTCCATATTTCGACAGTAAGTCTTTTAACTGTTTTGAACAGAACTGCACTCTGATGTCTGTGACTACGGTCTCGGGTACATAAAAAAGATGGGACATATCTTTTTCAAGAATTTGTCATACCTGCGGTATAATGTCTGCGGAAAATTACAAAGTCCAAACAGCATGACTCGGTATTGGTACAGCGGATGCCCGGGTCTAGTGAAAGCAATCTTTTCTTGAGATTCCTGTCCCCAATAATCCATCTATTTATGGTAGTGGGTACGCGTCTTTCTTCGTTACATCATTTATATTCTTAGCATCAAAACAAAGAAACTTTTTCTGGCTTGCTGACCAGTACTACAGGAGAATCCTAAGGACTTTCGATTTCTTTTATAACTCCTAATAATATCATCCTCTTTAGTTCATCGGCCATTAATTTTTAGATTGCCGGCGACATTGGATAAAATTGTTATTTAATCGGCGTAGCTGATCCGATGTGGATTCTCTATTCTGTCAAGTCTGTTCGGTCTAATTCTAAGATGTTGTAGGACGGTAATGTTCCTTTTATTGATTCCAATCTCAATTTCTGGATTGGGATTAAAGTGTGTTGGTTTGCTTCCCTCTTATCGTCCTTAAATGCGGAGAATGCCACTTGCCCTATAATGTCTGATGCCAATCCAATTGTTTTCCAAAAATCTATTTCTAAATACGAGGGACATTCAACAAGTACTTAGCCTCACCGCCCGATGGAACTGCTGTCACAAAAGAAATTTACCATCGTGCAGTACATTCATTGTACGCGCAGCGAAATCAAAGATCGCTTGGATACTGTGTATGGTGACTCTTCTCCTTCGATGGCGACCGTCAAGAATTGGTTCAACGAGTTTGTTCGTAGCCGCACGACGGTTTTTGATGAGCCACGCCCAGGTGCCCCGAAAACAACTGCTACGGAGGAAAACGTTAAAAAAGTCACGATCTCGTGTTGGCAGACCGTCGATTGAAGGTTCACGAGATAGCTGAGACTGTGGGCATCGCAGTAGGAACGGTACATCATATTCTACACGAAGAACTGGGCATGAGAAAGCTGTCGGCGCGATGGGTGCCGCGTTTCCTCACACCGGAAAACAAGCGCAACCGTGAGACCACATTGGCGACGTGTTTGGCGCTATTTCAGCGCTATCCAGCGGAGTTCTTGCGTCGTTTCGTGACCGTCGACGAAACATGAATTCACTGGTACACACCAGAGACCAAGGAACCCGGCGAATGTGCTCCGAAGAAGGCGAAGACTGTTCGATTGGCCGGAAAGGTGATGTTTTCTGGGATTCACAAGGTGTGATCCACATCGATTACCTCGAGAAGGGTAAAACAATCATGGGGCGCTACTATGCTGACTTATTGGGCCGATTTGACGTCGAATTGAAGAAAAAGCGGCCCCGCTTTGCGAAGAAAAAAGTGCTGTTCCACCACGACAACGCGCCGGCTCACACCTCCGCCGTCGCCATGGCCAAATTGGTCGAATTGCGCTACGAATTGCTGCCCCATCCACCGTACTCTCCAGATTTGGCCCCCTGTGACTACTTTTTGTTTCCAAACCTGAAAAAACACTCGCCGGAAATAGAGATTTTGTGATTCCTCTGTAAGTTAAGGGAGTAATTATGGTACCCAATATCCTTTGTTGATATACTATTTGCAAACTTTAATTATTCCAGAGGATCCTTTCAATTATTTTGAGCTATTACCTAAGATGGTTTCAGCTGTATGGTAACAGTAAAGTCGTAAGCCAACAGATGTACCGTGGCATAATGTTTCCTATCTGCTGGTCATACTTTAGTTCCGTGACTAGAAATGTCAGAAGAGTCAAAACTGTCAAAACAGACAATTTTTGATTATTCTGACATTTCTAGAAATGTCGGGTCGGTCGAGTTCTGTCAGTTGAATAATAGTTAACTATAGCATACGGTTGAGCAATTGTCAATGTATAACGAGTTCACTAGTATGATCACCGAAATCCGCTGTAAGACGTGCTTTTACTTGCTCATCTCATATTGGTGATGGATTGGTCCTGAGCAACCTATAATACCAATTTAATAATTGTTCATTGAACAGCAAATATAAATTTTTTACCATAGTCACGAAATTACCTTCTAATGCATTATTAGTAAAAATTTCAACTCGAAAGATGAATTCTTCCAAATTTAGTTGGTAGTTGTCTCCTTGAAATAAGATTCTCTATCTCTGTATAGAGCTGGCAGATCTTTTTCTTGGGTAGTGGTTAGTGGTCCGGTGATATCTAAATTGACCTTGATACACTTGTTGGTCTCGTTGGTATTGTTGATTCTATTGATATTACTGGTTCTGAGGATATTGCTGATTTTGAGGGTAATGATTATTATAGCTGGAGCTGGCCTCTGCAGATTTTACGTCCACTTCCGGGGCGGTTACATAAAGAGCTATATTTGGAGGCGTTGTTTGTGGTGGTGGCTGTGGTCGTGAAACTGCTGGTGACAGTAAGCCTAGGTGTGACCACTTAGTCTGGAAGCGGGTCATATGGCGCCTGGGTATTGGACCGGTTTGCAGACGACAATCTTGCAATTGGATTGTCGCCCAATATATCGGATATGTACCATTATTCTTGAGCAACCAGACAGCCAAGCATTCACGATGTAGTATATTTCTGCAAGGTGTGATGCATGGCTCCGTTTCTGGGGTCCACTCATCTCCTTGTCAAACTACGCACCTCTCAGTTTTGCCTAGGCCGAGTTGTTGTTTTGAGAGAAGAGGAGAACAGAAATAAGTGATTAGTATCTAAAATCAATGGTAACCAGTTATGTTTAAAATTTGTTTATAATTAATTATAGGAGATATCAAAAATGACTATATACGTAGTACTAGCTTAATCAAAAAACTTTTAATAGAAAATAATAAAAAATTAAATTTGAATGTTAGTATTAATAGTAATAATAAATAATACAAAAATAATAAAAAATAATATTAATAATGATAGAGGAGAGAGAGAAATTTTTTTGGCAGAAAAAAATTATAAGGATTCAACTCGATGAAAAAAATTTAAGATTTATGGTCAAAATCAAATTAAGTTAGTATTTATTTATTACGACCTTATTCATTGTCCGGGTCCTAAGTACAAACTATCAGTCCAAGTCGAAGAAAAGAACATTCGTGGATAGCAAAAATATATTTGCAATCTAAATTTTTATTTAGATTTAAGTGAATTTTATCCAAATCTAAATGGATAAAATTCACTTAAATCTAAATAAAAAATAATTACTTGAAATAAATTTACAAACAATTTTTAATTCGGTATAATATATCTGGTGGCAGCATATATACATAGGTGGTAAAAATAAAATTAAAAAAGAGAAAAGGATAACTTCAACCATAGTTTGAGTGACAAAAAATTAGGTATATATTCATCCAGACCGAGGCTAAAAAGGTTTAAACTGTATGAATGTTATGAAAGTTATAAAATGAACAACAAAATATTTTGTTAAATAAAAATAAAAATAAAAATATTTGGCTATTTTTTAAAAGAAAAGAACCCCAAGTGAAGTCCTTTATGAACCCCAAAGTGAAATATCCAGGGTGCTTTTTATGTTCCGGGTAAAAGTTTTTAAATAAATTTCGAATTAAATATAATTTTATAATTTATATTTTACTACCTAAGTGATTATAAGATCTTTAACATTGGAATATGCTGTTAAGATCTTCAACATGGAATATGCTGTTGGTCAAATGCCCGCCTCTAGCCGCTGCATAAAAGCGATATTTTTTAATCATATTTTTCATAAAATCTTCGCAGAGTTCTGGTATTATATCAGCAGCTTATAGTTGGTATGTTAGTGAATACTTTTTCAAGTTGTGTGCGGTATGGTACTGTCTTGTTGACACTATATGTTCTGTAGGCATCCTCAAAGAAATGTGGCCCAATGATGCCACCGGTCCAAATGTTGCACCATACAGCTACTCTACGAGGGTGTAGTGCTTTTTGGTGTATCAGTTGAGGGTTTTCAGTGACCCAATAGTGCCTATTCTGTTTATTAACAAAATCAGCCAAGTCGAAGTGTGGTTCGTCGCTCATAATGATTTTTTGCAAAAAATGATTGTCGTCTATACCGAGATGTAAAACTCGAGCCGTTCATGATCATTTGCCTGTAGCTGTTGTGTTAATTGAATTTTATACGGGTGAAAATGTAAATCGTATTTGAGAATTTTTAACAAACGTGATGGAGATATTCCCAATTCTTGCGCACGGCATCGATGAGAGGTACCAACACATTCAGCAACACTGCATACACCGGTGTATGTGAGCTTAATTGTCGCTCAGTCTTTGCTTTATGATTGGATATTATTCATTACATGACAGTTCTTGCTTTATCTTCCAGTATATGGATATTTTTGAAATTATGAAAATATGATTAACACAAAAAAAGTCAAGTAATTTTCTCCACGTATTCACAATTGAACAATTAATTTAAAAAAATATTTTAATAATTTCAATACATTATTGCAGTATTGGATACTCTATAATAAATTGTTATTGATTGTCCTCTAAGACTGTCAAATGCCAATAGACAATTATCATTCAAATCAAACTAGTAGCCAAACAAAATCGAACTAGAACATAAAAAGCCCTTAAAAGTCTTAAAAAAGATTATTTTATTTTAATTAAAGTAATTTTGGATAGAAACATTTTTATTCTTTAGTTTAACAATTTCGATGAAAATTTATATTACTTTATAGATGATTGTTCAAGGCTGCCTCCATCCACAATATTCTCAGTCCTTGAAGAGATCTTCGTCATGTCGCTGTCAATTTCAATAAAAATGTTCAGTGAGAGTTAAAGAATTAAAGGTAGCTAGCTCATAGCCAAATCTCACATTCTCAAAAACTGTAGGTATAATTCACTACAGCTCAATTCGGTTCTATATAGGAGAACGTTTTGTTATGTAATCCAAGACGATGGTCGATAAAGAGTCATGACACGGAAACCCAATTCGGAATCCGTTCGTAATAACATAATAAAAGTCAATGAGGAGTCAACAGACTGATTCATAACTCGGACCCTACGTTGGGCGCCATTATATTGTAGTTTGGAAAAAAATACATACTGAAGTTTTTTTTGGGTGTTGGACGCTGATGAGGAAGGTATAAAAATTTAAGTAAACATTTTATGAACGTTAGGAGCCATAGTAGTATAACTAATGACGACCATACTCAAAGAGCACATGTTTTAGCTGGGCATGCTTGATGCTAGCTTTCGGGGAAGCTTGTAGGGGGGTTTGAAAATGGTGCTGAGTTGTGTTCTCACACCCACCATAAGCTGAAAAAAAATCATACAAAAAATATAAAGGGAACAGTGGGGTTACCCGAGGGCGTTAAGTTCTCCGTGGGAGGGGCTGGGACAAAAAAAAAATAAAGAAGAAAATAGAGAATGAGAGGGAACTTAAAAAGTTACAAAAATAAAAATGAATAGACAAAAAAATTTGAAAAAACAAAAAAAATTATTTTTTTCGAAGAAGAAAAATAAAAGGAAGGGAAAAACATAAAAAATAAAAAGTCCGAAAAGAATCGTAAAAAAATAAAAGAAAGAGGTGAAGAAATAAGAACAAATTGGATGAAGTCTGGTTGGGAGAGCCTTAGATGGAAATGCTCTCCCTTGCCCTACTCCAACCGCCCTATGGCACTCCCCGGCCAAAATATATCTGGGCTGTCTCTGCATTTAAAATGTTATTATATATCTTCGAAATTACAGATAAAACTTCAAGCCATTTAATTTTAATAAGTTTATTAGAACAATATGTGCCAAAACAAACCGATTTTTATATTACTTAAATTATATAACATACAATATAATGTTTATCATTTATAAAAAATATTGTTTGATTGTAAGATAATTACATATTTTTTATGGTAAGTTGTCTCCAAAAATTATTATTCGTCATACTTTTTAAGTCACCAAACTAATTAGATACTTTTACAAATTTTCTAATTAATTATTATTGAATTTGCACACTTTTGTTTAATAAAATTTGGAGCCGCGTTTAAGAGAGATGCGAAAACCAAAAGTTTAATAGTGCTTAGTTCCAACTGCCTTTTTCAACACACTTCTCTGGCTTAGCAGCGCAATACAGAATGGTCAGCCATGATGCCGACTTATACGTGCTAGTCGTATCATCATCATTTGATGAAACGTCATCGAATCGTGGAATCTTCTGTATAGATCCCATGTATGGCCTTCCTGATTTGTGCGCTACCTCTTGGGTAATGATCAAATCATCGATTTATTTATTTACTCTTAATTTATATGCAAATACGTTAAATTGATGAAAAACAAGTTTATCAATTAATGTTGGGAAAGTATTTTTCATAAAATACTTCATTTGGTAAACATTTCCATAAATAGTATAAAAATGTAAAATTGTTTGGTATAGTTTCAATAAAGCAGAAAATAGTAATTTCCTTTCGCTATTGATTCACCGTGAACATTTTATCAATTCTGTTATCAGACTAACCAAGTCGGTGTGGATACTCGTAGGTTACAAAAGTCACAAGAATATCCTACTAGTGGTTGCTTAATAAATACGATTTTGTGGAGCCTAGTCCAGGGTGGTTTTATTTGAAAATATAGATTAAAGAAATACAATTTAGGATATACACATATCTACACGCATACGTGTACAACTGCATCGCAGGATTTTAATACAATGCAGTGGAGTACACTAGCCTTTTCAAAATTCTTGCTGAATTCTTGTTGGACTATTTAACAAAGAAGCTTATATTGGGCAGTGAAGCTCCTTGCGGTCTTGTTTTAGTTTTAGCTCTTATTTTCCTTTTATTTACTTGTTTTCATTCTCAGTATGTCACTTACATGCTACAAACTTAATTTATTGGAGGAATAGTAGCCTTTGCTTTGCTTAAACTGCCCTAAATTAAACACCCTTGTGACAGGCGTATGTAATGCAAATTTACTTGTTATTTAGAGTTATGCTGATAAGAGTTAAACGTTTCGAGAGGTGTTTTAGCTTTAGATGGTTGCGTGCAGATTAAGGGTGAAGCACAAAAAATATTAAGTTGCCTCTAGCAAAAAGGGATTTCAGACTGAAAATGACTTTACTAGCTGTAAAAGATATTTATATGCCTTCGTTTTTATTCTATATCTATTTTTAAAACTTTGCGTTTTGTTATTTTTTGTGCGTTTTGTTATGGACGTCATTATAGTATCATAATAGCGCTATTGCAATTAACTCTATACATAATAGGATTGAATTTGTGTGAATTTTCCAGTTTTTCCATTTGTAAAAGTTTTATAAATAAACTATTTTTCCGACTTATGATTTATAGGCATTTAAAGGATAATAATTTCATGTTTGATTTGCAGCTGGGATTGCTGTAAATAGACATATACATAAGTGCCATATATGTTTCTCTGAAAGATATGTAAATGAAGACATTAAAAGTGCATGTAAAGCGCAGATATAGTACAAATTTTTTTTATTTACTATGAATATGCATATGCCTGCACTTTGAAAATATAGATTTTCTAACGTGTTGCTGCTAAAATCATAAAACAATAGATCCTTTTGAAAAGTACTTTTTTAAATTTCGAATGCAGTTTCTTTTTTATCAGATTTTTTTATTAATGTAATGTTAACAATTAAATTTTATACTTTTTGAACAAATTTAAAATAGAAGATATACGTTATTTTCATAAGATAAAAATAATATACTAATAATAATTATACAGCAATAAAAATATGCCTTAAATGAACTCTTATATTTTGCTATGCAGAAGATATAGTTTATAATTTTAAATATTTAATTCTTAATACGCAATAACAAACTTACTAACTTATCTAAATATGTATTTAAAAAACTTTCATCAATTACTTATGAAATACTTATTAAGAGTACAGCATATATTATAGTTATTATAAAAATATTGAAAGCAAGGTTTAAGTATCAGGATATCAAAAATTATATGCTGATATTACACTGAAATTCATTCAGTTTATTTACATTTAAGTGCACATATTATAATTCTTTCAATGCATAAATAATATTTTTAAATAAAGAAAAATAAGTGGTGATATTATTAAATTGAGCCAGTCCAGCAGCACAGTCGTTAATTTGCTGAACTATCATCACTAGGATCGTCAGTTCAAAACCGCTTTATTTTTCATTCTATTTTAAAATTCTCATCATATTATCCTTTTCTTAAAAATAATATAGCGCAGAAAAAGCATATAAAAAAGCTATCAGCTATAATTAGCACGAAAATATCGATATCAACTTTCGAAAGGAAAAACCCATATTGGTCAAAGACAACAACCATAAAATGGACATAATTACCGCTCCTCCTACTGGACGAACCATGGCATCTCACCAAAATTACACGGAAAGAAGCAATAGGATAAAGGTAAATAGATAAATGATATTACTAATTCCTAAAATTAAAAAGAAAGCATGATTAAAATTCAATCAAAATGAAATAGAAAGGAAATAATATTTGCTATCTAACTCATATTTAATAAATGTAAAAGTTAAATATCATAATAAAACGTTGCTTGAATATATTTACATTTTGAGAATTTTAAAATTTTTAGTTAATTAATATTTATTCACATTAACAATAATGCGAAAGCACATAAAGTTTAAAAATTATTTATTGAAATCTCATGAATATAATTACGATATTAGAATTGTTGTAGTAAAATTAATATCAGAACTCATTAACGTAATTCTAGTCATCTATTATATTCCATGTTATAAGAATTGGTATAATTTACTGTAGATTCTAGCATTTACATATATACAAACATCAGCGAGTAGATTTTTTGAATTTTTTGGTGTAAATATTATAGCATAATATGAAAAGGTGAAAAAGTATAGCAAATAAACATTAAAAGAGAAATTTGTAATTGCAAAGTAACAATTTCGTTAATTTCAAACCATTTATATAGAGTTAATGAAAGAAATAAACAATATTAACGTTACCGGTAACAAACAATATTTGCAGTAGTGTTAATGCTGTTAGAGACTATACCACTAGTATAAGGCGAGCTTATAGAATTTAGCCTACCGCACAAATATTATGAAGAACAAAAGCTATTTACCATTCACGAATTTCCTAATAATAATAATAATCATTATATTCTGATGACAAGTAATATTTCTGTAATTTTTATATCATGCTTTCAACGTTAGCATAGTCGTTTGCAACCTTATTATCGTTATGCTAAAGTAAAACAAAATGGACAAAAAATTACCTATAATATTACCAAAACCACTCAAAATCTAATACAAATATATATAGTGAATGATAGAACATCGAAAGTAAAGTAGAAAATTGCTTCTTAAAAAAAATTATTTTATAAACACACCGTTGTACCTATGTATTTATACATTCGTACATTATGGTTACTAATTTTACCTAAGCACAATCACTTTTTTTGAGTAATATTTTCACAGAATAATTTTCATAGGAAAATATTCGCACATTCAAAATGAAATTTGCTTTTTGCGGTGTTCATTTTCAATAAGAAGACTAAAATTACATGTTTAACGAAGAACGGCGATGATAATAGATTCAGAATGGTCGACGAATTTGTATCTGGTAAAAAAACTGATGTAATCAATCATAATGAAAATAAAACAAAGAAATATAAAATAAGTAAGGGTATTGCACAAAAACATTTTGGGGGTCTAAGAATTTTCCAAATAAGATCAAATGAAACAAGTACAAAATCGTTTTAAATATCCACTCCCACATTTTTTGTATTACTTATATTACCTGTACTTTCTGCTCTCTTTTACCATGCCATCATCTCTTACCTGACCTCTTTTTAATGTTTATTTCGGTAAAATGAATCAATTTGTGTCGTAACGAAATCAATTAACTTGAAAATACGCTCAACCCTCTGTAAAACCTTCCACCTTGCCTTAAATATTAACGATTTCGTATAAAGATATCGTATTTTAGATACTTTGCTTTTGAGTAACAAATCAAAGAATATTGTGTAGGAGGCAGCTATAAAGTATGAATTCTTCTTTGAAATTAGGAAAATTGTTTAGTCAAAAATAATGAGACTATTATAAATAAATATACGAAATTTGGGCTGATGTTAGGGATGAGTTAAAATTAGATAGTGTAAAGTACTGTCTCTCAATTTCCATCATATTTTTCTGCCCTGAAATTAATAACAAAATTGATTAGAAAAGAAAAGCTTTCATTAAATTTTGGATTATAACTACATATATATATATTTGTATGTACCTTCGGCTTCAATACGAATTCAATATTATGGAAGGAAATGTCAAAATCAAACGAATTCTGTAGATTTTTTTTGGCATTATTTTTTTTCTCTCCACACTCAACACATTTATTTCTCAAGTAATCTATTTCCCCCAACCTATAAGAAACTTTTAGACAAATAAAATTTATTTCATAATTTATTTATTGATTTTATAAGAAAATTAATTACTAAGCTCAAATTGATTGACATATCATTGCAAAAAGTTATCAAGTTACCAAGGTGGCATACCAACCGCATCGATTCATTAACAATAAAAAGTTTGACAAACTTTATTCCTTTTATACAAGCTCGGTTTACGTCTTTCCTCTGAGTTTTTGTTTTATACTTTTCCATTCTGCTTGGATATATATAATATTTTTATGTAACAATCTTTATAAACCATTTAAATATATGCCTTACTTTATACCAATTTACAAACAATCTCTTATTAATACATCATTTAAGCTAACAACGAAAAAGAAGGCCTCTTATTTCTCAAAATAATATCAATCGATAATTGCGTAACCCAAAAATCATTATTGAATTTGTTTTTTTTTGCTAAAAATTATAACAAATATATATATATTCATATTCAGAACAATAGAAGTATGCCAATTAATAAAACAAAAGACTATTTCTAAGCTAAATTAAATTATTTTGTAAGAATTTCAAATGAGGTTATTTTAAAATCAATAGAATGAATCATTGATAAACTAATCGCTTAGTTTAATATGTTTTATTATTCCATCTACTAAATATAATTGTTTTAAAAAAATTCTTTTTATTATATGTTCTTAACTAAGAGAGATTGATAATGCCTAGCTAAATTCAATAGTTTACGCTTTCTTGCTAAAATTGAAAAGGCATTTAAAATAACCAAAGTTGATTGTAACCGTACAATAAAAAGCACCTTATTCTAATAGAATTATAAGTAAAATGAATTTATACATAAAAATAAATTATAAATACAATGATAAATGAAAGCACTCTAAGAAATAAAGGGATAAGTCACAGTGTCTTGAATGATCAGGATATTCGTCGAATTTTAGAGGAATGATTAAAAAAATCCAAAAAATTTATCCACAATATTTTCTTCAATTATTAAGAAAACTAAATAAATATTAAGAAATGGAGTTGCAAAACTTAGACACTCAATGAAACCATTTATTTCGGCAGTTATATGGCATTTAACTGTAAAATAGGAAATAGTGAGTGTAATCTTAGACTATCCAGACAAAAGTTTAAAACAGTTTTTAAGGTCTGAATTTGATAAATTTGCTGAGTAAGGAACTTGTTGCTGCTTACGTAGTCTGTGTATCTTCGCATTGGTGAAGATAGGAGTTCCCATTTGGTTAAGAGATCCAGCAAGTGTGAGCTGCATGTGAATTTCAAATGATGGATACTTTATCCCAATATATTAGTCAGTCAAAAAAGTTCATAGCATTTTCCGACAGATGGAGTTATGGGCTAATCACATTGTAATAACACTAGAAGCACATTTAAAAGGTGATACTTAAGGCAGTGCGTACCGCAAAAATTTTATTTATTGTAAATTGGTGTAGTGTAAAGAAAAATTATTCAAGTTCAAAATTGAACCAGAATAAAAAGAAAATTTGCTATATTTTACAACACCACTTCGAAAAAATGTACAAAAAAATCGAGCTACGAGGTCTGTTCAAAAAGTATCGCGAATGTTGAATTTCCGCGGGTTACGTATATTAAATTTCCGATTTTTTTATGGCGTTATGTTGGTACTCATGTTTCTCACGTGTTTTAGCTCGTCTTCGATTTTTGCCCATTCGAAAAAATGGATCGAAGAATCAGTTTCGGGAACAAGGAAAAGTCACAGAGGGGCAGATCTGGGGAATACGGTGGCTGCGGCATTATTAGTGTGTTGTTTTTGGCCAAAAATTCGCGCACAAGCAACGATGCGTGAGCAGGGACGTTATCATGGTGCAAAATCCAATTTTTGTTCTTCCACAAATTCGGGCGTTTCTGGCGGATTGCTTTACGCAACTTCCGCATAACTTGCAGGTAATATTCTTTATTGACCGTTCTATCCTGTGGCAAGAACTCATGATGCACAATGCCCCTGCAATCGAAGAAAACTGTAAGCAAAACGTTCACATTCGACCGAACTTGGCGCGCATTCTTCGATCTTGGCTCGTGCGGCAGTTTCTATAAACCCATGATTCGTCACCAGTTATAATTCTCTGGAGCAAATTTGGGTCGTCACTGACAGAGTCTAACAGCTCCTTAGCAATGTCAATGCGATGCTGTTTTTGGTCGAAATTGAGCAATTTTGGTACGAATTTCACGGCGACGCGTCTCACGACCAAATCATTGGTAAAAATCGAATGGCACGAGCCAATCGATATGTTTACGTTCTCACCAACTTCTCTAACGGTGATTCGACGATTGGCCAATACTATTTTCTTCACTTCATCAATGTTTTCGTCTGTTGTTGACGTGCTCGGGGAACCGGCACGCTTTTTGTCGTTCTCATTTTCTCGACCCTCTGAGAACATTTAGTACCACCGATAAACATTGCTTCGGTCCAAGACAGCTTCACCATATGCCACAGTCAACATTCGGAACGCGTCCGCGCAATTAATTTTGTTTTTCACACAAAATTTGATACAGATTCTTTGATCCATTTTTTGGAATGGGCAAAAATCGAAAAGGAGCCAAAACACGTGTAAGTAAAGCAGCTGTCAAAAATTAACTGAACGTTCAAAAAGGCCGAACTTGTCGGAATAAGTGAGAGACATGAGAACCAACATAAAGCCACAAAAATTCGAAAATCGTAATACGTAATCCGCGGAAATTCAAAATTCGCGATACTTTTTGAACAGACCTCGTATTTCTGAAGCGTATCATAAATGGCGATGAAAAATGGGTAACTATGAGAATATAAAATATTATGGAAAAAGAGAGATGAATGATCACAGACAATTTCAAAGCCAGGATGGACGGCCAGTAAGATTATGCTGTATCCATAGTGGGACTGGAAGAGCTAGCATTTGGTTAAAACGATACTACACTATAAGCAACTCGAGAGATTATACCAAGCGATTGAGAGCAAATTTCCAGAATTGATCAATAGGAAGGGTATTATCTTCTGCGACGATAGCGCTCGATTGCACACATATTTAATTACTCGCCAAAAATTAGGAGAGGTTCCGTAGGAATTTTTGATGCCTCAACCGTATAGCCCAGACATAGTACTCTCAGATTTGCTTCAAAAGCAGTTATTGAACAACTTTTGTCAATTGTCAGGGTATGATGCACTTCCAGAGGCATCATTGGTCCATCAAATAGAGCCACTGTTATTATAAATCAAAAATTTTGGTAAAAGCATTTATGTTTGTTAATATAGTTATTAATTGATAAATGGTAAAGTCTTTATAATATTTTCTAATATATGGACGGACATTTTATACAAAATTTGTGTTTCATTCAAAATTGAAAAAAAAACTACTTTATAAAAAAATTTAAAAAACTACTTTTTTTCTTATTTCAAAGAAAAAGATATAGGATCAATAATTAATTAAAATAGTAATTGATTTTACTATAAATTTTTTTTATAGTTTCCTTGACTATAAAATGTTAGCACTTATTAAATCAGAGAAGTGTTCGTAATTCCATTTATTATCAATTATTTTCAATAGTCGAACCAGTTGTTAATTGAGCCGGATTGAGGAATAATAATCCAGCTTCTAGGTAGTTGTAGTATTTCTGACTGAATCAATCTAATCCGAGTCTTTAACAAGTTTATATAAAGTTACTTTTATTGAATACCAAATTATTTTTCAATGAAACCGATAGTCGATCGAGTCTACTTTATAATTAATAATTCAGTTCTTTCAAATGTTTTTTGAATCTAATGAAACCGATATAATCCGAGTCTTTTTATCTTGCTATTTCGTGGTTGATATCAATGAGAGGAGATTCACAATTTGTTTATGCTTATACTAACAATTTAACGGCAACTAAGACTGTTTCTTAACGAATTTTTAACCTAAAATCCAATTTGATCAAAGACGAATTTACCGAATGATACGCATCTGTATGCGCGTCATTCATCAATTTCGTAAACATAGACCCTCTATTTTAACTTAGGCATTCTTGTGAACATCAAAACAATGCTTATATTTAGCTTGAAAAAATATCGGCTATAGCAATCTAAAAACTGTAAGCAGAGTCATTTTTATGTCAAAGCATCGATTTCACCGTCTATCTTTTTCTACCTTTTCTCCTTAATAACTTCCTATTAATATTCTGCCAGACGCCTGTAATTATTTTCCTAAGGCAAGGCTAGAGTACCGCAATGTAGCGTACATGGCCCTATTTTATAGTTGCTGTATACCATATAAGAGACTTTCTACAGCAAAACAATGTGTTACTGGTCACGTTTGTAGATTATACCGCAATAATAGTAGGCACGTGCTATGTAAGGGCTACTATGAATCTTCAGGTTGCAACAATTAACCTCAACAACTGTAGGAAACGTTTACATATGAAGGTAAATGAAATAAAATCAACCTACTTTATTTTTACGCATAGAAAATAAAATCCGGTTGGGGAATCTATCAATGCTCAAATTATACCGTATGCAAACACAAAGAAGTACGTAGGGATGATCCTAGATGCTAACTTATATGAAAAGAGCAATAGCTCAGCATAAAATATAGAAAATATTATTGGATGTTAGGACGAAACTCCCAGCTAGCAGTACAGACTAAATTTCCCATCTATAAGCAAATAATAAAAAATGGTATGAACCTACGATATCTAACTATGGGGTTGTACAAGTAAATCAAATATTCGAATAATTCAAATGTTCCAAAATAAAATTTTTCCCAGCATAGTCAATGCTCCGTGCTATGTACGTAATAGTTACCTACAGCGGGATTTGGACATTATTTCAGTAGCTGAAGAAATAAGAAAGATAAGAGGTAAACATAATCGGCGCAGCATCCTAGAATAGAGCCCTGACATAGAAACGTACCTTCATGTAAGCAACAATAAACGTCGACTAAAAATAAAGACCTACGAATGTTAAGGCAATACTTTCTTTCAAACAATTGACCTAAACCAAGTTTCAAAAACGATATCTTAAAAAAAACTAATAGAAAAACTGGTCAATAAGTGAGGTGTTTTCAATGGCTTACAGTCGTACACTATTCTTTAGAGATTTTTACCTACAGTTTCAAAAAAAAAATGCAATGCAACATTGAAATTTTATATTTCTGTTCAAGGACGATTTTGTTTGACCGTGGTTTTGATTCGAATGATATAGCGTTTATATTTTGGTATTTGACAGTCGTAGATAGTAGTCGATAAAAAAATTATTACGGGGTATCTAACACCGCAACAACGTGTTATTAAAACATTTTATTTAAATAATTGTTCAATTGTCAATACGGGGAGGAAATTACGTGACTTATTTGGTGTTATTCATATGCCGAGCAAATCAACCATTCAGTATGTAATAAATAATTTTGGAAACATGCATATACTGGGAGATAAAGCGAAAACTGGGCGACTATTAAGCCAACACACACCAGATAAGATTGATGCAGTGAGTCAGAGTGTTGCTAAACGTCCGGGTACCTAGCATCCACGCCGTGTACCGCCGGGAATTGGGAATATCTCCATTATGTTTGATAAAAATTCTCGAAAAGATCTGTTTTTTTTACCCATATAAAATTCAATTAACACAACAGCTGTAGGCACATGACCATGAACGGCAGCGAGACTGGAGTGCTCGAGTTTTACAGATCGGTACAAGCGACCACCAAATTTGGCAAAAATTTCATTATGAACGACGAACCACACTTCGCCTTGGCTGATTTTCTTAATAAACAGAAAACCCTCAACTGATACACCAAAGACTACTACACCCTCGTAGAGTAGCTGTATGGTGCAACATTTGGACTGGCGGCATAATTGGGCCACATTTCTTTGAGGATGCCTACAGAACATATAGTTCCAACAAGACAGTACCATATCACACACAGCTCGAAAAAGTATTCACTAACATACCAACTATAACCTGCTGATATAATACCAGAACTCTGCGAAGATTTTATGAAACATGTGATTAAAAAATATCGCTTTTGTGCCGCGAGTAGAGGCGGGCATTTGACCAACAGCAAATTCCTTTTTACAGAACATATAGTCTCAACAAGAAGGTGTTACATCACACACAGCTTGTGCCATGATGTAAATTTTGAGAAAAAAATCTTCCGGCCGATTAATGTCAAAAAGTGATGATATGGACAAGTCCCTAATTTGAACCCTCCCGATTTTTTCGTAAGGAATACGTGAAGGAAAAAATATATGCTAACAATTGCTTAAGGACAACATTCGAATGAAATTGTTGAAATAACATCAGAACTCTTCGAAAATTTTATGAAAATATGCTTAAAAGATTTTGCCTTTGCGCCGCGGCCAGAGGCAACCATTTGAGCCACGTCAAAATTTTATTTCATACATAATATTAAAGACCATATAATCAATCAATAAAATATAAATTATTAAATTGTATTTCATTTAAAAGTTATCAAAAAAAAATTTGACCTGGAACATAACATAAAACGCTCCCAGTACATACCAGCTACATACAATCAGAGTACAGTTTTGGTGTAAATGACAAACGCACCTAGGTGTATAAGCTTAAATCCGCTGTTTGGTAATAGATGGCGAGAGTGAGCGTATTAAGCTACCATGGGCACGCCATACTTTTTTTATGGGTTTGACATCTGTCAACATTAATCAGCACACAACGTGTCGAGATTGGTTTCGTCAGTTCGAAGACGGCAATTTTGACTTGTGGGACAAGAAGCGTGAAAATCGGCCTAGGAAGGTTGAGGACCATCAATTGCAGGCTCTTTTGGATGACGACGATACCTAATCGAAAAAAATGGTCGAAAACGATATCCAACTCTCGCGGAGCAATTGGGTGTTACTCAACCAGTCATTATCATGCGTCTGCGTGCCATGCAGAAGATTGAAAAGATCGGAAAATGGGTGCTGCATGAATTGAACGATAGGCAGATGGAGCAACTAAAAAACCGCAGATTTAAGCTTATAAACCTTATATAAATGGAGGTTTTGGTTTGACAAAGAATTAACTAATATGCGAACTTATTGCAACATTTGAAAAATAAAATCAATAAAAAACTGCCACATTTGGGGAAAACAAATTGTTTTTTTCATTATAACAATGCACCAGTTCACACATCCGTTGTCACGGCAGCCAAAATCAATGCAATATTTACCCCCTCGGATTATTTTCTCTCACAAACTTGAAAAAATGGCTGGGTGATAAGCGTTTTGCGAACAATGAATTGGTTAAGGCTGCGGTTAAAGGCTATTTTGAGGAGCTCTATGGTTGTTACTATAAACAGGGTATCGAAGCAATCAAGCATCGCTGGGAAAAGAGCATCGAACTAAAATGAGACTACTCTGAGGAATAAAGATATTTTTTCCCAATTTTTTTGGTGTGCTTTTTGTTAGATCAGGGATTCTCATATATCATTAAAGAAAATATTAAATATAAGAGAAGCACAAATAAAACCGAAAGAAAAGAAAAGAGTTTTCTATGCAAATTTACATTAAATATTTCAAATGTGAAATAAAATTCGCGCGTTATCTTAGTAAATTCGATTGTAAAGTCATATTTATACAAACAATGACTATTGGCTTATGTGTATGTGATTGTTTAAATTTACAATTAACGTGCCTTTTAAATAAACATTCTTTATTTGTAATATTTTTATTACAATATATTAAGTGGAGTTATAAAATATCTCTTATAGTTTTTTCCCAAATTTTATTATAAACAATTTATTTTTTTCAATAAAAATGACACAAATTCTGGTATATTAAATTAATAAACAATTTTTTTGTCATTATTTTGCTGTACTTTTTATTGAATTGCTTGTTTAGTTTTAATTAACTATTTGATTTATTGAATATCTTGATCTAATGTGATTCATTAGCAGTACTGTTTGTACAGGAATATTATTAAAGCTGCTACATACTATATCCGTTTTTGAGCAAGTTCCCTGCTAATTAATTGGACGTATTTGACTATCTCCTACTGCAAATGGCAACATTATTAACGAATAATTTTGAAAAAGTCATGGGAAAATGGTTGAAATTGAGAATTTAATGTACAAATTAATTCTATAGCTACAAGAGTGAAAGAAAAATCGATTAAATTCAATATCATGAATAAGAAAATTCTCTAGATTCATATTCTAAATTTTTAGTGGCATATTTACAATTTCTTAATTTTAAAATTAAAATGAGGCTTTAAAAATAAAAAAATCTCTGTCATGAAAGCATTGAATGAGTTTATACAGCTTGATAAATACAATTTGAAAATAAAACAACTACTCTACATATATTTTGCAAAGGACTTTTTATAGAGTAAGCGCTGATCATTTTGCTATTTAGGCTATATTTCTACACATTCGCCATATAAAACCGATGAAACCTGTGCAAAAATTGACAAACAGAGAGCCGACACCTTCGGAAAACATTTAGCAAACACTTTTAAACCACACAAAAACAATAAAAACATTAAACATAATAGAAAACTATACCATACAAACCAATATCTTTACAGTTGTCTATAAGTCTATTTCTTAAGTTCTTCAATCCTACTAAAGATAGATTCATAATAAAGCATCTGTATGTCTGCAACAAATTTAGAAAAGAACCCTCATGCTAACAACCAATATTTATAATAGTATCCTCCGCAGAGCATTTTTTCCTTCACTTTGAACATTTTGCAAATAATAATCATGGAAATAATCCGAAAACCCAATAAACCGAAAATTCTTCCTCTATCATATGGACCCATAAGCCTCCTTCGGATTTTATCAAAAAAGCTTTAAAAGTTTAAGCTAAAAAGTCTTTATCATATTAATAAAAGTGGGGATGTGATTGCTGTTCATCAGCTTAGAATTGAGCATTCCACTATCAAGCAGTGTCAGCGCGTAGTCGATTACATAGCGTATTCGCTACAGTAAAAGCAATACTGCCCAGTCATATTTCTTGACATTTAGCACGCTTTTGACCGTGTATGGTACCCTGGATTACTTTGTAAGCGGCAATGAATCTTACCCTCTGATTATTTCCATATCCTAAAATGCAATTATCCAGACTAATATTTTCAAGTAGCTGAAAATATAGAGTATGATGACATTTACTCTATATCTGCCGATATTCCTCAGGGAAGTATATCCAATCCATTATGGCATTTAGAACCATCATATTATTAGTCACAATAATATCGTTGCCGCAACATATGCAGACCATACAGTCATTCTTATACATTATAAATAGGTTTCCACAGCCACCGCCATTCTTCAGAACGCCATCCACTCCTTAGAAGTCTTGTTCAAAAAGTGGAGGATGAAGGGATCAACGAACAAAAATATGCTTATTTTACTTTTACACTCTGCCTAAAACAGATTCTTGACATAACCCTAACTGGTAGTAAGAGTCCACAAAAAACGGGCGTGCGTTAGCTTCGATATACATTCGAAAAATGGTAAATTTGGAACGCTCACATGAAAATAAAAAGAAATTAACTTAACGGTCGGTAAAAACAATTACTTTGACTCCTAGACAATAGGTCAAGACTGAGAATAAAAATAAAATTATTACTATACAACACTGTGCTGAAGCCGATATGGACACACGAACTCAAAACGTTGGGGTTTGACTAAGAATTCCAGTTTAAATTGAATCCAAACCTTATAATTCCGAATCCATTGAAAAAATTGTCAAAATGTGTACTGCCTTATATGTACGAAATAGTGTTATTAATCGTGATCGAAATATACCATTCGCTCGTGAACTGTGCATCTCTTATTATAAAAAAATTTTATCTATCGCGTCTATCCTATAATCCCAATCCTTTAGCGAGTAAACCCTTCCATTATTCACCCATCGATGTTTAAAGCGGTAGTAGCGCGTGATTTTTTAACATTATGAATAAATCATCGATGATAGTTTGAGAAAATATCGATGGTAGTTTTCACTGACATGTCTTCATTTCTTTGTATTTTCGTTAAAATCTGCTTGTTACAAATTATATATAGTACAACATTTAAATTTAAATTAAGTCTGCATTTGGCTTTTTGAAACTGAAGAACACTTGAAAGGCGTTACAACTATAATAATAAATAAGTGTTCGCCAGAGGATAATTAACTGTATAAATTTTTGGATTACTGTTCTCTACCTAGGTCGAGCTTGGAATTGATTTCCTTATTCTATAAAACTATAGAAAATTGAAAAGCTGAAGACAAGTATTAAATAATAAAGAATATTGAATAAATGGGATTATTTTCTCATTGAATGTATTCTTGAGAGACCTGAATTCTTGCAAAAATCTTGTCTGCGTGAGAAACGAACATTCTTGAAAGAATATTTGGGCTTTTTAATGAAGATGGATGATTCCTATTTTATAACCTAATCTATTAGAGATATCGCGACCGCTCAGTCATTGATAAGATGAAGCTCAAAACTCGTGTGAGTACACATAGATTTTCGTTAATCCATATAAATTGAACCATATTGACGAAAAATCGGCGCATCTGGAATTGTGCGATTCAGCAGCTTTAAACTGAACCTCGAGCTGCCGTTGAAAAAGATTTTTTTTAGTGCAATATTCCTTGAAGATATTTTTACATTGTAGAGTAATTAAATATTTCAATATTTCATTTTGTTGATATAGGAAATATAAGTAAAAAAATTTATCAATTGCTACGTTACATATAATTTTTTTTTTAAATAATCTTTAAATCAGTTCAGTTCTATTCATAATATAATCCAATTATGATTGTAATTAATGTTCTGCTTATCGAGGAAGTATAAATAATTTATTATCAACCAATGAATGGAATAAACGATCAACTATTAATTATTTAGACTTTGTTGAAAGCTTCATTTACATATATTATCAAGTATCAATGGGATTAGGAGATTTCTAATTGCTAAGTTTATTACCGGTATGGTATTTTGGCAGTAATTTCAATTTGAAAGTTATTTGATTTACACTTTTACTCATTTGAGATTTACTTTCATCCCCGAAGATATTCACTGGGAAGGCCATTAAAATTTTATATAGTATTTTAATGTAAGATACAATAAATATACAAAAATTTTCTTCGTATTTGTTGTTTACAATATTTTTAAAAGTAAATGCATTATTTTATTTTGGAAATTATAAAAATTGGTTTAAAAATTCTGTATTAAAAGTTAATACGAAAATTCTAAAAATGTGCATATTATTATTAAATAATAATTTCAGAACTTTCAAAATTTACAATAACTAAATTTCAGATAATTAAATCGGATTTTAACTAAATATTTCTTTTTTCATAATTATACTGCTTTTGATTGTTAATATTAAATATTATAGAAACAAATATGGAAATTGTTAATCAGAGATAAATTTTATACTCAACATATATATCCAATAAGGTAATAATAAAAAAACCGCATCTATTCAAATTTATTTTTTAAAAAAAATCTAGGTTTCAACTAGATTGCCGAATGTTTGGTATATACCTATTTTGCCTGAAATGAGTCAATTTAACTCAAACACCAAAATTGGAGTTTTTTAAAAAAAATAATATATGTTGTAGTAAAAAGTAATCCATTATTTTGCCAATAGATGGCTTTAGGAGTCTGTATCTCCCGTTTTAAAAGTGCGATGGGGTTGCACTAGATGGCGTTAGAAAGATAAGATTTTGTACTAAAAAAGCTTTTCATAGAGTTTTCTGATTACTTGACTCAGTATTTTTTTAGCACGCGTCAAAGATGGACACCAACAAAGAGAAAATACGCCATATATTACAGTTTTTCTTCGATAAAGGCGAAAACGCAAGCCAGGTAGCTGAAAATGTGAATAGTGTTTATGGTCCTGATACTGTAACAGCCAATCATGCGCAATTTTGGTTTCGTCAATTCCCTTCCGGTAATTTTGATGTCAAAGATGCACCACGCTCTGGAAGGCCAATTGTCGAAAATGTCGATAAAATAATGGAAATCGTCGAGTTCGACCGTCACGTAAGCACTGTTTCGATTGCCTAAGAGCTAAACATTGCATAAAAAACCGTTTGGAACCACTTAAATAAGGCTGGATACAAAAAGAAATCTCGATGTATGGGTGCCACACGAGTTATCGCAAAAAAACCTCATTGACCGAATTTCCATCTGCGAATCCCTGCTGAATCGCAACAATATCGATCTATTCCTGAAGCGGAATACTGGTGATGAGAAGTGGGTCACTTACGACAACGTCAAACGGTGGTCAAGCCAGGATTGACACCCAGGAAGGTTTTGCTGTGTGTTTGGTGGGACTGCCAGGGAATCATCTACTATGAGCTGCTCCCCTACGGCCGAACTCTTAATTCGGACCTATACTGTCAGTAATTGGACCGTCTGAAAGAAGCAATTGCCCAGAAGCGGCCAGCTTTGGCCAATAGGAGAGGAATTGTGTTCCATCAGGACAACGCCAGGCCACATACATCGATAGTGACTCGCCAGAAGTTCTGGAACCTTGGTTGGGATGTTCTTATGCATCCACCTTATAGTCCGGACCTGCCACCAAGTGATTACCACCTCTTCCTGTCTATGACGAATGATTTTGCAGGTGAAAAATTCGCCTCAAGAGAAGATTGTGAAAATCGACTGTCCCAGTTTTTTGCTAGGGACGAGGTTTTCTATGAGAGAGGCATTATGAGATTACCTTCAAAATGGCAACAAGTTATCGAACAAAACGGTGCATATTTGACCTAAATCATATCATTCTATCTATGCTAAATAAAACCTTCAATTTAATGCAAAAATAATGGATTTCTTGTTACTACACCTTATATGTTATTTTGAAGACACTTTACTCAAAACAATTTTAGCATATACGAGTATATTTTGTTTTTAAAATACATTTTCCGCAGATTTTTTATTACATTTCTATTTCTCCTGCATGACACTTGCACTGGACAATTCAACCGTTTTGGAAGATTCTTAATATTAGATAAAGGTGTGAAAGTATTTTCGTCTTCATGGTCATAGTTACCGCTTAGTTCTTCAGCCAATTGCAAAAGAAATTCTTTTATTGAGATTTTAACTTGAAAGACGTCACTTATATAAAACCCAAGCATTGATTGCTGCTAAATCTAAGATGTTATAGAATATCTGCGGTAGCCTGCTTTGGTACTATATTTTCGCGCCATTTGATCAAGTATATCAGCTCCATGCTTAGTGTTATTATAAAATTTTATAGTTTCCGGGACATATTTTTATATTTTTTTTTCAATTTCTATACTTCGATGCTTTGAGCTGAATAGCAGAACTTTTTTATTGCGTTTACTTTTATAAATAGTGAGAGTACAGTACTTCGTTTTATAAAGTTGTGTGGAAAACCGTGTCCTTCTGATAGGCTTGTAAAAAAATTGTCTGTGGTAATATTTCGTCCACAACATAAATATGGTTCAGTGATTTTATATACAACAAACTCGCTCAAGGATATATTTGATCCGCGGGCTTCATTCTTGCCCAAATAGGGAAAACTATTTAGAAGATACCTGATTCTAACATGCGCAGCTAACCAGAATTTGATGCCAAATTTATCTTGTTTATTCGGCATATATTGAGTAAATGGGCACCTGGCTGTAGTGAGAACAATTGCTCATCGACTGTTATGTTATCCCCAGGTTTATAACAAGCTTGGTTATTCTCAATAAATGTTTCCCATACTCTTGAAATCAAGGCAAATTTGTCTATTTTCAATCGTTCATTTTTCTTATCAAAACGTATAAGTCGAAGTATTTCTCTGAACTTATCTCTACACATTGTTCGGTAAAAAAAAGGAGGAAAACTTCAAATTACTTGTCTCATAAGCTCCTCTAGCGTACAAAATTGCTAAAAAATGCCTATAATTGCGATTTTGTTACTGTATAGTCTTTTTTCAAAGCTTCGAGTTGAGTGCATGATTTTATATATTCCATTATACTTTCGTCGATTATCAAATAAAAAGCACTCTTTACAGTACCAAGTATAATATTTCTTTTGGCATAGAAAGTTGGCCCTGAGACTTTAAAAATATTTAATTAGTCAATTTGACTCAAATCCGTCAAAATAGGTATAGTACATATGGATTTTTGGAACAAAGAAGTGTGGAGGGAAAGGAACTAGTATTTGTATACATTTTATAAATCTATTAAAAACCAACATATGTTTAAAAAAAAATTTCTATATAAATAGCAATAAAATCGTGAACGAGTCAAATTGACTCGGTCCGGCAATCTGGTCTTAATTATATTTCTCTTAAAAATTGTCTTATATAATAAATTTGAATCATATTTTGAGCAAATAGTTGGACGGTCAAGTAATTTTTATAAAATTATATAGTTTACCTCATAGAAATCTACAGTAACTACCATATACAGACTCATTTGTTTCTAAAAAGAACTAATGAAAAAATATTTTTTTACTTTTTAAGTAAAAAGTCATATAGTTTGGTTCAATTAAATATGTTATGATTACTTCTTAAATATGATATCGTGGAAGTGGTTTCCCTGAGCTCGAAGGCTGTAATGTACCCGTTTTTTCGACATTTTCCATAATATTGCCAAGTTTTTCGGCCCATATGGCGCCTATTTCACAGCGAATGTCGACCTTAAGTTTGTCTGGGATCCTTGGCTTATTGGTGTAATCCTTTGACTTGAAGAAGCCCTATAAGGAAAGTCTGGCTGCGTCAAATCAGGTGAACGCGGACGCCAGTTAAAATCACAATTTTTTATATCAAACGATCAGGCTTCAGAAACTCGATTGTGTTTCGAGTTGTATGGGATTGAATGAAATTTGGTTAAAACCAGAAGTGACTCATACCATTTTCACGAATAGGTGGCATAAAAAAATCGGTTATCATAGCCCAATAACGCTCCTCATGAACCACGTTCATCTTTAAAAAAGAACCACCTTATGACCATATCAGCACAAATGCCGCCCCATACAGTAACTTTTTAGTCGTGAAAAGGTACCTCTGCAATAACTTAAGGGTTTTCAATTCCGTGGAACGGTTAATTTTTTTTGTTTACAGTTCCGTTTAACGTGAAATATTTTCTCCATGCACTTTGAGTTTTCTCAATTGTAAAGTTATTTTGAATGTACAACTGAATAATTTCAGTGCGTTCGAGTAGCGTATACTACTTAATGATAAAATCTTAGATTATAGAAGAACTGAATAGGCCTCTACACAAAAATTCTGTCCAAATTTTTTCGAGAAAACATTCTTAAGAATGCACACACTTGCAAAATAACCTTTCACAAAATACATAATTGCGAATTCTATATGCAAATATATTAACTTATACTTACTTATTTGTAAACTATTTAAAATTTAATCAAACCACACTTAAACTTTCACTTCGCTATAAGTATCTAAATTTCATTATTAAGAAAAACAAAAGTATGCAAGCATTTCGGAATGCTAACATTTCATGGAGAATGGCGTGTTTCAAAACTCTCCGTAAGTCTACAAAATTAAAACGCTTCATATTTGATTGATATTTACAAAATAAATAATAAACCTATAATAAAATTATATTTAATACCAAAAGATTGGAAAAAAATAAATATATTTTTGCTTGGAATAAGTGAGTTAAAATGAATATTCATTAAACTTGTGGAACTCAATAAACTTCTATTTATGAAA
The DNA here is from genome assembly GCA_958298945.1 of Atherix ibis. Taxonomy (NCBI): domain Eukaryota; kingdom Metazoa; phylum Arthropoda; class Insecta; order Diptera; family Athericidae; genus Atherix; species Atherix ibis. Next base: position 60,765,207 of record OY282607.1, on the reverse strand, counting down.
GAATATATACATATACAAAAATCTGACGTACGTGCCTATTCAGGTATTCTTTAAGCTAAGGTAAAAAACAACTTATGTTAAATTGAAGTTTTATGAACGCACTCTATGACAGTTGTCAGGCAAAGCTTGTCAAAATTAAAATGTTGTCTGATGTTTTCATCAAAACGGGCCATGTTGTGCATATGTATGTAGATCGGTTTTTGAACCATTAGAAGTGATTAATAGTAATATATATAATAAAAAAATTATAAAAATTAGTAAAGAACTGGTCAGTATATATCTCTGATTTTATTAGCCAAACATGAAGATAGCAATACCCCGCAATACTCCTACAAGGCTGATGAATTCTGGTAATCATACAAAAGCAGCCACTTTTTCAGGCATAAAATGATTATGTATAGTGATTAATTCATTTAAGATAACCAAAATAAACAAGAAAACAGACAAACCAGCGATACTAAAATCAACACTTACATTCCAAGTCGATGGACTTCTATAGACCATCTCTTTTCAAGCCAGAAGAACTTACACAATACGACTACCGTATTATAGGATATAAAAAACAAATTCAAAATAGTAGGTCATTAAATAATAAGTATCTCTAATAGACAGAAAATATTATCTCTTCTGTCTTCTTTATATCACTAAAACTAGTCGCCTACATCAATAACCCAATTCCACCAAACACATCGCATAATCTCATAAATGTCAGAACCCTAGGTAATTTTTATTTTGGTAACCTTCTATAGGGCGTCTGGTTTTTGTAGTACATATCAAATGCAGAATCAAGAATGACAATAATAATAACAACAGCACTACTAGCAGCAATCGCAATAATAATAGCAGTAAAAATAGCAACAATAAAATTTTCATAGTTTGTATATTCCTTCTTCATCTTGGTTTAGCCACTATATTCACTCAATTAATAATCATTCTATATCAAGAGATTCAAAAACTATTTACACCCCTTATGAATGCCTTAATTTAGGGTCTACTACTTTAAAATAAATGTCTTCAACCAAAAATTCTTTCTCTTTAGTTTTCTGAAATACCAATTATTTAAACGCTCATCTAGAGGAATTAGACTCACTATTTCACAATAAACGTATTGACTCAGCACTTATAACAGAGCTGCATTTTACCTGAAGATAATACTCTGCTATACGCGACTACGATATATAGAGAGATCAGACTATCCTAACAATACCGTCTATATTAAAACAGCTATTCTTGTAAGCAAATCCTTTAATCATATCATCCACTTCAATTTTAAAGTTGAATTTCAACAACTCATATTTATTATAATTAATACATCCCAATTTAATCTAACTGCAGCATTTGTATACTTTCCTTCCAGTAATATCACCATTGCTCCAAATTTTTCATTGTTCTTTCAGTTACTTGGAGGACTATTACACCTTGCGGATGGTGATTATAATGTTAGGTACCCTCAAAAGGGTTGCCGCAGCAGTAATCGTCAGGGGTACTATCCTATAATAATAATAATAGCCTTTATTTAACAATCTTAGAAGAAAGTTACTATCACTTATGTTAATTGACACCGGTTTTGAGATTGTCTTGCGTTTCCGCAAAGGCCTCCCCTAGAGCTTGCCACACTTTCCGGTCATGAGTCGTCCTCTTCCAAGTGGCACCGGCTATTTTCCGAATATCGTCCTCCCATCTCAGAAGCTGCCTCCCTTTCTTTCTTTTATTTTGTCTTGGACACCATTCGGTTGCATCCTTAGCCCATTTTTCTTGTTTACTCCTCATCATATGACCTGCCCAACTCCATTTTAGTTTTCTTATGCAGTATGTTACATCGTTAATTTTAGTTTGGTTACGTAATGTTCCTAGTTTTACTTTGTCTTTTAACTTGACTTTGAGCATACTTCGCTCCATGCTGTGTTGACAGGTTTCTAGTTTGTGTAAGTTTTGTTTTGTTAGACTCCAAGTTTGACATCCGTATGTCATGATAGGTAGAATACAGGAATCAAATATTTTTTTCTTAGCTTTAAGTGGTACCTGCGGGTTTTTGACAATTTCTTTAAGAGACCAGTATCTTTTCCATGCTAATTGTACTCTGTTGTTTATTTCTTTGGTTGTAAGGTCTTTTGGTGATATTATCTGTCCTAGGTATGTATATTCATCGACGTACTCTATTTTGTTGCCGTTGACTGTAATGGTGATTTTGTCGGAATTAGTCATTACTTTGGTTTTTGTATTATTCATGGAGAGTCCGACTTTTTCACTTTCGTACACCAACTGTTCAAGCATTGCTTGCAGGCTTCTCGGGTCTTCAAAGCAAAGCATTGCTTGCAGACTTCTCGGGTACTATCCTATACTAATTGTCAAATATTTTATTTGTCAGCTCCAACATATTGGCTATAATCTCATTACAATCTACCTGATAACCATTACTATACCATATCATTAGCATTCCCTCCAGAGTGATATGATTAGTAAGTATATAAAGAATATTGTAGACAATAATTTATTACATAGAGCAAAAAAATGATTCCTATCTTCCAAATGCACATAAAATGATTCCTATCTTCGCAAAAAGATAGAATACACACATAAAAAATTTATGATGGATTCAAAATTCCCCTATTAATTTTACTCTATCCGAACTTAAATATTTAACCTATCAACTTTCAAAAAAAAGCTCACGTTAACTCGTATTCATAATAGAATATATATATAAAGAAAAATAAAATAATTCTTTATGTCTTATGATTCCTTAAGTTCTTCATCTTTGTATAGAGCTATCAGCTTATTACCAATCCTTGGACAAATCTTTGGAAAACTCATCTTGAAATATGGTACAAATATAACATCCTTGAAGATGCTAAAAATTATTCCCGATCAAATATTTTGTTTCCGATCGGAACAATCCACAATCCTACAATCCGATCGTATGATAAATTGCATTGCATCTTTTTTAGGGAGCAGTGTTCCGCCCATAGGTGTCCCTAAACTTATCACATACCTTCAATAGAGTATGGTATCCTGGACTGCTTTAGAAACTCAAGAGGTTCCACTTCTTATCTTATTTTAAAATTATATTACTTGTAACATTATTTCCAAATAACATTTGTTCTGAATATTATGTACTTTGAGGCACACCAGCTATGATAGGGAATATTTTAGGATATTGACATTCCAAAAGTTTTAACGGTTTAATCAAATAAAAAAAATAGTTTTATATTCCTAGAAAAACTAAAATGCCCCAAAGCAGAAAATTAAATTCGGTAAATACATACACATACGCTATCAAAAGAAAATTATTTTTCCTATCTATTAATATCTAACAAATAGACTATTTTTCAAAATTTCATTAAAAACTATTAAATAATTTATAAAATCAATATAAATTGGCTCACTTCCCCTGGATCATTATTCCTCTGAACACCACTCTTGCACACCTCCTCCGATAACCCAACTGACTACTCTAAACTCTCTGTTCGCTTTGTTACATTTTTCAGTTTTATAAAACTGTGTTATATTTTTAACAAAGTGTTTGCTTACAGTATCGTTATACGTGTAATAATATCATAAATGTTGTCAGTAACAATTTATTTCAAAATTTGTCATCATCTATTCTGATATCACCAAAAGTCTGTCATCGAAACTATTTTAGATAAGCATATCAAATTATTTCATTAAAGATAAATACGTATACGCAATACCATAACGTATACAAATTATTAAATAAATAAAAATTTGTACGCGAAATAATCGATCACAGTTCGTCCTTCAGTGATTTAATTATATATCAAATAGTATTTTTTGTTCAATCCACAATAAATTCAATTACAAAATAGACATTTTGGTGTAGTTTTTATTTTCATGGCATTATTAATTGATGATCCATCTAACTTCAAATTAATTTAATCTCTGCCAATGTCGTGAAGCAAGTACATATTTTATTTTCACATAAAATATGGAGTGCTACAAAAGGGTGGATGTCAAATGTAACTATGTGTATATGCTATGTTATCACAAAATATAAGTTGCAAAAATATCCCGAAATTGCCCTCTGATGGAAGCCTGAAGATAAGATACCCATAGAAGAAGGTAACTGTTTTAAAGAGCGACTGTGAGCTATATTAAAAAGGAAGCGATGATAAAATAAAGATGTTGCCACACATCTAGGAGGAAACTGGTTTATTGATGACATCTTCCAGGAGCAACTCAATCTCTTTTTGTAAATCAGTTGAGTAAGGTAGACACAACGACCTTTACCTATCTGGTTAATAATTTATCCCTAACTCTTGAGAAATACATAAAAATAATTAATAAGTAAATAATAAGAAAACAAGTACAAACCTTAATCAGCAAAAGGCTTTACACTAGTTAAAGATTGAAGAAATCATTTTTACGGTAATCGTAAAGTTCAATATTCAAGTAAAAAGTATATGGCCATCGAAAAGATCAATTATTGACGGTAAACATAAACAATGTGAAATAGAAATGCATGGAGAGATCAGCCGTAACAGCAGAAATCAAATTAAGTACCAAGAGTACGTACTTTGATTCGAGTAGTAGTTGCAAAGCATCTGTAACGAAAGAAGATGAAGAAATACCTAAATTGGCGATTAAATTACTACAAAGAAATCTATCACCATCAAAAAACTATCTTCCGAAAAAGCTACGCTCTGTAAATTATTCGAAGCAAGAAATGAAAATGTGTGCTACTGTAAATCAAGGTGAGAATGCAAATGAGCATGATTGCCCGATAATGGTATGACAAAATGTGATAGGGAAAATGCTCTGGAGTTTTCGCATTTGAGCACTTTCAGGAAGCCCTTATTAACTTAAGAGCCAAAGACACACTAAAGTGTGTGAAGACATAGATAGTTTAAAAATTACGCGGGGACTATAATTGATAATAGTCATCTTATTTGATATTCTATATATATTAAAATTAAGAATATATCATAAAACTAGTATACAAAATTTGATGAAGCACATCGTGATCCATATAGAATATCGGATGAGATGACAATCATCTTGCCTGGTCTTGTATCCATGAATGTGAGTTCTATTATCATCTTGAACTTATTAAGTTATGCGTGACATATAAATTCGAGTCGTTCCTCTTCTCGGCAATTAATTTTGGTGTATTCGCTGAAATTTAAAAAAAAAATTATTTTTGGTGTATGCAGATGCTATTATAAAAAATCGGGCTTCGGCATTAACTTTAACTATGGCTACTATTGTCTACCGCAGTTAGAGAATATATTCTCAATGCAGTGGACAATATTATCCATATCTTCGCAGATCCCTTAAGACTGTATGGCCTAGTTAAACATTGTTACTTTTATAGTGATATAGAAAGGTATATTTATAGATATATATAGATATATAATTCATTCAATTTCAAATACAAAAAAATCGTTAACATGTTACAATATCATTCAGAAAACACTGTAACGGGCCACCAGGTCACAAACTGGACAACAGAGTGATATGCATGTTTTCTCATAACCTGATTCCGATAATTTTGTTTCTTAATGTAGCCATCGATCACTTAAAGCATTTGTTTTCACGTGTAAGAGCTCGACAAGCTTGTTGATATGCTGTACGACCTGCCGCCCAACCAGTTTCTTAAAAAGTCCTTACAATTTCACAAATTGCGAGCTTTGACTAAAATTGTAATTTTCTATACTTCACAGATGTAATAAATATTATAACATGTGTGTTTTGACAGACATTTTGACAGATAGCTCTTTCGGTATAAAAAATCGCAAGAACTCAAAATGAGGAACCAATGAAAAGAATAAATACATAAAACAAACGACTATTTTGGGAGGGAGTTGCAGGTGTTGTGACTCTTTCCCTGGCTTTCCACAAACCTCTTAGAGCACTCCGTGAACAATTATTTAGAGTGCCCCTATAATTGCGACGACAATGTTTCTCCTCAAGCCATTCCCTTATATAAGAGTGAAGGAACCTTAAATTTAAAAAAAAACAGATTACTTTAAATAAAATAAATATCCTTTTATTTATTATAGTTAAATAAATTACTTTTCGCATTTGATATATTATATTCATAATATATTCTTAAGAATAACTATTATTTCATAATTTCATATTCATATATATCTATTATTTCTATATCCATATTCATTTATATTTAGTTATATATTTACTTAATTAATTATATAAGTAAAATTTGGCTTTGTACCAATTTTTTGTTATTTATTTTGTTGTGGGCAACAACATTTATTTTGTTATGGATTAGGTTTTCCTAATCATCTCAAAAAGTTTAATGTTAAGTAAATCACAGACAGAAAAAGAAAGGATCTTGCACAATTTATTTAATAGATTATTTTTCTTTTCTTTATCATTTCATTTAAAACTAAATTAATTACAACAATTGATTCCCAAACATAGTTTTTATTACATTTTATTTGATTATTTATTATTATTATTATTTTTTTTTCTACAACTACAATTTTATTGTAACAAGCAGATTTACATAACATTTTAATTTACAATCTTGTGCATCAAAAAGTGGGAGTAAACACCCATCGGCGTTTCTCCAACTAACGGAAGTTAGATCTCTCTAGGCCAAATCTCTAGGCCATTGTCTCTAAAGTCTCCGGTGAGTGTTTCCGGAGGATGGCAGTGCAAACCAAATCCCTCACAAGTGGATTATAATGATAGGATAAACGGAAGTGAAATTTTTGATAGCGGGAAATACACAGGTCCTCAACAAAGGGAACATTTAGATCACGATGTATTACGATGTTGCGAACATAAAAGGAGGCATCAACAATTTTACGGAGGATCTTGGATTGTAAGGTCTGAACGCAATAGGAATTGGAACATTTCGTTGAACCCCAAAGTTCAATTCCATATGTCCAAAAAGGTTTTAAAATTGTATTGTAGATTAGAAGTTTACTTTTGATTGTTAGTTTCGAGCATTTGTCCAGTAGTCTAAGAAGTTGTAGGTAATGTCTGTTAGCTTCAATTCTTTTTAGTCTAGTATGTGGGTTTCATGTTAGTCTCTTGTCCAAGTAAAGTCTCAAATAATGCACTTTGTCACATTGAGGAATCATGCTGCTATTAAGGTATAAAGGGGTAGGTTTTCCTTGATAAAGTGTGAAAATAATGTGAGCAGTCTTCTGTTCATTTACCTTCACTCTCCATTTCTTAAACCAGGATTGATGGTTGTCAATTATGGGTTTGTAAATTGTTGGAAGCTATGTAAGGATTTGCATGGTAGCAAATATGGCCATATCACCTGCATAAGTAGCAATGATAGTATTAGGATCAGATGGGATGTCTTGGGTATAAATATTATATAAAATTGGACCAAGGGTACTGCCTTGTGAGACTCCGACCAGAATAGTATATATTTCCGAGGATTCTGAGTTAATTGCAACTTCGAAATAACGTTGGTGGAGATATGAATTTATGATAAGGTAGTATGTTCACGGAAGAAAGCTCTTGAGTTTCCAGAGGAGTCCAGGATGCCACACTTGATCAAAAGCTTGGAAGATATCTAAAAATACTCCTAGGCAATAATCTTTTCTCTCAAGAGAGGATGCAATATGATCAACACTATGATAGCATTGCTGGATAGTAGAGTGTTCAGATCGGAAGCCAAATTGGTGATCACGAATATTTTTTTCATTAACTAGGACTGGGTAGAATCGTTTTAATAGAAGTTTTTCAAATATCTCACCAAGAATTGGTAAGAGGCTGATAGGTCTATAGGAGGAAGGGGAATTAATGGGTTTATTTGGTTTAGGAATAATTTTAATGATAGTAAATTTCCAGAGTAAAGGAAAATAGGTTATGCGCAGGATAATATTAAAAATGTATGTAATTAAAACTAAAGCTTTTCGGGAAATTTGCTTCAGAATAGGAGCTATTATTAGATCATAACCAGGAGCTTTTTTATTGGAAAGGCGCAGAATAGAAGATTTAATTTACGGGGGCTTGAAATTTTTTGGAGGAAGACTCATAGGAGGAACATTAGTTCTTCGATAATTTTATTAGTATGTGATTTGTTTTCCATATCATCATGTGGAGCAAAAGTATCTACCAAATGTTTAGCAAATACTTCAGCTTTTTCTTTGTCTGTTTTTGCCCAGTTACCGTCATTTTGTTTCATTGGGTGTGATGTTCTTTTGTACGAGAGTATTCGTCTAGTGGCTTGTCATAAAAAATATTATTACTAAGCGATCTTGTATAAATTTCATGCCGTTCATTATGGTTATTTCAAAATTTCCATTTTTACTTCACGTTGTAGTTGGTTAAGTTTCTGTTTGTAGCTAGGCATTCGTAAGCATTGCCATTGCGTTCTCATTTTTCTTTTTTCGTTAATTAATGTCCGTATTTCAATTTGCAAATTTTGTTTTTGTGGTTGTGTCGTATTGTAAGAGATGTGAGCGGTTGTGACTGCATGTTGTAGTATATAGTGAGGTCATTTACAGCATCATTAATGTCATTTGCTGTTTTTAACGTTGGTTTTAAGTCAATCTCTTGGTCTAATGTGTTCCTAAATAAAGTCCAGTCTACTTTGCCATTTATCAGCCTAGGATGAAGGGTCTTTAAAATTGGCCTAGAATTAAGGGTATGAAGTACAGGACTATGATCCGAGTTTAAATTAGAATGAGTTTCATTACTAGAATTCATGGTAATTAAAGGTAATATCATGTTGTTTTTAACTAGTAGTTGGCCAGTATGTTGGATTTGGAGGGGAAGTAATATGATATGACGTGTGGGATAGAGCTTCTTGAAGAATCTTTCCTCGAGGGTTATTAACGCGGCAACCCCATTGAGGGTGTTTAGCATTGTAATCACCACCCGCATGGAACGATGCTCCAAGTAAGTGTAAGAAGGATAAAAAGTCGGAACCAGTTATGATTTTATTGGGAGGACAATATACGGATGCTACATTAAGATTAAATAATGAGTTTTCAATAGTAGCAACTGTGAATTGCAGGGATTCGGAGGAGAAATTAAAGTAAATGTTATGTTTAATGGATTTTCCTATAGGGATAGCTGTTCCATCATGCGCTGTATTATCAGTTCTGTATGTTTCGTAGTCTCGTATTGTTAAGTATGACCTGGATGTAATTTGATTATTAAAAAAAATATTCTGTATATTGAATCTTTCAACGATCTCGATATTTTTTTCTATTTTATTCTTAAAATTATAATTACTGATACAAAAGTATGCAAACAGAATAAAAAAAATAATAAAATATAACTACCAAATATGAAAAACAAACTTCGATTTTCTGCTGTTATTATAAATAATAGAGAACCAAGCTGAATAATCATTTGTTGTTCGTTGACTGTAGTAAAAAATGTCTTCTACTTTCTTAAGAGAAGATAATACAGGTTCTTGAAAATACCATATGTTCGCAATAAAGTTCAAGCTATATAAGAGTAACAAAACTTTCTTCGGAGACTGCATGGGACATGCTCTCGAATTATAAATTTCACTCAATGTACGATCATTTTAATAATTTATTTCATGACACATAATTTGAGAACATCTCCCGTACAGAATTACTCTGCTATGCTCAAAAGAACACAGCAGGGTAATTCATCGCGTTTATTTCAACAATATTAGAGAGGTAAACCAAATAATCAAACGTTATTAGGATCTTTACGAATTTAAATATAACCCAACACTTAACGTTCTAATAATTTAAAAAAAAACTCTAACTATTAAACAAACAATTAACAATAAATATCCAATTATAGGTAAAATTAAATCAATATAAAACATAGTACTATCTGTAATTTTATTACATATATAAATTCTAAATTTATTGCACTAATCTGCCAAAATAGTATAAAAAATTAATAAAATTCAATTAAATTAAAATTTATATATTAAATATTTCGTCTTTTCGTACTAAAATATTTTATTATTTATAAAGATAGAAACTAACCTGGCTTACGCCGGTTTGAACTCGGATCATGTATACGTAAGAATTTAAAAGTCGAACAGACTTTAATATTTAAACTTCTGCACCTAACTTATTTCTTAATCCAACATCAAGGTCATAAAAAACTTATGCTGTTATCCCTAAGGTAACTTAATTTAGTAATCATTACTAATGGATCAATAAACCAAAAATTAATGTATAAATATTATAAGAGTTTTTTAAATCTTATTATCACCCCAATAAAATATTTTATATATTTCGAAATAAATAAAAGTTACAAAAAATATAAAGATCTATAGCAGTGATTCCCAAAGTGGTATATATCGACCCCCAGGGGTCTATGACAACCTGCAAGAGGTGTACGTCAGCAAAAAAAAAATTTTAGGTCCATGAAATGAAAATGGAGGTCCACGATAGTGGATCTCAACATACATTGATAGTACCTATTTACTTACATTATACTATCTTATAATATAAAGACATATACATTATTTATAAAAGTACCTATGAAGTAAAAAATTTATGTATTGATAAAATGAGTTCTGATATTGAAAGCTTCTTGTGTAATTATTTGCAAACGACCCATTTCTCTATACAAACGGACTAGTCAACTTTACCTGGTAATGAACCATTATTATTGGCATATGTTCGTTTTATTATGAATCAAGAAATCTACGAAGAACTGTTCTTCGAAAGAACTTTGACACTCGACACTAAAGGTGAATCAATATTTCATGTTTTGAAGGATTACTTCATTGAAAAAGCAATCCCTTTATCAAATATAATATCAGTAGCTACAGATGAAGCACCTGCCATTATTGGACGTTATCGTGGATTTATAAGCTATTTAAAACAAAATGTGCCAGGGGTGTTACCAATGCATTGCGTCATCAATCGACAACATTTAGTTGCTAAAAATTTGAGTGTTAGATTGCATGAATCTCTTCAATTATTCATTGATCTAGTAAACCGAATTCAAAGCAACGCTTTGAATACGCGGTTATTTGCGCAGTTGTGTGAAGAAAATGACGAACACTTTCATCAATTACTCCTTCACACTAAAGTACGCTGGCTGTCGAAAGGCTTATGTTTGACAAGATTTTTTACACTTTTTGAGACTATTTTAGAATTTCTGGATACTAAAGATAAAATTTTAAAGACAATTTAATGAAGTGGAAAACAGACATAGTCTATTTAACAGATTTGTTTACAAAATTTAATATGGTTAATTAGCCGAGGAGATTTAAGATTAAACCTTACAAAATTGACGCCAAATATTGATAATTCATTATCAAAGCATCAGGTTCATCATTCCCACTAAAAACATTTACATATTGCTTAGTTTATTTTATGTTTATTTTTTGTTACGTTTATTTTATATAACAGATACAAAATTTTATTTTGAGTAGTTTTAATTTAAATTCAATTAATAAATGTATAAAACTTAACATGTGTTTTTACTTTAAGTTTTTAACACTAAACTTCACTACAGTTAGAAATTTACAAAAAATCAATATCAGGTAAGTAGTGGGTCTACCAAAAACCGAAAAACATGGCAAGGAGTCTACGACACAAAAAAGTTTGGGAGCCTCTGATCTATAGGGTCTTCTCGTCTTATACAAAAATTTTAGCTTTTTACCTAAAAAATAAAATTTATATAATAATATAATTAAGACAGTAAATATCTCATCCAATCATTCATACAAGCCTTTAATTTAATTTACTAATTATGCTACCTTTGCAAAGTTAAAATACTGCGGCCATTATCATTGGGCCGACCAGACTTTAAATACACGTAATTAGCTTTTTCTATTAAAAAATTTACTAGTATTTTTCTTTTAGTTTTTTTTTTTAAATAATTATGAACATTTTCCAGTTTATTTGGTGAAGATAGTTTTGATCGAATAATTTCGTTTATTTCATTTATTGAATAATTGCAGATCTTTTCCGCCACGTAATTTTTATGGACACGGCGTTTTTACGGTCGGTTTCGCTATTCACTCGACGACGCGTAAGTGAAATCATGCAATTTTTTACCAGAGGCAACAAAACTGTCCAAAAAATGCATACATATTTTCGTTGATTTGCGCGATTTTATCCATAAAAGCTTCATCCACTAGATCAGTGGTATATACTGACAACAGTTGAGGAATAGTAAAAAATGTAGTCGATAAATGATTTGTGAAGTAATACAAAAGATGGTGAATCCTAATGAACGATTAGTAACTGGATACGAAGAATGCTTACTTTATTACTAGTACTAATCATAAGCCATAGTTACTTTGGATATCACTTCAAGCAGATTGGTTAAATTGATGAAAACAGCAGATAGTATTTAGATGAGATAAAGGCTGCATAACAAATTGTGATCCAATATGTGGATTTTGCCCTCAGGAGAATAATTGACTTTTTAATAAATTTAAATACTTTATTTATGAGAAACTGTCTTGCTATTTTTTCCAAACAAAATATTTTATTAAAATTTCCAAATTTAAAAAATGAAGATTTTTGTGAAAAAAATATTGAATTATTTTTTGTTCATTCCGTCTTCGATTTTTTTTTAATAATATATAAAATTTACCATTCTAACATCTGGTTTGATGTTTTCTCTCGTTCTATAATAAATAATCAAAAATTTTATTTACATTAGTATCCAGTTTATTACTTTTATGTTAAAGTGAAAAGTAGTTCATTACAAATGTTTGATTCTAAAGTCGAAAAGTCTCAACAGATTTGTTTCATACTTTAACTTTACATATTCCTTTTATTTTCATATTAAAATTTATAACTTTATCACTAAATGTAATAACATGAATCGTAAAATTCCGAGTGAATCCCTTAAAATAAGTTGAAATGAAGCAGAATCAACTGGGAGGGATAATTGAATGGGTAAATGATGTAATTGAAATGTGCGAAGTTGATGAAGGATTTTTTTGTGATTTCGGATTTTAGTCCAAAAAACATAACATTTAACTAATTTACTTTTTAACATGACAAAGCATAGGCAACAAAAAGTTCCCTTTGGATAAAATCATAACCCAAAACTGGAACTTAAATGTGAACTGGATCCCTAATTAGGGCTACATTTTAAAAGCCTGACTGATATATGCTCATAAGCGATAAATATATTCATGTATGAAAATAACATGACAAATGAAGATAGGTATACCATTGAATGTCATCTCATGCTTCCTTTGTACCATTCCTTGGAAAATAATTTTCTCTTTTGTGGGCATCTTTTCAATCCGTATGAAACAAAATTTCCATTCGTTTTACGAATGTATGGCTTTTTCACTGTAATTAATTTGATTAGCTATGTTATTGTTATTCGTAGAATTTTACCTTTAGGAAAATTACATTTCGTTTGTTTTCTTTACCAAGCCACTTTGAAGTTATTACATTTCATCCCTAAACAAACCTAAATATAGCTTCTCTACTTACACAAAGGGGGATATTTGTATATATGACTGCCTTAACACAAAGTACATAAAAAGGTGTCTTCCTCACATAATGGCATTAACATGGAATAAATAAATTAAGAAGAGTAATAAAGAAAAAAGGATAAGTAAATGTGTCCTCTTTGGCTTATCCAAATGTTAACGAACGAATTTACTTTAGAATTATATAATAAATAAATCCATATAATAAATTAATATATTGTTAAGAGTAACTCATTTTATCTTTTTTTTTTTATACCAAATATGCGACACTAAATTCACAATGATAATAAAAATAATTAGCATTTATTATAAAAAAATTTTCAAATAATAAACTTTCATTTTTTTGAAATTTTCAATAAATATTCATACGTATGTAGAATTTCCTTCTAAGGGAAAATAATTATTACTGGCTTTATAGTTGATTAAAAAGGAAGGTTTGATAAAATCTCGTGAAATCTTATTCGTACATCAAATATTTAGACTTAATTATTTAACACATAAATTAAAATATTTGATTGACCAAATTTGAATTCTCAAGTTTCAGAAATTGCGTAATTTTTGTATAATATCATTACATTGCTAATAATAAATAAGGTTTTTAATTAATTTTTTTTACTAAATATACAAAAATAAAATACCTTACCGTATACGGACATATTTTTGATAAACCTTAGTCACGAGGCCTCCTTAGTTAGTGGAAAATAAAAATAAATATATTTTATTTTTAATATTGAAAATTTGCAAATTTCTCAAGGATTTATTGTCAATTTAATAATTAGCAAAATTCTGTCGTATTCCGACTATTTACATTTTAATCGATTTTTTGAATAAAATAACTAAGTTTGGAAGATAATTAATTCTAGTTAATTTAAAAAAATATATAAAATACAAATAAATTTTTTTTTTTAAGAAATAATTGAATTTACCAATAGAAAGTTCACTCACTGAACTAGTCGAATCACAATTGTAATAAACTTTATTTTTTTAATTTTTAGTATTTCTTAATTATATTTTATAATATTGAAATTGTAAATATATTTCATTTTCTAACAATTGATATAATAGCTGCTGATAGCGTACATATCACATACTTAACAAACCAATAATTAGAACTTTAATTCAAACCATTAAGATTTTTCATTTATAATGGTACACTAATATTACGTTATAAATAAAACAATATATTAATTTGTTGTAAATAAGACAATATATACACATATGGTAAGGTGTAAATGAACAAATGGTAAATTAATTTAAATTGATTACATTGCAGAATTATCGTTTATATGCAATTTTAGTTTTTTTTTTAATATTAGAAAAATATAAGAGGAATAGGTAAATTTTGAATATTTGTAATGTGATGAAAACGGAATAATATAATTTATTTTGCGATGTTGGTCTTTGAATAGTTGTAATGTGCATCCGATTACATTGCAGAATTATCGTTTATATGCAATTTTAGTTTTTTTTTTTAATATTAGAAAAATATAAGAGGAATAGGTAAATTTTGAATATTTGTAATGTGATGAAAACGGAATAATATAATTTATTTTGCGATGTTGGTCTTTGAATAGTTGTAATGTGCATCCGATATTGGTTTTCACTTTCTTCCTCTTAATGACTGACTATATTTTTTGTTTGTTTAATAAATAATGTGTCATCAGCCGACAATTGCCTAGTCAATGCGCATTTGGCATTTACAACTCGGCAGTCCTGAATATTGATCATCTCTATAGTCTTATAATGAATGAAATTTAAAAAAAAAACCTAACAGTTTGAACAATTAATTAGTATGACACATCAGATCTCGGAGCATACATCCCCTTCTTAGAGATACAAAAGTTAATCTGAAACTTGTAAAATGTTCAAATACGATTATAAAAAATGACGAGCACACTTTTCGTAGCGCTTCCAGGAAGTGTCACTAATAAGAATCGAAATAAACGGAACAAGAATAATACCAATTGACCCATAAA
Organism: Atherix ibis; assembly: GCA_958298945.1. NCBI lineage: Eukaryota > Metazoa > Arthropoda > Insecta > Diptera > Athericidae > Atherix > Atherix ibis. The sequence goes on along the minus strand of OY282607.1, from coordinate 60,749,871 downwards.
CACATACGATATGCCTCACTAATTCCATGATACGGAAGTTGAGTAATCTGACAATCTTCAATATCTCTAGGCACATTATGATTCGGAAGTGCTTTGCGTACACGGTAAGGTCAATGATATTTCGGAATGAATTTCTTGTTAGTACCGATCGTCAGTTTATGCGGCTTATGGTATATACACATAAGTAACATGCGTCTTATGGTGTTTGCGATGATATTCAGTACTACGCTTTTGGGAAGATTCTATTGTTTTAGATGCTTCAGTTCTCAAAATGTATCTTCGAAATATTCGGAAAGTACGTCCAACTTCAATTGCCATTGATTAATACTGAATAAGGTTTGACTTGTACTCGAATAAACGGAATGATTGAGAAAAAGTTCAACTATAACTAGCAATTTAGACCAATCAGAATTCTAAATTTGTTCGGAACATTTGCCCAAATTTTGACTTCATCGTACGATTCACTTGTTCGACTTAACCATTTGCATGTAGTGAAACCGTAGCAATTTTCACAAGTTCAATATTGTGATCGCGCGTGAACGAATCAAATTCGTAAGAAGTAAATCAAGTTCCCTTATCGCTAATAATAATTGGAGGAGGCCAAGCATGCACAAACCTTCTTGGCACTAGTAGAATTCTCGGCATACAACTTAACTATGAAGCATACGGTAATAACTATGAGAATGCACGGAATTAATCAGACACTTTATTCTAATATTCGGAAATCAATAACGTATTTTTATCTTATATAAACATATATCTATGCCTATATGGCAAACTTTCTCGTAGACGGAACGGATAATATTATTTGTCAATTCCTTCAGAATGTGCAGAAGTACTTTATTCTTACCACTGTATTGGTAAACCAAGCCATTTTCCCAATAATAATTTGCCAGAGATTGAATTTATAATAATTTGCCAGAGATTTATCTTATAATTCATCTCGTAATTAAACAATTTTATCATCTCTATTTTAAGTGGCTTGTAAATGAAGATTGATATCCTCCAAATCTAAGAGAGTAATAGTATGATCGGAGCCAAAAGTTGGGTTATCCGAAATAGTATAGTATCTGCGTCAATATACTTCACAATGATTCACTACAATATTTGATCGTATAATCATATTTCTTCAACTGAAGAGCCCAGAGCGCGATTCGAAGATTAATAACCTGATTTTCCAATGTTTTGCTAATGCATCATAATCAGTTATGACATAGAATAAAATACCATCCAATTGGGCATGAAACTTCTTTAAGAGAGTAAACAATAGTCAAGGTTCCCAATTCGTAACTATGGTATTTTGACTCAGTTGAGGAAGTGATTTTTGAAAAATATACCACTAGGTGTTATTTACTATATATCTGTTTCTGAAGTAATATTCCATAATATCCAGTGTAACCCAATGTCTTTAGTCAGACTATAAGTGGACAGAACAAGACTTGAAACGAGTTGCCCAAATAATGATTTAAATATTTCTTTACACTGATCATCAAGCACAAACGGAATATTTAGTCCAAATGTTCCGGAATAGTTTTCGTGCATAAACTAATATTATCTAAATAGACAACAATGGCGGAGTCTTCTTTTATAAACTCTATTTAAACTAAGTGATAAATAAATTCTTTTTTAAGAAATTCATCAATGGTCTTATCAACAATTTTTTTATCCGCAAAAGACAATTTCTGTACTGCGTAAATAATTGGCGTGTAGTCAGTCAAAGTTTCATTGAATAATCATGTTCAATGGGAGGTATGTTGTCTTAGTCGAAATAATTATAACGGAAAATCTTATAAATGGCGTCAATATCAGAAATATTCAGTTTTGGATTGATATCGCAAGTTAAAGAGTGACAAATGTCAAAATAAGATGCTTTTTTAGATGAAAAATAGTCAGAACTAAAGTTACTAATAGTATTTGTTAATTCACTAATGGTTGTCGGAATGCGTCGTGGAATATCGCAGAGATTACAAGAATCAAAAATTACCTTATCTGTACCACTGCTAGATCTGACTACACAATACAATTTATTTGAATGGCCTGACAACAAAATGATTTGGTTTGAAGTTTCTAAATGTTTGCACATGAAGCCAATTCCTGCATCTTTAAAAGCTTCGGCGAAACCGAATGTGGTTTTGCGTAAAGGGTTGATCGCTTCTAAAATGATGTAATTGCGTTCAAAATTTTCCAAGGCATTATCACGGAACTGTTGATACGTTTTCAAATTATTAATGTGTAAAAAGAACTCACCCTCGGAATTAGATTTTAGCACCTGACGAATGCTTTTCAATCAGAATTCATTATGTCAAAATAATGTTCGAAATCTTTGATCTATTTGCGTATATCGTATTCTTCGGAATTTAAAAACGGAATAACGGAACGCCTAATATTGTTAAAAGCAATTTTCAAATTGACCCTTGGAACTTCAGCAAATTGTTTATATTTGTCTAATAAATGCAATTCAAAGCCAATGGCGACTTCTTCTTCTTTCAATGTTTGGAACCGACTGACGAATTACTTTCATTCGGTTCTATTATGTTATGTTGGATAGCATTTTTACTGCATATTGAAATGCCGCTGGCGACCTTGCGGGACGTTGCGAAGGAGGCTGCTGCGGAGGTGAAGGAGGCGGCTGCTGAGGTGGCGGAGGTGCTGTCGACGGATGAGGCGCAGAAGTCGCAGAAGTTACGGAGGAAGGCAGCCAGTGCACCCTCATTGATGGACGTACTGAAGAGTGTAGGGCAAGGTGTTCACGACCTGGCGACGAACAGGGCACCTACAGCCATAAGTGCGGTCTTGATGTTTGTGGCTGAAGCTGCTGCTGCTGCCACCATGTTGGAGAAGAGGCTCTCCTATCTGCAGGGTAGGCTGGAGAGTACGGCGACGGTCTCTCCGTCACAGCGTGTTCCTGCTGTTGCGGCTGCCACTCGCGGCACTCACCCGATCCGCGGGGGGGTGGTGGTCCCCGCCACTGCGCCAGTCGCTGTTACGGCAAATCCATGGATTGTGCCACGGCCTGTTCCAAGGCCGAGGAAGCTGGTGCCTTTGCCGCCTCCACCGGCACAAACCTTCGCGCTGGTAGTGAAGGCTGCTGCAGCGGGTGTGCCAACCGAAGAGGTAAAGAAGAGAGTTCTGGAGGCGGGAAAGTCGCTGGCGGACGTACGCGTCCGTGCTGTACGGCGGCTGAAGGAGGGTGTTGCAGTGGAGGTCTACAGCAGCGGCGAATTGAAGCGGGTCGCCGAATCAGCTGACTTTGCGAAAGCTGGTTTGGTGACGAGCGAGCCGAAGAGGGCGAGACCGAAGCTCGTCATCCACGCCGTACCGGCAGAGGTGGACAACGCCGAACTGGTGCAGCAACTGCAGGAAAAAAATATGCGCGGCATAATGGTGGAGGCAGAAAAAGAAGTAGCGGTGATCAGAAGGACAACCGGTAAGGATGGCAAACATATGGTTGTCATAGAGGTAAGTGGTAGAGCTAAGGAGAAAATGTTGTGTGAGAGACGTGTGTTTGTAGGATGGTTGTGTCTACCAATTCGTGAATACGAATTGGTACGTAGGTGCCACGGTTGCCTGGATTTCGGGCATCTACGTGATGGCTGTAGGCGGGCTGGAAGGCTCTGCAGTAGGTGTGGTAGTGGTGACCATCTTGCTCGGGAATGCCCGAACGTAGAGTGCTGCCGCAACTGCCATCTGCGGGGTCTTCCGGGTACGCACTCCGTCATGTCGGAGGATTGCCCGGTGTATGTCAGGTTGTGTGAGAGGGAGCGGATGAGGATTGTTGCCTAAAATGATTAGGCACATCCAACTGAATTCGAATGCGTCTGCTGCGGTTATGAATGAGTTGAGTATGTATATGTGTGAGAATGGGGTGGATGTAGCACTGATCCAGGAACCATATTCTTATGGTGGGTCGGTGTGCGGATTGGGAAGATCCGCCAGGACGTTCACCAGTGCCGGGGTCGGGGGTAAGATTGACTCGGCCGTCTCTGTCGTTGGAGTGGGCATGGACGTGGTGAGAGTTGATGAGTGTTGCAGTGAGCTAGGTGTGTGTGTTTACGTGCAGAAGGGTGAGGTAGAGCTTTATGCTGTGTCGGTGTATTGCAGGTTTAGCTCTGAAATAGAGCCGTACCTGCGGTATCTTGACACAGTGTTGGCTAAGTGTGGGCGTTCGCCTGTGCTGATCGGTATGGATGCGAATGCTGTTTCTCCTCTCTGGTATAGCAAGAGGGGAGACACTGATCAACCGAGTTGTGTGAGGGGCAGGCAACTCGAAGAGTGGATTATGGCCAGTGGTATGAATGTACTGAATGTTCCCAGTGAATGGTATACTTTCAGCGGACCGAATGGGCAGAGTGACATTGATGTCACACTGTGCAATCGTGCTGCTGACTGTTACGAGTATGAGTGGAGAATATTGCCTGAGTGGGGGGTGAGCGATCACAACCTCATTGAACTGGTGGTGACTGCGCCAGTGGATGACCATTGCGAGGTTTCTGCCCGTGGTAGACGGTGGCATACCGGTGGGGTGGACTGGATAGTCTACGGGGAGGAAGTCGCGGCTGAGATCTGTGAGTTTACTAGATTTCAGTCGATGCGATTGGAGGAAAAGGTGGTTGAGCTGGGCAGATGCGTGAATGTTGTGAATGATAGGTGCATGAGTAAAAGAGTAGAGGGGCGTAGGAGAGCGACTCCATGGTGGAACCGGGAGCTCGGCTTGGAAAAGAGAAAAGTTGGTAGGTTGCGTAGGATCTACCAGCGATGTAGACGCCGTGGTGTAGATGCGCACACTGAAGGTGTGACCTTCAGGGCGGCCAGAGCTGAGTATGTGACAAGTATTAGACTTGCCAAGGAAAAGCACTGGCAGAAGTATGTGAATGAAATTGGAAATGCGGATGTATGGGGTCCGGTGTATCGTTTATGTATGCGCAAAGGTGCTCGAAATGATATTTCGAGTATCAGAGTGAATGATGGGTATACGAGTAATTGGGAGGACAGTGTGAATGCATTGATGAGTGACTTCTTTCCTGGGATTGAAATGCAAGAAGAAGTGACTGTTAGCAGGAAATACCCCCTGCCGTTTGAATGGGAAGAAATTGATGGATCGGTGTGGAGCACGAAAGTGCGAAGTGCCCCAGGATTAGATGGTGTGACTGGTCAGATGATGAGGAGTGTTTAGCGGACTATTCCCGCACATGTGAGTAGCCTTTACGGTGAATGCCTGGAGAGTGGTATGTTTCCGCGTGAATGGAAAGTAGGAGACGTGGTCATCCTTCCCAAGTCTCCGGACGGGATTAGGACTGACCCGTCCTCCTACAGGCCGATATGCTTACTGCCAGTATTCGGCAAGGTCCTCGAGCGTATGATGGTACACCGATTGAATGTGAAGTTGGCAGACTTCAATGTGTCCGGCTCTCAGTATGGATTTACGAAAGGTAAATCGACTGAGGATGCCTGGATGCGTGTTAGACAGTATATGGATGAAAGTGCAAGTAAATATGTATGTGGTGTGTTTGTGGACTTCAAGAGTGCGTTCAACTGCCTGCGATGGGATCGCATCATGGAGCGACTGGAGGAGGTTTCATGTAAAGAGGCTTCGCTGTGGCGAAGTTACTTCCATGAAAGGTACGCGGTGGTATGTGGGAATAGTGGTCGGATTGTTTGCCAGATGGTGCGTGGCTGTCCACAGGGATCTGTGACCGGCCCAGCCATCTGGAATATGATGATGAATGGTCTCTTGGTAAGGTTGGAGGAGACCGGTTGTGTTGTGGTTGCGTATGCGGATGATCTTTTGCTCTTGATAGTAGGTCTGCAGTAGAGGTTGCGGGAACCCGCTATATGCAGTTTGTTTCAGAATGGGGTGAAAGAATGGGTGTTAAAGTTTACGAAAGAAAAACGGTGTGTATGCTGTTAAAGGGGTTTTTGGCGGCCAGTAGGCCGCCCAATATTCGCTTAGAGACGGTTGGGGTCCGATACGTGCAACAAGTGAGGTACCTTGGATTAATGGTTGGAGAGAGGCTGAACTTTTGGCCTCACTTGCAACATCTAAGGGGGCGCGTAGCCGGTTTGGTTGGCATGCTGGTGCGAGTACTTCGCAAAGAATGGGGCCTTAAGTCCAGAGCGGTGAGGGTCCTGTATAAAAGTGTGTTTCTTCCGTGTGCGATGTATGCATCTTGCGTGTGGGCCGACATTATGCGCCACCAGTATGCGAGGGTGGGCATTAATTCGGTCCAGCGTTTGGTTCTGTACGCGTGTCTGAATGTGTGTAGAACCGTTTCAACTGAGGCGATGCAGGTTCTCATGGGAGAAATTCCATGGGACCTGGAAGTGCTGCGTGGAAGTATCCACTACCGTCTGCGGTGGGGCATCTCGCTGCAAGGTTGTCCGGTTGGGAATGATGAGGTTCAGAATCTCAGTCCGCGCCATCAGCGCATACTGGTTCTGAACAAGATGCATGAGATATGGCAGCAACGATGGGATGAGAGTGTGAATGGCAGATGGACGCACATGTTCATTCCGAATGTGTGCTTTGCGTCTGCGTGTGGTTTCGAGTTTGGTCTGTCCCTTGGGTATTTGCTTACGGGGCACGGCAGTATGAATGGGTTCCTGTATAGGCGTGGTCTGGCTACGGATGCTAGATGTCCGTGTGAAGCGGAGGAGGAGAGTGTTAAGCACCTTCTTGTAGAGTGTAGCCTGTATGGGGACTTGCGTGACTTAGGTGCATGTGGAATTGTGGTGAATGGTGATAGTGTGGATGTGAGTGGTGTGTTGAGTGTGAAAGAGAGATATGAATACTTGAATGCTTTTGCCGTGGCACTGTTTGAGAGAAGAATGAGAATGATGCGTGAATGAGTGCGTGAATGACACGCAGGGTGGCCACAACCGGGTGAAAGACCAAGGTCGATTCCGGTTGTACCTTCGGGTTTTGGCGAACCCGCGTACCTGAGCTGGCCTAGCGGTGCCTAGGAATTTACAAGATTCCTTACCGTAGCTTTAACGAGCGGAGTACAAACCAAAGTACTCTTAAAACAAAAATGGGTACCACGGGGATCGGGAGCCCCACAGTAGAATATACTGTGCCCGATCGAGGTGAGGCGCTATTTGGCAGCAACGTGGTAGTTGTGGTTAATACCCATGTCGCGGGTACGGTCTTCGGATCGCAGGTGTGCGGTAACTGGCAAATGTAGCAATGCATTGCACTTATCTCGGGCACTGTCACTGCTTATGACAGTAGAGGTTTAGATAGTCCTCGCCACCAGCAGGTGGAGAGTCAGCTTGTAACTGATTCTATCTGTTAACTGCCAGTAATGGTGGTGCGTTGATCGAGCGTATCTCGATTCCTATAGTCGTGGGCGACTCGTGGTCTTGGGGTTTGGACAACTAGGTCACGTTAAATAACAATTTCTCACTGCATATTGAAATGCCACCCCTGCGGCAGAGTGTGAAGTATATACCATCCCAATGATAGCATAAAAAGGTGAATTATAGCTAACAAGGCGCAAAATTAGATCCGTGACTGTTGAAGTTATATTGTAGTAGCAAATAAAACTAATACACCTCCAAGGGGGAAAGTACACGGTACATAATGATGCCCTGGCAGCGGGTGTGAAGTTTATATTAGCTTCTCATTCCAATGATAGCATAAAAAGGTGATTACAGCTAACAAAGGGCAAAATTAGATCCGTAGAAGTTCATGTGATATTGTAATTTGCAATTTCACATGAACTACCTATGGCACATTTTTGTGGACCACGGCGGGTGTGGCATTGAAGCTAGTAATAGTGGAGTCGTACCTGTTGTATTCTGCAGAACACAGTCTGTTCCCAAGATTGGCTGTGGTTTCGGAATGTGCAGTAGAGTTTGAAATTCCTATAGTCGTGGGCGGGCGACTCGTGGTTTAAGGTTCTTAACCACTAGGCCACGTTAAACAACAACTCAACATGCATATTGAAATAACATTACCATTTTCACTATCCGGAATATTACCTTCAGTTAGGATTGTAACAGCCGAAGGATCATCTGAATTTATTTAGTGGTGATCCTTCGGCTGTTACAATCCTAACTGTTTGGGAGCAGCAATCAATTTGTCTTTTCTGATTTTATTCAATTTGGTCATTTTAATAAATAATGTGCAAATGAAATCATCAATAATAATGAACAAATTGGCAAAAAGTCAATTTCCGTGATCAGTCAGAATGCAATAATTTTACTTACATTTTATGTTTTCACTTGTAAATTTGTCCGGAAGGCTCTAGCAAGATGGCGACAAGAATGTTTTTTTATCGGGAAAATTTTTGATAATACTTTAAACTATTTTATAACTCGTTGATAAAAATAATTTCGGAACAATTTCCTTGCCAAATATTATATTTTGACTGTACCAGACTTCTGAAGATGTAATATGATGAAAGCGGAATTATATAATTCAATTTATTTTTTGTTAATTTTAATTGCAACATTGACTCTTTTCTTTGTTTTTGTTGACCCATTATGTTTTTTTTTATAAATCACTTGCACTAAGGAAATTATGAATATCCTTATAATGTTATAATGCAACTAAATTTTAGGAAGAATAAAGAGAGAAATCTCGGTGCACTTTGCTCTTAAATAGCTGTTAACTGTAATGATTTGGGAAAACCGAGTGACCCGGAGCATTCCATATTCGGATTAAACGGTTAAAAAAAAGAATTTCAATATCTTACAGTATGTCCAAATAGAGAATTCAGGCTACACTGATTTCATTATTAGGAAAACAGATATTACAGCAAATTAATTATAATGGCGGAATGCAACTAGCCAATTCACTGGAATACTATTTATGTAAAATACGATAAAATAAGGAAAGGCAGGAGACATCACGTCATTGTTCCAGTGAGCCTAATGCCTCTGTAATATTTTTTGTCTCCCATTTATTTTATCGCTTGATTTTACATCCCTTCTAGTACGTGCAAAGACGTTTTAGAAACGCCTGCCTATACATGGGAATTATATTTCAGCTGAGTCGAATGTATTCCTTGTATATATTGCCTAGATCAGATGGAGTGAAAAATTCTTGCATTGCTTAAATATGTTGTCATTTCAACGGAGGTTGTCATTAACACACATACCAAGAATGAACAATTTTTCAGTTTCAGTTATGCAAGTGCCATTCCATGGATAATTGCTGGAGACTCAATGAATAATGTGTCCCTGGAGACTGAAAGATGATAAACTATAGTGTGAGAAATACCTTTATATGGATGTACATAAAAAAACTTTTTTAAAACAAAAAACCAATATCATAGCTCATATATACACGTATGCACCTTTTTAGTATTTAGATGAATCATATTTTGACTATTTTAACTCACTGAAATTTAAAATAGTCAAAATATGATTTGTCTAATATATCCCAATAATTCAATCAAATTTTGAAGGAATGAAATTTTAAGTATGATAATAAAATTTCCACGTAATAAGATGGTAATGAAAAATGAGAATGTGCACGTAATACTAAAGACGTTAAGGAAAAATCTATACATATCTTTGAGAAAATGTTTACTTCCTGGAAAAAAAAAATAGAAAAATATACTAAATGATAAAATGTTCTCATACTATCACAAGTGTTCACTCTAGATTATCGATTTTAATGTATTATATTTATGATGAATGCGTCGTATCTAAGACGTGACTTGCACAAAAGGACTCATAGAAAAGAAGATATAAAAAATTACTCTTAGTTCTTCTAAAACACTTTTGATTACAAAATACTTCTTTTAATTTTGAATATTAAAATTATTCAGGATTTAGCCATTATATTTTATTTTAAATTTTACATTTTGTAAGAAAATTCCTTCTTTCTTCATTGAAATATGTTAAAGAGATTTTAATATATATGAATAAAAATAATATTCGGAAATTATTCAATTTTCGATCACATTTTTGGATAATTATGGCTCCATTTCATAGATAATGAACTATTCACATAAATGTTATATTTGACATAAAAAGCATTAAAACTCATGATCCTTGTGTTTTACACGTCATTAAATTACATGATCTTGGTGGCCAGTTGTCATCTCCTTTTCGTGGAATTCGATGTCCATTAATTTTGATTTGCAATAAATCGACAGTGTCTTGGTTAGTATGGCATGTAGCGCCACAAGTTATTGACATCCATGTCATCAAAAATGGGCATTATAATTTTGGTTACAATATCCCGGAAAAAATCTGTTTTCACAAATTGCATATAATTGTAAATATCGTTTAAATTGAAAAAGAGAAACTTCTCAGAAATTGCAATTTTTTGAATAAAGTCTTCTATCAAGAAGTTATTGTGTGAAAATATTTTGAATAAAGAGCCTGCTACCAAGAACTTATTATGTTGATAATATATCATTACCATATGCATAAAAAATAATTTAAAAATGGATTAAAATGACATTAATGGCGGCAGTCATACAGACATTCAAACAAATACAAAACCAATACTGAGTGCTCCATTATGATTTTTCCTCCAGCATACATACATCGTATGCCATGACACCCACAAATAAATACTTGAATGATATAATATCCTTACAGCTGAGAGAGTACAAATGGGATCCGAAATTCAGGCACTCACTCACATAGGCACCAAAATATTGCACCCTTGGTGAATACCTCAGTGCTGGTCTCCTCATTTTGACATTCGGTCGCTTACTCGGGCCCGGTGGATCCTGCAGCCACATGGATTCGCTCTTACTTTCGGAGATACGCACAACCACATGCTCATCTCATTCATTTACATGTCCCATTCATTTTGAGCCCGTCAGCTCCAGACTCTTTCTGCCTTCACCCTCAATCGAAATGAGAAGGTCATCTGTATAACCAATTACCTTACACTCCATTCTTTCAAACACAACCAATAAATCATTCATCTTAATTTTCCAAATGGCCAGCTCTGCCACAGACCTGTGACCTATATGGCATGATACTTTCATTCTTTCCATTCACTGTAGCAGAACACTACTCAAAATTGCTCATCCACAGATGAACTTCCACAAATCCTTTTTCACGCAATTTCTCAATCACTCGATCCTACTTTAAATAGTTGTATGCCTACTTAAAGCCCACAAATAATCCAAAAACATGATTACACTCACTTTTACTCACATATCTTTTTGCGCTGAATCAAGCATACTCAGTAGATTTACCATCAGTAAATCCATACTGCCAACCAGATATTCCCCATTGATTCAATCTCTTATACAACCGGTATACCACCATCATTCGAGGACTTTGCCAATCACTCACAACAAGCATATCGGTTTGTAGAAAAATGGGTCAGTCAAGACTCTGTGAGGTGACTTGAGCAAAATGGCCACATATGCCTTATTCCTTTCACTTGGAAACAGACATTCACCATATAATTTATATATGTACTCAAATATTGCCCACCTAATAATCTTAAACATTTCTCCATTCATACCGTCAAGCCTTGGAGCTTTCCTTACACGCGTTTTTTGCACATTTCAGGCAATGTTCTCATATTCAAACGGATCAAGGTACGTCGCGCCCACATTCATTCTTTCCCGGTCACTTACTCCATGAAAAAATTCATTCATCAAAACCTTGATGCCATGCTTATTATTACTCTTATGCTAAATATATCATATCTCATACATTTGTTTGTTTCTTTGTTTGTTTGTAAGGTCCCTTAGACATGTGCCAGGGGCCACTTCATAGCGCCACGACCGTGAAGCCATTTTGCGACTTCGTAGTACGTATGGGAAATCATTTGACAGAGACCGGTCTGTGGTTAGTAGTATAGAAAGTTGAGAATTTTGTTATATTTTGTGGAGCAGATTAGTACACAATATTGTAGAAGTTTAAATAGCGGACTAGGAAATGGAGTAGTTGGTTCTTGGTTATGTGGCATTCCTGTAGAATATGGGTGATAGTGAAATGGGTGCTACAGGATTGGCAGATGAGACGATTGGTATTGCCAAAAAAGAAGTTAGGAGTAAGAGCAGTATGTCAAATCTGGATTCTGAAGAGCTTTCGCGCCCAGACTTTCGGTACGGATGTTGAATACACTGGTTTATTAGTGGTTATCCAATGAGTCGACAAAAAAGTGTCGCTATTGGGCCAGTCATCATGTCTGCGGATGGCTAATGGTATTAGTTACCATTCTGTTAGTAGGCGAGGCAGATTGGGAATGACTGTGATCACTGGTCGACGGAGTGTTTCTCCAGCCAACTTGTCAGCATTTTCATTACCCACAATTCCCACATGCCCTGGCACCCATCGAAACTCGACACTCCTTTGCTACGTAGGCAATGACGAATTGCGCTAAGTACTGGGTCACTCGATGGGCCTCAAATAGCTTTAAGGGCGGTTCGGCTGTCGCTTAAAATAATAACGCTTTGTTGGTTGGGAATATTGGTCGCAATTTCAATTGCCGACCAATATTCCCAACCAACAAAGCGTTATTATTTAATTTACAAAAACTTAGGTTTTTGTAAATTAAACTTAGGCGGGCTTTTTGAAGATAGAAAAAAATAGGTTTTCGACCAGTCTGTATCAGTGTGGATTCCACCGGACATGTCTGATGTGCTCTACTGGCTAGTCTAATGCAACGGTTTACCGCTGCCTCGACTAGCTTTTTCCCTGCTATTTGCATACTGACACATATAGTGAGGAAACAAAGTAAGGGCCCGTCCAAAAGGGCGTTGGTTACTCTAATTGCCTCACTTTGTCTTACCTTACTTTTGCTGCTAACTAAAATTTTAACCATTCGGAGAATGATATTAATTTTGTCAACAGCATTTTTAATCTGAAGATTTCATTTTCCTCTACGGGCAATGAGTCCGATACACTACAATTTTTTTCCTGCAAACATGTAGGCAAGGTGGGTTCGATGTACAGATACTCGCACCGTTTATGCTACTCCAAGTGTTGATGTTGCGGATAGTGTTATTTATTTGTTGTTTAAGATCAGCACCAGATACAAGTATAATAATAGTATCGACATATATTATAGGATGATAGTTGGTGGGAAAGGGAGTGAATATATATATTGAATAGGATCGTTGATAAAGGGGATCCTTGTGGGATGCCGTTTTTCATTTCGCGTTTTGACGAAAAATGATCATTGGCGCGTACCGTAAAGGTACTACTACGTTCCTACCAGTTAGGTAGGAACGTAGTAGTGCCAATATTGCAGAGTCTACTCCCCAATCTTCCAGCTGTAAGAATACCCCGTGTGGGCAAATTCGGTCACACGCCTTTTCTAGGTCTAAGGACAACAGTTTGTACAATAGCAATTGTGGATTGAATGTTGGTGTTCAAGTAGCATACTTAGAGTTCCCCTGCCTGACCTGTAGGCATGTTGTTGGGGATTGAGTCTATTGGCAAGCGCTTGGTTAAGTCTTGTAGCTAAGATCTTTTCCAGGATCTTGGAAGTGCAAGGCAGTAATGAAATTGGTCTAAAGTTGTTAGCCGAAGAATGGGAGAGATTTTTCTAGGGAACTAGAATGGCTGTTGCGACATTCCGGCTATTTGGGAAAATAGATTTTTCCAGAATTTTATTAAAGAGGTTGACAATTCTAATATGAAAAGTCGAAGATGCCTCTTCAATCATTTTAAAAGAAACCTTGTACCTACCATGTGTATTTCCCTTGAAGGAATTCAACAAAAAGTTGAACTCCGCAAGCGTTACTGGCTGGTTCAAGATTAGGGTGGAGGCTGACGGTATAGGCGAGAGATTTTCCGTGAAGTATTGTTTCTCTCTACGACATGAAATGCTAAAGTAGTTGTTGGATGAAAACGAATACCACAGGCTGTTTTTGATGTAGGAATACCACTTAAGTTGTTTTTTAGACATGCCAGCTGAAGAGGGAATTATCCCAGCAGCTGCACGTTTGAAGATTTTTATCACGTTTTCCGCCTCAACGTTAGGAGATTGGGCACGGGTAGATCAGCAGAAGCCTTGAAAATCGCAGCTCCTTCACAAGTATGGGCAAGTGGTCACGTCCTTCAAGGAAGCCATGAACTTTCCATGAATATAACCCAAAGTTCCGTGTAGGAAGGTGAGGTCAAGAATAGTGGTAGTACCCTCTGTTGAGAAAAAGGTCGGTTGAACCCTCGTTTAGTAGAGTGTAGCTCGAATCGGTACCAACAGGTTTCTCACGCCAACAGGTTCTTGGAGAACTCCATGGAACATTTGTTGTCCGTCATTACTTTAAGAATAGTTTTTCGCGAGGGAGGGAGATAACAAAGTGAAGTGAAACTATGAAAAGAGAAAAAGACACTGATAAAATTCACTTCGAAGAAAAAAGAATAGAAAAACCACAATATTTACTATCCGCAGAGGAATAAGTACGTCCGCACTGGTACTCACTGTGGACCGGAATGAATATCTTACACGTTTTTTCATACAACTAATGCATCAATATTATTCATTCGCCTTTTCGTTCACATTAATATACTAAAACCTGTTAAAATTGCAAATTCAAATGCGCACATCATCCTCGTACATACTCCAATATACACCAGAGGTACGCTACCTCCCGTCATGCAGTGATCTTACCTCCGTCACGCTCAGGGAAGTAGTTACCACTAATTCAATCCAATGACGTAAAGCATTCATTCGGTAATTTCACAACATTTATACCAGTAGCCAATACCTACTACTCAAGGATTCTACCCCTCTGATTATTCCGGCCATTGCCTCCACCCTTGCGACATCAGAGAAGAGAAACTGCATTCGCATCCATTATCACGGTTGCCCCGCTACACTACAGCTCAATCACACCTCATTCAGATACACACATACGCCACATTCATTTGTGTACCACAAGACAAGGAGTACAGCCACAACCATATCACTAACCGTAATTACCGCATGCACCTTACCATTCACTATGAATATACGAATACGCCCTAATTCAAGTACCGCATTACCTGAATACAAATACTCATCAGAGCCCCATAAAAACCACTCGCAAGCATAAATATATACAGTCCATTCATTAGATCATGCGCACCATTTCCATTCTCCTGGAAACATTTGAGCACAGTCATTCTATACAGTGATCATCATTGTCTCTCGAACATAACCGCTTGTGCACTGGTCACCTCTCAAATAAAACTGAGCGTACCAGACAAACATCGCATATATTAGTTGTGGCAATACTCCGCATTCAGAAATTGTCGAATCAGACATTCACCGCTAATAAACCCACTATACAGCCTCCCAGCTAGCGGACAATTCGATATAAAATGCTCAAAATTCATTAATCGATAATTACGACGATCCCATAAACACACGCTTCTTACTCCACATTCTCTCCCTTACTCAACTATTTACATCAATTAGCAATCATATACTTACCATCTTTCTTAGTCGTCCTCCTGAAAGCCGATATCTTCGTGTCTGCTGCATCTGTATTGCCTCTCACATTTTTCTCCTTAAGTAGCTGGAGAAGGATAACCAGCTTTAATCTCGCCCTTTTTGGCGCATTGGTTATTAAGTCCTCATTAGTCAGATCGGCCGACTTAGTCGTCTCTACTAAACTCTTATTAACCTCTTCGGTTGGTACATCCGACAAAAGAACCAGGTTCCTCGGCCGTAGCACAACAAAAAAGCCCGATGTTTTGGTAGCTGTCACAATGGCGGTAACTACTATCCCCTAGCGGCGGGAGCGAACGTTGCCGCTAACTGTTGTAGCGAACGTTGCCGCTAACCGCTATGCAGGCACTCCACAGAATACACACAAACAATTCACCCCTTTACAGTCTCTCCTTATGGAAAATGTACGTGTATACTCAAATTCTTTACTACTTTTATTTTATTACCCATTTTCACATCAATCTTACTATTATTACACTTTTTATTTATAATTCTATTTTTTATTACACATTTTTGAGTGTGTTTTTGATTTGAATATTCCATTAATTTCAATTATGTTGCACACAATTCTACGACAAAATTAAAAATGCCTCCGCACTATTTAAATTCTCAATCGCGACTGACCGCACCAAAACGTGGCTTTTTACGATGAATCG
Source organism: Atherix ibis (assembly GCA_958298945.1). Lineage (NCBI taxonomy): Eukaryota > Metazoa > Arthropoda > Insecta > Diptera > Athericidae > Atherix > Atherix ibis. The sequence goes on along the minus strand of OY282607.1, from coordinate 60,733,848 downwards.
GTTTTTCGTAAAGCACATTGGGGTTTTCCGCACCCCACACTCAATAATTTTTTTAATTGCTAATATAATCGTCGAAGTAAAAATTTGCTTCGTCACTAAAAAAGATTTTTAATATAATGCCATTTTGGCAGAACGCCAGTTTTCGTAGTATGTTTATGTGATTACAATGCGTTGTTATATTATTAATGTCTCCATGACTACAATCATACTACTTTATACTTGATAACTGTAAAAAAATCACACATGTGTGATGATCCTCGCATATACAGTATTGATCAAAAATGTTGATCGCTTTGTTCTGAAAATAAAAATGTTTGTGTTGCAGAATGATAATTTCTTAAAATATCGCAACAAAATAATTCTTAGAAAAAGGAAAAAAATTATTTCACATCTTTATTTTTTTTAAGGGCAGAATTTTAAAAAGTTTTCATATTTTTAGAGATACGGAACAATAAAAAATATTTTTGTATTTTTTTTTCTTTTAAAAAGTGTTAACACATTTATTGTATTGTGTTGTGAAGTCTATACTTGGTTGTACCTCCTTTAGCATCAATGACGGTTTTTAAAATATTTTAAACATTCTTAGATTATCAACGCCTTTTTTATTTTTACTTTAATTATTGAATGGAATCCTGGCTGCGCTCAGTTCTATTGCTGACCATATGGTTTCAATTGTGTTCAGATGAAGACTATGCGGCAGCCAGCCAGATCAACAGGTCCATGCTTTAATTATCCAGATATTCCGTTGTCTACGTTCCAAAAGGAGGAAAATGTGCATGATTAGCTACAATTCGGCTACGTAAATTTTAATATTATTATTTGTGATCTCAATTTTTCATTTACCAATCTTTCTCAATGTACTGGAGCATTATTCTTTTGAAAAATAAAATCGGCAAATGCCTCCAGATAATGTTGTAGAATATGTACGTAAACATCCGCTGTTAGGTTTTGGTCAATATATGCTAAATGTCCTATCTGGTCTGCAAAAAAACATCCTGAACTATAACATTTGCAGGTACTCATTTAACAGTCTTCAACTTTTCTTTCGCCTAATAAATAACCGACAATTAATTAAGTATAGTTTTTATTTGGACTTGTCAAAATAAATGGCATCGACTTAAATCTGGTCAGTCCAATTGATGTGGGCGCAGATGTCATGCACAAGTTCCTAACGCCACTAATCTCCTTCTTACGGTCCATCAGGATCGATAAGGATCTGCTTTTAATTTTACATAGGTTTTAAAGCAATTTATTAAGAACTGTCGTCTTATGAAATGATCTTTCACTATCGTCGTTTGCAGTGGTTTTTCTGGTCATTCTCCCGTTGAAAACTCTCAGTTTCCTTGTACCATCGTTCTTTGTGTATATTCCAACTCGTTAATAAATTTACGCGCATGAGGCTCAATATCGACACTTTTGTTTCATACGTAACTATTCCCATTTTCACTCTAATTTAATACAAGCTTTGCTATTCACTATTTCTAAATAAAAACTGAACTAGTAAGAAATAATTTTTCGATTGGTTATAGTAAAAATATATTATAGGTAAATGCAATACCTAACAGATAGTATTTTATATTTACGTATAGATCTTTTTTCTAAACTGACTAATTTTCGAATTAAGTAATAAGAACGAAGTGAACAAAATATTCCATAATAATTATAAATACATATGAATATATTTTTGTAATTGCAAATGCTAGGCAGCAATTATTATTTTTTTATGATGGTTGATAGTTTGAGTAGTATTTGTCCTGAAATATTGTTTAAAAAAATATTAAATCTTTGAACTGAAGTGTATAAAAATATTGTAGTTTACTATATTTACCACGACAACTTAAGCAATAATTAAAAGATATTCTTACTATTTAACTACCAAAATTTAAACCCAAAACTATCCTATTCTATACGTTATTATTTTAGGGCTACTAAATATCTAAATTATAGCTTAAAAACATACATTTAAAAAGTCTATTCGATAAAATTTCAATATAACAACCAACATTACTAGTATGTTCTTAAAGATGTGTCTAAATGCACAATTGAACAAATAAAATCTGAAAATTTTTTAAATTAAATTTGATTTAAAGGTATTCCAAATAAATTGCATCAATATTAAAGTAACATTTATTTTAAAATAATACACTTAGGCATTAATATTTTCCAATGCGATAAAATTGTCATCAAATATTTTACCTTTTAAAAAATTCATATATGTAAGTACGATTATAATATATCTGATTTGGCTTTGAATAAAATATTATGTACGTATGTTCATAGGAAATTCAATAATAATAAAACTTGAGTCGAATACATTCATCAGAAAAAGAAAAAAGTCTAATTTCATATATGGCAAAATTCTTGTAAAAGCTTTTCTGGATATGTCGGACAAAAAGAGCTGAACTTATTCACTTACAAAAAAAAAGATATATTTTGAAAAATGTGATTCCATAAAATCTAGAGTCATGGCTTTAATATGTTAATTAATTAATTTTCAATTGAATTCGTGTTGCAAATGAAATATTGTATGGCCGCGTAATGTGGCGAAAGCCAGGCCTACTTCTCTTGGTATTCATGAATTATTTTTCTTGCTTATCGTTAGCAATGTTATATTCCATAGCTGAAAATATATCTTGTAATAAGTATACCCATCTAAATCGTAATTCATAAGACTACATAGCAATAGTCTTAATAATTCATATTTTCTGTAACAGTACTTCATAGTATTCTCTGGCAATACTTGTGTTTATGATGCCTACATCATCTTATAGCCCCCAACTTTTGCAGTCATTTCTTTATTTTATTGCGATCTTCATTTACTATAACAAGTAGTCTAGGTGACAAAATAGGCACCATTCAACGAAAGATACAAAGATTGTGCAGATTATTTATTTCGATATGAGAAGATAACATAGATCTTAAAAACTATGACAGGACTTAGATATAATTATTTGACTGTCATCATTCTTTATTATGGTATACTCTTTTATGATAGCATCTTGAAAAAGATAATGGAATAAACTTAATAGGACTGACGATGCTCACGTCCTTATGTGATAATTATAGGCTTGGATTGGTCCTCATGACATGATAATTAATTTTCGCTATCATATTTTTTTATGTAAATAAGTTGTATAAGAGAATCTGAATATATTTCAATAAACGTTTTTATACTTTCACAATATGCGTGTAGAAGGTTACTCCATTACCGATGTTTGGGAGAGTTTTCGTGAAAATTGATTAACAATGACAGGTGTATATTTCGTACTGGTACTGTAAGAAATTCAATTTACCTAGATTTATCAAGAAACAAAACTTTTGCTTCAGTGAATCTTCAACTACAATTGTATTATATACTAAACTAATTAATTTCTTCACATAATGAGAAAGTATTACTGCGATTTTATTGTTGTAAATTTACTTATTCACGATTGGTTTTAATATACAATATAAAATTTCCAATGTTTTGATTCATAAATAATATGAAAAATCAAAGTTTGATTAAAAATTATATTACTTTAAAGATAAATCAAATAGAAAATTTTTTATTTAAATTTTTTGTAGATAACTAGAACGACAACATAGTAATAAACAGATTTAGATAATAGTATTAATTAACATGAACGGTAATTGGGAGTAAACATACAGCGAAGTTTCTCCTCCTCGCATGTGCATTTGTGTCACAAGTTAAGTGTTACTATTCTACCAAATCGCGAGCTCAATGATACTTAAGTTTTCGGTGGGTGTTGAGGATAGCTCTTAAACCGGAGGATTAGTATTATTGTAAACACGGGAATGGAACGTTTCATACGGAGATACAGTTACATCGGGACTTTAAAATCACCATAAATGGCAGTATTGCGAATATAAAAGGGAGCGACAAAATTTGTATAGAGTATTTTCGTTTGAAGGGATTGGATTCGACGAAAATTTGAAAGCCATAGTTTTAGTTCGTATGTTCACATGGATTTCAGCATAAAATTATTTTGCTCTCTACAGTGAGTTTAGAACGTTTGTCCACAGAAGTTGAAGTAGTTAACGGTTTAAATCTTTTCTTTCAGTTTAATGTATGGGTTCTATGTCAAGCGTTTATCTAATTTCAGTCCTAGGTACCGCACTTCGGTGTATTCTGGTCTAGCACTGCCCTTTTTATGTATATGGGAGGACATGGTTTACGGCAGAGAGTAAAATTTACGTGGACAGATTTACGTTTATGAACCTTTATTCTTCACTTGGTAAACCGGTTTTGAAGGGTTGGGATTTGGGTTCGGAGAAGAAAATTTCGGAAGCATATTGGGGATTTTCTCTAGATGTAAGATAGGCCGTAACTATATTACAATAATTTCTCAAAGTACTGAAAACCTACGATTTAAGTCAATAACATATTTGATCATAAAATCTATCTTAGCGTTGGTATTAAAAGTCTAGAAATAGCACTTTAGATAACTTTAAATAAGAATCAGTCACTGAAAATATGAGAAAAATTCAGATAATTTAGTATTCAAAGTATGTTGTTTATACTCTTATAAGTTATCAAAGAAAATGGAATAATAAACTATTATTGATAATTTGAATAAAAGCTTACTCAAATTGCTAAAATTTCGAAAGGTCGTATTTGTTTTATAAATATGAAGTCTCAGAAATCTATCTGTCACCACACATACAGAGTCAACTTAGTTTCTAGTAATTATCATTTATTGTCAAAAAACGTAAAAGATTTATTGGCCCTTATAATAGGATATTTATAAAATAAACGCAAAAAATATTATGCCCGTTTTTTTTTAATTTTCAAATAGAAACAGTATTATACGAATGTTATTTTTGCTTAAAATGTTGATTTATCGGAAAATTGCACCTACTTCTAGTTTGCATTATTTAATATATCTTATATTAAGAAACAAATGGTTGTATTTTATACAAAAATATCAAATAATTCACTCAAATTTATTCACAGTAACTTGTTTGCATACATAATAAATTATAATATTTTATTCAAGCGGGCTTGAATTCAGTTATATGCTAAACAGCTTTATCCCATTTTAATAGATCACATTCAAATATAAGTACAATTTATTTTTGAATTTATAGTTCTAACGCTGTACCAGCTTTAATGAAATGAAAAATGATATTGTTTGCCAAAGGGTTTCATTATAAATCCATAAAAATCGTTATAAATCTTAAAATTAATTACGGTATGATTCCAAAAATGATAATAGTTTGAAGGTACTTTGACGCTTTTACGTAAGATGGGCGGTAATAATCGATAGTTTTATATTACAAACAATATTTTTAGGACAACCTATTATTATTGAAAATTATAAGAATAACAAATTGTAGAGGTATTATTTATTAAGAATTATTATCCTCAGAAATTTTATTTAACTATATCACCATTGCAGTATTTGATAAATTTCCTATTATTTATCAAACTTTTTCTCCGAGATAAATATTTGGCATCAAGGAATATGTCCAAATATTTTTTTTTATAGTAAATACTAGGAAAAAAAGGTAAATCTGCCAATAATATATACTGAATTCAAGTGATAGGAGATAAAACTATGCCATCCATCATGGCTACTAATATCTATGGGTAAAATTTATGTTCATTTCATGCAGATATAATATGAGAATACCAGTATTCATAGTATTGACGAATGATGCTATAAATACATTACACATATATACATAGAGAATACAATATATAAGTACCAGGTATATAAGCTTAAATCCGCTGTTTGGTCATAGATGGCGTGAGTGAGCGTATTAAGCTACCATGGGCACGCCATACTTTTTTTATGAGTTTGACATCTGTAAACATTAGTCAGTGCACTTTATCAGCAATTTCGTACAACAACATACATTTTTCCTTTTGTAATCATATCTAGTTTTGTGCCAGAAAAAGAGCATATGCGGGAAACTCTGCTTTTCTGCTTCAATTTGAAGAAATCGGCTGTAAAATCGCATCGAATGCTTATGGAAGCCTATGGTGATAGTGATTTATCGGAAACAACGTGCCGAGATAGGTTTTGTTGGTTCAAAGACGGCAATTTTGACTTGTGGGACAAGAAGCGTAAAAATCGGCCTAAGAAAATTGAGGACCATCAGTTACAGGCTTTTTTGGTCGAAGACGATACCCAATCACGAAAAACGCTCGCAGAGCAATTGGGTGTTACCCAACCAGCCATTTCCATGCGTCTGCATCCCATGGGGAAGATTTAAAAGATCGGAAAATGGGTTCCGCATGAATTGAACGATAGGCAGATGGAGCGACGCCAAAACACATGCGAAATCTTGCTCGCCAGACAAAAAGAAAGTCGTTCGTGCATCGAATTGTGACAGGCGGTGAAAAATTGATACATTTCGAGAATCCTAAATGCAAGAAATCGTGTGTCGATCCCGGCCAACCATCAACATCTTCCCCAAGACCAAATCGCTTCGGACGGAAGACAATGCTGTGCGTTTGGTGGGATCAGCAAAGTATCGTTTACTATGAGATGTTGAAACCTGGTGGAGCTGTCAATGCCCACGATTACCACCAATAACTGATCAAATTGCACCGTGTTCTGCGTAAAAAGAGGACGGATTATCAACAAAGACATGAGAAGCTGCTTTTCCTCCACGACAACGCACCATCGCACCCGTCAAAAATGGTCCGAAACTACTTGGGGATACTCAACTGGGAGATGCTACCCCACCCCGCTTATTCACCAGACCGGCCCCTTCCGACTACCGCCTATTTTCGTCGATGGGCCACGCGCTCGCTGAACAGCACTTCGATTCTTACGAAGTAGTCCGAAAATGGCTTAATGAAGGGTTTGCCTCGAAAGAGAAGGAATTTTTTTGGCGTGGTATCCACAAATTGCCCGAGAGATGGGAAAAATGTCTTATTAAGATTAAAATTTTATAAAGTATTTTTAATGTGAATTATTTTATATGCCAATAAATCATTACGTTTATAACGTTTTTTCCTTATAACAGTGGGTTTTCAAATAGATACTTCTGAGACGTTCGCCTAAGTGAAAATTTTTTAACATATTTCAAATTATAATTCCTTTATTTAGGTATATAATCACATTGTTCAGTTTATTGCACTAGGCTTTACATGAAAACAATACTGTCTAGACGTGTATTTTGATGTCAAGTGATACTTCAGATTGTGATGGATAATGGCTTGCTATTTATCCTATCTACTTATCAAATTCGTATTTTCAATTATCATATCATAATTACTATCTAAAAACTTTAGTCAAATAATTTTTAATATTATTGTTTTTATATATTGGGTATGTTACACTGCTGCCTTATTAATAATATCTCATACTTTTTGTGGTATCCTATTACCAATAGTATCTTTATGATTAAATACAAAGATGTTGTATTTTTTTGTACACAATAAAATTAATTTCAACAGATCAAAACACATGCACGACATCGATATACTCCGTATTAGAACATTTGCTTCTCTCAACTTTCGTAACAGAAGAGTTCTAGGGAATGCCAAGTTGTGCGGTATACAAAAAAATTAATTTAGAAATCTATTGTGCAGTTAAAATATCTCCTGCAAATCACAATCAAACATTTTTTTAGTATGTTCATAAATTATTTCAATACACCTTAGACAAATTATTTATTTTTTTAGTTTTAAATTTATTGTGAAATCTGCTACATAAACATATTTAATGATTTACGATTTATCGAAAAATTTAATTATTTATTTAAGTCAAACATTATAATGCTTTTATCAATATTGTTTTACACAATCTTAATAATATGGTATGTGCCACTAAATACAATTTGTAAAAATTGGACATGAACACACGTAGAGCACAGTACCCATCGATGTTCTCCCAAGAAGGAGATAAATTTTCTCAGCTGCACCACTATTTCAAATGTCGATACGTATATTTTGGAATGGTGGGAGTGAACAGTTATCTAGCTAAAGTACTAGAATAGTAGGATATATGTTTTTATAACATAATACGCACAATTTATGAACGAATGGTACATTTGAAATATAAATTTTCGATGGATTGGCGACAGTAAGGCTATATATTCGATGGGAATTAAAATGCTTAGTCGAATCTCAAGTCCGTAAGTTCAGATAGTTTTTATTAGCTTATTAACAGTTATGACCTTTGGTGTAAGAGCCGTAGTAATTGTTTCTGTGAGTGCTTCAGCTTAACGGTTTGTCTTTTATAAATCCAAGTTAAAAAAATATAGATTCTTTGTGCAATATTACTGACATTTAGGGTTTGATTAAGAGCCTACAGCGTTAAAACTACGATAGTACATTTTTCGCAAGTTACCCTTATTCTTCTGCCTTTGAGCCAGGCCATCAAAGAGTTGCATCATCCGTATATATTGTAGTTAGAATAGCATTGAGATAAGGAATATTGTGGGTACAAATGGTATACAGGATTGGAGCTAAAATGTTATTCTGAGGAACACTGACGATGTTTACAATGCTCTATATTATCAGCTTACATAAAAAATATCAAAGTGTATGATACACTTTAGCTTTCAAACCAGTCTAGCGTGTCATATGTGGTGAAAAGCGTGCGAAATATCGAACTACTCCTGAGCAGTATTACTTTTGCTCCAGCGACTACACTTTATAGTCGACAATTCTAGGACACTGCCAAATAATGGAATGTTCAGTTTTAAATTCTGATGGTGAGAAATCACACCATCAACTTCGATATTAGGATAAAGGGGTTATAGGATTTCAATTTTTCAAGAATTTTTATTTAATTAAGAAGGTGACTTCTTGTTTCATATGATGCTGGAAGGTCTTTGGGTTGGTTGGATTTTTGGATCATTTTGATAATAGAAGTCTTCTAAAGTGAAGAGAAGATTGATGTTGAAAGAATACTATTGTAAATATAAGTTATCAGAACGACGGTTTTTTTGGATATTGGTTTAAGTATTCTTAAGTTGTCAGGTCATATCCTGGAGATTTTTTGTATTGTAGGTGTAGTATTATGTATTTGACAGCGGAGGGTATGAAGCTTCTTACCAGGTCGTTTTTTAAGCAGCTATGCTGATATTTTTGTATATAGTTTTCCGTCATATATATGTGATTATCAAGTCATTGCTTAATAGTTTCCAAAAGTGTTGATACTCTGTTTTTTTTTGGTCATTTGGAAACTTTGAATGTAGCTACTGGGTTCTGGCTCAATACAATAACTAATAATAATTTTTTTAAATATTTAGGTTAGTTATTGTACCTAAATATTTAAAAAAATTATTATTAGTTATTGTACCTAAACATTTTTAAATTAAAATGTCCCCAAATATTTTAAAATCGACCAATATATTTTTTTTAAATGTTTTTTTAAACCGAATATTTTCTAAATTAAATTGAAAATTATCTAAATATTGTAGATCAGCAAAATTGGTGAACGCATTTTAAATTAATTAATTCTCATAGCTATAACGTACTAAAATGATCTCTACTTTCCTAATGTAAATCACATCATTTAGATTAGGTCTTTAAGCAAAATGTTATGAGGGATAGTGTATTTTTGTATAAACTGTTGGTGTTCACGATCAATACAAGAATTTAACTCAGGTTTATAAATATTTTCTAAAAATGTTTAATATATTTGTGATATTACACCATATTCAACCATCACAAATATTCTTAGCTGTACAGAATCTAGGCAAAATTCAAGTTCTACCTTTTTCTCTAGAATTTGTAATTTAAATGGTTGAAACTAGCAACACATAGCAACTAACTAAAGTCAATCGACACATTATAAGATAGAGGATAACAATATTTCCGTTTCATTGTAATTGAGCCTTTACTCAAGTATGCTCAAATGATTTGTATCCTAACACTTCCTTTATTGAAGATGATGTAATAAGATAACACGAAAATACTGCATAAGCAAAACTACATTCTGGCATTCTGCTAAAAAGTAAATTGTAACTAAATTTACCAGTTTTCATAAATTTAAAATTTTTTTCCCCAAACGATCCTTATAAAATACAGAATATTTTACTTTTTGTTTTAATATTTCTCTACATAAATAAAAAATATATCGACAACATTTTTAAGTTATTCGTATTTTATTGACGTATTTTCAAATTTATACTTTTACAGAATTTTTTATATTTTTGTTTTGTTTACTGTAGTTAATATTGTTATATTTTTATATAAACAATAATTCCTACGGATATATAAATTAGAAGTTCTTTTAAAAAACGTAAAATTATGATGGGGTAGTGGTATATGAGTACTGTAATGGTATTCTTTTTCTTTGAGTAGGGATATTTACTATTTGACAATAAAATTTCATGCAAATTTGACTTATAAACTTAAAATTGAATATGCATTGTAGCTGTAAGCCTTTAAATTAATACATCAGATATTATTATATAAGTAACAAAAAAGTTTTTCTCTTATATGTTCTGAATATATTTAATAAATTATTTATATTAGCGTTAAGATAATAGTTTATTTACTCAAACTTTCCTTTTAATTGCAAATAAATTCAGCACCACTAGAGTCTATTTAATATAATAATTTTATGATTCGATATGATTTACAAAATAAAATGAAATATAAAAACTCTATGAATTACAAAAATTTGCATCGATATATATACTATATTAAAATATAATTTTGAAATACCATATATGATATGGATATTGAAAAATTCAATTAACATAAATCAAAATAATTGCACATCAAAAATTTTTTATATCAAAAACGTTCGTTAACTTTTTTTTGATACAAAATTAATTTTTAAATTTTTTAAAAAGAACAATTTTGAAAGAAAAGCTTTTTATTTAAGTGTATTCAAGTATTTAGAATATCTATACCAAGCAAAGAAATATTGATATTTTACTGTATAAAAACTTAAGATTACCTTTGAACGTGTGTTATTTTATTCTTTCTTTCAAAAAAAAAACTTTATTTGCCAAATAATTAATAATAACGAAGTTATCAAGTTTAATATTCTCGGTATTTTGTCAAATATTATAATCTAATATTCGTACAAAAAAGTGCATATAAGAATTGGTCAGTATATTACATCACTACTAGCATTTAGAAGAAAAAATATCACACACTCTGCATGAATTCATGTAATAGTTAATATATGAGTGTATTGTCGATTATGTAACCAATTTAAATAAAAACGAGGATATTATTCGAGATTGAAGTGCATTATTTTAACAAAATCCTCGCAAGGATTCAAGAGAAAAGTTTAACTACATAGAATACTACCAAAAAATATGGTAGGTATTATAAATACGTATATATACGTATGCACATGTAGTTTTAACTTTAGATGATAGTATAGAGATCAACTTTTCCGGTCTTCAATTATCTAGAATTTTCCCTATTCCGAACGTAGCATTTTCGCAATGCTAGTCTTTCGTATTACGATGAATTGACTACATTGGGTAAACTCACATTTATTTCGGTGGTTAAAAAGTCCCTAATTTATCGTCCTATTTAGTACATTTAACCCTTTGAATTCTTATTGATTACATCTCTTTTAGAGTGGAGGTTATACCGCAAGATAACGTGTGATATTGTGTATGTGACACTTAATTTGACGCCCCATTACTTAGACTGCTCTTTCTGGACTTTACCGATCAGACTACAGTAGAAAATTCCTTGAAAAGATGTGACAAAACAGAACCAATGAGCCTTTAAATTGAAACCAATGAATATGGACAAGATAATTCAGGGTCAATAATTCACAAGTAATTCGAGGTAAACGAAAGTAGTACGGTTTATGCTATTTTTGTATTTTTATTATTGTTCTTATTCATAGTATAAATAATGCTTCTATCAAAAAATGTACTCGCAACAACAGACATTTTTATAGTAATGTATATTAATTTTCTGAAAGTTTTTTTAGAGTTCGGTGAAAATATGTTTCAAAAAAAATCCATACATTATTAATAAAATAAATGTGCATAAAAATTTTACCAAATATCTTGTAAATATATCGAGTAAATTCATATTTTGTCAACGAGTGCAGAAAATGTTCATAAAGTTTCTATCAAAGTTAGATTTAGTTTATAAAATATGACATCAAAACTGTCTATCTCTAATATTGCTTATGATATTAAAGTAATGAAATGCAGTAACTGAATTATAATTGATATTAACGCTAGTATAGTTATAAAGGCAATTTCATTAAAAATAATTTAATCACTTACTAATTAAATCAAATTTAATGAACAATTTAAGGGTTGTTACAAATTTCCATTGCCAACTTGTGTCTTTAAGGTTCGATATAAATCCAAATAAATGGACACACAGTAGTCTATATGTGTATTATATAATATAGATATGGATGTATGTGCCGATTAAATATTATAATAGTTAGTGTATTTTATTTTTTCATGGTTTTGGAAATTTGGTATATAAAACTCATAGAACAGTATTTTTAAAAAACCAAAAGAAAATACATTGTACTGTTTATCAAATAAGACAATTTTTTAGATAATAAAAAAGATGAAATTTTTAAAAAAAAAGTACATTTGCTAGTATATTATTATACGTACATAGATAATTTTTAAACAATTCGAAGAAACTATGCCATATTATGATAACTATCATTAAATAAAAAATAATAAAGTAAAAAATATGTGCATATTTTAATGAAGAACCATTCGTTTGAAGACGAAAAGCTATTATTGTTTATTTAGAATATTGTTAAGTTTTATTTCCATGGAATAGAAATCTTCGTGGATGGTACGGATCTAATAATAATAAATGATAGAAATTTTGGCTTCTATTCATATGATGAAAAATTCGTTACGTTAAGTAGAGGTTAATTATTTGCCTCCTTTGATACAGGGTATTTTTTAAAAATTGTGCTCACTTCCATGAACATGTTAAAAATAAGTCATAAATTTTAAAATTTAAAATTAATAAAAGTGATAAAATAAAAAATGATATGTTACTTGAATTTTACTCAGATAATTTAAAAGATATTTTTTTATTATTTTCTTATAAAATTTACTTACGATTATTATAATTTATGAATAAATGATGAATAACTTATTTAGATTTTTAAAAAATTATTGAATGATTGCTAATAAACTTTACTAGAAATAATTAATGAAAAATATTATGATTTGATGAAAGCGAATTTTCTATCGAATTTTCAGTTGCTGAACTATACACGTATTTGTTCGTCCGACATGATAAAATTTAATTAAAAATGCTGATAGTGTGAACTCAAAAAAATTCTATTAGTTTTTTTATTCGTTAAGTGCATTTTCTGTCAGCTAATTATGACAGAAGGATTAAATTTTTACGGTTTTAGGTAAATAAATTATTTAAGATGGAAGAATAAGTGGACTTAATAAGGTGATGGAAACTGTAACATATCTAAAACAATTTTACTTGAAGAAAGTTTATTTGGAATAGCTCTTGTAGATTTAGAACTATTTGAAATAAAAAACTAAGAAGTATATTTGCTTTACTCATTTTAAAAAAGAACTTAATATTACCAATCTTAATCAAATTTTTTAATTATTGTTACGATCTTACGTAAAATATTGTTTTTATTTATTTAAGATTTTATTTACTCGTATTTAACTAAGTAATATTCCACAAATAGATTACAAGTATAGGGTTTTCGAATAAGAGTAATATGATTTATTTAAAAAAAAACACACTAATTGATAAGGAAATTCAAATGTTTTTTATTCGATACAATTAAGTTCTGAATAAAACGTCATTCAAATGGCCTCCACGACTTCTTTTGCATTAACGAATTCGATGAACCCAATTTTCGAGCACTTTTTCCACTAAATCAAGTCGTATGTCATGAAAAGTACGTTCAATATTAACTTCTAAAGCTTGAAGAGAGTCTGGTTTATTGCTAAAGACCAATGACTTCAAATAACCCCACAAGAAATAGTCTAATGATATTAAATCACAACTTCTTGGAGGCCATTCAATGTCCCAATTTCTTGAAATAATCGAATCTCCAAACTTTTCTTGCAATAATTCGGTTGTTGCACGTGCTGTGTGACACGTAGCCCCGTCTTGTTGGAACCAGATGTTGTCAAGATCAACTTCTTCCAAATTCGGCCATAAAAAGTTGGTTATCATCGATCTATACCACTCTCCATTGACAGAAACGGTGTTACATGTCACTTTAGGTGAATGTAATTGGTATTCATGAATAATTTGTGGAATTTCTTCGCACCAGAATCGACAGTTTTGTTTATTTACCGCACCACTCAGATGAAAGTGAGCCCACGAAAAGTTACAATTGTAGAACGATTATTTTGATAATAAAATTGAATAATTTGTAAAAGTTGTTCTTACGTATATCTCTCTATGATGAAATTGTAAACATTACTGTATAAAATGGAAAAAAAGACAGATCAAGACATATTACAAATGGCCGAAACGTCACTTAGAAATCATATTACTCTTATTGAAAAATCCTATATTTATTTGTCTAGGACACTCGAATCCTAATTAAACTTTTCGCTGCATTTCCACTGCACTATAGTATTTCTACGATCTAACTTTATCCAGCAATCACTTAACTATTATTTCTCGTTTACTCTTCCCGAGTTTATTCGTCGTTCACCCTATTAATACCCGACTTTAACCAGTCGTTCATGAATTGCTGTTCAGATTTAACCACTTGCTCGTATTTATACGGAACCGAACTTTCTGGAGTGCTCTGGAACTCTCTACAACCGCTCTTCTAGAATATTACAAAACCTCCCAGAGCCATGTTACATCGTAATACTACCCCTTCCAAGAAATGGTCTTCTATCTTCAATTGTCCTCGCTGACTATTCTGAAGGCTGCATATAATTCCGTATAAGTTTGTATGCATAGTTCTAAAAATTATAATTTTTCTTGAATAAAGTAGTATACGAGGTCTGTTCAAAAAGTATCGCGAATTTTGTGTTTTTTCAAAAATTATTTATTTATTTATGAATATCTATTTGTCCCCTTCAAAATAATCTCCATCAGATATTATACACTTGTGCCAACGTTTTTTCCAATCCTCGAAGCACTTCAAAAAATCATTTTTTCTGATCTTGTTCAGCTCCTCCTTCGATACCGTCTTTATATCCTCAATCGTAGCTCAGCGTCATCCTTTCATGGGGCTCTTCAGTTTCGGGAACAAGAAAAAGTCACATGGGGCCTGATCTGGGAATACGGTGGCTGCGGCATTATAAGTGTGTTGTTTTTGGCCAAAAATTCGCGCACAAGCAACGATGCGTGAGCAAGGGCGTTATCATGTTGCAAATTCTAATTTTTGTTCTTCCACAAATCCGGGCGTTTCTGGCGGATTGCTTCACGCACCTTGCGCATAACTTGCAAGTAATATTCCTTATTGACCGTTCTAATCGAAGACGAGCCAAAACACGTGCAAGCAAAGCAGCTGTCAAAAATTAACTGAACATTCAAAAATGACGATGTCACGCTAAGAACCAATTGGAAGCGGGTGCAAAGTCATTCACATCATCTAAGAAAAAGTCTTGCGAAGTACTCCTGTTAAGGGGTAGTAAAGACTGAGCATGAGCAGAAAAGGTGAGAAATTGTCTCCTCTTTCTCCATGCCTCCCTAATATGGAATGACCTGTAATGATCACGATCAGCATACTAATGTGAGTTCTGCCTGCCATCAGTTGGCTTTCTGTTCTCTTCTCATCTAGCTTATGCCAAATCATTCTAGATATGTGATAACAGTCAAAATTGTTCCACCTCTTATTTGCAAGCGTTTTTATTACTTTATAAAGCACTTGGGCTAAAAGAATTATGAATATCCTTATAATGTTATGGTAGATCGCATGTGTGGAAAGTGTTAGAAGGGATAAAGAGAGTGATCTCGGTACACTTTGCTCTCGAATAGCTGTTGATTGTAATAGTTTGGTAAAACTGAGTAAGAAGGAGCATTGCACTTTCGGATGGAATGTTTAAAAACAATACCCCAAGTATGAGTATCACGGTGAAATAATTGTAGGGTATGAATAATACTAGCCAATTCACTGGAATATTGTTAATGGAAAATACATTAAAATAAGAAAAAGCAGTAGATATTACGTCGGTGTTCCAGTGAGTCTAAAGACTCCGTAATATTTTCTCTTATTAATTTTATTGCTTGATTTTTAACACCATCAACTAAGTCTAATGACTTTTGAGGAGTGCTTGCCCATACATGGACATTTAATTCACCGAAATGAGGTGAATAGCCATATTCATAGGCATGTACCAGTGTGGCGCTCCCATCGTTCCGATTTGAGTTCTGTTTTTTTGTTAAGTTGGTACATCTGTTGTTGATATTTCCTCTAAATCTTAGAGTCATAGCTTGACATTTGCAAAAGTTACGTAGCCAAGAATATATCTATCTCTGTGTGTGTTGGCGATTTTTTGCAATTTTAGAAATGGATTTAAATTTGGTGCGCGAACGTTGGAAATGTTGGAAAAGTGTTTTGGCAACGATTATCTAAAGAAAACGGTCGTTTACTAGTGGCACGAGCGGTTCAAAAGTGGTCGTGAGTCAATCAAAGATGATGAACGCAGTGGCAGACCATCGATATCGAAAACCGACGAAAACATTGATAAAGTAAAAGAAATGTTGGTCAATAACCGCAAATTAACCATCAGACAGATAGCGGAGAACTTGAACATTGCCTATGGATCCGTCCAAGACATTTTGGTTAATGATTTGGGTTTCCGTCGTGTTGCAGCAAAGTTGGTGCCAAAAGACCTCAATTTCATGCAAAAAAGACACCGTGTTGACGCAAGACATGATTTGCGAGGCTGAATCCGATCCCACATTCATCAAAAGGATCATTACTGGAGGCGAGACGTGGGTTTATGAGTACGACACGCAATCCAGACATCAGGCAAGAGAATGGCGTTCACCAAATGAGCCGAGACCAAAAAAACCAAGTCGTTTTCAGTCAAAAAAGAAGGCAATGCTCACGGTTTTCATGGATTACAATGGTGTAGTGTATCATGAATTTTTGTCAGAAGGCCGGACAGTAAACAAAGAGTATTATTTGGGCGTTATAAGGCGTTTGCGTGAAGCAATTCGCCGCCGAAAGAGACCAGAATTTTGGGCAGAAAACTCGTGGATTTTGCACCATGATAACGCAACGTCACACAGTGCCATCATTATTCGTAATTTTTTGATGAAAAATGCAAAAAATACCATCCAACAACCACCGAATTCACCTGATTTGGCTCCCTATGAGTTTTTTCTGTTCAATCGAGTTAAAAAACCATTACGGGCATAAGGGACAATATAGATTTACATGAATAAACTTCTATTTTTAATTTTCTGAATAAATTCCGGTAACTTTTTGATCAAGGTGGTATGCCTCCTCTGCAACAGTTCGGGAAACTAGCCTGGTATCTTTTCTGGCTAAGTAGTTTGCTTTGCAATTTCCCGGAATATCACTACATACGGAAACTCCATATAGATTAACATTGTACAGAATGGCAATATCATTCAAAGATCTGACCCTTAATGTCAGCCATACTACCGGTAAAAATTACTATATCAATGTCAGTTCCGTGTACCCACTCAGTCCTACTAGGAATTTTAGATTTATAATTAATGTAAAATTCCATACCTGTTATCACAGTCTGAAACTTTAGCAATATATTGAATGTCTTTAAGAATCTTTGCGTAACCGAAACGATGGTCTGTCTACTGTAGCGATTCCCTCAGATGCTGACCTGACTTAGTAGACAGTTCCTTAACATAGATGTCTAAGAAAAGAAGATGCAGTATGGTCTCAAGAGTTGCGACAGATGATGTTTTAAGCGCACCATAGTACATATGCTGTCCACTATAATAAACCACCATATGTTAAAATGAGGTCTGTAGATCCCATCTGGTGCCTATAGCTCTTTTACAGGCATACAGTGCGACTTTGGTGGAATCTGAACATGGAACACTATATTATTTTTTAATATGGCCTTCCACGTTAAGATTCCAGCTGAGCTTCGAATCTCTCCCAAGCACCTTGCATGCGAAGCATGATACAAGGGGGTTCCTTTGAGTATGGGAGAACTTATAAAAGGTATCTTGTAGGCTCTCGTAAGCAGAACGGACACAATCTTCGAGCTATTAACTCCCAATCTGCATCTGTCCGTTCACATCCTAGCCCGAGCAAGGCCGTCTGAATAAAGTATCTTGTATTAGGCAGATATTTTCTGGTAATTACGATAGCCACATAATCAGCATAAGCAAACCCCTTAAACCAGTTTTTTAAGAGAAGTATAATAAAACGCCAATGTAACGTAGAGAGAACTCCTTCTTGAGGAGTCTCCTTGTGCATTACTTTTCTGAAGGAATATAAATTTAAATAATGGTTGTATTTATACGCAGAAATACAACGTTAATTTTTATTTTTGTTTATTGTATTATTAAAAACATAAAATAAATATAGATTTATTTTAAATTCTTAGATATAGTTGCATTTAAAAAAAAGTTTATTCATATTAGAATATTTTAATAAATGTTAATAAAGAAAAAATATAAATGAAGTGAGCAAATATTATAAATTTATTTGGTTAAAATTAAAGTTATATAGAAATGTTATTTTTAAATAAAAGTGTTTATAAAATTAAATATCGCCTCTATTGCACGTAATTCAATTCTCTTCAGCAAAAGAACAGTTCTACATATTTTATTCTAAAAAAAATTTACACATAAAATATTCATTATACAGTAAAAGAAATTATAAAAATAAAGCTTGAGTTTAAAATTCATAGGAATATTTAATGATTTGATGAGTAACTGATATTTATTCATTCATGCTAATAGAAAAACTTACAAGAATATTCCATTAAAATTATTTCTAAACGAAATTTTCAATTTCAGTGCATTTCAAATATAATTATTCTATAATGGAGAAAATTTCCATATCAATTATGTATGATTCGTTTAAATTTTAAAAATTTATAATCACAATTAGTTCTTAAAAGAAAATATTTTACTTTTCGGATATCGGATAAACTTTTATGCTATATACTCGTATTTTTGAATAAATAAAGTTTTGAATATATATTTTTAATTACACTAAAATCTAACTATGGCCTCAAGTACTTATTCAAAATATAGATTTTCAATTATAAATTGGTTACATCCTATAACTTTTTATGCCAAAAATTTATGGCATAAAATTTTTTTGAATGTAGTTTGTGAAAATATTTTTATTTATTATATATATAGAACAATTTAAAAAATAGTTAATTCTAATTTCATCGTGGACCAATCATTAACATTCTAATTTTTTAAAAATTTGGTTTATTTCTTATTGAATTTTGGATTATTTAAATAGAAAAAAGTCGTGTTAGATAAGAATGCTAATAAGTGTTGTTAGTGTGAGGACATTGAAGAAGCTAACTTTATAGATTGCAATAGCCAAAAAGGTCCAATTGATTAATCTATACTGGCCATATTAATGACAGAAGGTCTTAATTAGTAGTCTGGATTACAATGAGAGTTTTGTATTATTAAAGTAGATGCCTTATGTCCGTTTTGAAGTATGCCATTTACTTCCTCTTCGTGTAATTAAAAAGTTGTATTTAACTTAATATTTCTATTTATATTATATCTTTCCATTTTCATTTATAAAATCGTATCAATAACGAAAATTTCAATATAAATATTTTCCTAAAAAAAGTTTTAAGAAATGTTAATTTAAAAAAAAGAAAACTCCCAAAGTATAGTGATTATATAAATGCGCCTGCCCAACTTCAGGCTTTTTAGAATCAAATAGAGAAAATATAAATGGAACACTGATAGAATAATGATATTAAAGTTATAAGTCCTTAAAATACAACTAAGTTTTTTAAGGAAAATTTGTAATAAAAAATTATCTCTTCAATAGAAAAATACACCATAGATACGTTTAGAAATAAAATCTCTATTATACACGTATATACGTGTTTCATCTTTATTATAGAAGTATCTAGTTATAAAAATTCTATATCATTATAGAAGTATCTCTAGTTATTTTGAATGCTTTTCTATTTTAAATGAAACTTGCAAGAACTCATACACCAAGCGTATAGCATCTAAGACAATTTAATACTTTTGAGATTTAACTTACTCCACAGTACTTGCAAATTTTTTTCCTCTCAATTGAGTGTAAACAAACTATTATCCGAGTTTTCCGAAAAAAATAACCAATTATCCAGTAGCTCTAGTAAATCGATTCACAAGACAAATAATTCGAGTATGAGTAGGCACTTCGAGGGTTTTTCAATAAAAATAATATCAAATAAAACAAAAAAGCTATATGGCAGAATAAAATTTATTATTTTATTTTGAAGTACAATTAATGTAATTTGAATAAAATTTATTCTAAAAATATACCACCGAAAAAGCCGTTTTTGCTCCGTTTACAGAATCCCATATGATGAATCTGATCTTATTTTACGTACACCACGTTCAATATTCTTTTAATGCATCAGTGGATACTGGTTTATTGACATAGCCCAATGACTTCTAATAACCCTACAATAATAAGTCTAAAGGTGTTAAGTCACAACTTCTTGGAGACCATTGCACATCTGCATTTCTCGAAATTATCGACTTGCCCAACTTTTGAATTATGTAGCGCCGTCTTATTGAAACCACATGTTCGTTGAATCAATATCTTCGTATTCAGGCTACAAAATTTCCTTCGTCATATAATGGCAACTCATTTGCCCTTTTTGAAATAAATAAGGACCGATGATCCCACCGTACCATAAACCAAACCAAACGATCACTTTTTCGAAATGTAAAGCTTCCTCGGCAAAAATTTCTGAATAATTTTGTTTATTCACCGATCCAGGGAGATGAATAATACATTTCATTTGAGAAAATGATTTTCTTAGAAAAATCAACATCATTTTCAAGATGTTGCAGAGCAAAATTTACAAATTCGGGGCTTTTGCGATGGTCCAACAGCTTTAATTCTTATATGATAAACAAATTTTAAGAATGTAATCGCAAATCCAATTGTAAAATAGGCCATGATGTTATGGCAGGGTCTAAAATGTTGAGAACCCCTTGAAATCAATCAATTTGGTTCTTCATCAACTCTTGCCTGAACGGCAGCAATAGTGGCGGCACTTCGAGCGGATATTTATCTTACTGGCACGCATCCAAGAAATTGGATAATGAATAAATTACAAACCTTACTTAATACAACTGATAGTCACAGAAGATTTTCACAATTCTTTTTTTATAGTAAGACATTCTTGGTATTAAAACTTATTAATTAGCTATGATCGATACCCATATTAGTACTGCCAATATGTATTTCTGTAAGATTACTCTCTTGTTCAGTCGTCTAATAGAGTATATAGCCTTCTCTAGTTCACAAAAATAAAATTTTATAAATAAATCCAAACCAAAATTTATTCAATTTGTTTTATTGGTCATAATTTTTCATTTATGGTTTATTTTTTATCGGATTAAAGATACGCTTTTAATTAAAAAAATACTTGCAAAATGATACATGTAAATAATGTAGGAAATATTTAAAACATTCGTCATCATGTAAACATTGAAAATATAAAATAAATTACTTTTTGAAAAATAAATGTTTTTTATTTGCATTTTTTATTTTATTTAAAAAAAAAGAAAATTTCCTTGTTTTGGTTATAATTATTAGAAAATTTACAGTTATAAAAAAAATATAATTAGATAAAATTATTTATTTAGAATAAAATTGAGTTATTAACGGTTATTAATTTCGGTACTATATTAAGCCAAAGCATAATCAAATAAATGTTGGAGAAGACGCGAACTTACTGATAACATTGGAAAGTGAAATTGTTGGACAAATTTTAATAAAATTTGTTTATTTCAAAAGTTGCAATGATGTCGAAAAATTCTTCATTACTAAATTCACCTTCATTTCATTGTCTACCACTCGAATATATTCGTTTAGCAATGCCTACTCTTGAGGATGATTTGAAAAAATATCACAGCAAACTAAAAAATTCCTTAAATCTTAGACAAGAGAATCACTTACCATGTAAAGAAATAAAAATGTTGCAAAATACTAGCGGTATTTTAGAAAAAATCCAAAATAATTCACCGAATATGGCTAGAGAAGAGGAAAATGAGTCGGCTAATCACATTGCCCAAAAGGAATCAAATTCTATAAAGACATCTAATGTAGCAAATGAAATTACCATCGAACAATGCAACATGACTAAGTTACATGAAAATGATACTCCCACATCCAACGTTAAGAAAACGAACTCTGTAACAAACCTCAAATCTCCATTCGACTATGAGCTTTATAAACGATATAAAAAGAAAGCAATGGATTCGTATGCGCAGAAAAAAATTTTCACAATTTATGGTACTTACCATACATTACGGATGGCATTGAAAAATCGCGGTTGGGTTGAAAAAATTAATGGCGGCCCATATAGACACCTTAAAAATCTACCAGATAATATTCTGTTAGAGAAGGCCAAAGATGGAAATGGCTATGAAGTTGCGTTTATTTCGAAAATTCTCGAAAAATTTCCAGCATACTTTATATGGCAGCCGAAAAGATTTGAAGATCAATATGCTCATGTCACACCATTTCGAAACCGTATAAGACGGGAGGTGTATATAGATTTCACGTTGAAAGATGGCCTGATAGAATGTGCAAAAAAATCGATCTGGAATACAATTCCAAATGTTGCGGAAATCCGGGTGCCTAAGTCATATAAATTGTCTACATCGGATGATCAAATAGCATTTCTACATTATTATCGATTTTCATATAGTCTTGGACTTTTGATATTCTTCGCTGAAGACGCTGACCACGAAGTTTACTTTGCACCAGAAGGTATTCTTAAATGCAATGTTATAGATTTTGCAATGAGATGTGTGCGCGAAGCGATAGCCTATCGTGAACACGAGGATATTGATAAGTCATTCCGGGATATATGGCAACCAACAGAACAAGAGTGGGAGGAATTTCGTGATGATTTTGATAATTTAACCGCAAAAAGACAGAAAATAAGACTCCATGATCTTCCCAAAATCACCAAGTATATGGAAGAATCCAATGCGCTTTTGAAGAAGGCACTATTCTATTGGCCAAACATGTGCATGGATGGTTATTCGAACTTATGGATTATGAAACCATCAGGGCAATGTCGTGGAATGGGAATACAAATCATGAGCGATTATACAAAGATAATTAATCAAGCAAATAAATTTCCTAAGAAAAAGTATATTGTGCAAAAGTATATTGGTAAGTATTCAAACTTTTATTTTATAAAATTACTTTAAATATTTTATTTTTAATATACGCGCATATGTTCAGAACGGCCGTCTTTAATATACAAGACTAAATTTGATATTCGTCAATACATCCTAATTACTGTTACTACACATATCAATGTATGGATGTATAAAAACTGCTACTTACGATTTAGTTCGCAAGAATTCAGTTTATCAGATTTAAATGAATCAATTCACCTGACCAATAATGCTGTACAATCGAAATATAGTAATGGATCTCGTAGTGAATTAATTCCATCGCACAATATGTGGGCACTCAGGGAATATAAAACTTATTTGAATAAAATTGGAAAAAATGGAATATGGAAAAGCAAAATATATCCTGGCATGAAGAAAAATAGTTTAGCAGTTGTGTTAGCCAGCCTCGAAGGCACCGACTTCGTATTAAATAGTTTTGAGCTTTATGGGTGCGATTTCATGTTGAATGAAGAATTAGAACCTATATTAATAGAAGTAAACTCAACACCAGATATGGCATCGACAACATGTGTTACCGCAGATATTTGTCCAGCAGCTCTAGAAGATGTAGTGAAAGTAGTCGTCGATTTATCTAACGATTTAAAGGCGAGCACTGGTGATTTTGAACTTATTTATTCAGTTCCGTGGACAGGAATTCCAAACTATACTGCTGGGCTAGTTGTACAGGGTACTCAAATAGCAATTGATACGTCTAATTTAAATATATTACCGAAAATCATGAAGCAAAGTATTTCTAAAAATAATAAAAATTCACAAAATAGAAATGTCACGCGAACTAAAAAAAAATCTGGACCGGCCCTGCCAAGTTCAAAAAAGCATAAGCGATCCAATTGTGACGCACAAAAACCACAAGTACCGTTGGTATATGTAGCTGACGTGTATGAAAAAGAGCCGAAGCAACCAAAGACACCAATAAATTTTAAGGAACTGAACAAGAATGAAACCTCTACAGCTAAGTAATTAAATAGTCTAGTAAGTATCAATGATGCACTCATTATTCATACTATAAAAATTACAACAGTTTTCGATATTTTACGGAATGCAGGTACAACGCAGTGTAATTTGTTTATAGAGTCAAAATCCCTTAGTTTGTAGAGTCAAAATCTCAATACAAAAAATCAGCAAGGATCAGCCAACTTTAGAATCGCTGAAGATCTAGACATTGTTCCGAAAATAAGTAGATTGATATAGATTTAAAATTTGTACAGGACAAGGAAATCTTCAAGCTGTTGGTTAGTATTTGGTGTCAAAAAATTACTGCGAAATTATGTCGATCAGTCAACATTTGATAAATCTTCATTTGTATTGACTGTCAAATATTTCGTTTAAGTTTGTTCCAGTATGTTTGTGCAAGGAGTAAGCATTTTCAATTTTTATCAAATTATGTTATAGTATAAAATGCTTGTAAATTACAAATGTCTGCGAGTTTGGATATCAAATACTTTTTAGAAAGTAGAAAGTTGATGGAAAAAAAAGATACAATTTAATACAAAATTGTATTTTTTTCCCAATATATTCAAAGTTTAAAGTTTTTTTAACTATATTACTTTGATTTGTTAATAAAAAACGAACTTATTTGATTATAAATAAAAAAGTTGGTATCAAAAAAACTCGTAAGTAAAATTTTGATGTGGTTTCAAATGCAGTTAAATATCTTCTATAGACACGACAGTTTTGAACTTTTAACTTTTAGTTCTTAACGAATTATTGATATAAATTCTGTGTTATTTACACGTGAAGTTGTGGATATCAAATGGAAATATCAACTTTGTTCTTTCGATTTAAAAGAAATTACTCCATTTAAATTTCAATGGTATTAAAATAAAATGCTCTAATTGAAGCTTGGATGTAAATGAAATTTGGAAGTGAGGTTGCTTTTACGAACTTGAAAGTATGGTAAGCTTAATTGGTTTATTAAATTTAATTTATATTTCTGTGACGTGAAATGATAGTTTTCGTTAAATTTCAAACTAAGAATATCAAGTTAAATTTAAAAATAAATATAAGCTAGTTTCTTAAGTGAAGTTTGCATGTTAGTGGTAAAACTACGATTTCATCTATCGGTGAATTTATTAGATGTTATAAAAACCTACCTGAAAGCATTTTATGTATAATAATTCGAAAAAATATAAATATATGTATATGTTCTTTATTCAAAATGTATAATATGATATTTTGTTTCTGCCAAATTATTTTTGGTAATTAAAACAGAAATAAATCTTTAAAAATTAAACAGTGTATTCAGATGAAAATTTTTATTTGATTATTTGCCTATTTGAAATATGCGTTGAAATTCATTGTTAAATTTCGTTATTTGCCACGCAAAACTTTATAATAATTATATAAATATATTAAATTATTCTGGTTCACGAACCTATATTGTTGGATATATATTAGTGGTTTTTCTCAAATATTTATTGCTGTAAATTAACAACAAAGTGTTCACCTTATAAAAGTTTTTCAATAGACGATTTTAAAATGAACTTTGTGGCCATATTTGAAAAGTCAAAATCGTTTGTCACTATCAGTTGGATTTAATAAGATTTGCAATTTAATTGTGCACTTCTTCACAGATGAGTTTAAAGCCAATCCAAAAATTATTTATGTGGTACTTTTACATTCCGAAAAAGTTACCATTTGGGATGTTTTATGGTACAGTGATTTCTTTGGTTCTTATTTATTTCAAAATGGTGAATGAGTTAATATTACATGACGAAGAAAAACGGATAAACTTTTTGGAATATGAATTGGAAGATACGAGGTCTGTGTTCAAAAAGTATCGCGAATTTTGAATTTTCGTGAGTTACGTATACTCGATTTTTTTTGTGGCCGACAAGTTAGGCCGTTTAGAATGTTCAGTTAATTTTTGACAGCTGCTATTCTTGCACGTGTTTTGGCTCGTCTTCGATTTTTGCCCAATCCAAAAAATGGATCAAAGAATCGTATCAAATTTTGTGTGAAAAATAAAATTAATTGCGCGGCCGCATTCCGAATGTTGACTGTGGTATATGGTGCAGCTACCTTGGACCGGAGCAACGTTTATCGGTGGCACAAAATGTTCTCAGAGGACCGAGAAGATGTGAACGACTAAAAGCGTGCCGGACGCCCGAGAACGTCAACAACAGACGAAAACATTGATGAAATGAAGAAAATAGTATTGGCCAATCGTCGGATCATCGTTAGAGAAGTTGCAGAGGACTCGATTTTTACCACTGATTTGTGTCAAAATTCGTACCAAAATTGTTCAATTTCACTGATTTGTGCGAAATTCGTACCAAAATTGCTCAATTTCAACCAAAAACAGCATCGCATTAACATTGCTAAGGAGCTGTTGGACTCTGTCCGGGGCGAACCAAATTTGCTCCAGAGGGTCATAACTGGTGACGAATCACGGGTTTATCGTTATAATGTGGACACCAAAGCTCAATCATCCCAATAGAAGCTGCCGCACGAGTCAAGACCGAAAAAAGCGCGCCAAGTTCGGTCGAATGTGAAGGTGTTGTTTACAGATTTCTTCGATTGAAGGGGCGTGGTGCATCATGGGTTCTCGCCACAGGGTAGAACGGTCAATAAGGAATATTACTTGCAATTTATGCGCAAGTTGCATGAAGCAATTCGCCAGGAACCCCAGGATTTGTGGAAGAACAAAAATTGGTTTTTGCACCATGTTAACATTCGCATCGTCGCTTGTGCGCGAATTTTTGGCCAAAAACAACACACTAATAATGCCGCAGCCACCGTATTCTCCAGATCAGGCCCCATGTGACTTTTTCTTGTTCCCGAAACTGAAGAGCCCCATGAAAGGACGACGCTACGCTACGATTGAGGATATAAAGACGGCATCAAAAGAGGGGCTGAACAGGATCCCAAAAAATGATTTTTTGAAGTGCTTCGAGGATTGGAAAAAACGTTGGCACAAGTGTATATCTGGTGGAGATTAATTTGAAGGGGACAAAATAGATATTCCCTGAAAAAATAAATAATTTTTGAAAAAACCAAAAATTCGCGATACTTTTTGAACAGACTTCGTATAAATTTATCGAATAAGCGGTTTCAACAAGATGGCGCTAAATGCGTGAAAAGTGGGGTCAATCGATAATTTTGAGAAATGTAGATGTGCAATTGTCTCCAAGAAGTTTTGATTTTATACCTCTAATATGTTCTTGTAGGGTTAATTGAAGGCATTGGTCTATGTCAATAAACCAGTATCCACTGATGCATTAAAAAAATATTGAACTCTGTGTACGTGAAATAAGATTGGGTTCATCTTATGGGTCTTCTGTAAACGGAGAAAAATCGGCTATTTCAGTGACATATTGTGAGAATATAATTACATTAATTATACTTGAAAGTGAAATAAATTTTACTCTGCCACAATTATTTTTTGTTTTATTTTAAAAAAAAAACTAATTTTATTGAGAACACTGCGTTACGGCCATAATCAATTCGACTAAATAATTTCTCCAAATTCAAATAATCCAACAACATTTATCGTAAGCCAATAGGGCTAACTCCTCTTACATACGAGTAATAGGAAATTATATTAAATAACAATATTTATATTTGGTCATTTTTTGTTCAAAGTACAATTATATAGACGAATATATTTACTGTAATAAGTTATCAAATAATAAATAAATTATTTCTAAAAAATAACATAACTTTTCTTTATTACTATGTGTTGTTTAAATTTAATAAATTTTTATTAAAGGTAATGAGACTGATTCATTTTCTGCAACAATTTTATTTGTTAACTTTTTGAAAATAGTTCCTTTGGGAGCTATACCATATATCAGCGGTGTTGGAAGGCTTCAACTGATGTTATCCAGTGTTTTTTATCTTACAGATCAAAAAAAGTCTTATGGACTATCCCCATATGAATAGCGAAAACTTTTTCCCCTTTTTCGATATTATACGAAAAATCCGTTTTTTAGACTTTCATGGACTACTTTATAAAAAACTTGGTTGATAGTCTTCCCTTCAGGCACAAATTCTTTGTAAATAATTATCTTACTCTCTAAAATATAAATGAGGATGGAATTAGCCTTTGATTTGATTGTTCGAGATTTTTACAGTCGATTATATTTGTCAGTGTGCCGTCCTTCAGTTTGGCATTTTGTTTCTGGATCATATTCAAAAATCCACTATTAAAGAAATCTAGGTCGTTTTCGATTCCGCTGATATGTCAAGGAATACATTCTTTCGATTATCTTATATAATAAGATAATAATATACTCGTATACCCCTACATTGGGCCTTCAATTTATTACAGTAGTCAGGAGCTTCAATATTAATCGATGATTTGAACTCATACGTGTAAGTTCCCATATTTTTTACCAGTTTTCAAAGTAAGGACTCCCTGATCGATGTTTGTCTTTCACTGCTTCTCGGCCCTCCAAAAATGCCTTATGCCAATGAAAAACGTGTGATCATTGCAACTTTTCGTATGTCAAACTTGCAGATTCATATATATTCCGTTACTCCGACTTTCGCTATATTCATTTTTTCGTAACGCACTACAAAATAACTTCACTTATAAAATCGCATAGTCACCGAACGAAGTTTAGTTGAGCTAATGTACCAGGAGGGGAACTGAACAGTGTTGCCAGATTGATCTCATTGATGCCAGTCTCTTTAATTTGTTATCACTCCTCGTACATATCCGGAATTATTATCTAATAAGCTCCGTTTTTAAGCGTCTTCTTTATTTTCTCCAATTAAAGCCAAATGTGTTAGTATATAAATTAAATATTCTGATGCTTAATTAGCTGTACTTATATTCCTCTGTTTTATGGTATAACATAGCTACGTAAGTTTCTATGTTATGAACATACATTTTATAAATTTTTGACAGAACAAAGATTTGAGCGCGACACAGATAAAAATTAATCTTATTAAAAAAAAGATTATTTATATTAGATAATTTTTTGAGTAATTCAATACTGTTGTTGGTTTTGAACATATATTTTCTTTTAATATATTGCACACTTTGCTACTTAGATATTAATATTTATTGTTCGAAAACCTCAAACGGAAATATGGCATACAATAATATTACGATACTTATTTTCTTTTGTTCCCCCATAATTTTAATTTAACATAAATATTCTGGGAATATAGCATACATGATCACCATTTATGTTGTCACAAAAAAGGAATATATATGGTATATAAAAAGAATTTGTTTCTTTTATGCAGCATAATTACACTGTCTACTTGAGTGTGTAAAATGACGCAAATCATGTTACACTTAGAAATAAGTTAGAATTAAAAATTAAATCTATAAACGGATTCAGTTCTGAATCGATGGAATAGTAAAATAACGACAACTGATAGGAAGACTAGTTAATTATTACTCTAAAGAGATGACAACAATAATATTAATTTAAATAACAAAAACGCTCCTGATAGTCTTAAGACCAAGTTCGGAATAAAAAGAATATTTCGAAGACCTGACAAAAACAATAATTAAAAATATATTTAATAATGTAAGTTCCGCGATGGTTTCTTGTAATTCCGAAAAACTGACAGAAATAATTAATTTAAGTTTTTTGTGTGATTCTCAATCTGGACATAGTGCAGTGTGGACGTAGTTTCGTTTTTCCCAACGATCGATGAACCAAATTTCAGTGAATTCAGTTATTAGCACGGACATATTTTATTGTACAATCAATTAACGAATTATTGAACTCAGTTACATATATATATTTTTTTATATATCTGCAACTGCAATTGTATTGTAACAAGCGGATTTACATAACATTTTTTAATTAACGACATTTCTCCAACTAATGGAAGTTATACAAATATTCCTCTAGAAAATCTCTAGGCCATTGCCTCTTAAGTCTCCGATGAGTGTTTCCCGGAGGGCAGTATAGGATAATTATCTCACAAGTGGGTTATGATGATAGGATGCACAGGTCCTGAACAGAGGGAACATTTAGATCACAATGTATTACGTTGTTACGAACGCAAAAAGAGGCCTCAACAATTTTACGGCGGATCTTGGATTGTAAGACGTGGACGCCAAAGTTCGTTTTATAATTGTATTGTGTATGAAAAGTTTACTTTTTATTATTAGTTTTGAGCGTTTTTCCAGTAGTCTAGTGTGTGAGTTCCATGTTAATTTCTTATCCATGTAAATTCCCAAATAACGTACTTTATCTTCTGTTTAATTGGAGTACTCTCTGTTCTTAAACAGAAGATAAAGCACTCTTCTGTTTAATGGGAGCACTCCTCTGTTCATTTACCCTCACTCTCCATCTCTTAAACCAGAATTGAAGGTTATTGATGTGGGATTGTCAATTGTTGGAAGCTATGTCAGGGATTGTATGGGTAGTAAGTATGGTCGTATCATCTGAATAAGTAGCAATGATAGTATTAAGATCAGATAGGATGTCATGAGAATAAATATTATATAAAATTGATATAATTTTTTTTCAATTTTACTTCATTATATGTTACAATATATCGTAAACATTTTTAATTTTTCTTATAATACAATCTTAATACTATTTCCTCTTAAGAATATTTATTCCTAGACCAATCTCTGTCTTTACTTTCTGCTACGTGTATTCGTGAATTTATTTCTAATATAATATAATATTTTCGTTAACTTTATTATAACATTTTAATACTTCATTCATATACTTTGCTTATATCCTAAACCTAATCTTAGCTCTTAAATCTGCTCTTATAAACTGAACATGCGTTTTTATACAATTATTCTTGAAACTAATCTTCTATGTTTGAATTGGGCAACTGCTGCGTTTGATGTGTCCTCTTGATTTCCTTCGGTGCTTACGACCTCATGTAATATAATTGCTAACGTCGATGTTGTCCCTTTGGCTTCTTCTTCTAGATCTGGACGGTGACAGGTACTTGTAATTGCTCAGCATCTGCAGTATTTTGTTTTCCGTTAGCTGCCTTACTTCCCTGTTTTGATGATGCAATAATGATTTCACCCATTTGTGCATTATTTCCATTTGCCATACTACAAATGGGGAAACGCCTGCCTCCCGGTATAACCTGTCGTTTTTTAGGTTATAATTAGGTCGATCAGTTTTTGTTTGATACACTTAAGCAAATCATTGTCAGTTGTAATTCCTCGATCTGTATTTTTTGTTCTTCGTAGTGATTCAAATTTTCTGTTATAATAAAATCACTTGCTTCTTTTGCTCGGTTTTCAGGATGATTATTTTGGTATATTTTGTGTCCTTTTATTTATATACTAGTAGGATTAGTCAGGTGCGTTTCTGTGAGATGGCACATATCTGTTTTGAGTATTTAGGAAAATTGTAGCTTATGTAATTTATTGTTTATGCCATTGGCATTCCACGTGGCTATTCTGAATTAACTTTGGTCCATTATTTCTCCCTCTGAGCTACTGATTGATCTCGTGTATTTTACTTCAAGTTTGGTTAGTTGGAATACTCTGTGGCTTATTTAATATAGCATATTTTGCATCAAATGCATGATATTCAGTTGATTATTATCTTTTATCGCCGCATTTCGTTAATTTGTTTGCGCTACCTGTGTATATGATACCTTTTTGTAACTTTGCTAGTTGATAATGTCCTTGGTTAAGTATTCTAGGTTTTCTTTGCTTTTGTTAATTTTTTCATCCTGATCTGTAGCTCTTTAGCAATTACGCAACCTCTATAATTAGCAGGATGAGCCTCACTGCTGATTACCAGCGCATGGTCAATATTTTTGATTTTGTCCACGGCGTTGACATTTTTTACAGTATGGAATCAGTTTATTCTTATGATTGCTTTTATTCTGATTTTTATAAGCTGGATGTACAGGATTTCATATTTTTATGAAATGTTACCATGAAATGTGGAAGTTTTCTTGCAGATTCTTTGCCGTGTTTTCTTATTTTCTTTATTTTATTTAATACATTGAGGATCTTAAAACCTCTGTATATTGGTTACAATTTTATGTCTTCGGCATTGAAAGATTGGTAAAGGTTCCTAACCATAACGCTTATTGGTCTAGTTAGTTGGTCAATGTAATAGGCGGTCGCGTATGTTTTCTTCAAAGTTTCTTGTAATTTGTTTGGCTCAGATGATAGTTCTGTTTTGTTTTTGTTTTTGTTTGACTGTGATTTATCAGGTTTTGGCGATTTCAACTTCTGGTGAGTGCACAGCCTTTCATTTCTTATTTGGTCTTTTAGTTTTTAAAATCTAGTCTATTTCGTTCTATAGTTCGTCCTCTTCTGTATATTAACCTTGTATTACTGTATCTATAGTGACTTCTTCTTTTTATTTTTCAGCATAAAAATGATAGTGACTCAGAAAAAATCTGTAATGTCGGTTTTAAATCTGTTTTTCTTTTTGAGTTTGTATACCTCTTTATGTAATTGTGTTGTAAGTAGATCTAGTTTACCATGTCTGTCCAACAGTTCTTTATTTACCTTTTCTAGTTCATTATTATCTAATTTCGATTGTTGAAATTTATCATCTGTATTTGTTAGATTAATTTCCATTTTCCCTGTCAATATAAGGTGTAGCAAAAAGTAATCCAATAGATGGCTTTAGGAGTCTGTTTCTCCCGTTTTAAAAGTGCGATCGGGTTGTACTAGATGGCGATAGAAA
This sequence comes from Atherix ibis, assembly GCA_958298945.1. NCBI lineage: Eukaryota > Metazoa > Arthropoda > Insecta > Diptera > Athericidae > Atherix > Atherix ibis. The sequence goes on along the minus strand of OY282607.1, from coordinate 60,700,998 downwards.
GATAAGATTTTGTACTAAAAAAGTTTGTCATACAATTTTGTGATTACTTGTTTCAGTATTTTTTTAGCACGCGTCAAAGATGGACAGCAAACAAAGAGAAAATACGCCATATTTTACAGTTTTTCTTCGAACAAGGCGAAAACGCAAGCCAGGCAGCTGAAAATGTGAATGGTGTTTATGGTCCTGATACTGTAACAGCCAATCATGCGCAATTTTGGTTTCGTCGATTCCGTTCCGGTAATTTGGATGTCAAAGATGCACCACGCTCTGGAAGGCCAATTGTCGAAAATGTCGATAAAATAATGGAAATCGTCGAGTCCGACCGTCACGTAGGCACTGTTTCGATTGCTCAGGAGCTAAACATTGCACAAAAAACCGTTTGGAACCACTTAAATAGGGCTGGATACAAAAAGAAGCTCGATGTATGGGTGCCACACGAGTTTAGGCAAAAAAACCTCATGGACCGAATTTCCATCTGCGAATCGCTGCTGAATCGCAACAATATCGATCCAGTTCTGAAGCGGATGGTTACTGGTGATGGAAAGCACGTCAAGCGACAACGGTCGTGGTCAAATCGCGGTCACCCGGCGCAAACGGTGGTCAAGCCAAGATTGACAGCCAGGAAGGTTTTGCTGTGTGTTTGGTGGGACTGGCAGGGAATCATCTACTATGAACTCTTAATTCGGAACAATTGGACCGTCTGAAAGAAGGAATCGCCCAGAAGCGGCCAGCTTTAGCCAATAGGAGAGGAATTGTGTTCCATCAGGACAACGCCAGGCCGCATACATCGATAGTGACTCGCCAGAAGTTCCGGGACCTTGGTTGGGATGTCCTTATGCATCCAACTTATAGTCCGGACCTGGCACCAAGTTATTATCACCTCTTCCTGTCTATTACGAATGATTTTGCAGGTGAAAAATTCGCCTCAAGAAAAGATTGTGAAAATCGACTGGCCCAGTTTTTTGCCAATAGGGACGAGGGTTTCTATGAGAGAGGCATTATGAAATTACCTCCAAAATGGCAACAAGTTATCAAAGAAAACGGTGCATATTTGACCTAAATCGTATCATTCTATCTATGCCAAATAAAACCTTCAATTTAATGCAAAAATAATGGATTTATTTTTACTACAACTTATATTTATGTACTGCTAGCCATCCTGTTTTTGTTTTTCTCGTTTGGTCGATTTCTTAAGTATCTTTTTTCAATATTTAAAGTTTCTGTTTTCGCTAATTGTTAGTAATCTTGGTATTATCTTACTAGTAATAAAAGGTTTCTCAGGCAATAGATAGTTCTCTCCACAATCCGATGGACCGACCTCCGAAGAGAGTGGCTTTTCCAGTTTACCTGACTTACGAGCTGGGATGGATATATCTTTTGATATGTCAATTTAACCATTTTGTTATTTTTAATAATTATCGGTTTCCTCATTTTTATAATTAAAAATAAATAAGAATAAAGTAAGATAATTTAAAATAAATAAACATTAAAAATTAAAGATAAGTATTAAGAAAATGGAAAATTATATTAATTTATAGAACATAGACTTTGATATGTGACACATAAATTAGATAAGTTATTAAAATAATGAAATAATAATAGTATAATTAAATTAAATGATTATATTTTAATATTTTGCTATATTAAAAGAAAGAAGTGCTTCTTAATCTCAAAAACCCAAATTCAACCGTGGAATTTTTGTTTAATCGCACACACTATACGACGTCTCTTCAAAAAGTATCGCAAATTTTGAATTTCCGCGGCTAACGTATATTCGATTTTCGATTTTTTTGACTCACATCTCTCACTTATGCCGATAAGTTCGGCTATTATCAATGTTCTGTTACTTTTTGATAGCTGCTTTGCTTGCTCGTGTTTTGGCTCGTCTTCGATTTTTGCTCATTTCAAAAAATGGATCAAAGAATGTGTATCAAATTTTGTGTGAAAAACCAAATTCATTTCGCGGACGCATTCCAAATGTTGACTGTGGCATATGGTGAAGCTACCTTGGACCGAAACAACGTTTACCGGTGGTACAATATGTTCTCAAAACATAGAAAATAGTATCGGCCAATCGTTGAATCACCGTAAGTGGGGTTCCTAAGGACTTAAACATATAGATTAGCTCGTTCCATTCGATTTTTACCAATGATTTGGCGTGAGCCGGGTCACATTAACATTGCTAAAGAGCTGTTGCACTCTATCCGCGAGCTGTTGCACTCTGTCCAGGGGGTCATAACTGGTGACAAATCATGGGTTTATGGTAATGAAGTGGAAAACAAAGCCCAATAGAAGCTGCCGCACGAGCCAAGACCGAAAAAAGCGTGCTAAGTTCGGTCGAATGTGAAGGTTTTGCTTACAGTTTTCTTCGATTGCATGGGCGTGGAGCATCATGAGTTCTTGCCACAAGGTAGAATGGTCAATAAAGAATATTAGCTACAAGTTATGCGCATGTGCGCTCAGCAATCCACCAGAAACGCCCCTGCTCACGCATCGTTGCTTGTGCGCAAATTTTTGGCCAAAAACAAAACACTAATAATGCCCGCAGCCACCGTATTTTCCAGATCAGGCCCCTGTGACTTTTTCTTGTTCCCGAAACTGAAGAGCACCACGAAAAGATGACGGTACGTTCGATTAAGGAGATAAAGACGGCATCGAAGAAGGAGCTGAACAAGATCACAAAAAATGACTTTTTGAAGTGCTTCGAGGATAGGAAGAAACATTGGCACAAGTGTATAATATCTGGTGGGGATTGCTTTAAAGGGGACAAAATAGATATTCATGAATAAATAAATACTTTTTGAAAAAACACAAAATTCGCGATACCTTTTGAACAGACCTCGTAATTCCGTCCGTAATTAGTTTGCCTAACAGACGCTTCACAGTTTCTTTATTCCAACTTAATTATTTTATTAGTTTTTTGGAATTTATTTTATTATTTTATAGTTCTATATTGTTTATTCCATTAACACAAAGTTCAATTAATGGAAATAACTTAACATTCTTTCATTTATTTCCAATTTTTATTTTTTTTTTTTTTATTTTTTTTTTTTTTTTTTTTAGATATTTACAACTACAACATAGTAATAAGCAAATTTGATCAATAGTATTAGCGTGTATTTCTGTTAAGCCTCAGTATTTTAGTAAATCATGCGACCAGTGACGCTTAAGTCTTCGATGGGTATTTCTAGGGAAGGACATGGAGGATAGTTCTCGAACAAGAGGATTATTATGATTGAGGACACGGGAACAGAACTTTTTATAGCGAGATACTGCCACATCAAAAACAAATGGGACTTTAAGATCACGATGAATAACAGTATTGCGAACATAAAAGGGGGCATCGACAATTGTACGGAGTATTTTTGATTGAAGGGATTGGATTCGACGGGAATTGGAAGGCTTAGTAGATCCCCAGAGTTCTAGTCCGTATGTCCATATGGGTTTCAGTAAGGTATTGTATAATAGTACTTTGCTGTCTATAGTAAGTTTGGAACGTTTGTCTAGAAGTCGAAGTAGTTTTAGGTATCGTCTTTTTAGTTCTTGTCTTTTAAGTCTTGTATGTGGGTTCCATGTCAAGCGTTTGTCTAAGGTCAGTCCTAGGTACCGAGCTTCGGTGTGTTGTGGTATGGCACTGCCATTAAGGTATATGGGAGGGCATGTCTCACGACGGAGAGTAAAAGTTACCTGGATAGATTTACGTTCATTGACTTTTATTCTCCACCTAGTAAACCAGTTCTGGAGGGTTTGGATTTGGATTTGGAGAGTTTCGGAAGCATGTTGGGGATTTTCGCTGGATGCAAGGCAGGCCGTATCATCGGCGTATGTAGCAAAGAAGGTATTAGGGCAGATTGGAAAATCGGATGTGTAAATGTTGTAGAGGATGGGTCCAAGTATGCTACCCTGAGGAACCCCAGCCAATATCGGAGAGATATTGGAGAGTTCGTTGGATTCATTTACTTGGAAGTGTCGGTTGGACAGGAATGATCTAAGGACTAGGAAATAGGTGGAAGGAAGAAACCTCTTGAGTTTGCAGAGTAGACCCGGGTGCCAAACTCTGCTTTTATTTCAAATTAACTCAAATGTTTGAACACACAAAAAAAATAGATAATTTGGTAACAAGAAAAATGTCCCATAGAACTTTTTTGTGGTGAAAGTAGAGAAGATAGTTTATCTATACCATGTGAGTACAGAAAAACTTTGGTGTGGTTATAATTATAATAAAAGTTTTTTGAAGTGAGAATTAGTCCATAGAACGTACAAGTAGGTGGTCTACGTTTTCATAGCTTTTGTCCAAGATGCACAGTTAAGGACATGCAATGGAACCTGCCTAGCCCTGCATATAAGTAGGTACTACGGTTTAAAGACACCTTTCGAAGAAAAAAAGAGTTTGAATTAATCAAAATATTGTTTAATTTCAAAGCTAAAAATAGTTTTTATAGTTAAAAATATAGCTAAGGCGCATACTTACAATATCCTTCAATAGCACTAATGGAACAACAAACCTGGATTAATACTGGGCTTTCTGGAGGCATCTATGAAAGTAAGGCTATAAATTCTAAGATTTTAAATTTTCTCTTAATCAAACTTTTAATGTCTATATTTAATAAAGCCGCTAAAATGATTTTTTGAAATGGCATATCATTATATCTTATACTTTTATAGAATATTACAAATCTTAAGTTTTTTTGGATATGAAATTAAAAGCTTACAATTACTAATATTTTTATGATTCATCGTAGATTCGATGGATAGGGTAGAAGACAAAAAATAATATGCTACGCAAATTACGAGACGTCTACACTAAACTTTATTTATTGACAATTAAATTATATAAAAATGACGTAGCGTCCACGAAACACCGCTTACTCGAACGACTAACTTTCGCTATTCAAACTCAACTAAAAACTAAAACTAAACTAAACTCATACACGTATTCATACTCTCTGGAACCAATTTTCTAGAATTTTCTAGAACACATCAGAGCCATGCTGCATCGTAACATGTTCAATTAGTATGCAGATAAAAATAATTGTTGAAGAAAGAATTTATATTTTTATTTTTATTCATTACTTTTCAATAGATGCAAATATATCATTAAACTTTAAATGCAAAGCCATTTTTATGCTAGAAACAATACAAAATTTGTATAAAATTCTATTCTATAAATACTGTTTTTAATTTAGAAGTTGCCATGACATCATAGGAATTTTTAGATTAGATATCGGATACGTGATAATCTTTCCGATCAGATCAATATTCATTGAATCCTTCACATGGAATGTGTCACGTTTCGAGCATACACGAATGCGCCTACGTGAGCTTGAGATAATCGGAAGAGTTTTTACCGACTCCTCACCACCCTAAAGCTTTTTTTATCGATTTAAGGCAAACTAATTGGATTCGATTACATTGTCTTAAGCGTTTACCAATAAATTTTATTTCTGGAAGTGTCGTGAGATATATTAGATTTGCTCGTAATTAATTCAATCGAAAATAGTTGGGTGCTATAGTTACGTTTATCTCTTTAACTTTCCATATTTTGAACTCATTTACGCTATACATATATTTATATGTGACTGCCTATGAAATGAAAATGAGAAAATAATTAGAGTTTATATTTTTTACCCGCTAATGATGTTCGTAAAGTTTCTGCACCTGAAAAGTTTTGCCCAATTTCTATTTGAAATTGTTTTGGGTTTCTACAAAAGAAACAAAGAAACGATACTATGATATAACATAAAAATATAAATTTTCAAAACAAAACCAAGCTTTAAGCTGTTGACCTTTTACGTATAAGTTTAAATTATAATGGCTGGTTTAATTCTATAAGCAGATCCTTCGCTTTTCTTCCAAAAAATATTTAAATTTTTGTTTTTCTGCAAAGTATGGACACTTTAATTCATACCGTTGAATAAGCAATTTTTATCACAAAAAAATATTGATTAAACTTTTTTTATATAATATTTCATAAAAATATAATTAGTTTACTATTTGAAAATACTTTTAAAGTTAAAAAACTTTTGTAGAAACTAAAACCACTTCTTTGTTGATCAAGTAAACCTCCGTGCAAGAGTAAATTAGTACAAACTTTTATTTTAAAGTAATTTAAGAAAGTTTTCCAGAAGCTAAAACTTTGGCAGCAAATGTGAAAGTGAAAGAAAATCATAGAATCATATATTGAATAAATTGGTCATAATTTATTTTTATTAACCGTTTTCAAAATTGTGCTTGAAATTCCGTCATTTTAGGTGACGAAAATATTTGTTTCTTCTCATGTTATTAATTTATCAAAATTGTTAACACCAAATTTTATTATTCGAAATAAGTGTGAGTAAATATTTGCTTCAAAGAAACGTATTTGAAATTAAATATTAAATTGTTTAATAAGTGTTAGTTAATATTTAAGAAACGTATTTGAAATTAAATATTAAATTTTCTATAATGACGAATATTTTGCAAATTCAAAATTTGAATGCTGTAGTGTATCAATTTTTTCTATTTATTTTTTATGTAAGAAAATTTGAAGATAACTATATAGTCTAAATTAAAAATAATATTTTGCTAAATAAAATATTTTCCAAAATTGAATTCAGTACAAAAGTGTTTGCTTTTCACTTGTGTAGCATGACAAAAAACTAAATTAAAATTTTATAGATGTCGACTGCATTAAACCGAAATATTAAAAAATTTTGAAAGGCTTTAGTATACATATATTGCAATTGTTTACAGTGCAATATTTTGAATGCAAACCTTTAAATATTAAATGTCATTAAGTCACTTCTTGAACAGGACTTCCGTTTTCTTACCTAGCCTTTTAAAGTATAATAATTGAACATATGCGAATGAATATTTTCATTTTCAACATATTATATAATATAAGTTTAAATATCCTCAGGAAGAAAATTATTTTCTTTCATCGTATACATATAGTTTATAGAAAAGGGCAATATTTAAACTCAAATTTTAAAGGCACATACAATATAATATAATTTTCCAATTTGAATATTCACCAAGTTGTCGTTATTCATGGTAGGATAATAAATATTTCTTTCTCAATGATATATTCAAGGGACTTCAAGAACTATTAATTTTACATGCAAGATTTGAGTTTGTAAAGGTTTTTATAAAAAAAAATACAGTGAAATAGTTGTTCTCCAGAAAGCATTGAATTGCCATCGAATGTCATCTTTATGGTGACCACGTTTAGTTCATAACTGAACAAGTAGCTAGCAAGTGGATATGTGTATATAGCATAACCGAATATTATGAAGGTATTTTAAAAAAGCTTTTGTACGTACACATATGTCAGTCAAACAGAAGAGGTTTTTGAAGAGTACAATTTGAAAATTTTGCCTATGAGATTGTATTTATGGCTGTTTTCATTTTATTCATTACCATTTATTGAACTGAAACGAACTAGTCTAGTTCAGTCTACTTCAGATGGCTTTTTGATCAAAAACTTTTCGAATATGTTATACGCTTCAACTTACGATGAATACTTTCTATTTTCTAGGTGAATATTATCATTTAATTATAACTAGGACTTGGCAAAACTTTCTCATATTCCCAGTTTTCATTTTTCATACCATCTTATTTAGCCAACTTTTATGCTAAACAACTTTTATATCTACAAAAAAGTATGTGAAAAAAATATCAATAAAAATTTATTGTTTTATGTTGAATTTTATATCCAATTTTCAAACTTATTTGCGAAATATTGTGTTTGATTACTTTATTAAATCAAAACATTTAAGTATTTGCAAAGAATAGCACTGTACTATGAGAAAAACAGAAAATTTCTCAATCTCTGTTCAATATAAACAATCTCACTTTTTCAATGTAATTGCAAAATTTCGGAAAAAATTTAAGATTTCATATTGAACAAGATTCCTGACACAAATATCATTCCTAATCAATATACCTATTGGTCAATCAGGGCGACTTTGACTATGCTTCCAGCCGAACGAACATAGCTTCTTTGGTTTTTTTGCTATTATTTGTTAGAAAACCCATACTAGTGCGTTTGCCCACACATAATATTTTTTAATTGACTGTGTTGGAAGTCTACTCAGCTATTAAAAAGCTGGCCCGATCCTTTCTTCCTCTATGGTAAAGAGAAATTGTTAATTTTGGCCCATGCCATACAGGTAGGAAGAAAAAACATATTGCTTTTTTGACACCTACACATATTTCTTATTTATGTCTCTTTTAGGAGTAAAAGGTATCTACTATTTAAACAATGTGTTTGCGTTATGGTTTGAATTAGCAAAGTTTTTCTATAATAAGACTATTATAAAAATAAAAATAGTGCCACGTATACCGATTGTAAACGTCCATCCAGAATGATACACATCTGGATATGCTCACCTTTGTAACATCAGCAATTTTCTATAAATCGTAACGCTGCATAAATCGTAACGCCTGCATACTTTTGTGTAGATTTTTTTATCTGTACATGACACCCACCGACATCTAGTTTTCGTAATAGAAATTTATTGAATTCCAAAAGCATTATTTATATTCATTTTAATTTACTTATTGGAAACAAAAATACAATTTAAACACAACAATAGACAATTTTTATTTTTTGTACAATCTTTCGATATGAAATGGAATTATATTTTAGTTTTAGTATTTGTTTCGCAAATTGAACAAGATTCAATCTTCTCCATGAAAGTGGTATCATACTGAAATGCTTGTGTTCTTCTGGCATTTTTCAAGTTGCTATTTTCGCACTTATCGGAAAGTGTAAGTGAAAGTGTAGTTTTTGTCTATTTTGAAGTATTTACGAAAATTATTTATATATTGTACAATAAGTAGTCATATTGTTGATAACATTTAATAGGAAGTTCTTATTTCAGAAAATAAAGTGTTTTATAAAGAATTGCTTGTAATTAACCGGAATGAGGAAACCGGGAATTTCTTTCTTTCGGTAAGTTGACATCTTCATTTTTACTAGAGAAATTAATAAAAATTTATTTTAAAATATGTTTAATTAGCTTTTAGTGATTTGATTTGTCCAAAAAGTGGTTAAAAACTGAAAAGTTCGGCGTTCAATAAATGTAAAGAAATGTGATGTTGACAGTTCAATGTTTACCAGAAAATAGTTCAGTGCCGGTGTATATAAAGTGTGTGTAAGAAAGTTTAAGGCACCGAATTTTTCAGTCTATTTTCCATAGCTGTTTTCAAATGAAAAGTTATTCTGTAGTCTTATTATTTAAATAAATTTGTTTGCATTTGTGCTTTTCGCTTGCACAAATGCAGCAAATCTAGTAATGAATTTACTAAATAATATTGTTTTCAATTTTTTTTTAGAATATTACTTATTTATTATTTAAATACATTAAATTTATTATCTTGTAATTTAGCTCGGAAGCAATTGTTATAATGTTGTATACGATTAACTTCTATATTATTAAGAATTTGATGTAATGTTCTATGTAATTAATGCTTTAGTTTTGAAATTGATTCAAATGCACATGCCTATATAAATTACCATTTCAATTCACAAACACACATTTATATTATAAAAAAGCTTTCAATATCTAAAAATGATTGTTTTAACATTAAAATTGGTTTAATTTCAACATAATACCACATTCTCTTATTTAATTCATTTTCCATTTTTGGAATGGATTTTTATGTATGCACATAATTATTTTGATATAATCATTTTAACTTGGCAATTTATATTTTTATATGCTCTTCCATTTTATAATTCTCTTTTAATAAATAAGATATAGTGAAATAAATAAAATGAAAATATAAATAATATTTAAAAATAGAATACTGTGTTTTATTGCAAATTTCCAAAACTAATTCTATCAAACAACAAAATCTACAATATTAAAAAATGTATTTGTTTATGCATAAATAACATCGCATATTATATATGAAAATGGTCTTAAACGAACCGTTTCAATCGCATACGGAAGATTAAAATTGGCCCCTACTGATTTACACCGTATCTGTTATTTTGCATGTGTGTATGTTCTATGAATGTATTGGCAATAAAATTCGCAAAGAATTTTTGTGTAGAGACCTATCCAGTTTTTCCGTGATCTAAGGGATTTCAAAATTTTTAAAGGGAAAATAAAAATGAGAACTTGTTCAAATGACGACAGCACGCTACATACCTATCTGACAGCGACCAACATCCACGCCAATGAAAATATAGTTATTTAAATAACAATGTTGATTGCCTTCAAGGTACCCGTGGATCGCCAGTTTATTTAGATACGTTTATTGTTATTTGTAAACCAACATTGTCAAGTTGTAATGGGTTCCAGATTGCATTAGTATATTTAGGTAATGAATGAGTTGTTAAATAGACAGAAAAATTATTGAGTTGATAATTTGACGTTAAAAGTTCTCCCCTATCCTATGCTCGCGTTAACTTGCGTTTGCTTTGTTTATCAACAAATGATTTTTGACATTATTTGCCAAATGTATACAATTAGACTGGATCAAAAGTAAAATAATATTCTGTTCAAAATCAATATCTTTTGCACGTCACATATTAAATATTCGAATTGGATATAGTACTCTCTGCTCATAATTTCCTTTTTAGGTACAAGTCTTTTACAACTTCTATCTTCTGTGGGGTGCTTTTGACTATTCTCAAAGTACTAACGAAAAAGTTACTTTGAAAGTAGGATTTCTTTCATTTAAAAGCTTCCATATCAAACAATTTTTATTCCAATTTCTCTTTTAAACTACATTTAAAAATTAAAGTTTATAATCTATTACTATTCCGACCTATTATTAGTTATTAATTACTTGAAAGAAATCTACTCTCTCATCAAAAATTTGATACTCAACAGTTGGACTTACTAAATTATTGACTCTTTTTTTGCCATAAGAGACCTCAGAACTACTTCTTTAACAGTCATTGAAGTCAAATATACCAAATTTTTCAAACCACGCAACATTGCAGTGAATGTTATACCAATCCATTCCATGATCTTATATTCAACGATGGTCGTTATAACACACTTAACAATGAACTCTTATTATTGTGTTGAGTGATGAGCCACATATGAACTTATCGAAAATATGCTGATTAGTTGGCTAGATCCGGTCCTTACTATCTCCAATCTACCATTCCTATTAACAGTATTGCAAAGAACATTCTCAGCCATGTATAGAGTATTGGACTGGGCCAATAGCAAAACTTTCCTAGTGTCTCATTGGCCAACGATAATCAGAGTAACATCCTTATCGAAATTTTGGACACGCAAGTATCAACAAATGTTTCTTGAAAATTTAGAATAATAGCTGACAATTATTTTCTTAATTTTCAATAATCATATGTGGTAAAAACTTTCTATTCAGTAAATACAATAAAAAAATTTTATACACACACTTTTTGATAACAATTTTCTAATATTTATATAATTAGTTTCATGAATATTATATAATATTATGTTAAATTTCATTATTAAATATTTTTTTATAATAACCACCTTCTGTAAACAATCATATTGACTTAAAAATATATATGGAATAGAAATTACTCTTTAATATATTTTGCAATATCACTTATAATTTTCTCCAAAAAATACTGATCTAAAGTTAGATTTTATATTTAAATTATTCCTAAAAATTATATTAAATACATTTTATCACAAGCTGTAACGATTCCTATAATAAATTATATTTAATTGAATTAATAAATATTTTTATCTAGAGGAATTTATTCAAATAATTAATATAATTAATATTCAAGTTAAAAATAAATTAAGAAAGATTTAAATAATAATAACCAACCGAAGATACTTGTATTCATATGAATTAGCTGTCTTATTATTTAAAATGAAATTTCTTAGAATAATGTTATTATTACATTGGATGGGAATTCTCAGGAGCTGCCATTTACATGAAAGGATCATCATTCTTCACTTAATTTAGTGTAAATTTACAAAACAGAGCTCATTATTTAAGAGCATAAATCGTAGAATTATTAATAACACAGAAGCTTTTAAGTTGGATCCCATTTACAATACGTAACACGCTCTCTGTTGGCTATCCACTAGTGTAAAGAAAAGGCATTGCTTTCGCAAGATTCGGTAACTACCCAGCCCTAAGGTTTTTTGTTAGTACATACTTTACTCTTCAATAATGCTCCATTTTGTAGCCGTTGCCTTTCTCTCGGTTACGACTAAACACATGGAGGTAGTGAATATTTTTTCCGTAAATATAAAATTATTTGCTCTCCTTAATGATGATAGCTTTTAAAAATTATCTCTTGAGATATTATAAAAAGTTAGATAAAGAAATAAATTTGAATTTTTTATGGAGTAGTATACAAAAAGGATAATACTTGATTTTATCTTATTGTTACTCAATTTGTTTGCATTGTTCGGATGAGCTTTAATAAAATCGATTCATTTAAGTGCAAAGTTATCATAAATTTATGGTATGCAACAGTAGTGGTTTTAAAATGAAAATAAAAAATTCACAAAATCACATAAACATAAAATGGTTAACAGTCTATAATTAAAAAACTATATAGCTGGGTCTGCGTTCTTGGACTTGATCCTTACTAAACATCATATTTGAGTATATAAGCAACCATAAAGTCACTCCAGAAATGATGCTTGCGTAACTACACATATGATGTGAACAAATCCTTTCTTCAATAAATTGTTAAATAGGAACAAAATTATTGTTATGTTATAAATGCCTTACGACTGCTGTCTTTTCAACCCTGTTCGGCATAGCGAATTTATATAATATACGAGTATATATTTATTGTCATTCTTACTTAATTTTGTTTATGTGCTTCTATTTAAAAGTATATATATTTAATTTTAAAATTTCATCGAAACCCAGCGTTAGAAAAGAAGTATTTTTGAACAAAAGTAGGTTTTACAATTTATTATTAAGAAGTTATTTTGTAAATAAATCGAATAATAATATATTTGCTTTTACATACAAGATTTTTTATATAATTGGCATAATATTTCTTATATAAATAGTAGCTTACATTTAGTAAAAGAGGATTTTGATTAAACTGCGATAAATCCCAGCTAAATTAGCTTTCTTATTAAATTAATATTTCTTGATTTTTTTTAAAATTTCTTTTGTTATATTTAAATAATACATCGGTTGTCTTTCAAATTTTTTCGACACGTGACTTTTTTTTAGACTTGCCTGACGTGTTTATATTGATAATCTCATTATAAAGTTAGGGTCTTATTGGCGTCATTAAAAATAGAAATGCAACACTGCGCATTCTTTCAGTACAGTTAATTTAGCCAAATTTACAGACAACTTTTGAATAATTATCAGAAAGTTACATATTTTTCGAAGGATCATTCTCTCATACATAGCCAACGAATTGAAATGGTTTTTGCTGATAACCCAAGAAAGTGTTTTCTTTTTGAAAATAATGTGAGAGAATACCTTTCAAATTAATGTGATTTTGTTTGTAGTACCTTGGACTTTAAAATATGCTATGCTGACCTATTTCATCATTCATTATCAACTATTCTAATTGAGAAAAATAATAACCATTATATACAAATAGTTTACTATTTGTATATCATTACTGAATGTTATCTTATACATTTACTCTTATCCAAGTACTTGATTTTGAGTTTTCTACATACGAGGCCTGTTCAAAAAGTATTGTGAATTTTGAATTTCCGCGGGTTGCATATATTCGATTTCAATTTTTTGTAGTGTTATGTTGGTACTCATGTCTCTCACTTATGCCGACAAGTTTGACCATTTTGATTGCTTTGCTTGCACGTGTTTTAACTCGTTTTCAATTTTTGCTCATTCCAAAAAATGGAACAAAGAATCTGTATACAATTTTGTGTGAAAAACAAAATTAATTGCTCGGATCCATTCCGAATGTTGACTGTGGCATATGGTAAAGCTACCTTGGACCGAAGCAACGTTTATCGGTGGTACAAAATGTTCTCAGGGGGCCGAGAGGATGTGAACGACGAAAAGGTCGAATGTGAAGGTTTTGCTTACAGTTTTCTTCGATTACAGGGGCGTGGTGCATCATGAGTTCTTGCCACAGGGTAGAACGGTCCATAAGGAATATTAGCTACAAGTTATGCGCGTGTTGCGCTCAGCAATCCGCCAGAAACGCCCGCATTTGTGGAAGAACAAAAATTGGCTTTTGCACCATGATAACGTCCCTGCTCACGCATCGTTGCTTGTGCGCGAAATTTTGGCCAAAAACGATACACTAATAATGCCGCAGCCACCGTATTCCCCAGATCTGGCCCCTTGTGACTTTTTCTTGTTCCAGAAACTGAAGAGTCCCATGAAAGGACGACGCTACGCTACGATTGAGGAGATGAAGACGGCATCGAAGGAGGAGCTGAACAAGATCACAAAAAATGATTTTTTGAATTGCTTCGAGGATTGGAAAAAACGTTGGAACAAGTGTATAATATCTGGTGGGGATTACTTTGAAGGGGACAAAATAGATATTTATAAAAAAAAATTTCAGGATTTGTTTAAATATATTTTTTAATAATTCCTAGAATCGTATTATTTTTTAACTTATAGTATTTTCTCCATAACTATTAATTATTTAACTTGGTTAGGGAGTAAATTTTTAGTACGCATACATTATTTTAGGAATAATTATTATTAAAAACAAATTTCTGATGATGTTAAGCCAAACTTTTTATAAATATTCACCTATGATAAATGTATAAATATAATTTCGGTTAGTCTATGCTTTCAAATAAAGTAAAATCTGACTATACGTGTATAGTTATCAGATAAAAAATATATATTCAGAAATATGATGTTTTATATTTTTTAAATAAAGAAATGCCGGCCAACTTTTCTTCTGAACCGTAGGTAGAGGAAAAATATTTGGTTAGACGTGTAGTCACAGAGAAGTAGATTAAATCCTCTGGAAAACCAACATTTGCGGTAGTGATGGGGTGAATACCTTACCACTTCAGTTTTCTCAACTGCTGCTTCCTTGTTATTTCTTTCTTGGCCCCCCACTTGTTATTATAATTTTTTTCAAGCAGTTCAATATTCTTTTGATTTTTAATCTGCAACTCAAACAAGTAAATAAATAAGATATTCGTGATCATCGATATCTCTATTTCAAATAAAACGATCAAAAATGAATAAAATTTTGTTTCTAGGACGATAATTCAAACCGATATTAAACTGAAAAAATTAGTTATGGTACTGATGAATGTAGGGTCATTAATTTTATTATAACTGAATCGTTTCTGTGCAGTCTCCTTTTCACAAAATTTCAATTTGAATTACTATTAAAAACAAGTTAAATTTATCCTAAACTCTAAAAAATGTCGTATATTTTTGGATTATTTTTATTATTAATACATTTAAAAAAAATAGATGTTGATACAATTTATATGTGCATATTGTTAAATGAATATTACCTTCTCTTTTTTTAAATTTTGGTTCTATTTATTAAATCCACATCATATACAAAAATGTATATATTTTTGTCAAATTATTATAGATTCATCTAAATCATGGAAAGACAATATAAGTATGGATATGCAGCACGAAACATAGCACAACCAAACTACAAAACTACCATAAAAAGATATTAAATTTTTTAAATAAACTAATTATTTTCTCTTTTTTATTCTTTAAAAAATTTATTCCAAAAATGCACTGTATTTAATCACGGACATGTATACGGAACAAGACGACCTTTAGATGTGAGTTCCAGGTGTTCCAGGTGTGGATATATATTAAACTATAATATATTAGTTTATATATTATAGTGTAATATATATCTTTTGGCTCCTCGTCATTTTAAGTATTTTAGATCATACAGAATAAACACAAATCACATGGTTTGTGATTATGTGAATAGGAGAGTCAAATTCTGTTAAATAATAAAACGGTTAAAATTTAACTCACTACTCATCAGCTTTAATATTAATAGATGGTCTGACCTTAAAAGTCCTCACTTATTTCATATTTGCATAAATTTTTGTTGTTGAAGATTTCTCTGACCGAGGTTCCACTACTTCTCAGCTCTTCCAAAATGCTCTCTGTGACCGAAAAACTTGTGCTCTAGATAAGAAATATTCCCCACAGGCTCCTTATAATTTTTTGTAAGTCAAACTTTTGGATTGCTTTTTCGTAATGCCCTAGAAATGCAACATTTCACTTAACACATGTGTAGTAGCCGAACTAACGTTTGTATTGAAAATAAAAGTAATATTTGTAAAATATTGGTATCAAAATACTTCTAAAAAACTTAAATTACTCCAAAACTTTCTACTATAAAAAATCTTTCATTTTTTGAAATTTTCAGATAAAAGTTCGGACTAAATTTTCAATTAAATAGTCAATATAAACCACAGAAAATAATAGCTAGATATCAGGACGTGCGAGCGTAACTAAACAAGATCATAAAAAGCCCTAGTTAGTTTGATTTTCGAGAATTATTCAAGTGAAAGTAATGATATATATGTGTATTTATATTCAGTGTTTTGGTACATGTTTTTAATAAAATCAATTGAACGGAAGAGCAGACGGAATGGCAAGTCATAAAATATACGAATACAAGTAGCAGCTTATTTTCAAGGATCGATACAAGTTCGAATATATTACCGCTATGATAACGAAGTTTGGTTGGTTGAAAAAAGTGTGATCTCTTTACATACAAATATTCACATACGTACATTACTATTTTAATATTGATATGATTTTTCTTGTGAACTTCCTCTTTCTTAGATATTTTATTTGTTTTTCGATATTTTTACAATCGAGACATGAATATTATTTCTGTTTTGATGAAAAAACAGGAAGCTATATGACAAACGTGAAAGAAATTACGCAGGACATTAAATTCAGAAAACTTTTGAAACAATCAAAAATGTGTGGCAGACTCTATATTATAATTTTTTTCAAAGGTTAATGGGCTATAAAATTTAGGGCATTTCAAAGATATCTTCTTACTATCTTTATAATAGTATTTTCGGAATGTCAATTTATTTTCTTTCAAAAAGTTTGAAACTTTGCGAAATTCTCATATATTGATGTATGTAACTTAATGTATAAGATATTTGATTTTTTAAACTAAATTTTGTATAGTTATTGAATAATTTAAAAAATCAGAAAAAAATATTAATAATTATTATCATGTTTCAGAATTATTTATTAGTAAAATTGTCATCATCGTTCCTCTGATTCTGTTGTCATCATATATTTAAATCAAAATATGCTTAAATTTCTAATAAAGTTCACTTAATTTTGTTTTGTAAACTCTAAAAGGTAGTTTGTTTTGAATTTGTATTTCGAAAGAAATATATATATTATATTGTATCCACGAAATATGGCATTAAGCATAATCTAATCGACCGCTGTTATTAACTATTGACCAATTTTGTAAAATTAATATATTACCAATTTTATAAGCAATTAATTCAATACCATACAAATTTATTCTGTAATATTTGTAAAATTTGTGATTATCATTCTTTAGAATATCTCAAAATATTGACGAAAGAAAACTTTATATTCCCATAAATGATGGATAATGACTACCTCTTTATTTATGTACAATAATTTTTTTTTTAAATTAAGGAGAATATATCAAAAAGTCTTAGTATTAGACAACAGGAATAATTATTAAAAGGTTCCTTAAAATAAAATTTGAAAAACACTTATATATATTATTTAAAAATATTTCAAATTAAAAAATATATATTAAAAATATAGTTTATAAAAATTTTTAATCGTGAATAAAAATTTGAAGTCTAGGGACTGACAAGAAGACTTCTTGCTTATGGAGCACACGGTGACGACGGAGCACACGAAATTGCCGTATCTGTAATTTCATGTCTTCCAATGCCTAAAAAATAGTAGATTCAAAGAAAAATTTGATTCTATATTTTATGAGAGGTCCAAGTTGTTCATTGACGCATGCAGCATTGCGAGCACACAAAGAAATACAGTGGTTTCATGTCACAAATTCCACTTAAATCGGCAAATTGCAGGCTGAGAGTAAATATGCACACATTAAACCAATAATTACCATGCATTTTTCTGATTCTCGATAGAGGCGTTTCTACAAAGCAATAACGGACATGCAACTTCGCGTCTTCAAGCCAAGCCGAATGTTCGGAAAAATGAAACGACTTGCCGACGACTCAATAACCGACGATACACACTAATGACCGTAGCCGCTGTAGTGCACATAAAAAATTGTCAAAACGCGAAATGAAAAACGGCATCCCACAACGATCCCCTTTATCAACGATCCTACCACCAACTATCATCCTTTAACCACTACATATATGCCGAAAATATTTTTATACTTGTATCTGGTGCTGATCTTCAACATCAAACAAATAATGCCATCCGCAACATTTACACTTGGAGCAGCATAAACGGTGCGGTAATACGTGTATGTACATCAAACCCACCTTACCTTCATGTTTGCAGAAGAAAAAAATTGTAGTGCATCTGATTTCCTCCTCACTCTAAAGATTTCATGAAAATCCTGAGTATCTCAATTGCCCGTGGAAGAAAATGGAATCTTCAGATTAATAACGTTGTTGACAAAATAAACACCATTCTCCGAATGGTTAAAATTTTAGTCAGCAGCAAAAGTAAGGTAAGACAAAGTGAGGCAATTAGAGTAACCAAAGCCCTTTTGGACGGGACCTTATTCTATTTTTTTACCTTATGTGTCAGTATGCCAACAGCAGGGAAAAAGCTAGTCGAGGCAGCGGTAAACCATTGCATTAGACTAGCCAGTGGAGCACATCGGACATCTCCGGTGGAATCCATACTGATAGAGACTGGTCGAAAACCTATTTTTTTCTATCTTCACAAAGCACGCCTAAGTTTAATTTACAAAAACCCATGTCTTCCAAATTATCCCCTCTACTCTTTAATCAAAAACATTATCATCTCCCTCAGTTCAAAAAGAAATTCATCATCGCTATCCTTATTAATATCCTACCTTGAAAGCACTTCATCCATACTCCCCCTCGTTTCCCTTCCACACCCAGATTGGAAACCGTGGTTGGCAGCAAAGTTGAAAGTGACTGCTTCTCTTGACAGGCTTAAGAAGGCTAGCACTGATCCGGCCACATATAGGAAATTTTTCCTTCAACAGTTGGATGGATTAAAAGATCATCGACTGTCGTTCACTGATGTAGCCGCTGACACCGATACTACATCTTTTACGGTCGCGGAACTTTTTAACTGCAGCACCCGCAGACTATAGTATGGAATCTTCCCTTATAGGGCAGCTCCATATTACGAGGAACTGTGGTCCATCAAAACGGCAATTAAAATTGCGACCAATATTCCCAGCCAACAAAGCGTTATTATATTTAACGACAGCCTTGGAGCCCGTAAAGCCATTTGTGGCACATCGAGTGACCCAATAGTTAGCGCAATTCGTCATAGCCTACTTAGCAATAGGAGGGTCAAGCTGCAATGGGTACCAGGGCATGTGCGTAATGAAAGTGCTGAGAAGTTGTCTGGAGAAACACTCCGCCGACCAGTAATCACAGTCATTCCTAATCTGCCTCGTCTACTAACAGAATGGCAACTAACACTATTAGTCATCCGCAGACATGATAACTGGACCAATAGCGACACTTTTTTGTCGACTCACTGGATAACCACTAATAAACCATTGCATTCAACATCCATACCGACATTCTAGGCGCGGAAGTTCCTCAGAATCCGAATTGAACATACTGCTCTTACTCATAACTTCCTTTTTGGCAACACCATTTCACTATCACCCATATTCTACACGAGTGCCACATAACCAAGAACAACGTTGCGAGCAGGATTTGTCACATTATGGAGCTCCTCGACCCAACAACTCCATTCCCTAGTCCCCTATTTAAACTTCTACAACATACTAATCTGTTCTACAAAATATAACAAAATTCTCTATATTCTTTACTACTAACCACAGACCAGTCTCTGTCAGATGATTTCCCACAGCCAAATGGCCTCACGGTCGTCGCGCTATGAAGTAGCCCCTGTCACATATCTAAAGGACCTTACAAACAAACAAACACTCAGCGATACAAAAGCCACTTTTTGGGCAAAACACATCGTCGACAAAAACTTCAATTCATACGAAAAAATCACATCCGATGAACGGTTATCGCAGTCAATGTCAATGTCGTCTGCCGGTGAGGATACAGATTTCGCACCCACGAGCGAATTTTTAAAACCGACCGCGGCGTTCAAAAACACGAAAACGAAATGTAACTACCATCAGCTTGCCCAGCTCATTGCCAAAGGCCAAAAACAAAAGAAGGCAATAAACGTGCCAGCATCGGTGCCAGCAGAAAACGCTTCCGGCAATAGACTTGCTCTATTGTCCGAAATTTCAAGCAGTGCGACTTACAAATTCGTTTACAAAAGCGAATTCCGACAATGCATATAAGCCACCAAACCATCTTCGTCACAAAAATTACAAATTTTGTTGAGCTAGATCGTACCATTACCAAATGTATTGGTACTGACCAATACGTTTGCAAGTCGACTACAAAAGGGCTTACAATATAAGCTAAGTCTGGTGGTGCTTAAAGAAGCATTGTCCAATTCCTCGAGGAAACCAAGCAAACGTTTCACACGTAACGGCTTAAGGCAGAAAAGGCCTATAAGGTCGTGATTTGTCACCAGTATTATACCACATCCGTTGAAGAAATAAAAAATGAGTTAGATGTACTAGGACATAGCGTCACTTGTATTTCAAGTGTACAGAAAGATACTCCTCAGGCACTATTTTTCGTGTCACTGAAACCGGTTCCCAACCATAAAGACATATTCAAAGTCGAGACACTAATGTACACTAAAATAAAAGTGGAAGAACCGTACATTAGTAAAGATATAGTGCAATGCTATAAATGTCAAGGGTACGGTAACACGTAGAATTATTGTCGACACACTCCCAAATGCGTCAAATTTGCAGGCAAGCGCCTTACCAAGGATTGGAAAAGAAATAAAACTATCCCAATTAAATGCGTTCTCTGTGACGGTAGCCACCCCGCAAACTACAAGGATTATTCTACTTAAGAAAGGCTGAACGAGACAATCAGCCCTAGCAACAAAAAAACCAACCAACCAATTATTATAAATATTCGACTAGTCCAGCAAGGTATATTATTTGCTGCGGTCGCGGCAGGAGTCTCCGATATTGGACAGCAACAACAAAAACAACAAGAACCTCATCAACAGCAACATCAGCAGCCACAATTACAACAACCACAACAGCAACAATCTAGCAGTAAGAACTGTAGTCCCTCTCCGTCATTGTTATCGCAAGATATATCTTCAATGTTCTCCCAATTAACCAATACATTTATAGAGTAATTAACCAAAATACTAACACCACTTGTTAATGCTTTGATGTCGACCGTGTCATTTTTATCGTCCACTGTTCAAAAGTAAATGTCGTCGTGCATCAAAAATTCCCTCTACATCCTTGTACGGAACGCAAATGGATTGAATCGCCATATACAAGAACTGGACATCCTTCTACATGGAAGACGCGTTGACATTGCTCTATTAACTGAGACGCACTTTATATCGATGTTATACTTTACAATACGAGAATACGAAACATATAGAACTGATCACCCTGACAATACGGCGCATGGTGGAACAGCTACCCTTATAAGAAAATCCATTAAACATAACATTCACTTCAATTTCTCCTCCAAATCCCTGCAATCCACAGTTGTTACTATTGATACCTCCTTATTTAATCTTCTTGTAGCATCCGTATATTGTCATCCTAATAAAACCATAACTGGTTCCGACTTTTTATCCTTCCTCCTTGCGGTTGGTGATTACAATGCTAAATACCCTCAATGGGGTTGCCACGTTGCTAACCCTCGAGGAAATATTCTTCAGGAAGCTCTATCCCATACATCACATCCAATAACTTCTCCTCCAAATCCAACATACTGACCAAATTCTAGTTCAAAACGACCTCATATCCTCGATTATTTCATTAGCACTCCTTCAATTACCATGAATTCTAGTATTGAAACTCTAATCCTAGTCTTGTTCTCTTTACCCTTAATTCTAAGCCAATTTTAAAGACTCTTCGTCCTAGGCTGATAAATGGCAAATAGACTGGAACATATTTAAAAACAAATTAGACCAACGGATTGACTTAAAACCAACGTTAAAAACAGCAAACAGCATTAATGATGCTGCAAATGACCGTAATACATATATACAACATGCAGTCAAAACCGCTCACATCCCTTATAATACGACACAATCACAACAATAAAATTTACAAATCTAAAATACGGACATTAGTTAACGAAAAAAGAAAAATGAGAACGCTTACCAATGCCTAGCTACAAACAGAAACTGAACCGACTACAACGTAAACTGAATATGGAATAATTAGAAAGAACTATAATGAACGGCATAACATTTATACAAGATCGATTAGTGACAACATTTTTTTTATGGGACGCCACTAGACAAATACTTTCGTAAAAAAGAACATCATAGCCACTGAAGTAAAATGACGGTAACTGGGCAAAAACAGAGAAAGAAAAAGCTGAAGTATTTGCTAAACATTTGGTAAATACTTTTGCTCCACATGATAATATGGAAAACAAATCACATATTAATAAAATTATCGAAGAACTAATGTTCCCAATCCCTATATGAGTCTTCGTCCCAAAAATTTTAAGCCCTCGGAAATTAAATCCACTATTCAGCGTCTTCCCAAAAGAAGCTCCTGGTTTTGATCTATTAACAGCTTTTATTCTGAAGCAAATTTCCCAAAAAGCTTAAGTTATAATTACATACATTTTCAATGGTATTCTGCGCACAACCTATTTTCCCTTACTCTGGAACTTTTCTGTCATTAAAAGGATTCCTAAACCATATAAACCCATTAATTCTCCTTCCTATCAGCCTCTTATCTATTCTTGGTAAGATTTTTGAAAAACTGCAATTAAAACGACTCTACTCATTTCTAGTTAATAAAAAAATTATTCCTGATCACCAATTTGGCTTCCGATCTGAGCACTCCATAGCCCAGCAATGCCATCGCATTGTTGATCATATTGCATCCTCTCTTGAGAAGAAAGAGTATTGCCCAGGAAAATTTTTAGATATCTCCCAAGCTTTTGATCGTGTGTGATAAACTGGACTCTTCTGAAAACACAAAAGCTTTCTCTCTTCAACCTACTGCCTTATCATAAATTCATATATCTCCCAACGTCATTTCCAAGTTACAATACAATTAACTCAAAATCCTCGGAAATATATCCCATTCTAGCCGGAGTACCACAAGCTATTATCCTTGATCCCATTTTATATAATATACCCATGACATCCCATATGATCCTAATACTATCATAGCTACTTATACAGACGATATGGCCATACTTGCTACCCGTACAAATCCTGACATACACATAGCTTCCAACAATTTACAATTCCATATACACAATTTTCAATCCTGGTTTAAACGATGGAGTGTGAGGGAAAATGAACAGAAGAATGCTCACATTACTTTCACACTTTGTCAAGGAAAACCTACCCCTTTATACCTTAATAGCAACATGATTCCACAATATGATAAAGTAAGTTATTTGGGACTTTATCTGGACAAAAGATTAATATGGAACCCTCATAGTAGACTAAAAATACTTGAAGCCACTAGACATTGAAGCTAGACTAAAAATACTTAAAGCTACCCACGACTTCTTAGACTACTGTACAAACGCTTGAAACTAACAATAGGACGTAAACTTCTAATATACACATATGTTACAATTCAATTATTAAACCTATTTTCGCATATGGAATTGAACTTTGTGGTTCAGCGAAACGTTGAAATTCCTATCGCATCCAGGCCTTACAATCCAAAATCCTCCATAAAATTGCTGATGCCCCCTTTTATGTTCGTAACACCATACTACATCGTGATCTAAATGTTTCCTTTGTTCAGGACCTGTGCATTTTCCGTTTTCAAAAATTTTACTCCCATTTATCATATCGTCTTAATCCACTTGTAAGAGAATTGTCGTGTACTGCTCTCCTCGTAGAGAATTGTCGTGTACTGTAGAGATTTTCTAGAGGAATCTAACTTCTATGAGTTGGAGAAATGCTGATCGGTCTTTACTCCCACTTCATGATGCACAAAATTGGTAATTAAAATGTTATGTAAATCTGCTTGTTATAAGACAATTGTCTTATAACAGAAAAAAAATTTATACCAATGAATAATTTGCTTGTTTGTTTGGTTATTTGTTTGTTTATACAAAAACTTATATAAAAGGTATGTTCGAGTAAGGAAAATATTGTGTTTTTAAAACTTTATTTAATTTTGGTATAAAATTGTTAGTGTTAAATTCATTATTAAAATAAAATAAAATTAAACTTTTATTTTATTTTAATAAAATTTAAAGAATTATTGTGCATGAATCACTCTAAAGGTTCAACCTTATTGTCAATTATATTTTCTCTCAAGAAACATCTTGAACAATCATCATTGTTATGCTTATTTTATTTTTTTTTAAATTTAGTAATTGGTCTACTTTTATTAAAAAAAATACAGAAACATTCAAAAAGTAAATATCTTATCCAGTAACGAATAATTTTTAGATCTGAAATTCTATCGCAACTTAGATTTCTGTGATTCCGCACCTTCAGGAAATAAATTTTCATAGTAAACAAAGGAGAAAACATTTTCTTTATTCTAGGAATAAAATAACTATAAAAAGTTTCCTGTGTAGGAAATTACCATCATCCTTAAGAGCTTTTATAATTTCTGATTGTTGTATTTACATTGGTTCCGTTTATTTGAGTGCGTACTTTTCTATTACATACTATACGAGTGGGAGTCTCATTTTCACTGATAATCATAAAACTTCTGAATTCAATGAACTTTGAATGTTTATTTGGGTTACATTTCGGCTTGTATAGCTATGTTCAAAAAAAAGAAAAAGAAAAAAAAACCGTTAGTTATTTATATTCATTTATTTAGTTTTCCATACATTTTTCTTCCATAATGTAAGCGATACGAAAGGTAAACATTTTTATTTTAATATGAAAAGATATGTTCTAATTTTAGCAGTAAGCTTTTATTTTTACTAATTTGATATTAAATATTTAGTTTATCATCATTTTGTTGTTCCTCGTATTTGCTATAAACTGTAAAAAAAATCAATTTATATCAAATTACCATTATTAGAGCATAAACAGAAGAATCCCTTTTGGAAACTTGAGCATCTTTGCAATGTTAAATGTTGTTGATACTTTTCAAAATATGAGAGAACAGATGGAAAATATTATATTTGAATAATATGTGAATTATTACATAAAATATTTTATGTTATAGTAAAATAAATCTGTTGGAAAGTTTGAGTGAATATTCAACTAACAAAATATGAAGTGCAAAACTTTTGAATACTGAAAACTGAAACTCTGAATATGCGAACGTACGTACCTTTTCAATCGAAATTAATAGAACGTGTTATACTCTAAAAGTTTTAGAAGAGGTATATTCTTTGTTAACTGATATTTCAATCAACTTTAACTTCTTTGTAAAATTAGTTATTCACTTGATCGAACAACTTGTCAAAATAACTTCAACCATAGTTCCGATGTTGGTAAATTATTCAAAGATGAACAAAGATTCGTCCAAATATGTTCGAAAATAAAAAAGTATTTATATGAATTTTGTACGTTCATATTTTGAATCGTTAGCATACTCGTATCTCTCTATCTTATACTGCAATGAATTTAAATTAATATATATCAATTTTGAAATCCATGTCTATTAAAGTGGGAACTTATTTTCATAATTACGTTTTTATTAATTAATTTGCTTTTACTTATTAGTCTGTTATTATCAGATATCAATTAGAAAAAACCTATTTATATGTTTACGTCAATAAATAATCATTAATTAAATGACAAATTATAATTTTTGAAGCAGAAACTTATACTATAGGCTTTAAACTGTATCAGTAATATATTGTATATGGAAATAATTTGCAAATATAATTTTTTAAATTAAGTCACCAATATATAAATTCTCTTTATGAAATTCTTGAATATTTTAATAAAAAAAACTCTCAATAAGTTATGTAGATGAGAATACACATCAGATTAAATTTTATGATTTAATGTAATTTAATATTATATAAGAGAATATTTATACATATAGCAATTGTTTAAATTAGGCTATGTCGATTTAATTTGTAAATGGAAAAGCGTAACAGAAAATAAAAGTAAAAAATTGAAAAGCAGTGATGTAAAATTATTTTTGGGAGCAGAATATACATACTTGTACACAATAAAACTACTTAAATAATGGTCAAAAATTAATTAATAAATTTTGTGACTTAATCAAAAATTAATTACGAAAATAACGATTTATTTTACTGTAGTTTATTAGAGAATCTCCACGATCCCTACCGATAAATTAACTAAAGAATCCTATTTATGCGATCAAATTTTAGCGCAGCTACAAAGCCCTATTTAGTATTATTGCGTTAATTTTTGATCGAATTTTACATATACCATATCTATTGCTAAATTATGGGAACAAATAGATTTAGGTGACAGTATTGAATAGAGTGAAGGGTTCTTTTGGAGTAACCATTCATTAACGTTTCTTCTGTTTACGTGTGGAACAGAAGGAAACAAAGTTGAGGATAGTTTTCGAACAAGAGGATTGGTATCGACAATTTGAACCTTTTTTGCATCGTTTGGTAACGGGAGATAAGAAATGGGTCGTGTACAACAACGTAACAAGAAAAAGACATTGGACTATACCTGAACAAGCTCCATTAACAACTTCGAAAGCCGAAATCCATCAAAAAAAATTTATGCTTCGTGTTTGGTGGGATTGTAAGGGTATTGTGTATTTTGAACTCTTGGAACGTAATCAGAAAATTACAGCAGAACGATATTGTCAGCAATTATCTAAATTGAACATCGCCCTTCAAAAGGATTGACCAGAATTGGTAAACAGAAATGGTTAGTGTTTCATCACGACAAAGCGCGACCACATGTGGCTATGATGACCCAACACAAGCTAAATGAAATGAATTGGGATGTTATCAAGCATCCACCGTATTCTCCAGATCTTGCTCCTTTTATGTTCGTAACACCATACTACATCGTGATCTAAATGTTTCCTTTGTTCAGGACCTGTGCATTTTCCATTTTCAAAAATTTTACTCCCATATATCCTATCGTCTTAATCCACTTGTAAGAGAATTGTCGTGTACTGCTCTCCTCGGGATGTTATCAAGCATCCACCGTATTCTCCAGATCTTACTCCTTCCGATTTTCATTTATTCCGATCACTGCAAAATTTTTTAAATGATAAAAAATTTGATACAAAAGAGCAGGTAAAAACATCGTTTACTACATTTTCCGCATCAAAATCCACGGAATTTTACACTAATGGTACGAGTGGTATTTATAAGTTGATAGAAAGATGGGAGAAGGTTATTAAAACGGATGGAAATTATATAATTGATTAAATAAATAATACAAATCTAAAAAAAAAATGTTTAATTGTATATTTAAAAAACGGCCATAACTTTTGCATACACCCAATACTTTTAATTAAAGGGATCAGATATAATGGAAAATTATAAGTCCATAATTGTTTCTTTGTTATCTATTGTAAGTTTAGAACGTTTGTTTATGTATCGAATAAGTCTATTAAGTTTTAGTTTTTTGAGTCTTAAGGTATGACACTTCTTTTAAGATATATAGTACAATATCTGCAGAACAATGTAATTGATATGATTGGATATACCAGAAGGAACATTTTTGTAATGTGACACAGCCACATCACGAATTTCAGATAACGAAAAATAAGACAACTCCGAACGTAAAAGGGAGTAGAGACAATTTTATGAAGTATTTTTAACCGAAAGAATTGGATTGGTAGAGAATGGGAATCATTGTAGACCCTAGAAGTTTTATCTCGTATTGTATAAAAGTAATTATATCTATTATAAGCTTAGAACGTTTAAATCTACTTTAAGCGTTTATCTAAGAATATTCCTTGGAGCCTACATTTACTGTCTTGTGGTATGGCGCTGTCATTAAAATATAAGTTGGGGCAGAGAGTAATAGTAACATTTAGTTTTGTTTACTTTCATTCTGCACTTAGTCAACCATTTATGTAGAGTATGCATTTGGCTTTCCATAAACTTTAAAAGTCTCTTGGTAAGATTCGATTGAAACCAGGCAGATTCTATCATCTGCATATATGGCGAAGAATGTGTTAGGGTAGATAGCAGCATATGTCCTTGTGGGATACGGGCGAATATTGCAAATATATTTGAGAGTTTGTTAATATCATTTACTTGGCAATATCGTTTGGAAAAAAATGATATTATTACTCAGTAAAAGATAGAAAATAGAATTTTTTTGGGTTTCTAGAGTACGCTGGGGTGTTAAACTTGGTAGAAAACTTAACTACCAAGGCAATATACCAAAGCAATAATTATTTCTTTTTAAAGAGAATGAAATTAATCGACTCAAAGATATTGCTGGATAGTAGAGTTATTAGAGCAGAAGTCGAAGTGATGGTTATGAAATAAATTTGAGAATGCAAGTAGGCAGTTTTTCTGGGCAGAATCTTTCGCATCTATACGGTCGCAATAACGATAAAAGATTTCATTGTAAATTAAGCTCTGGAATAGTCCATTCTCATGCATGAGGCTTAACATTTTTCGGAGGATCCTCCTGTCGAACACCACCAAGAGTTTGCAATAATTTTGCTGAGATACCAAGCTTCCAAAGATTATATTAAAATTGGCAAAATTATTCCGAAGAATACATAAAGAAAACATTATTAATTATTGTTATATGAGTAAGTCCTTAGATGTGTGCGTACATACGGCATCCAACTCTGGAAATGCACCAAATGAAGTAATTTAAATATAACTATTATTTTAATATTATTAAATATATAATAGTTCCAGAGCATATAATTAACGAATATTGTTGATACACCTTGGTAAATTAGAAAGACCAATCTGCAAATTGATAATATAAAGATAACATGAAATATTCAGTTAATATTTCAAATGTTTTTTATTTAATATAAAGTACAATCGATATAATTAAGTACTCAATAAAACGTCATTCAAATGGCCTCCACGACTTCTTTTGCAGGAACGAATTCGATGAACCCAATTTTCGAACACTTTTTCCACTAAATCAAGTCGTATGTCATGAATAGCACGTTCAATATTGACTTCTAAAGCTTGAAGAGAGTCTGGTTTATTGCTAAAGAACAATGACTTCAAATAACCCCACAAGAAATAGTCTGATGGGGTTAAATCTCAACTTCTTGGAGGCCATTCAATGTCACAATTTCTTGAAATAATCGAATTTTCAAACTTTTCTTGCAATAATTCGGTTGTTACACGTGCTGTGTGGCACGTATCACCGTCTTGTTGGAACCAGATGTTGTCAAGATCAACTTCTTCCAATTTCGGGCATAAAAAGTTGATTATCATCGAACTATACCGCTCTCCATTGACAGTAACGGTGTTACCAGCTTCATTTCAAAAGAAGTACGGACCGATGATTCCACCAGACCAAAAACCAGAATCGACAGTTTTGTTTATTAACCGCACCACTCAGATGAAAGTGACCCAACGAAAAGTTGCAATTGTAGAACGATTATTTTGATAATAAAATTGAATAATTTGTAAACGTTGTTCTTCCGTATACCTCTCCATGATAGAATTGTAAACATTACTAAATATAATGAAAAAAATATTATAAATCATGACATATTACAAATGGCCGAAACGTATCTTAGAAATCATATCACTGTTATTGGAAAACCCTATATTATTGATATGATAACAACAACAATAACACCAATAATATGATATAATAAGATTGCAATAATTTTTGCAATAATACCAAATAATATGATATAATAAGATTGCAATAAATGACATTAATTTTATTTTATTTCAAAGGATAGATAAGGAGCAATCATACCATTTATTTAAGCACCAATAAATAAAACACAATAGGTTAATTCCCCAAATTTCAAAAATTGTCTGTAGTACCTTAGGAATTACGATTTCTGCTATTGTACAATACCTCACATCATTTTTTACTCAAAATAATCCAAGAAAGCAGCCTTAGAAATAGTCAAATTAAACAACATAATAACTTGCATAATATTTATAGATTCAGAAAATGCTTTCGTTTAAGAAGAAAGTGATGATGCCTCCATAATTTCCATCGCTGTTACTATGCATACAAAAAGTATCGCGAATTTTGTGTTTTTTCAAAATTATTTATTTATTCATGAATATCTATTTTGCCCCTTCAAAGTAATCCCTACCAGATATTATACACTTGTGCCAACGTTTTTCCCTATCCCGATGCACTTCAAAAATTCATTTTTTGTAATCTTGTTCAGCTCCCCCTTCGATGCCCTCTTTTTCTCCTCAATCGTAGCGTAGCGTCGTCCTTTCATGGAGTTTTTCAGTTTCGGCAACAAGAAAAAGTCACAGGGGGCCAGATCTAAGGAATACGGTGGCTGCGTCATTATTAGTGTATTATTTTGGCCAAAAATTCGCACACAAGCAACGATGTATGAGCAGGGGCGTTGTCATGGTGCAAAATCCAATTCTCGTTCTTCCACAAATCCGGGAGTTTCTACCGAATTGCTTCCCGCAACTTGCTCATAACTTGCAGGTTATATTCCTTATTGACCGTTCTACCCTGTGGCAAGAACTCATGATGCACTACGGCCTTGTAATCGAAGAAAACTGTTCGACCGAACTTCCATTGGGATGATTGAGATTTGGTTTCCACATCATAACGATAGACCCATGATTCGTCACCAGCTATGACCCTCTGGAGCAAATTTGGGTCGTCGCGGACAGAGTCCAACAGCTCCTTAGCAATGTTAATGCGACGTTGTTTTTGGTCGAAATTGAGCAATTTTGGTACGAATTTCGCGGCGACCCGTCTCACGGACAAACCATTGGTAAAAATCGAATGGCACGAGCCAAACGATATGCTTAAGTCCACAGCAAATTCTCTAACAGTGATTCGGTCCAAGGTAGCTTCACCATATGCCACAGTCAACATTCGGAATGCGTCCGCGCAATTAATTTTGTTTCTCACACAAAATTTGATACAGATTCTTTGATTCATTTTTTGGAATGGGCAAAAATCGAAGACGAGCCAAAACACGTGCAAGCAAAGCAGCTGTCAAAATTTAACTGAACATTCAAAATGGATTGTCGGCATAAGAGACATGAGTACCAACATAACGCCACAAAAAATCGAAAACTGAATAAACGTAACCCGCGAAAATTCTAAATTCACGATACTTGTTGAACAGACCTCGTATACTAACTCTATTAGCAATAGTATTATATTACTGATGTTTGTAAAATTTTCTTTAATTTTCAAAATTTTTCAAAATTACATTACAAAATTATATTATGCTTAATAACAATAATTTAACAAATGTTGAATTTTGTACAATTTATTTTAGAACGAAAAGCATAACTATCTATTTCCATAATGATCGCTGAGATTGAAATAAGTCCGTGGACCTTTAGTTTTATTTTCAAACTGCCCCTCAGCAATTACATTAAAAGCTATACATGAAAAAAGAATCAATGGTTCTAGCAGATATAGAAAATCAAGCACAGATCTATCAGTTTATTACGATTTTTTATTAGAATTACTGAATGGATTAGTGGTTTAAGAATTCTTCTCAGTTATTTATTTCGATGGAAGACAAAACATGCTTAGAGAAAACATAGAAATGTGAAACGAGTGAGAGCTCTTCTGAATACAGACAGTACATTAACATTGAGGCAGATGACTAGTTAGTTAAATTTACGTTCTTCATTAGATTTTCACTAAATATTGGGTATGAAAAAGGTGTGGGCCGAGTTACTCGTAGTGCCGAAACACCTCCTACGATTGAACTGTCACATGTCATCTCCAACAACAAGTTGTTGTTAGAAAGATGAATTTCTCTTGTTAGTTCTCCTCGATCAAGAAATCATTTGAAAGAATATCATCTTTCTACTATCGATAACATGCGAAGGAATTTAACCGACGAACTAAAGGCATTATCATTTCAAACCTTCTAGCACAAATAAAATTGGAGAAATAACATGGACCTATAAAAATTAAATATAATTATTACAAAGAAAAATCAGGCTGCTATACAACATATGTATTTCCAATCTTAATTATTTATTTAAGACATTAATTTTCTAGTATGCTGAGAACTTTTAAAGTTTCTTCATATCATGAAAATGAATTAAAGTACTCATTTTACGATTATATGTACATATATGTAACGGTTAACACAAATAATTTATTTTTACTTTTCCAAATTATTTGCCAATTATATTTTTCAAACACACTATATTTTTAGCTTTCCAATTTCGCAGATTTAATTGACTCCTTTTATATGCCATACTCAGTATTTTAAATATTTATGCGAAGCCATTTATTCGAAATATTTCTTTTCTTGATTGTTATGTAAATATAATTGAAAAATTTTGTAATTTTTTTTTTAATATTTGCAGCAAATAATTGAAATTCAAAAAGGCAGAAGGATATAAAGAAAATATTTTGGAACAATAAAAATAAAATTAAAATATTTTGAACTAAAAGAATATTGTTTATTCTTAAAAGCAAACCGAGAATTTCAACAAGTCGCTTCAATACAAATACGACAGTTGATACGAAATCGAATAAATATTTTTTTAAATGACTTGGCAATAAAAGATATTAAACTTTAATTTTAAATGACCAATTATTATTTAAGTTATGACTCATAAAAGACCTAAAACAGAGTTCAAAATTATGAAGTTAGGAACCGACATTTTATTTATGATTAGCTACATTTAAAGGGGTAGTCAGTTGTCAGTTGAGCTAGCAAATTATACCATATTCTTCAATTACATAAGGTACTAAATTAATTTACATTTCGGTTAATAGACTGTTTTTTATAGAGTCTGAAAATTTTTATTAAATTTTTTGATTATTATTTAATTTGGATCAGAAAATACAAAATTTTAATATGTACAAAAAAAAGTAAATATTCGGTTGATTGAATCTGTAAGGATAAAGAGACATTATTTGTGTTCGTTATTTTATGGAAATGTCATATAATAACGAGTTAGTACGTATATGTTTCATAATTTTTTTATAACAAAAGAAGTTTGGGTTGCTTAGGATATACTTCAACTAAATAACATTCTTTAAAAAATATATGCTATTGTAAGGAATTTCCTTTTAGTTGGCTAATTTTAGTATGCTATACTGGTAAGATTATTCAAGCTAATATCCTTCGGTTACAGGATGAATACATTATCGTTTAGGGAACATATGCTCTAAGTAGTAGATGCGCTTAACTTACCCTTCTTGAATTCAAATTCGTAATTTCTTCCAAAGCTTTGCACATCATCACTAAACGTTTGAAACGGTGTCTTCGGAAAATTCTAAAATACAAAAGGGAATATTTTGAATAAATGGCTTCACAAAAATAATAAGAACGTCATACCGTGGAATCGATTATGTTATATATATGCAAATAGTAGAGGGAGTAATACTATCGCGTTTTATGATATGTCAATTCGATGAGTTTTAAATAAAGCAATAATTTTTTGTTACTTGATTTTGCAAATTGCTGAATTTTATTAACATTCCAATAGTTAAAAAATTAAGTTGTTTTATGCTTAGAAATACTTTTTACAGAAAGTATTTTAAAAATAAACAATTAAAGATTCTTAAATTTTCTGGTAAAATGAAAATGTTTGTATTAATTTGTAAATTATATATTTTCGTTATTTTTTGTGACTGCATGCATAGAATTTATTTGTTTAATTTTTATTATATTTTCGGAAATATTTTACTTATTTTACAATAAAAATTTTATAATTTCTGTTTTGAAGAAGAGAAGAACCTCTATGCACCCCTGCTTCAAGAAGCGAATTTAGGATTCAATCTATTCGAATCAAGTACTTTCTGTTGATTTTTTATAGCAATCACAAGCATTCAGTTTATTGCCTTTTTTATATACTTTTTTTTTTTTTTTTTTTTACAATTTTATTAAATAAATTTGAGTTTTCAATTATAGTCAGTTAAATTAAAAATGCCTAATTTTCGTAAAAAATTCTTTGGAAATAATATTTGTTGTAGATCATATAGTCTACCGGATGATGGATATTCTATACATTTAGCCCTAAATTTAGTATATTTTAAAAAGGATAACAGAAACGGGCTCTACTAAAACTAAAACGACCTAAAGCCGCTAAAAGAACTGGTAAAATGGAAGATGACATCGGTCCTACAAGTAGAAAAAATAGTACAATAGTTTAAGTAGGGATTTAATAGAGCTCGGTTATATCCTATAAACGTTTATAATTCAAAATGCTAGTTTAGGAAAACTGTTCTGTTGGAAAAAGTAGGAGAATATAGATATTTATTTTAGAAATAAGAAGAAAAGGTTGGAATGGTCAAAGCATCATCAACATTAATCTCTATATCCATATTATAAGTTGCTTTGAATTTCAATTAGAATTTGTAAAGATATTTTTTAAATTTTATAATGCAAAATGTTTTATTATAAATTATCTAAAATATACAATTATGTTCTACTTCTATAGATATATAATTAGATATTCAATTCAATTTCTCTAATAATGAATAGTTAGAACCGTATTTAATTACGAGTAGACTATTTCAACATTATTTAATTTAAAGAAGTTATTTGAATATTCGTAATAAAATATTTATTTTATAAAAAGTAATTCTAAACATAATATAAAAATTCAAATAAGGAAATATAAAATATATATATATACTATACAAAGTATTTAAAAAAATTTACTACCTTTTTATTACTAATTTAAAAAATATGGTTTTTTTTTGCATAAATGTTTTACAAGGTTTTTAATCATTTCTATAATTTTTTTATATAAATTATTATATTGAAAACATGATAAAATTATTGTGAGCTAAAAATATGAAAAACGATTGTGTGGCCAAAGTTTTCATCATGTAAAACCATCAATGTAGTCATCAATGTTCCATACATATAATATTAAATCTTTTCTCTATAATATAAAATTAGGACATTTGTGCGCAAATTTATTAGTTAAATTCTCAGGTATTTTCGCCTGATTCATTCTTTATAATTTATTTTATATTGAGGTGTTTGGTAAGCAATTGAATATATATACTTATACAGACTTTTGATTGAAAATGTCTTTTTAACTTTAGCAGTAATTTTGCGATACTTAAATTTTACGATAACAACAAGAAATATATAAAAACAAATTACATCTTTAGAAACCGCAATTGTTATCTATGTCTGCTTCTATTTCATTTTAAATGTTATCTATAAGCTTAAAATACCATATAATCTTCCTGTAGAATAGACTGAGTTATAAATAATAAAAATCTTATTCGTTATATACGTAGTACTCATTTTTTTGCACATAGAGACATACAAAACAAAATTTATTCTACTAAAGTCGAAATAAAACTGAATAGTCTCTTACCTATGCGCCTTCCCCTAAGTCATTCATTCCATTAAATGCCTCGGGACTACGTTCTGATTATCTTCAACATACTCAAACAACTATCGAAAAGGATAATAGCCTTCGTTGCTAAATTATACAATTCAATTTCCCAAATAACATAATTACCAATCCTCTGGAAATTTGCAATGATAAAAATGATCTTGAGACCAACAAACTAATAAACTACCTAATTTCCTGCAGAATAATAAGTGTCCTTCCGTTCTTAACAAAAATTTTCGAAATCATATTCCCACGCTATATTGAATCTTAAAACTTAATGTCCAACAAAGTCTTTTTGTCGTATCCTCTACCCAGCAAAGTATTCGGGTCAATTTATTCCATCCTCACCAGAAAAAAGGGCATTTATTGATAGTAGCCAAGATTATGATCGATTTTGGCTACCAGATTTGCTCTATAAACTCAATAGGACCCTTTCTTTTATATGCACATATATTCTAATGCTATGATCATTTCTTACAAACCGATATTTTCCAGTAAATTAAACTAGTAAACTTTCTCCCACTTTCTACAACATATTACATCCAATATTCAAATCTATTTAATAAGATGCAAGGATTATGACCCCAGCCTGCTTTAATATTTCTTGAAACCAAATAGATTATAAACTCAATTTTATTAAATAGAGTATAAACGTTTATACTCACTTTTACTTTCTGCCGTAAACTGTGCCGTACTATATGCCTTAACGAGATACTAAATTTTGATATTTAAAACTGTACGTAGACAAATACTAGTGATGAAATCCATACTTCAGACTTCAAAAACTAGAACTAAGTAGACTATATCGACAAATAGTTATATATATAGACGACAAACGTTCTAAACTTACAATACAAAAAGCAAAACATTTTTGTGGGGTTTCTACCACGCCTTCTAATTTAGTCATATTTAATTATTTTATGGTAGTCTGATTGATCGTGATTTAAAAGTTCTCTATGTCTGTAATGTGGCTTAATATTTAATTTACTTTCTTCGAGACACCCATTAACAACTTCAACGTCACTGATCCTATGGCTTGGGAAAATACTAAAGGCACTATTAGACGATCAGCAAAATTGGCAAATGTCAGCAACATGACGTCGCGAAAAAATTGGCAGGTGGCTGACTAACGATCTGATGTTTGCTTAGCTGACTCTGTAGCAAAAAATTGGCCCAAAGTCATCAGCTATAGTCTGTCAATCTTTGCCATACTGTCTATTGATGGCTGACGCAAAAACAAAACTATTAGATGGTCATCGTACATTAACAAATTATATGCCTATCAAACGGTCTGCCAGTAGACAAACAACATGCTTTCTAGTGAGAGAATATGGTTGGTTACTCATAGACTTTTCTCGGTAATAACCACCATTGTTTCTTTATAATAATTTTCATTATATTCAGTTTAGATTTTTTCCATGATATTATGACAAAGGTGGCTGACATGAGACAGTGGCTAGTGAACCCAAATATGTCTGACATCAGCCAAATATCGGAATCTTACTAATACGATTAGCCAAAATAAGATTTTGTATAATAATATTACAAAAAATTACCCATTTTTTTATAATATCATATAATAAAATATTATTCGACTTGAAAATTTATTTAAAATTATATGTTCTTATTATTTAATCTATTAATACAGTAAAAATATTTAAAGCCAAAATTACAAGTGCTGAGTAAAACAACTCCGGATATATTTGATAACGCAAAGTGAGAGATTTTTATAATCTATTTGAATTAAATTGAAATATATTTAATACTCGTAAATTGTTCAATCAAAAACAACAACTACACATGCGTTCATATAGGAATCAAATGAGGATAACTTCCTTAAAAATGAAGACAGCTTACACAAATTCTCTCTGTCAAATAAGAACAAAAAAACATGACAAATTTACTTTTCGCCCTCTATTAAGTGATGTTGTATTCTTAATATAGTAACATTCAGTTAACAATATAGTATATACTCGTAGATTAAATACACAGCTTCTTCGCTCTTCTGTTAGAATCGATGACTTTAAGATATTCTGTAGACCTTTTTCCGTACGAACAATATTGTATTTCAATTTTGCCTTTTCAACTTTTGTCTTAATTTATTTTCAACATTAACATATACTTTTATAAAATTATTCCTCCATAGAATAAAGGGAATATTATGCTGAAATAGTATAGTTAATATAGAAAAGAGAAACAATATTAAAATGCCATTTTTTCCAGTTTTTTTTTTGTTGCCTCAAGGTTTTGTTGCTTTGTTTTCTTTATTTGTGTTGTCATTGTTGAATGTACTGGTACTATTTAATGTCCTGCCTTTCCATTTAGGTAGCTTTTGTACTGATTCATGATATTCTTCGATGTCACTTATTCGTATATCTATTTCCGTGGGGATCTGTTAAAAGCTCAGACTTTTCTCCGCACAAAGAAGTTAATGATATCATCCACAGGCTTCTCAAGTACTTTCTGTTATTGATTTTCTTACCAGATTGTCTCTGACAAACGATCCACAATATAGACTTACGTAGTTGTAGTTAACTTTTTTTTTTGGTATTTTTTTCGTAGTTATTTTTTCTTTTAAGAAACCATTTTCATATGTTCTTAGTATATTTTTCTATAGAATCAAAAGTTTTATTCAAATAGAAGTGCCTTTTCCTTAATCTTATACACTGATATACTCGTACATTCAGGTTTTATACAATATATTTTCGGATATTTCTTATTCACATACTTCAGAGACTTATAATATTTGATTGATCGATTATTTTCAACAATTATGAAAAAAATATTCTCTGCTTTGTATTAATAGAATTTGTTTAAATTTATTCTACAAATTACGGAATTTATTTTATGAATATTTTAGATATGATAGATGGATACATGCTTTTTTCATAAACATTGTTTGTGAAAGATTCAACATTTTCGGGATATTTTCTCAAAAGATGGAATAATTGTTTCTATATTCAAATCAAAAAAAAATAATAATATAATAATTTGAAACTCAACATAGACTTTTTTTTAATATTATGAAAATGAATAAAACAAATTATCACTATTAAATTTTTTAAATTATATCTTTTTTCAAATATCCAATCCATGGGCCATAAATTTGTGAGTACTATCTTGTTAATATATCATGTCTGCATATTTTAAATATCTTTATAAATAAAAGAAGATGTTATTTAAAAAAATGAAAATTAGTTTTTATTCAATCAAATGAAAATTAACATTGATTGTCTATAATTGAAATTTATATTAACCTATTAATAAATTCTATCGACATTTAATTAATTATTAAAAATTAATTAAAGGACATATGAAAAATTAAGTTGTGACTTTTTAATTGATAACAGATCAATTTAATTTTTCTTTTAAAAAAATGAATTGCAATACCAATTTTGCTAGTTGAATAAATTAGCTTTAGGACTATACTAAAATATCTGGACTATACTTTAATAATCAGTTAACCTGAGAATGACACTAGCGACTAAAAAGACTGGTACTTAAGCGATGATACAAGCAATTACTAACAAAATTAGACGGTATATGTAAGCTATCAATAAATAGTAAACTGATAACTTATAACATAGTACTTAAACCTATATGGACTAACGGCCTTGAACTTTGTGGTTTAACCAAGCTTATCAACTTTCATCGAATCGAGTCCTGATAGTTAGCAGTCCTTCGTAAAATTGTCAATGCTCGTTTCTATATTCGTAGAAACATGATCTCTCATTACTTATATCATCCTTTTGTGCGTGTTCTATAAAATCCTGCCTGTTTATCCGTTCATCTTAATAATTTTATAAAAGAACTATCAATTGCTATTTGGAGAAATCTATTTCTTTAAATAACAATTGATAACTATGTTATAGTTATAAATAACAAATAAAATAAAATTAGAAAGTTATGTCTGATAACTACGTTTCAAATGGATTGTACCTCCATCGACAAGAACTAGACATTTTCCTACATGACAGACGCATCGACATTGTTCTATTAACTAAGACGCACTTTACATCCAGGTCATACTTTACGATACGAGACTACGAAATATACAGAACTGATCACCCTGAAAATACGGCGCTTGGTAGAACAGCTGGTCTTATAAGAAAATACATTAAACATTGCATTCACTACCATGTCTCCTCCGAATCTCTGCAATCCACAGTTGTTACTATTGCAATCCACAGTTGTTACTGTCCTCCTAACAAAACCATAAGTGGTTCCGATTTTTTATCCTTCTAACACTCACGTGGAGCCTCGTTCCTTGCGAGTGGTGATTAAAATGCTAAATACCCTCAATGGAGTTGCCGCGTTGCTAACCCTCGAGGAAGTATTCTTCAAGAAGCTCCATCCCATACATCATAACAAGTAACTTCCCCTCCAAATCCAACACACTGGCCAACTTCTAGTGCAAAACGACCTGATATCCTCGATTACTTCATTAGCAGTCCTTCAATTACCATGAAATCTAGTATTGAAAGTCTTTCCAATTTAAACTCTAATCCTAGTCCTATTCTCTTAACCCTTTATTCTAAGCCAATTTTAAAGACTCTTCATCCTAGGCTCATCATAATTGGCAAAATAGACTGGAGCATATTTAAAAACAAATTAGACCAACAGATTGACTTGAAACGAATGTTAAAAACAGCAAACGACATTAATGATGCTGTAAATGACCTCACTATATATATATAACATGAAGTCCCAACTGCTCATATCTCATACAATACGACACAATCACAAAAACAAAATTTACCAACTAAAATACGTACATTAATTAACGAAAAAAGAAAAATGAGAACGCAATGGCAACGACTACAACGTGAACTAAATATGGAATAATTAGAAAGTACTATAATGAACGGAATGAAATTTTATGCAAAATCGCTCGGTGATATAATTCTTTATAGCAAGCCACTAGACGAATATTCTCGTACAGAAAAACATTACACCCAATGAAACAAAATGACGGTAACTGGGCAAAAACAGATAAAGGGAAAGCTGAAGTATTTGGTAAACATTTGGTAAATACTTTTGCTCCACATGATGATATAGAAGACAAATAACATACTAACAAAATCATTGAAGAACTAATGTGTCCAGTTCCAATGAGTCTTCGTACCAAAAATTTCAAGCCCTCGGAAATTAAATCTACTATTCTGCGCCTTTATGATCTAATAACAGTTCGTTTTCTGAAGCAAATTTCCCGAAAAGCTTTAGTTTTAATCACATATATTTTTAATGCTTGGTAAGATTTGTGTAAAACTCCTACTAAAAAGACTCTACTTAGTCCTAGTTAAAGAAAAAATTATTCCTGATCACCAATTTGGCTTCCGATCTGAAAACTCCACTATCCAGCAATGCCATCGCATTGTTGATCATATTGCAACCTCTCTTGAGAGAAAAGAGTATTGCCCAGGAATATTTTTAGATATCTCCCAAGCTTTTGATCGTGTGTGGCATCCTTAACTCCTTTGGAAACTCGAAAGCTTTATTCCTTCAACATACTATCTTATCATAAATTCATATCTCTCCCAAGGTCATTTCCAAGTTGCAATTAACTCGGAATCCTCGGAAATATATCCCATTCTAGCCGGAGTCTCACAAGATAGTATACTTGATCCCATTTTATAAAATATTTATACCAGTAACATCCAATCTGATCCTAATACTACCATTGCTACTTATGCAGATGATGCGGCCATACTTGCTACCCATACAAATCCTGACATAGCAGCTTCCAATAATTTACAATCCCATATACACAACCTTCAATCCTGGTTTAAGTGATGGAGAGTGAGAGTAAATAAACAGAAGAGTGCTAACAATACTTTCACAATTTGTCAAGGAAAACCCAGCTCTTTATACCTTATTAGCAAAATGATACCGCAATATAATAAAGTACGTTATTTGGGACTTTACTTGGACAAGAGATAAACATGGAACCCACATAATAGACTAAAAAGATTTGAAGCTAACAAACGTTACCTGCAACTTCTTAGACTACTGGACAAACACTCGAAACTAACAATCAAAATTAAGCTTCTAATCTGCAATACACATATAAAACCTATTTGGACATATGGAATTGAACCTATTTTGAAACGTTTC
Organism: Atherix ibis; assembly: GCA_958298945.1. Taxonomy (NCBI): domain Eukaryota; kingdom Metazoa; phylum Arthropoda; class Insecta; order Diptera; family Athericidae; genus Atherix; species Atherix ibis. Next base: position 60,659,317 of record OY282607.1, on the reverse strand, counting down.
AATTCCTATCGCGTCCTAGCCTTACAATCCAAGATCCTCCGTTAAATTGTTGATGTCCCCTTTTATGTTCGTAACACTGAATACATCGTGATCTAAATGTTCCCTTTGTTCAGTAGCTGTGCATTTTCCGCTATCAAAAATTTCACTCCCGTTTACCTTATCAACATAATCCACTTGTGAGAGAATTGTCTTTTACTGTCATCCCCGGAAACACTAATCAGAGACTTAAGAGACAATGGCCTGGAGATTTTTTAGTTGAATCTAACTTCCGTTAGTTGGAGAAACGCCGATGGGTGTTTATTCCCACTTCATTATGCACAAGATTTCAAATTAAAATGTTATGTAAATCTGCTTGTTGCAATAAAATTGTAGTTGTAGATAAAAATAAAAAATAAAAAATAAAAATAACTACGTTTAGCTTAGATATTAAATTTTATACAAGTTTATATATATTTCACTTCGGATTTCTTAAAGTTGATCAGAAAAATTGGTACTGATGAACAAGAAGTGTACTTAACTTCATAATGAAAAACGTTATACTGCATATTAATAATGCGGCTATAGAGGCGGTCACTACAAAAAGGAGTCATAGTATAATCATACTATGACTCTATATAAGCATTTCTTTAAAAATGCTGTTGAGGTACCGATGCTTTACAATATCTTTCCTACAATATGATTTCCCATAGAACTACTATCAGGTACTACTTTATGGGGAATAGACTGACATTAAGCTTGGCGCAGCTTCTTCATTATTCGGGATGCGTATTCAGCTGCAGCACCCCAATATTCCCGCGATATTATCATTTGTGTGATGATGCGCGGTGGGACAGCTGTTCACCGATTATTTTCGTCAATTCCTTCCTTTATCAATTGATGTTCCGCATTCTCGATTATGGGCTGAGAATTAGGGCATGTCGTATTAACTTCCACCTAGAATATGCACTGAAGCACCAATGTCCTGTCAGTGGTCCACTTCTACAATACATGGTCTCTTCCGTTTCATGTGGCTACGTTTAGAATGAGATCGTGCCTCCATCTCCAGTGTTGCTGCAATATCGACACTGTCCCATTTCTTACCCCTGCTAACGGTGAACGGATGGATAAAATTTCCCTACCGTCGTCGATTATATGTTCTGTTTCTTTTATCCGCCATAATTTAGAAAATAGATAGTCGTATCATTTGTATAGCTATCTGTGAGCGAGATAAGTTGTTCTTTTTTACGAACTAGTACGAAGAGGTTTAATACGAAAGCTTTTTATTCAATGGATCTTATTAGAACGGAAAATCTCCAAAACTTTTTTTAAACTAATTTAAGAAAAAAATATCGAAATAGCGGTATGAAAAATTATAGCAGCTTTTCAAATAGTATAAGCTGATATTTAATTTAGTATAATTAATAAAACCTGATTTATCTTAATAAGTAAAAAAAAAAGTTTAAAACAAGGTTTTTCTTTGCTTTATTTTTCACTAAATTTTTAATATTTGAGTGATTAAAATTATATCAATCGTAATATCACGAATAATCGAAAATATGGTAGTTTTTTTAAGAAAGTTAATAAAGAAATAATCTATCCCGTTAAATTGCAATATATATTATTGGTTTTTGATCACTTTTATATTGACGTTCTTCTAAATGATTTATATTTGCTTATTTTTGTTTTATATATTATCACCTATACACTAGATATCTATAACTATAACTACTAAAAGTAACAAGTTGATTTATTGTTTAAAATTACTTAACAATCACATGGAACATGAAAGAAGACACTTCGCTGCTTCTCCAAACTCTGAATCTTATGGCCATTGCCGTTTGAAGAGGTGGTCGATAATTTTCTTACTGAATGATAGGATAAACGAGCATGATTGCAGGGATGCAATTAATGCGATTAGGAACGTCGTAAAGAGTATGCACGGGTTTTGATTGCAGGGATTAAATACGAAGGTAGGCGCAATGAGGAAGAACCTTAACTAAAAGTAAATTATTCTATTGTCGACATATATTATTATTTATTTTTATTTATCTATTTATTTTCGTTTCACTACAGTAAATTATACGAACTTTTAGAATAATACATTGGAAATTATTCGAAAATTAGATACAAATAAAAATATGCATAAAAATGATATAAGATAAAACAATTCAAATAAGTTAGTTTCAAATAAAATTATGACTTGAAAATTTAAGATAACTACTGGCAAATACTTTAAGGAAAATGTAACAAAATATTCATTTTTATTTTATGTTTAATGTATTTTTTTGTTGTTTTTAAAATTTAAGACGTATTTCTATTTATAAAAAAAAATATTTTATTAGAGTAATTATATAATTACACTACATAAACAAATTTATCTTTTTATGATAAAAATATTCATTCATTTATTTTATATAAAATTTTGCTTTACGAACTTATAAAGTATATTTCATATAAAAAATATGATTCCTTCAAAATAAATAACTAAAACTAAAGGCAGTAACAATTTAAAAACAAACAAATAATTTTCGTTTACTTTTTATCTACTATGAATTAAAAGAAAAGTAACATCTTTATGACATACCTTCAAACAATATACTTGTGTGTATGCGTCCGAGAATGTCGATGTCCACGAATTTATTTTCCTCGATAATTTGCATTAAACTTATGAACTATGCAGTTCTAAAAATTTTAAAATTCACCGTAACCAGTGATTTTGTGGTGCCAATTGATCATCTGACTGATATTTTGCTGGAATTTATAAAGGGCTTTCAAATAAGAGTGATATGATTTCTTTAAAAAAAATACTTCTTTTGCAGGAACGAATTCGATGAACCCAATTTCCGAGCACTTTTTCCACTAAATCAAGTCTTATGTCATGAATAGCACGCTCAATATTGACTTCTAAAGCTTGAAGAGAGTCTGGTTTATTGCAAAAGAGCAATGACTTCAAATAAACCCATAATAAATAGTCTAATGGTGTTAAATCACAACTTCTTGGAGGCCATTTAATGTCACAATTTCTTGAAATAATCGAATCTCCAAACTTTTCTCGAATAAATTCGGTTGTTACACGTGCCGTGTCGATTCCAAGACGTGTTACACCAATGGCTTCAGTTCTTTAGTGATAACAATTTTATACGGAAGCAAGCCCAAATCCTTTCTCAAAATCCGCCAAGTTGTGGTTTGAGACAGTCCCAATTCTTGAGAACGTCTTGGAATCGACAAATTGCGGTCTTCAGCAAACTTGCCTGAACGGCAGTAATGTTTTCATTTCTTCGAGAGGTTCTTTATCTTATTGGCACTTGAACATTATGTAAAAAAAATGTATGTTCGAAATTTTTAACAATTCGATGAATAGCAAGCACAGTTAGACGATTATAAAATGGCAAACGCGCACGAAAAGTTGCAATTGGAGAACGATTATTTTGATAATAAAATTGAATAATTTGTAAACGTTATTCTTGCGTATATCTCTTCATGATGAAATTGTAAACATTACTTAATATAATGAAAAAAAATGACAGATCATGACATATTACAAATGGCCGGAACGTCACTTAGAAATCATATCACTCTTATTGAAAAACCCTATACCTGGCGGCCGCTTACCGTGTTTGAATTATTTCTTGCGGTTGAAGGTTAACGGTTGTAGCTGATTTGTTCGATGTTCGTTGTTCGTTGTTCATTGTTCGATGTTTGATGCTGAATCACGTCGGGGTTATCAATTATAAGTTAATTATCCAACTCGACTTCGATTTACTTTATTTTATTAACTCCTGAAAAGGTCTCGCCTATCGACGGATTGATCCCTGTCAAAGTTTTTAAAATCTTCAACAACGAGAACGAGTAACGATATAATCGTCAATTAAGCCTAGTTGCTAATTTTTCGTCCTCGACATAGTACTGCCAAATATGTCAGATGCCGGTCCATTATTATTTGTTGATGGTTGAAATTGAAGCAGTGAGTGAACACGAACGCTTCGATTTTCTCAAAAACTAAGGATCATATTGTATATTGCAATTATTTTTAATCTGCTGTATTAAGCAAAAATATTTAGTTATCGTTTGTAGTTCTTGTCGGAATTGTATTTGGCGTTTAAGGATTAGTGTCTCAAAAACTTTAGCTACAATTATGAACGTTTGTTAAGCTAATCAGGTTTGGGATGATATTGATGGTTGGAAATTTCTAGAGTGAGGGAAAGTATGAATAGCGGATAATGCTATTATAAATGTATGTGATAATAATGAGTTATTTTTTTGAAAATTATCCTAAAAAGTAAAATATTATATTAGAGTTTTAACCTTTGCATAATAAACTTATTGGTAGCGGATTGATAAGTCAGTTTTTTATTTTTTCGGAGTGTCCTTTATCTTTAATGGAGTACCCTCCATAACCTAATTATTTACCAATATAAATTGCATATATTTAATTAAATATTATATTTTTATTTAATTAATAACTTATAAAATTTTACCCAACAAACCGTATAAAATTATTTTTAAAATAAACGGTATTCGAAACTTTTTATTTTGGAATTCTGTAATATTTGAAGATACTATCTGTAAATGTTACTATAGATTTGAATACGGTATTATCAATTTAAATTCTATGAAATAACTTAATTGAATTTCAAAAATTTATTTTTTCATTTAAAATTTGTATATGTATGTGTGTTATTAGTCCATCATAGTTTTTGATAATTATTTGTGTTTTTGAAAAAACAGTTTGAAATAGTCAAAAGAGAAAATGTTTAACTTTTTATAAAACAAATGAGATAACTTTTATAAAAGTAATAAAAGAAATACTCGTAATAGAAACCACTTTAAAAAAACTGTTCAAAATTTTTTAAACCACATAAGCAACATATTTTAAATAGTTTAGAGTTGTTGTTTACAAAAAATTTACACTTGCTAATACAAACTAAATTGTGTTAAAAATATCGAAAATATTTTCAGTCTATATATAAATTTTAAGTAACAAGAAATCTTATAAGAAAAAATTAAAAAGGCAAGATATGAATAAAAAATTCAAATACAAATATAAAAGTAAGTAGAAGTCGCTTGTGGCAAGCATCGGCTTATAAGATAAAAAGTAAATTGTAAGAAAAAACATTTCAACAATAAAGTACCATACAATATATTAAACCAGCCTTAGAAGGTAATTAGGATATTTATTTTCATTTTATAACAAATAATATTGTATTAAAAAGTGAAGTAATTTTAAAAGCATATTTTTTTTGAATAAGTAATTAAGCGAAATATGATAATATATTTAAAATTATTCTTTAAGTCGTACTTCTTTTAATTAAAAATACGTTTGTTTGTGCAATAGTGCTGACAAATTTAAAATGCAAACAAATTCGATTTTAATTGAGAAATCAATATTGGTATATAAAGTTAATATTTACTAATACCATATATAACTAAATTGAATAATTGTAAGTAATATTTCAATACGAGTATGCATATGTCAATTAAAATATTTATAGGAAAAGAAGACAACTGAAAAGCAATTTTCTGCTTTATTTTGCCAATAATTAATTTAATATGGTTTTTTTTGACAAATATTCAATAAACTTTATTTATTATAAGTGAATTATGAACTCGTACATAGGGAATATTATTAAATAACATGGGCACTTAATATATGTGTATCGTTCAAATTGCAAAATTCATATTGTGGAATTTTATTGACGCAAAATTCTGGTTTATTAAATATTTTTTTAAATATACATATTTTAATATGTTTATTGATTTTATCAAAAGAAAAAAGATTTTTATAGAACTTTTGTAAGGAGCAGAATTTAAGATATATAGAATATGTGTGATTGACTTTATATTTAGTCTTTATACTTCTTATTAACATCGATATTTACAGTATGCATAATCGGCCATATAATTTATCTAGGTTATTAATTAGATATTTAAATATATACTTTTAAAAAGTACCAATCATATACATTTTACATTAAAAAATATGTCTATATTATTTTTTTAACATTTATCACTAAACGGATTTTCAAGCTCTACGCATTGTTTCAAGTAATTTTCTACTTTTTGTGAATACACTTTTTCAAAAAAATTTATCAGAATATCCTGTTAGCCTATTGCCATATTCGTGCCTGTATTTCGATCTATTGTTATTCCATACACATTTAGTAGAAAAAAGTATAGTAAATGTGGAGACTATAAACAATACCGAAAAATGTGCTCAGGACAAAGCGGTTTTTCAAAATTGTATTTTCGAAAAACTAGTTTATATTCAACATATTCTTTTAAGCTTTCAACATATTCTTGCGAGTAAACAATCTTTCTCCTCTTAGACCCAAAAATTTAAAATTTTCTCTCGAGGACCTATTCCTACTGTTACAATGAATAATGCTGATGATCTATCGACCATTTCTACCCTTTCTTAGATTTTCTTACCGCTATTCGCCGTATCAGATCTACATCCCAAAAATGCCATTTCTCTGTACTTACGCTTCCTGGATTTGACCACGGTCTATGCAATTCCCGAATGACTTTTAGAACCAATTTTTCTTATCAAAGGTAACCGTTTTTATTCACAATAGATTATTTTCAATTTTTCTTCTAAAAATTCACATTTTAGAATATTTTATTCAAAATATACCAGATGGACGAGCATTTTCAGCTGCCGTATATCTTTCATCTTATAAAGTACATATGTAATAAATTTCTTGTTTCCAAAAAAAAAAAATTGTGCTACTTTAGGAATTTTCAATCGTGTAATAAATTCTAGTATACAAAAATATAATACAGGTCCAAAATTCATAATTAGACTTTTCGAAAATATACTAAATTCAAAATATTTGTGCTATATGTAAAGATATTATCAATGATAAAAATATATTTCTTTATTGCAAAATGAGTAAAACAGTATCAGAAATATTATAAAAAAATAATTATTATATAATTTAATTGATTAGAATTATTGTCATGTAATCACGAAAAATCTCTAAATATCATACTATTCAAATACCCTCAAGCGGTAATGTATTAATATTTAACTATAAACTTATAATTATAATCAACCCATCAATATTAATAAAAATTTTAAAAAAAAAGTTATTTTGCTTTGAAACTCCAGTTTAAAAATTGTCCTTCATAGCATTACAATATAAATCACTGAAGAAACAAAAATTGTAAACGATATTGTATAGTTAATCGCTAAGAAAACCAAATTTTATATCAAGTAGTTTTAATAGGCAATATGATTTATATTCTGAGTGAAAAATATGAAATTTTAAAAAGTTTTTCATGATCAAATGTCATATAATATTATCATTCGATATTTTCGCCCAAATTTTTCAAGTGCTTATTAATGAAATAATGTGATATCCTTGTGAATGAATAATAATTAAAAATCAATTTTTAAGTAATATTAAACGTATTTCTAAAATAGACAAATAAATATTAACCCTTGTAAAAACTATAGTATTCAAAAAATATCTTGAAAACATTTAAATATATATGGTAATATTATTTAGCAAATATTTCGATAATAACGAATATTTTCCATTAGGAATATTTTATTTTTATATAATTTTTTATATTTAAATTGAATTCTTCAAATATACGATAGTGATAGAAATAAGAAAATAAAAAAATTTATAAATTTTTCATTATACAAAACCATTAAACAGAACTACTAAAATAGAAAAAATGCTAGAAATACTTTCATATTAAAATTATTTTTGTGAGCTCTATTAAAATTTCAATTTCTTTTAAAAACTAAAGAGAATTTAAGAATATTTGAAATAAAGTTTAGCATCTTGTAGAAAAGTATTTTTCAAAATAAAACGGGAAAAATAATGAGAAACAAACAGAACAAAATAACCAGTCACTATTCTACGTAGTAAACTTATTCCAGGCAATTGAGCTTTGAATCTTAAATTAGCGACCGCAGAATAAGGAATCTGCCAAACTCTTATCGTACCATTTTTCGTGGTTCTGAACTCAGCTGGAGAAAATTATTTTGTCGTTATACAAAATTTTGTTAAAATATATCCGACTGTCGTACTAGCGGCACTATTTTCTCTATGCCATTATTATTGTGAATTTAAACAAAGGAAAGGAATGTACTTACGAATGTATAGCAACAACCAGTGTACCAAAAAGGCAGAAAACAATGAAAAAAGTCTTGTTTTAAATCCCTGCAGAACCAAGCAATCGTTTGCTGGTAGAAAGAATCACACCAAAAAAGTGGAATTCCTAAGCTTTAGATATAATAGGAGCCAACAACAAGCTACCCACCCATACCACTTATAAAACACAATACCCTAAAAATCAAACTCCGTTATTGGAGTTAGAGTTTTTGTTTAGCCTGGAACATACCACATAAACGAATTGAATCGAAACTTTTCGAATTTAAATTTTGCCAGAAGGCATTTTAAGGATTTTTACAAAAATTTCATTTAGAAAAAAAAATCTATAAAAATTCAATTTGAAGTTCGTTCTTTAACATTACCGAAGTTATGATTTGTACTGCTATTCTTTTGTCCTTTCGTCCTTGCCAATTATATTATTTTATCTCTTAGTGATATAGTAATTATTTTGTATATTTATGCTGTTTATTTATTTTTTGTTTATTGAATACGTATTCACATGTTTCTCAATATCATGTATGCAATTACATACACGTATATCGTTCTGGTTCTTTCCGTTTACTTTGGTAATACCAGTGCTTGATATTTCGTGCCATGTTTTCATACTCAAACAACTTTAGTATTACTTTTTTTAGTTTATTCAACATAATTTAACTTTTGCGTTTTATGAAAAGTTTATAAACTAAGACAGATATTCTTTTGATTATTTTATAGTTAAGATTTAACTAATTTAAGTAAACATAGTTGGTAAGCTATGATTATTTAGAAGGTATTGACTTTATTATCGTTTCTAAACGCAAAAATCACCTAAACATTAAAGAGAATATTTTAACTTAATAAATTAATGTTCAAAAGAGTTTTTCTTAAATTATCCTTGTTTTTTATGTTTACTACAATACAATCGATTTGTTTATTTTCTCCGTATTTTATTCTATTCTACAAAAAGAATAAAATAAATGTTCATCAAGCTAATTGGAAATTTTTCACTTTTTTATTTGTACTAGAAAACTTCCTTCTGCATTTGCACTTATCTAGCTAAAAATAACTTGGACTTCATTTGTCTATCCTAGTGACAGTTGGACATTTGTAAAACCAATTGCTGATTTATGAATAAGAATCCTCCAGTTAATAATTGTTTCGTAACATTCCTAGAAACATTTAAAAAATGTACTGAGAAAATAAATATGTTTCAAATATTAATTAAAAATTGTAGCATTGTTTGAATAAAATTTTTCATGTTATTGTACTAAATTTGAAATTTTTTATCTATTGACTTAATATAAAATTTTAAGAAAGCCACACAGTAAGTTAATACCATATACTTAAAAGTTATCGAGTTCAATATTATTTTAGTGTTATAAATAAAAACAAATTTATTTCAATACAAACTTTTCTATTTTAAACCGTGCATTTTAACATTTTATTTTTATTTTTATTAAATAAATTATTTTAACATATTTGATTTGATATTACAACTACTAGTCAAAACTAATAAAAAATTATTACAATAAAACAAAAAGAAAATTTACATTTAAGCCAATATGATTTAAATTATTATTTCGTTAATTTCAATATACATACTATGGGCACAATCACACTACGAAAGTTAAACACCAATTTATACCCTTCTTAAGTGCAATGTTTGTATTGCAATTAAGATTTTTAATTCCATGAACATAATTGTCACGAGCGACGAAAAAATTGTTCATACATCTCGATTTACATTTTACAATTTTATTCGAAATGTTAATACTTTTCCTATATGCCAACATCATTGAAATTAAAGTTAAGATAAAGATAAGTGCATATACAATTTTTAATTAAGTTAAGTATAATATAAGGACTGCCTCGAAAAAAATCTACAATTTTAGTTTTGATAATTAAACATATTTGATGCTTGGCATATTTTCATAAATTTATAAATACTTTTATTACAGATAATGAGCTATCTAGTTTTAGATTCAGCAAGTAAAATTAAATAGAAATTTTAACATATCTTCACCAGAAAAATTTCAGTGGCTAAATTTGTTTTATCGTGTCGTGTATCTTGTGCCATTGTGTTGTTCAAACCACCTTTAATACAAATTAAAATACTCCAGTTTAGGCTAGAAAAAATGGATTATCATACGACCATAGCACTGACAATTAATGGTAACCATCTTTTCTTCTTTAGTACAAAATGCACTCCCGGCAATCAATTTTCGCGGATACATTGGCTACTTTGCACACATTTGTAGGTTTTAAATGGACAGTTTCTTTATCGACGTAAAACGCAGAACTTAGCTATGTTAAAATTGTGTTATTTGCAAAAAGTTTTCACAATCTTAACGATTTGTTTAGTTGTACCACAATTTATAATGTAAAATGCATCAAATTTAAAACTAAATAAATGATAACATTAATGTATTGGAGAATATATTTATGTTTGAAATTGGTTAAAGTTGCAGTAATTTTTGCTTTTTTCTTCAAGCTGCACGATATTGAAATCTAATACCTTTAATTTTGGCAAAGTTTTGGGTAATTTAATTAGGTGTCATAAAGTAGCTTGCAAAAGTGCAATTATAAAAAGGAATTGGCACTCAAGGAGTACCCCCGGATAGAGTCAATAGTAAATGAAAAAGAAAAAAGTTGTTTATAAAGCTCGTAGAAAGACTAAGAAAATATCAGATAGGGAACTTCGAACCATTAAAATAAACGACTTCCAAACTCTGAGAGGAGACTAAAAGAAATTCCTCAGGAGCTCCCGCCAAAAAGCATGGATGGAGAAAATAAAAGATAGTGGTGACAAAGACCCATGGGAAATACCGTATCGAGTTATGGTAGTTTGGATAAACTTCGGTGGGAAGAACCACTATATTCTCTAAATACGCCTACAGGCATATATCAGGCGAGACACAGCAAAGAAACTTCTCTATGCACTAACTCCCGATGACGACACGGCGAAAGAAAGTACAGCGCATGTAAGTATCCGAACATCTTTCCAGTAAATCCTTGAGGACGGCAAGAGAATTGAGTCTGTCACGGACTTATAACTTTGTGAAGCCGTGAGGAAATTCTCGAACAAAAAAGCACCTGGGCCAGATGGAATCGAGGTTAAGGTGTTAAAAATGGTCATTCAAACAATTCCAAGAAGTCATTTTAAGGCTCTATAATGCGTGTTTTAATAAGCGAATCTTCCCAAAAATTTCAAAAAAAGATCATTGAGACCTATTCTTAAGGGAGAGGATGAAAATAAGGCAAATGCAAAGTCATATAGACCCATCTGCCTGTTGCCAGTAGCTGGGAATATCCTCGAGAGATCATTTCGTCATCGACTAGATCCAGTACTGAATTTGGAATGCCAAAAATTCATTTAGCTTCAAGAAAGCGTGTGTTACAGAAGAAACTGTCAATGAGCTTAGAAAACGAGTTCATGAGACAACAGCATTGTACCATATGCACTCGGAGTAGCAATCGACATTAGCCTTTGATAACTTGTGGTAGCTCTCGATACTAGAATAGCTCCTTTTAAGGGGTTGTCCTACATATCCACTTCTGGTATTGAAAAGCTGGCTGACAGACAGAAAGGCGAAAATCTCGAAAATATGGGTGAGTAGAAAAGAGCATTACGAAGGTATACTCACAAGGATCAGTGCTTGGCGCAAGCATGTGGAACCTTGTTTTCGACAAATCAATCAAACAACTTGAAAACCCCATAAATTATACGCTAATTGTATATGGCAATGATATAATTGATATCATAAGAGGCAACAGCCACAATCAATAAGAAAAAACTACAAAAGATATATATGATAAAACAGATGAATATTACTTCACACGGAAGTTAGAAGTCTTGGCCAAGAAAACGGAGCTAATCTTTTTGAAGGGCGAACTTAAATGCCAGCCAAGAATAAAAGTAATTGGAAAATTGATCAGGGCTTCCCACTATATAAAATACATTGCTATCTATTTAAAAATGGAAGAGGCGTTATTAAACAAGTAGCCGAAATCTCCTCAAAAGTCCGTAGCCAATACAGTCGTCTGGCAGGAATCGCAAAAGCAAGTTGGAGATTAACATAGTACAATTTATAACTGGCCATGGTAATTTTCGCGAAAATCTAAATGGTTTTGGACTGAGCAAAAGTCTCTGTTATAAGTGCAGATAAAAGGAGACTGCTTGGCATATACTACGAACAGAGAGCAGATCTGATACAAAGCTGCAGTAAGATTGAATTACAAGGGCCAGTAATTCCTTCCAGATTAATGAAGGAGGACCTATTTGGACATCACAAGAACTTTGCAAGAACTGTTCTTACAAAGAAAGAGAGAAAAATAGGGGCCATATAAGTGAAAAGGGGAAAAAACAGGAAAAGATAAAAAGGAAATATAAACGGGAAGAAAAGAGAATAGATAGAATTTAAGACAAAAGTATAAGACTTGTGGAGCAACTCCTGTTTAAGTTGGAGAACTGCAAAGCAAGCAATATTATGAGTACTAGTGCTTGAGAGTACGATCTCTAAATCTAGTAGAGAATCCCTTGGGAACGAACGAGCCATCGCACTGGCCTTCGAACGAGCCATCGCACTGGCCTTCAAGAGACTGAGGTTCAACGTGTATCTCAGGTGTTGAGGAGACGCCTACCCACCTGAGTAGGCCTAACTATAGGCGTCGGCTTCGAGGTGACAGTGGTTAAAACCCCAAAGTCGACTAGCTGTAGTCACAGCCTATGTGAAGGCATTGGTTTGGATTGAACTCCAACCTAATAATCTCCATCGATTTCCTCGTTTCACTCTAATGCCATGTATGGTGGTGGAGTGTAATTGGGAGGTCATAGAAATGTCCATCTTCATAACTATATACGGTTGTAAAGGAGTGTATTGTTAATAGGAATAGGTATATCTTAGGACAGCACAGACTAGAGCGTATGTAGAATATGTTACCTTCTTATTTATTGTACACTCGTCGGTATTGAAAAAGAAATTAGCGACGAGATTTCTTGAAATGTTAAAATCTCGTTAGCTAGACAAACACCTGTATTGTGTCTTTCTCATAAAATATTGGTGTATTAGGCTACGACGATGAAATTTTAAGTTTCCAAGGAAATTTTACGAATACCAAGGATTCCTGAGATGAGAGAAAAAAGGCATTCTTACACTCCCGTTTCAGTATAAATATTGGCGCTTGATTGTCTGCCATAGTAAAATTGTTACTTCTAACCCGTTGATGCATATCAGTTCGTTCGAAAATTTGCCTGTTTTTTTTATAGTTAATTTGCTGCCTATGCTGTTCTATATTTTTACAATGTAATATTTACAAACAGGATTGTCGTATTCCCGAACATGCTACAACGTATAAGAATTTGGATAAGTACTGATTATGCTATTTTCACGTCCAAATTTCCACCAGTTTGTTCTTTTTTCTACAACTGATTGGTTATTCTAAGCATTCTTAAATTAAAATATTTTCATTTCGTTCATTTCCGAATTTGAGCAGGCAGTGTTCTCCATCATATATAGCACGGACTTATCAGGATTTATTGAAAAGGTCCTGAGACCTGTTTCATTAATTTCATGTAAGAATGATAATTTTCTTATAAAATTTTAAATAACTCGACTTGCAAGAATATACTTTTTTTAAGTATATAATTTTTACTAATATAATTTTGGAATGTATGGTATATTTTTTGTTCATATGAAATTTTTGGAAAATAAAGACTATTTTACCAAAAATTATATTAATTTTGTTTTTTTTTGTTTTGTTGTAGGTATTAGAAAAGATATTGCACATAATTATAAGAAACAAAAATATTATAATAAATAATAATTTATTATAATAAATAAATTATTACAAAAATATTCTTCTGATATTTGTAAAATATCAGAAGAAAAATGTAGTATTTCAATTGTGATATTCCAATATATTACGTGTAAATTTGCCCAATTTTTAACCAACAAATAGTATTTGATGTTCTAAATTGAAGATTTGACTTATGACAATACTTGTATTAATAATACTTAATATTTAAATTAATGTTCCATTTAAAAATCTTATTATACAATATTTATATATATCCCTTAGCAATTACTAAATTAAATTTGTATAACAATCAAGTACGTCTTAAATTTCACCAACTTGAATTTTTATATTTTCCATTCTATTTGAATTTTTATAATTATTATGTGATAAATTAAAAAACTGGCAATTTAAAAACAGACTATTTATTGAAATTAATCTAGAATCGCTTTGTCTTATTACATATGGATCGAATTTGTGCACTCCATATTGCCATGCTGTTTGCCTTTAAATTCAATTTCAACTATTAATCATAAAAGACTGTCGACACGCACGGAAATTATTTTACTTTGACGAATAGCTTCTTGCATGATTTACGAGAATGTCCGGAAAACGCATATGCATGTGCAACAAAACAGTGAAAGGTACGCGTTCCCATGTAATTAAATAATGGTAAACTAGGTTAAACCATGTTTGATTAAAATTTAATATACGCAGCCATATAGTCGGATATTTGGAGAGGTTAAATCAATCTCTAAATGGTATACCATATATTCATATTAATAGTGCTTTAAATATTATTTTGTTAATATTCCACTTTCAGGGATAGAGTAGGAGGTAAAATAATTTCCAAATTGATTAATACTCGTACTTAGGAATGGTAACATATTCACTGTGGGCTATTTTCCATTTGCTTTGAACACAATTTTCAGACCGATATTGTTTCAATTGAATTGTAAGCAACACGTGGCATCTGGAGAAAGCCAATTGGCAACGCAATGACATTCAACAAAATAAGGCGCAATAAACCAGCCCTTATATGTAGTTGATGTCGTTGCCATGGTCGTTCCCAAACTAACAGTCTTATTGCCGCAAACGAGCCTAATTTTCAAGTGAACGCCAATATCTGGGAGGTAGCCAATATAATCAAATTACCATATAAAGAGTCACGTGTACCGCAAATTTAATATAATTTGTATTATATCTCAATACAATATTGAGAGGAAAATAGGTGTTAGTATTTTGCTTGCTGATACAGTTTCTATTATATATGGTTGGTCCATTATAAATTTTAGTTTTTCGATAATACTACCAATCGACTAACGTGTTTGGCACTTGTCCAATTCTTACCCTAGATGAAAATGTGAAAAAGCTCACTTATATTTGATTTCATTTCAATTAAAGGATTTGTCATATAACATAATCTTTTATGAATAGATATTTAAAGATATGATCCTGTTTAGTTTAAGATATTTCAAATTATTATTTTCTTATCGTTTTCAAAATTGAAGAAAATAAAAAGCCTATTACTTTAACGTATCAAATATAAATACTGCCCATCTTAATTATAAAAAACTACACAATTCAACAGTGAATCAAGCTTGTGGTATAAGTTCCGTGAGCTGCATGTAATTTATACTCAAAATTGATGTCGAACTGATAGCATAATTCAATGTCCAATCAGAAAATTTGTTTAATCCAGGTTAGTTACTAATCAGCCAGTGCAAAATGCTCTGTCGATTAAAAATATGCCTTTTTCAAGTATTGGGCCGTTCTGCGACTTCAACTTGTCGAATATTGCGAGAAGACTTGGATCTACATGATCCAATTAACTCAAAAAATAAAGCTTTAACATCATAGAAAGCGTCGGGCATTTGCTGATTGGACTCTTAAGCAGTTTGAATCGGATCCCAGATATGGTAAAAAAATCATCTTCAGCAATTAAGCGCACTTTGGCAGAATGGCTATGTAAACAAACAAAATCGTAGGATCTGGAATGAAAACATCCACAACAGTTGCAAAAGATTCCTTTGCGTCCATAAAAGCTAACTGTCGGTGATGAAATTTGGTCGGGTGGTTTCATCAAGCTTTTGAAAATGAGTCTGGTGCAATGGTAACTGCAAATAGCGAGAGGTTTCGAGGGATTATAACAGATTGTTTCAGTATTAATTAGACAACATGGAGTTAGTTTATGCCAATAAACCGACAATACTTTTCGAGCTGGAAAATAATATCATTTAAGCCATCGTTGAGATTCAGGCCAATTTGTGTGGAAGAGTTATCCAAAATAAGACCTCTCGTATTACCTTCTGCAAATAAAGTCGTGAACGCTGTTACTTTTTTTATAATAATGGTATGAAATGTTATATAATCTTCAATTAAGATGTACGCTATAGCCCATATGCAACTCTTTTTATTTAATTGTATTCAATTTTATTTAAAGATTAAGCGCTCTTCAGCATAAATCCTTCATTTACATATAATAAAAATATGACATTTACCTTCGAAATAATTGAATAAACAAATATATAAATGAAATAATACATCAAAAAAATTTAAAATTATTTATTATTTTAAAATTTTGGCTATACTTACTTAATTTATTGTCGATAACGATTAAATTCCAACCCAGTCTTTAGTTAATTATAGAATAATTTTATAGAGAAAGTTGACATTTTTATTGATTCTAGATTGACAAGAACTTTTACTTCGATAGCGTAGAATTTGCTATTCTATGTTATTATTTTCCAAAAGTTATTTTATAGATCATACGTTAAATTGAAATTTTAGGAAACCCTTCAAACCATGTGTATTTACAAAGTGATCGGTCGATCAGATTTAAAGCTGTATAGATATAATTGTGATAGACAAGTACAGCATTTTATTTATCTGTTATTAACGAACAGTTCTACGATAGAGATCGGAGACTCTGGTACCAGTCAATTTACGCAAGTCTATATCAAGAGCGCTTATTCAGAGTTTAATGGTTAAAACATTTAATACTGGATAATCCCATAGATTACTTTTCGGACATTGTTGAAATCATCAGGTCCTGCGGTGGTACGAATAATAAATCTAAGGGACGATGAATATAGTGGTCGCCACTTATTCAAGAATTCCGTAGATGCAAAGTGGATGTACACTGAGTAGAGAGACATCGACAGTTATGGATGGCAGAATATTGTTATAACGAAATAAGAACTAAAAAAAGCCGCGAACTTCTAACGCGTTATAGCGATATTTTTCCTCCACATGAAAGTTATATCGGACGGACTTGATTGATGAAATAAAAAATCAACATGGAAAATGCAAGAACTATTCACCAAAGGCCAAGATGATTACCCATAGCTAGAATTATCCGTGAAATGCGAGCCAATAATGCCATCTAATTTTCATCCCATATTGTTCCGGTGAGGATAAACGACGGAACAATCTAACCTTCATCCCGATAGTTTTGGTGAGGAAAAACGACGGAACAATGTGATTCTGTATAGACTACCGCCGTTAAAATAACGTCACCAAGAAATAAATCCACTGTCAAGGATTGATGATATGCTGGACACGCTAAGTTAGTTGAAGTGATTCTCTATTTTAGACTCGAAAAGTAGCCACTGGCAGGTGGAAATCGGCTAGAAGGACAAGGAGAAGATGGTGTTCTCTACAGGAAAAGGATTGTGGTAATTCAAAGTTATGCCATTTGAATTGTGCAATGCGCTCGCCAGATTCGAGAGGCTTATTGAATTGGTGCTTTCTCAACTAATGTTCACATAAGATGCATGTCTAGTGTATTTGGACGATAAAATCGTCATTGGACTTTTGAGAACCACTTGCAAAAACTGGGGCGCATTTTTGCGAAGCTACGAAATGCAAACTTAAAGATAGACCGCAAGAAGTGATCATTTTTCAAAAAGCGGAAATCGCAATGTGGTGATAATTGTCGGAATCGCAGAGGAACTATTACAGTACCTGAAGAGCGTTAAAACAGAACATTGTAGAACCAAATCACATGGCAATGCGGATGCTTTATGGAGGAGACCTTGCATAAATGACTACAAACATTTTAATCGATAAGAGACTGAAGGAGTCAAGATTGTAAGAAGCATATGAATGGGTGTTCTTAGCGAGGAATAAAGTGACGATATCGTACGACTTATATAAGAGGAAGATGGAGATTTAAAGCCGATCTTATTTCTCTGTTTATTTAATGTGATATATCATATAAATGTATCAACTG
The DNA here is from genome assembly GCA_958298945.1 of Atherix ibis. Lineage (NCBI taxonomy): Eukaryota > Metazoa > Arthropoda > Insecta > Diptera > Athericidae > Atherix > Atherix ibis. The sequence goes on along the minus strand of OY282607.1, from coordinate 60,641,203 downwards.
CATAACTGTTTCCAATTTTTTATCCTCCCTATTTTCACTTGGAGTTTCGTTCCTCACGAGTGGTGATTACAATGCTAAGCACTCTCAATAGGGTTGGCTCATTGCTTCTCTGCGAGGAAGGATTCTTCAAGAAGGATTTGTCATATATCATACCAAATAATTTAGCATTCAAACCTAAAATACTGGCCAACTTCTAGTTAAGAACGTCCCGATATCCTTTATAATTTCATTAGCGCTCCTTTATTTAAATTAAATTCCAGTATTGAAACCATTACCGATTAAAACCCTGATCATAATCTTGGTCTTCTTATCCTTAATGCCAAACAAATTTATTACCACATGAGATCATGTAACGCGGTACATGACCACTATAGTGGTAATATTTACAAATATCATGTAACAAATAGAAACATTAATTCATTTTAATGTTAATTGAAAAGTATTTTAATGGCACTAAACAAATACATTTGTAACATCACATAATTGGGCAAAGATACACTGAAAAAATCTAAGGTATCTCTATGAGTTGTGCTCCAAAAATTTTAAATCCTACGAAAATTAAACCTGCTATTGTTTGCCTCCCTAATTAAAAAGCTTCTGATGACGGTCTACTATGGTTTCCTATCCTGCAGCAAATTTTAAAAAAATTAAGTTCTCATTACATATTTATTTTCAGACATATTATTCCTCACTATGGACATTTTCAGTCATTAAAATAAAATTAACCTGCAAATTCTCCAGTTTTCTATAAACGTCTACCAATTCTTGATAATATTTTTAATAAACCTCTATTAATTTGAATCTATCCATTTCTAGATAACGAAAAAAGATTTTACTGATCTTTAATTTTGCTTCAAAACTAACTTGGAGACACTCAACTGGGAGGTATTACCCCAGTCCGCTTATAAACTAGACTTGGTCTCTTCCGACCACCACCTTTTTTCGTCGATGGGCCACGAGCTCGCTGAGCAGCACTTCGATTCTTACGAAGACGTCCGAAAATGGCTTGATGAGTGATTTGCCTCGAAAGAGACGGAATTTTTTTGGCGTGGTATCCACAAATTGCCCGAGAGATGGGGAAAATATGTAGCTAGCGAGGGAAAGTACTTTGAATAAATTTGTTTTTGCTTTCTATGAAAAATACATGTGTTTTTTAACTAAAAAACTGCGGATTTAAGTTTATACACTTGGTATATTGGAATTTGATGAATTATAAGTAATGACGAGAATCAGAAAATTAGTATAAAAAACTGAGAGTTATATCATCAGCAAAATAGTGGGTTGGATTAGAAGTAATAGATAAGAAATCATTTATACAAATTAAAAAAAAGATCGGAAATAGAGCCGAACCCTGGGAAATATCATCATTTATTTGGATGACTGTAGATTTGAAGCTATTCAAAGGAATTTACATTGAATAGCTCCTAATCCATCTGAAGAGATAATCGTCGATACAATATGCACGTATTTTCGAAAAAAGAGTCTGTTGGCAAACTTTGCCAAATTCCTTTATAATATCAAGTGCAATAAGAGAATCAAATCGATAGAACCAAAATGTACACAAGAATATTATCAGAATATCGCGATAGATTTTTTATAATCGCAATGCCTGGTTATGATATTTTGCATTATAAGAATAAGATTATTTTAATAATTTGTCTTTTCTTTGGCACCTATATCATATACGTATTTTATTTTATTATTTCTAAACTTTATATTTTATTTTATCACCAACCATTTACAACTTTTTGAATAATACTTAGATCGTAAAATCAAAGATATAAGTATGGTGATTATACCTGAACTAAAAACTCGGGCTAAAAAATTAGAGCACCTGAATTTTCCCTATACCTTTTTATAGATTTATCTCTTCTCTTAAAAAGTCTGCTTACTATAGAATAAATAGTTATAGATAATATTTAAATTTAAAAAAAGGCCAAAAAAATATTGCCCTATAAAATGATTAAAGTTTAATTGTTTAAAAGTAATATATACATATATACATAGTTTGTTAAATGTGGTGATTAAAATTATTGTTATTATTTTGAATAATCAATAAAAATTTGTTTATCAAATTATATGGTAGTATATTTATTGGATGTTAATAGTTTTTTTTTTATATTTTTCACTAATTTTGATAATTAGTGAAGAATATAAAAACTAATAACATCCAATAAATATTTTATTAGAAATAAATTATTGAAAAAAATGGTATCGCAAACGTATTTAAAGGTGTTTGTAACTTATAACCACTGACATTATTATACTTAAATATATATTTATATTAGCGTGTATTTATACAAAATTGTTTGCTTTAAACATTTATATTTGAAGATTAGTACTAGACTAAGACAACAAAGAAATATTCACAAAATATCTAGAAAATAACAAGCTTTTCTTTTTCAAAATATATAATAGAAGATAACTCTTTAATTATGATGATAATAATAATACCTTCTTAGTTATTTGTAATTTCACCTTGTTAAGCTAACTTCAAGCAGACTATAAAACAGAATATGGTTAGTTTCTACTGGAAGACTTTTGTACACTTCCGCTTCGTAAAGTATTACTCAGAATGTCCAGAGATTCTAAAGTTACTCATTATCATGTTTCATCTAGTAACTTGGTTACTTTTCAATTAAGTCAAACCCTTTAAAATAAAGGAAGAACGCTGAATAATTACAAAGACTTAAGTTATCAATTTGTTACTTTACATCTCTTGAAAAGAAATTATTTTTTAAAAAAATTCCTAAAGAAACCTAGTTTAATAATATTGGAAACAAATTATGTCACATCAATAATTTTTATTTCATTTAACAAATATAAATTTAAACATCTCCAGAAACATTAAATAAAATATTTAAAAAGCTTGTTATAGAAAGGTCTTAGCTAAAAACATTTAACCAAAATTAATAATATTTTGTCTATTTAATCAAGGATTATACTTTTATCAAAATTTTTATTAATTAATTAAAATGTAGCGGCAAAGCGAAATTATAGAGGAATTTCTTTCATGTGTTAATGGGGCACAATTTCTATTTTAAGAGATGAAATATTTTCTCATCATTTCAGTTTTAATACATAAGCGGATAATGGTAATAAAGTGTTTAGTCATTAAATTGTATAACAAAAAACAAGAAGAGTTAAAGTTGTATATAAAAACTTTATTTTATACGAAATAAGTTTGTTTGCAATTCAATTCCACTGGTATGCAAAAAGAAAAGAAAGATTGTGCTTGCTTGACTTGCAAATAAGTTCTGAAAATTATGGAAGAAGCTTTCAGCTCTTCCATTATTATGATTAATTTTAGCTAGAATAAAGGAATTCAATGATAATTATATATTTTGCTTAACAAAACTGTAATTAAAATGATCTCGATACAAAATTAAAAGACACTTTCAAAACGATTAAAAACTTTACATCAGATCGTATGACCCTATTCCAAATGTACGTCAAATTCAGAAAAAAATTATTTTTGTGCGGTAAATGAAAATAAATTTGAAAGGATATGGAAAAGTCTTATGAATATAAAATGAAACTGGACTTTAAAATAATGAACATTTGCAAAAAAGAATTATGAGTGGATAATTATTTTCTCAAAAACAATTTAAGTTTACCAGAAATTTTAATAAATAAGACAAGGTAAAAATTATAGAATTACTGTTTTATCTTTTTGATTGACGAAGGTGGCGCATTTTTCCTACAAAAAAAAACTTATTTGATTTTTTAAAAATGCAATATTATTATAATATTATATGGTACTTATATACTACGTGGGCTACTATATATATTTCTGGCCTAATAATGAAAATGCGAATATTTATCAACGAAAAAGGTTTTATTGTTTTTCAAAATATTCTCCATCAAGATTTATACACTTTTGCATGCGCTCAAACCAATTTTCGAAGCACTTTTTCCACTCCGATTGAGACACCTCCAAAACATGGTTTTTGAATGCTTCAACAGCATCTTCTGGCGACGAAAATCGTTGACCACGCATTTTTTTCTTGATGTGTGGGAATAAAAAGAAGTCATTGGGTGCCAAGTCAGGGCTGTACGGAGGATGACCCATCAATTCGACGTTTTGTCCGGTCAAAAAGGCGCTGGTTTGAGCCGATGTGTGAGAGCTCGCATTGTCATGGTGCACAATGATTCGACTTCTCTTGTTCGTTTTTCGAATTTCTCCGAAGACTTCAGGCAAACAAATGGTGGTGTACCACTCAGAATTGACCGTCCTACGTTGCACAAGCGGAACAGTCGCCACATGACCAGTTTTGCCAAAGAAACAAGCGACCATTTGCTTCGAAGTGCTTCTTCCACGAACAACTTTCGTTGGATTTGACTCGTCTTGGAAGACCCACACGGTCGATTGCTGTTTTGTTTCGGGCTCATACGCATAGATCCATGATTCGTCACCTGTGACGATCTTATAAACGTCTTTTGAAGCACCGCGATCGTATTTTTTCAGCATTTCTTTACACCAATCCACACGAGCCTTTTTTTGAGCGATTGTCAAATTGTGCGGGATCCAACGAGAACAAACCTTTTTTACGGCCAGGTGTTCATGCAATATCGAATGTATGCTGGTGGGAGAAATGCCTAGGCATGCCTCTATCTCACGGTATGTCACATGACGGTCTTGCATTATCAGTTCACGTACGGCATCGATGTTTTCTGGAACAACGGCTGTTTTTGGACGACCTTCACGGAATTCGTCTTTGAGCGAGCGTCGGCCACGATTGAATTCGTTGTACCAGTTTTTCACAGTGCTATAGGATGGTGCTTCATAGCCATGAAGTTCATCGATGCACTCTTGTCGTGATAATCCACGTCGAAAGTTGTGAAAAATGATCGCACGAAAATGTTCACGAGTTAATTCCATTTTTTTGCCAAATTGATTTTTTCAAGTCACTGTAAACAACACAAATGATAGTCGTACGTCAAAACGTTCTGAGTACGTTTATGCTAAAAAATGTCAAACTTTCCAATGGAAATGTCAGATCGCACCTGGCAACACTTAGTGTTGCCTAGGCCAGAAATATATATAGTAGCCTACGTATAATATTTTTTACGGTATAAATGAAAAAATGATTATTTTTTAAGAAAAAAACCAAACAATGTATTATAAAAATTAACAAATGGCATTCTTTTCTACATACCTTATATAAAATAATAATGAAAATATCTTCAATCGATTCAAATAATTCATTTTATTATAAATAATAAAAAAGCTTATATTTTATTCTTATTAATTATTACGGATCTGTTAATAAAAATTTAAATCATGTAAAATTATACCTATAACATACATATCATTATAATTATTATAACTACCTATTATGTTAAGTTATACACACGACATAATGTTTTCTCATTGATTCAGGTTAAAACTAGTAGCAAAGGTAACGACGGAAGTAGTGGAGGAGCATGCAGTGACGTTATTTATAGCATCGCAACCAGCACCGAAGCAAGCACGGTAGCAAGCAAGAAAAGACACTGGAAAAGCAGCTTCGCTTGAAACGGACTTTGCACTGCTTATAAGTATCGCAAATTTTGAATTTCCGCGGGTTACGTGTATTCGATTTTCAATTTTTTATGGCGTTATGTTGGTACTCATGTCTTTTACTTATGCCGAAAAGTTCGGCCATTTTGAATGTTCAGTTAATTTTCGACAGCTGCTTTGCTTGCACATGTTTTGGCCCGTCTTCGATTTTTGCCCATTTTCGACCAAAGACAACATCGCATTAACATTGCTAAGGAGCTGTTGAACTCTGTCCGCGACGATCCAAATTTGCTCCAGAGGGTCATAACTGGTGCCGAATCATGGGTTTATGGTTATGACGTGGAAACCAAAGCTCAATCATGCTAATGGAAGTTGCCGCACGAGCCAAGACCGATAAAAGTGCGCCAAGTTCGGTCGAATGTGAATGTTTTGCTTACAGTTTTCTTCGATTGCAGGGGCGTGGTGCATCATGAGTTCTTGCCACAGGGTATAACGGTCAATTATGAATATTACCTGCAAGTTATGCGCAAGTTATAACGGCTGATAGTTAAATTTCTACTGATATAATAGAGCTATTTCGTTTATTTTCTACTTTGCGACAAGTTGAAGATAGAAGACTAACCATTGCATTTTCGCCATATTTCATTATTTTACTGCCGTAAAGGGAAGAACACATGCTAAGCTTGTGAAAAGTTATCTATCGTTTGCGGTGATAATCCTGGACAAGATTGTAAGTTACAACGATGGTTCATGAAATTCCGTGGTTGTGACTGTGATCTCAATGAAAAAATAAAGGTCTTAATTGATTCAAACAGGCTTTACACAATACGAGCGATGGTAGAATTAAACATCCATCATTCAACCGTTCATGACCACCTAAAGAAGCTGAGATACATAAGCATGCCCGATGTTTGGGTTCCTCATGGACTCAAAGAAGTTAATTTGGTGGCACACGTATACATCTTCAACATACTGATTAAACGTGAGAGAAACGATCCTATTTTGAAGCGATTGAAAGCTGGTGATAAGAAGTGGATCATTTACAATAACGTGGTGCATAAACGGCCTTGGTCCCGGCGTGTTGATCCGCCTCAAAAGAAATCGAATGCGGACGGACATTCTTCAGAGGACTTAGTGTGGTGGGATTTTGAATGTATTTTTTTTAAGGTTCTACCGATGAACCAAATAACCAATTCAGAAGTGCACTGTCGGCAATTGTACAGTTTGAACGAATCAACTATCCAGAAATGTCCGGAGCTCATTAATCTTAAAAGAGTTGCGTTCCATCACGATAAGGCAAGGCCACTCATAATTTCGTACATCCATCAAAAATATTGGAGCTTGGATGGGATGTGTTGCTAGACCCATTATAATCGGTGTCAGACTTCAACTTGTTTCTCCTTGCATGCTATGACCTTCAATTCAGTTAAGACATAAATCAGCACCTTTCTGAGGTCTTTGCCGATAAAGGCTGGTTCTTCTATGAACTATGGTATTATTTATTAGGCTCGCAGAAAAATCGATCAAAATGCGTAATACATAATTGACTGATCTTTGTTCTTTTTATATACCTAAATAAATTTAAATTTTCAAACTAACTCCTCATTAATAATTTTGTTGCTAATTTTTAAATAAACATGATAGTCTCATTTGTCCTTCTTTATGATATTCTCAAATTTCTATTTCCGTCAATGAAATATTAAATACCATTTTCATAAATAACACACATCTCTAATGTTATTGTAATTTTAAACATTCCCTACCCTTTTTGTCTATGGATAAGTTAGCCAAATTCTTTATGACACCATCATTCTTGATGTTCTGATTGCTTACAGTTCTTATTGGGGATAATTCAGTATATGTTGGCATGGCAAAACTTTTCAAGAATTTTCAAGGGATAATTTTTTGTTTGGTATAAGGCAGTGGTACAGACGGAACATTGTGATTATTTCTATGAAAAACAAGCAATGCCTTCATATTTTCCACTTTCTTTAGCGTAGGTAGGATGGTTATTCTTTTATTTCACATTATGTGCCAGGCTACTAGCAGGACTTAATTCCAGGTTACCAAATAGCTTCATAACGTGGCGCTGCAATGTAGTCACTGGCTAATATCCTAAAGACCTTACTTAATAATTTAATGCCGTGGAGAAGTTAAAAATAATACAGGCATTAGATGTCAAAAACCGTATTCGTCTGAAATAAAATTATAGCGATAACTAGTCCAGCGTTTCAACTGTTCAACGATTGTTTCAAGAGCCAGATGTCCATAGCATTATAGCTGGTAGGAGACCATTGTTGTGGACTACAAATTAAAAAAAATAACTCAAATATGGTCAGAAAAAAAAATTGAACACAACAAAATTCGAAATATTTTAATGTAATGGCCAAAATAAACAATAATAAAAAATACTGAAAAATTCTTATTTTGATTTAAAAATTTTCGAAATACACGTACTATTTTTTTTGGATGATTAAATATTAATGAGTTATATTGTACCAATGAATCTAGTTATTTATATGTAAAGAAAAAACTTCCTGCAAAACCGAAAATATAACTTAGAGAAGCCTTTGAATACAAAAGATATTTGTCAGCCAAATCGATTGAATCTAAGAATATTTCAGAACTATTATCACTGAATATGTACTTTATTGTGGTTAGTATTCTCTACAGGAAACATTATGACCCGAATTAAGAAGTTATATTTTAACTATAAATTCAAAAAATCACGTTGGAAAATTATATTAAATAAAGTTGCTCTTAAGCCGATCTATTAATCTGCTTACTGAAATTAAAAAAGAACAACGTTAATATTACGATATCTTATCATAACAATATGATTTTTATGTTTGATACAAATTTGTTTGGAGCTTTTTAAGTATAATAAAATACAATTATGAGTCTTGATGAAATTTTGAGCATTAAATTACGTCGATATCCTATTAGCCAAATATCAAAATTAGGATCTTAACATATTCAAGTATGTAACATACACATTTGTTCCATGATATTTTCAGAGCTTTATCATTTGTTTTTACATTAATAATATTAAGCTCTGCAAAATATTTCGAATAGAGTTATTAAAATATTCATCCAAACCAATAATAAGAAACTTTTAAGTCAACATACACATATGTGTAATACCGGAAAACTTTAAAGAAGACGACGTTTGTTTGATAACAGCAACTAAACACTATAATAAAATGGTTTTCATATCATATTGGTAATTCATACATTAAAAACTTCAATCTAGAAAATTTAAGTTATTTCATTATGTGCATATTAATTGATTCAGTATTAATATCTCAAAAACGTTTTATAAATTATAGTCACTCATTAATTCTTCTGTTATTAAAATCTGCATACAGTGTCATTGCCTTTTTAGATGCCAAAGTGCTAAGAAGAACTTAAAAGTTATATACACATAGGCATTAATAACGCTAAAACTCACTGTAGTAGCAAGACAAAATTAATTAAATATTTAATGAAACTTGCATACATTTTCAAATATATTCATCAAAAAAATATTTGACTTAATATGAAGTAAGGGTATTAAAAATGCAGCCAACATTAATATATTTTTAATAAATTATGAAAATTAATTTGATCACTAATTTAAAAGCTTTAATTTAATGAAAATAAATTACTTAATCAAATTTTTTTGTTTCCATGCACAAATCAAATTTAAATAATTAATTAAAAGCGCCCATAATAAACCATTTTAATATGACTATTGAGAAATGAAATGTACTTAATCGAAAAAGATTTTAGTTCATCGTAAAATTTCATGTTTAATTGGTTAATGCTTAGGATAGAAATATTGAAAAATGACTATCCATTATTATGATCTTTTTATAAAAATATATCGGATTAAAGAAATATTTTATTCTTTATTGGGCAATATTAAAAGTTTAAATGACGTTAATGGACAGAATTGACTTCTGGGAAAAATTATAAAATTACCATAAAATAATTCTATTCTATTAGATAATTCTTATTATAGAATAATTAATGGATATCGATTAAAGCAGATTTGCTTAAATTTCGTGGATGATGAAACGGAGGCAAATTGCTTTTATAATTTATTATGTGATAAGAAATTTTCCGATTGTATACTTTTTCCAGTTTGACAAATAAAAGAGACTTTTGAATATATTCTGCTATAATTAACTTAAGTAGTTACTGAACATTTATTGATTTAAAAAGTTTTAAACTTCTTATTTAGTTACGCACATATAACTAAGAGTAAAATATAATATTACCACTTATATTCCTTGTATTTTCATAGTTTTCATTAGTATTATTATTAATTGTATCTACTGAATAAAATAGTATTCAAATGCTTTTATTACGTTTATAAAAATTGAAAAACATGAAAAGTATATGGAGCATTTCCTTCTAATTCTGTTATAGTTGATATTTCATTGTATGAATTTATTTCTGATACGCTATGAAAAGGGTTGGTTTAGATCAATAATTAAATTGGCTAATCAATGGGTTTGAAAGAAATATATTAATGGAGTTGAGTTGTGTACAGATGAATAGTGTACATAAAGGACATATTAAAATTAAGGCTAATAATTTTTTTCTGACAATATACTGATTGCCATATAGCATAATTTAATATTTGTTCATAAACATGATACTTCATGGTAAAAAATCTAAATTTATATTAATGTTTATAAGATATCCTTTAGTTTTATCTCAATATTCTTAGTTTTCATATCGTTTAAGACTAGATATTTCTGCATAAATACTATTAGATATATATTGGGTGTAAGGAAAAGTTCTGTGGTTTTTAAACACTTGCACTTGTATGCGTTGTCGATTCTTAACGAGAATTCTGATTAGACAGAAATCGATTTAAACCGTTAGATTACTGTATGATTGATGGTTTATACAAATTTTTTCATATTTTTGTTTTTTTTATACTTGTAAAACAGTCAACATGTGTGGAGAAAAAGTGCACTTAAGACATTGTATGTTGTATGCGTTCCAAAAAGGGAACAACGCGATGGAGGCAAAAACAACTTGTGTGGCGTGTTTGCAGAAGACGCAGTAAAAGCTCGAATATGCAAGAGATGGCTTGCAAAAATTTCGTTCGGGTGATTTTTCTTTGAAAGATTAACCCAGATCAGGAAAGCCATCAGATGTCAATGACGAAGTGCTACGCAGTATGATCAGGACAAATCCCATGTTAAATTCCATAGAAGTGGCCTTCAAGCTTGGACTTCATCAGACTACTTCATCAATGAATCGAATTTCAATATGTGCTTCATGACTGGTGATGAAGAGTGGATAGTTTATAAACATGTGCTAAGAAAAAGGGCATATGTTTACAAAGGGGAGACACCACCAAAGCTGGCGTGCATCAAAAGAAAGTTATGTTGTGTTGTTGGTGGGATCGGATGGGTGTTTTCACGTGGCAAGAAAAACCGCTAGACTGCACGTGGCAAGAAAAACCGTACAAAAAATTGCAGAGTTGGGGTGGGGAACTCTACCTCAGCCAGCATATTCCCTAAATATTGCACCATCTGACTATCAGCTATGTGTATTCAGATTGCTACAAAACTTTCTTGATGGAAATGAATACTTTGCGTCCAAAAACGAGGATTTCTTTTCCATGGGGTTGGATAATCTGCCAGAACGCTGGCAGACAGTTGTAACTAATAAAGGAAATTATATTTTGGATTAATTTTTGAATAAAAAGTAAAGAAAAAAATTTAGTTTTTTCTTTAGAAAAAAACGACAGAACTTTCCCTTACACCCAATATAAAAGTTTTTTTTCACTTTATTTTTATTTCAATTTTATATATTTTTATAAATTTTCTGACAAATTTAATCTTTAGTTCGGAAATACGAAATCTGTTCAAAAAGTATCGCGAATTTTGAATTTCCGCGGGTTATGTATATTCGAATAGCATCGCATTAACATTGCTAAGGAGCTGTTGGACTCTGTCAGCGACGACCCAAATTTGCTCCAGAGAATCATAACTTGTGACGAATCATGTGTTTATAGTTACGACGTGGAAACCAAAGCTCTATCATCCCAATGGAAGTTGCCGCACAAGCCAAGACCGAAAAAAGCGCGCCAAGTTCGGTCGAATGTGAAGGTTTTCCTAACAGTTTTCTTCGATTATAGGGGCGTGGTGCATCATGAGTTCTTGCCACAGGGTAGAAAGGTCAATAAGGAATATTAGCTGCAAGTTATGCGCAAGTTGCGCGAGGCAATCCGCCAGAAACTCCGGATTTGTGGAAGAACAAAAATTGGCTTTGCACCATGAAAACGCCCCTGCTCACGCATCGTTGCTTGTGCGCGAATTTTTGGCCAAACAATACACTAATAATGCCACAGCCACCGTATTCCCCAGTTCTGGTACCCTGTGACTTTTTCTTGTTCCCGAAACAGATTCTTTGATCCATTTTTTGGAATGGGCAAAAATCGAAGACGGCCAAAACCTGTGCAAGCAAAGCAGGTGTCAAAAATTAACTGAATATTCAAAATGGCCGAACTTGTAGGCATAAGTGAGAGACATGAGTACCAACATAGCGCCACAAAAATTTGAAAATCAAATGTACGTAACCCGCGGAAATTCAAAATTTGCGATACTTTTTGAACAGGACTCGTATTTATAAGGATAATATTTTTGATAACTGTCTTAAATTTTTTTTAACCAAAAATGTTATCGAAAAATTGTCTATCTATTATTATAAGAATAAATATTGACACTTTGTGGACATCCAAATAAAAATGAAAATTGACTGTTTTCTGAACGATACTTTTTTCTAAAGCATAAAATGTTTTCTAATATTTGTTGCAAATTTTCACAACATTAACAAAATTAAATTTTACAGTCTACTATAAGATATGAAATTCTCTTAAAATGCAGGAAACTTTAATAAAATATCGGATTTATTTGAATATTTCCATGGGTGGCTTACATATTAATATACATACATGCTTAGGGAACTTGTAGAGTTTGTCTATTTTATACACTTAGGTAGTATTACATTAATATTTTTAACTATGGTAAAAATTTGTTGAAGAGGTACAAGAGGATAAAATTGAAACAGTAAAATTATGTTTAAGTAATTTTCAGCACAATTTTTAATCAAGCAAATGGACTTTTATTTCTCATTTAAATTCCATTTTCCCTTTTTCGCACATAATTTGTACTCAAATAGACTTCATTTGTGCAATATACCAAATATACTTTTTTCGTTCCTATCTTATTTAGTATAATCTACCAATTACGTTGATTAAAGCAAAATCAACCACTCAACCAGAGTAAAATAAGTAAATTGCAAAAAAAAACATAAAAATTCTACTATGGAAAATATCTTCAGATATGGAAGAAAAGTTAAGTTAATGGCAGAATGTGAATCTCTTTTGGCAAGTGTTTGTTGGTAATTTTTGCATTAAGTCTTCTATACTTTTCATCATGTTAATACAAATAGTAGTCAACAAAATGCTTTTATTTTGCTATGAAAAAAAGCAAACACAAAAGTGTAAAATAAATTAGAATGTAGATATGCTCAAATACACTGGAGAAAACATTCAAAGAATAATTCGTTCTACAAACCAAAGGCCTTGTTTAAACAATAGCCCAAATTGATACTAAGTACTCTTATTTTCAAATTTAATGTTATAAAGTCAGAAAACATTTAACCGGATTTGATGCAATACATTTTTTTCCCCAACTTTTTAATGAAACTATAAAAGATTCTTCGATACAATATTAAAAAAAAAAACTTGTTTTGTTGCATCTTTTTATTTAACATAATATAAGGTGTAGTAAAAAGAGAATGAACAAATGAGATAACTTTTATAAAAGTAATAAAAGAAACAATAGAAACCACTTTAAAAAAACTGTTCAAAATTTTTTAAACCACATAAGCAACATTATTTGAAATATTTTAGAGTTGTTGGTTACAAAAAATTTACACTTGCTAATACAAACTAAATTGTGTTAAAAATATCGAAAATGTTTTCAGTCTATGTATAAATTTTAAGTAACAAGAAATCTTATAAAAAAAATTTAAAAGGCAAGGTATGAATAAAAAATTCAAATATAATAGATTAACTTTAAAAAGTATTATTGGATTTAAATTTGAGGATCAGGTTCGGTTAGTTAAAATTATTACAATTAGCTAGAAATAAATTTTAACCTCTATCTATAAGAATATACTATCTTTTCATATTTAGTAATGAGAAAATCTTTTGTCACGGTCAGTTTTATTTAGTAAGGTTTGCAATTTTGTCATGGAAAGATACACGAAATAACGATGCTTGCAAATTATCCAACTTTTTATGATATATAATGATAATTATTTTGTGGTATTTTTTTAAAAGTTTCATCAGATTTTCAACATCTCAGAGTAGACGATATCCTGCTAATTCCACCAAACGCACAGCATCGTCTTCCGTCCGAAGCGATTTTGTCTTGGGAAAGAAGTTGATGGTTGGCCGGGATCAACCCACAATTTCTTACGTTTAGGATTCTTGAAATATATCCACTTTTCATCGTTTGCTACAATCTGATATAGGAACGACTTTCTTTTTTGTCTGGCGAGCTAGATTTCGCATGTGTTTTGTCGTCGCTCCATCTGCCTACCGTTCAATTCAAGCGGCATCCATTTTCCGATCTTTTCAATCTTCCCCATGGCACGCAGACGCATGGAATTGGCTGGTTGAGTAACATCCAATTGCTCCGCGAGCATTTTTTCTGATTGGGTATCGTTTTAGTCCAAAAGAGCCTGCAATTGATGGTCCTCAACCTTCCTAGACCGATTTTCACACTTCTTGTGCCACAAGTCAAAATTGCCATCTTTGAACCAACGAAACCAATCTCGGCACGTTGTTTCCTCCATAAGCATTCGATGCGATTCGGCAACGGATTTCTTCAAATTGAAGCAGAAAAGCAGATCTTCCCGCATATGCTCTTTTTCTGCCACAAAACTAGACAGAATTACCAAAGGAAAAATGTATGTTGTTGTACAAAATTGCTAATAATGTACACTGATTAATGTTGACAGATGTCAATATGGCGTGTCCATGGTAGCTTAATACGCTCACTCACGCCATCTATAACCAAACAGTGTATTTAAACTTATACACCTGGTAAAACTAAATCAATTCAAAGAACAATTGCCAATACGAAATTCATATTAACTTAAAAGTCTGAACACATCTATGGCGGACCACTGCACTGCTGACGCAGTCTGACACCAGACCACTGGTATTCAAAATAAGTACTTAAATCAAAGTAAAATCTCAGTTTTTCTTTTGATTAGAAAACATTATTTTTAAATGTGTCAGACGTGAAAAGTAACCATTAAATAGTGTGTAATAAAAGTAATTAAAATAGTTCATAATTAAGTGTAACAAATTTCATTCAATAAATGTGATTAAATTGAACTGATGTATAATGAAATTGTAGTATACGCTTACCTATCTATACAAGTAATGTGCAAAAATAGAAAGGCTTTTTAAACTTCCGTGTTATGATTTGTGGTAGAAAAGTATTGAGAAACAATTTCATTTTATTACTATCTCCTCCAAAGGAGTTTCATTGGATAGCTGTACATATGTTATATCCGCCGAGTCGTTGTTTCCACTCTTTGTAGCAGCACTGGAAGGTTTCAGCGTCTCGATTATACTGCCTCGGATGAAGTCAACAGTTCTAATATGCCACCCCTATTAAGTTTTTTACTATCTTAGAGGAAACCAAAGTCAGTCAGACTAAGACTAAGTGAGTAGACCTGAAGAATTCTTCTATACGACAATATCGCGTTTTCATGGTGGTGCGTCCAAGTATCTGCAAGGTCCTATATAACATGATGAAAGCCCTTTTTATTAAGAAGTCTTGACAGATACCACATTATTATCATTTTTTTAAGTTGAAGGCCTCGTTAGAACTTTTCGAATTGGAGGATTCACCAAGCTTAACACAACATTTTAAGCTTCAAATTTCGCTATTCCAATGCACTACTAGCACAACTTTCATAATGCTCTAGCAACCTTATGACAGTTAATACGGTCGCAGTGGTACCAAACGTAATTAGAGTTTAAACTACTCATCTTTGTTGGATAAGCGTAGAAGTTGTATAATATGGAAGTGACAGATTACACATAGTAATTTCTGTCTCATTTTTTTTCTGCCACATCTGCTATGTTCAAATTACGATTATATCTACCAACTGCCATCACGTCTATCACAATTTTCTATTATAGAATATTTTATAGTCTGACAATTAAGTAAAACGACGAATTTCACTGAAATCGTAAATTTAAGCAAGTTTATTTATTAATAAAAAAATATATTAAATCTATTATCACAACATATCTAACTTTAACAAAAACAAAAAAAAACTCAAGTAAAATATTCAATATTAAAGATAATATAACATATATTAAATTATAAAATAAAAATATTGGTTATTATTTACAAAATTACGTTTGAATAATTAGAAAATCTGTTTAGTTAATTGATATACGAGTTGGAATATATAAGCATTTTCAGACAATTATTCTACACTAAGTTAAAAAAAAGTTATGTATTATGATTTGAAATAATTACTGAACAAATATATAAAATTCTAACTTTGTGCTTTAAAGATTTTATTTGTTGTTTTCTATAATTTTTTTCAATTCTCTGTTAGTGAACACAAAATTAAATGTATTCGAACTCAGCCATTTTATCAATAAAACTAAAATTATTTAAGCACTTATCAAGACTATCATTAAGAAGTTAATGTTGGAAAATATATTGTCCAATTTTTCAGACTTCCAGACTTGATTTTTGGAATTTTTCGTAATATCTTTGATCATTCAACGTCATTCGACATCATTTTATGAGAGAAAAATATGTAATTCGCATTACAACAATTTTATGCTCGCTTTTGTTGTGGTTATAAAAAATATTTTATCTCAACTTTCACAAAAGCTTTCATTAGCGTTTGAAAGCGCAAATTCATGCTGATCTACAAAGTTAAAAAGCATAAGCGAATTTTTTTTTTATTCTCTATAGATATTCCCTAAGAGGAAACAAAAAATCTGCTGTGTTTTGCTAACAATAGTATTATTACTTATACCTTTTTTGGAAGATATTACTTATGCGGACGAATAATATCCTACGCAAAATATATTTTACATATTATATAATAATATTTGAAAACTTTTGATATGTAAAATTTTTTGAAAACAATTTATAACAGTTTAAGATTTTGTTAGTTTTGAAAACGTTCAGAAAAAGTTCTTCAAATATAGGAACGAAAACAAGTAAAAGATAAATGACTTAACGAATAAATAGAATATTGAAAATGATTAGTCAAACAAATCTGTAGAAAACGATTACATATGTTATACGTACAAATACCGCAAATAGTTGTTTTATACATTTAACCACAACCAACATCTACAGTATTTTCGGATAATTTTCGTTATAAATAAATTCAGCTTCTCCTTTTTTAACTTATTTTTTGAAAATTGTTTTTTTCTACATGATAAACTAGATTTAGTTGAACATTCTGTCCAATAAGAATTGTTTATTTCAAATGCATTAATGTACTTAATTTTCACGAAGAGTTTTGTTAGTCGATGTTAATTGTACTCTGCAAGATTTAAAAGTAAAAAAAATATGTCAAATAATAAAATTACATGAAATTATGTTATACCTACAACATTTCTTATTTTTATGGTCAATCGAAGATGGCCGAGAAGTGCTTGAAGACCTTCCAGTCGGTCTTCAACTTATTCGACCACTTATAACATTGAATGGTGATAGAAAATCGTTATTCTAACTGCAGAATTTTGTTTGCTTCAGGATGTGAATACATCTTACGATTCCGTCCGCACCATTTTACTTCATGTTTCGGGTATGAAACGCGTTACAGCAGGGCTTGTTACTTAATAGCTGAATTTTATTTTTAAAAAAAAACCATTGCAAATAGATTGCTGAGATTAGCTTCAACAAGCCAATTTGGACCTTACTTTAATAAAATGCATAATAACGGGTGATAAAACGTTGGTTGATGAGTTTAACATGTAACCGGTCGATACCGAGAGAAACACGTCAAAGTCAATCAAAAACTGACCGTCAAGAAATCGTATGCGACGTTTTCCTATTTCCAAAGCTGAAATTACCACTTTGTAGAAGCCATTCTGAGTCCATTGAAGTAATACACGTAAGTAGTAATTGCTGATACAAAAAAGTGGTTTTAAAAAAAGGATTTAGAAGAGTGGTTTAATCGTTGTAATCAATATTTTGCTCCAAATTTCGTCTATTTTGAAGACAACAATATAAATCAATATTCTTAACTAAACTAAATAATATTATTTAACAGAATGCAAATATATATTATATAAGAATATGAAAATAAGAAAAGAAAATAAATAAAGCTATTAAAATGGCGCATCTCATCAGTCGGTTAAATTGTGCTTATACATTTAAGACATTATTTACGAAAGTTCGTTAAAATAAAATGTTACCAAATTTTTATCCATCATCAATTTATCTAGAAGTAGTAATTATTTTATTTTTGATAAAATTTGAAGTAAAATTTTACTAGTTTAAAACTTCAAAAATACACCAAAAATTGATTAATATTTAACGATACATATAAACTTTATACACAAAATTTGATGAAGTTGGTCCCCAATACTCAATAATCGATGACTATTACTTCCGGCGTTACCTAACCATATACTGTATTTGTTAACTAAAAACTAATTTAGAAACCTGTTGAACAGTTAAAACATGATATCTATTTATTCGAGACAAATTTTTTTATATACGTGTAACATGTACACTATGTTGTTCATCTTAAATATTGACATTCGTTTATATATGAAATTTGTTGAAAGCTTTTCTGCTTGAGGGAAAATTCAATAAATTCAGGAAAAGGTATGTCAACCTAAACATTCCTTCTACCTTTAGAAAGAGTAGCTAAATGACCTTTCTAGCGGACTCTATTATTTCGATTAATTTTGTTATCATGATTATTGTATATTTTGATAAGATAGGTTATCGTAATGTATATTATTGTTAACAAACTGAGTAAATATTCAGTTTCCATAAGTTGAACTATTAACAATAGCTTAGATTCTAGTATTTTCTGTATATATTCTCTCTAGAATCGTACAATAGATACAAAATAGATCTAAAGAGACTGTACTTATATTAAATAGCATTTATTTTTATAATAGATTAACAAATATTATGCTTTCGTATAATTAAATATATCTAGAATATTTTCATGTATTACGAGTATTTTAATCTTCATTTATAAAATTCATATTGAATTTATAGAACTTACAAATTGTATTAATGTATAAATGATTAAGTGATAGAATGCTGATTAAATATAATTTGTTTAATTCTATTCGAGATACTCTACTTGTAAATATTGAAAATCACAGTTGAATAAATCAGCTAGGATATTAATTGACTTCAAAATTATGATTAACAGTTTTTGTGAATGGATATTCGAAAGAAATAGAAGAAAAATATGCTAGCAGAGATCATTTATGTCAATAACATATTGAATTAATATTTTGGAAGCAATTTAATTTAAATTAAATTATAAATTATAAATTCTTGTATTTGTTACATTTTTTTTTATTTAAAAAAAAATTAAAATAGCTTAATTGGTATATTTATCATTTTTGTCACTGTTCACAGTTCTGTAAGCGATGATGAAATTAGCAAATAAAGATTTTACACAATGCCTTAAAACTGTAATGTAAATATTTTTCTGCTTGTTGAATATTTAGCTTATAGTGGACATGGTTAGTATACTGATTATAAATTTTCAACTTTGAGAAGAGAAAGAAAAATTAATCTAGTTGGCAGGACAAGTGAATGTTATTGTGTCCGGTGATTTGATTCATGACTAGTCCGTTGTTTGATGTGCTTTTCAACTTAAAATATTATTTAATTTTAAAATAAAAATTAAAAATTATAAAGTGTCTATAAACAAAAAGTATGATTAGTTAAATCCCTACAAGTCTTTGTGAAAATGAGAATTTATTTAAATAAAATACTATTTTTTCTTTTATATACAGATCTATTATGAGCATTTTTATTTTTAATCAAAAGAGCATAATTAAAACATTTTTATTTTTTTATTATATAGAACCACTTTTTATCAAAATTGTTTTGGCAAGCCTTTAAATTTTTTTCAAGAAACCCTAATTTTTCTGTAGTTTTTTCCAATAGATATGTGGATAGATTAGGCCTTGAGGTAAATCAAAAGCATAAGAAATGCAGAGCATTAAATGTCAAAATTTATATTGATAACTCCAATATATATTAGGAATAAATAGAAATTTTGTATTAAATGTCAAAAATACGTTCCATAAACAAGTCTAGATTTTCATTTCAAAATTTTGATGCCTATTTTCGGCAAAACAGTGAGCAAAAAAGAATTAGTTGTTATACGAGTTAAATATATCAAAATTTTCAAAACAAAATAATTTTATTTAGATAGATAAGTAAAAATTAAGAACAAAATAATATATTGATAGTACTTTGTTTTTTCTTTTAAATATCAAAAATTCAAAATCATGTAAATAGTTTTTATAATAAGAATTTTAGCAATCAAAGTAAATAAGTTTATCTTTTGCAAAACTCCTTTCCATGATGTTGAATCAAAGAAGTTTTCAGATTGAAAACAGTGTTCATTCATTAGGACTGTTTTTATTTATTTATACAACCACCTCTATTAGATCGTATACACATGTTTACTTACATCAGTTTGCTTGGCAACGGAAGTGGCAAAAGTTTATGGAAAGTTTTCTTTGAGTGCTGTGCAAATATCTTTTTAAAATATCGATTCTCCATAATGATAAGTTGCAACCCTTTAGTGTATCTATTTTGAAATGCTAATGAAATATTTGAAATTAAATCTTTTTCAATAATAATAATTGGAATGAAATTTCATTTTTATATAAGATACTGATATTTATAAATAATATTTTTGACCATTAATGAATGAATTCGATCCAAGTATAACGTTTACTTTAAGTAAACTTATCGAAGTAAAGATTTTATTTAACTGATGGGCAGTTGCAAATTGAATGCCGAATGGTTTAAACGTGATTGTTCTATAGCTCAAATTAGTTAAAATAATTCATGTGTTTAATATTCAAATAAAATTTTCAATTTATAATATTAAAAAGTCACAATAATAAATTCAAATTTTGTATTAGTGAAAAAAGACAAATTTCAGTTACAAATTTAAATTATATTTAGTGAAAAATTCGATAATTTTCTATATAATATCAAAAACAAAATATATATATACATATATATCGTAGTTTATCATAGCATTCACTATCCCGCAAATTCATATTCACTCCTTTCAAAAATTTGTACTCTTTGTCAAGAACTATCTCCTTCCATTGAACGGCAGTATTATTCCACCAAAAGACGAATTACGTTATCTTGTAGTCAAATTTGACAAACGATTAACATACAAAAATTAAAAGAACTGAATTTAACGGACAATACAAACAGCTGCTGCGATTCTTAAATGCTATATCAAAGCCTATAGTCGACAGCAAATTGCTACTTTACAATACAGTACTGAAGCCAATCTGGACTTACAGACTTGAACTTTGGGGTTCGATGAAGCATTTCAACTCACTCCGAATCCAATCACTACAATCTAGAATCCTACGCAAAGTCGTCAATGCCCCATATTATTGCAGGTAGAGAAACATCGATGAGTATTTAAAAGTAATGGGGATAATGCCTATATATTTGATTGACCTTATATTAGTAAAAGATTGCTTGATTTGCGTATGAGAGATATTGTTTGCAAAGGGAGAAGACATATATATTTTATGTTACTTTTGATATGCGCAGAGTGCTTAGCTTATTATATGACGTTTTAATGTCAACTACAATTTTTTAAAAGAATTATTTAGATATCAATTTAACCAACTTGGACTGACTGCTTTAAAATGAATATACTTTTTATTTTTGAAAATTTTTTCTTGCAAATTATAAAGAATTTTTAAAAAATTTATAATATCTTTATATACAGTGCAACAACGTATCAAAATTGTTTACGATACAAAGAATTTGAGAAGCGTGGGGTGCTCCTCTATTCGTCGACATGCTACTCAATTGGGCATTTGCAGAACATCGCTACGACGCATTTTGAAGCTTGATCTGAGGATGTTTCCATACAAAATTCTATTGGTTCAAGAACTATTGCTGAGGTATGCAGCACAACGACTACAATATGCAAAAGCTTTATTCAGCTTGCGACAGATAATGCCAACTTTTGAACAATCTCATTATGAGCAATGAAGCATATTTTCATTTATATAGATATGTCAATAAACAGAACTACCGAATTTGGGGTATGCAGAATCTAAGAGCGTTGCATCAGCGTCAATTACACCCTCTTAGATGTACTCGTACTGTTAGATGTGGAATTATAGCCAGTCCATATTTTTTCGAAGATGAAAGTGAGCATCCACAAACCAACTCAACGGGCGCTATACCGGACCATGCTAGAAATTTTTTTACGTCTGGCAGTTCTGAATAACCCTGGCATATGGTTCCAGCAAGATGGAGCTACAGTTCCTCACATTTGAAGGCTCGTGACTATTTTTTATGGGATTTTTTGAAGGAATGGATTTACGTAAATAAACCAAAAAATATTCGGAAATTAAAGCATTTATTACATTGCTCAACGTTTCAGGCTCCAAATTTCTAATTTCTGTAATTCGAACAGAAATTAGAAATTTGGAGCCTGAAACGTTGAGCAATGTAATTCAAAATGCCTTAGAAAGAGCTATTAACTGCCAATAAGAAAACGGAAGTCATTTCAAGAATATTATTTTTCACAAAAAATTTAATAAATTATACTTCCATTTAAAGTATAAAAAATTATGTGCATTTTAAATCAGTCAGTCCAAGCAAGCCCACCAATATCTTTAAATTCTGATTTATAATAATATATTTAAAAAAAAATCATTATTTAAATGTAAATAATTATATCTTATACTCTGAATACATTTGCTTTTAAATAAAATAGGAAACGAAAAATTTTTCTATGTTAACGAAATTTTCAGTCATTAATTTACTGACATACACATACTCTCTGACCAAAAAAAAAAATTTGCCGCATTTATTTATTTGATAAGTGAATTATAATAAAATTAAATTATATTTAATAACAAAAAATGAATATAATAAAGATATAAAATTCTGAAATCAGAAAAACACTATCTATACTGAGTTTAAAAACGCCATTCAATAAGTAATTCCAATTTTCACTATTTTTATGCAGAATAGACTGCACCATATGCTAATACCTCTTACACCAAATAGTTTATGATAGTTTATTACTTAGATTAAAGAAAAAAATAATAAAGAAAGTTTTCATGACACATATTTTCATATGAGATCATAAATAAGAAATAACTAAATCTCCCTGCTACAAAAAAACTCGTGACGCCAAGCATTTTGAACAAGAGCCAGGTCGAGTTCTGTTTCCGCTACCTAAGATTGGCATATACGTAATGTAATTATATATATGTATGTGCAAACTTGAGGTCAGCAGCTATAAAGATGTATAATTACTGCGAGCAAACATTTCTCTAAATAATAATTTATTGCAACAGAAAGGGCATCCGAACCAAGCCAAAACAAAAACATTATCTGAACAAAAAATGAATCAATACGAGTTCAAATAAAAAAATAAAGTATAAATTTATTATAGTTTATTACAAACGATTTTCATTCGAGCATAAAATGATTTGAAGAAACTTTTACTAATTGCAATAGCCAAACTATCAAATAAAATCTGACTTGAGAGTTAATTTCAAATAACATTTGAAAGAATATATTTTTTCTTTTATAAAATTAAAATTGTTTAAAAACATAAAAAAAATAATCAAATTTTAAAATTTTTAGGCGGTGTTTTTTTAAAATGTTATCTTTTTTGTGAACTTATAAAATAATATGATCATTAAAAAAATTTGTTTGCTTAATTTTTTCTCTAAAAACATAAGGAAATTATTATTAAATTTCTACTACCCATGACATCACTGCAAATATTAGCTCAAGCAATAGATTGCCTGTAACCCAAAGGAAATGTGTATGTACATACGGTGGAAAATTTTGACAATATAAAAAATTGTAGATATTTTTTTTCCTAAAAAAAAAAAAAAACAGAAGAAAATATATTGTAGATACTTTTTGAGCTAAAAAATGGCAAAGGTTTGTTGACATATGTACGTCGATGGATGGCAGATATTCCACCGTATCCGTCTGGACTCTCGTTTGTTCACAGAGCTTACGGTCATAACGATTTGACTTTATTTTATTACATTAGAACCTAAAGAAAGAAAAGAAAAAAGTGGAAATAATTTTGAAATAAATGGCCAGAAAATAAGGAAAAACTGGAGAATAGAGTAAGATGGTACAAAGTTCCCCTCAGGAAATGAATATTATAAACTGTACAGCATGCAATAATATAAGAAGAATTTTCATTCAACTTGAGGGAAAAAACTCAAGTTTAAATAGTCATGCAAGTATTATACAAAAACTAAGAAGAGCTAAGAACTAAAAAAAAAACACTGTAAGAACGAGCAAATGAATAAAATAAAAAAAACTTTAACAAAGTTTTTTCAGGAAATTATATGAAAAGTTGGAAATAAAAAATAAGCAACCACCCTGACACCATGTTTAGTTAAGAGCTTTTTTATGACCAATCTCTAAATATGCGGGACTAGGCATGATTACTGCATTGGCAATATTTTGTGAAAACCAGGATTCGGATGGATTAGTTCCAGTAATATGGCCAGCTAGAAATGATGCTCGATTATATTTTTCCTTCTATATTATTGTACTATTTCAAGTATTTAATTTTTTCATGACTATACCAATGTTTTGATTTTATACTTGTACTTTTTTAATTATTTATTTATTATTAAAAAATATAATTTGATAAAAATTATTTATGTATGCTAGGAAAATGAACAAAATCTGATAGAGAAGAGCATAATAAAATCATTCATACAAATGGAAAGAGAAAATCATTTCTTGGTCGCCCCTAAATTATACCCAAATCAATATTATTATACACATTTGTTCATATGTTCTTCAATGTTTATCTCTGTCTATAGTTGAGCAGAATTTATTTTATTTCATGTCTATAGAGCACAATTAAAGCACTAAGGGTGCAATTTATGTCTAAAGTTCCTAATACCAAAAACTTGACCTCCACACATCTTCTTTTGGTTGCTCCGAGTAAAACTGTTCCTACTTTTAGATACTAAAACTTAGTTTGACCAAATTCTCCATATAATTTATATTGAAATCAAAGCTACATATATACTGGGGTCTATCAGAAGAGAATCAAGGTTTTTATTTATTACTTCTTTCTATATATTGTATGTAGTTTTCGTCTTTTTCTTTTACTTGTTTATACATAGAGACAGTCTTGATTTTGTAAAGCAAATTACGAACATATTTACGAGTATTTGGTTGTTCTTGTATCGATTTTGATTTTTATGCGTTCATCAGCAATGCTGATTTATTTTTGGGATTATTTAACTTTAATTAACTAATTGGCCATTTTTGTCCATTTGTCTATATGGAATACGACGGATGCTTTTAAGCACATATTTTCATGAAAATGAGAAGAAATTTCTTAATGGATCCCATTTTTTTCTTCTTTTTACTTAATTTTTTGGTCAGCTCTCTAATTATGGTAATTAAAGCTGAGATTTTGCAATGATGATGAGGTCAATATTTTTTCTAATTCCTTATTTTTCAGTATTTAGGAGAAAAAAATAATTCCTTTTCTCATCTTTAAATGTGTAGTTTACATGACTAATATTATTTCAGTAATTATTTTACAGAAACTAAATTACTATTCTATAGGATGTAATAGTAACAACATATTTAAATCATAAACTACAGATGAAATAATTTATCTTGAAGTGGGTTGACACCAAAATGAAACTTTTCTTTTATAATTTTATATAAGGTCAGTTATTTATTAATATAAAAGACTAATATAGAGAATGAATGAGTTTTTATTTTTTTTATTTTTCATATAGTTCTGTTGTTTATTTAACATAGTAAACGTAATAATTTTTTATAGTTTGACTATAGAAATTTATAGTTCAATATATACTTAAGCTGCTTTCTATTGATATTCTCGCGGCTGTTTATATTTGAAATAATGCTTCCAATATTTCCTTAATACCAATTGATCTATCTAAGATCGATATAAAGCAAACCAATATATTGTTAATTCATAGTAGCTCATGCTACTATGAAAAAAAATATTTTACAAATTATTAATGCTTCTGGAATTGTAGCATGCAATCGACATTTATTTCAAATGTAGGCTCTATGGTTTGCTGCTTTCAATTGACTTAGAAAAGGCATACGACTGTATTTCTCCGCATAGTACAACTACTACAATTAGCTAAGTGAGAAGTCGATTCTGCTTCTTATCTAAATGGTAGGACCTCCATCATTAATTCAAATGATCAATTTCGGCAGAAAAATTTGATGTAAAATAGCATACTCCTGGCATTAACTTTGTCCACAGCAATTTTAATGTCTATATACAGTACCTATCCATATAACTCTCAGTAGCCATAAATGTCTTCCGCGCAGACAATATTTTTTTGTTGGTTTCTAAACCAAATTAAACATCAAATAATGTAGCCGTCCAGGATAATATGCATCTCAACCCCTCCCCTATCATCCGACAGAATTAGTATTACCCAAAGAGTGGTATGGAATCTGCCGATTAATAACACTATCTACCGAATGAACTCCGTCTTTAATAAGTAGGAAATGTAAGATAAGACAAGAGCAACTAAGGTTCTACTGGACTGTACGTTCCTTTATGCCCTCACTTTTTGCGTCCGAATACCAGTAGCAACGCAAAGGCAAGTAAGAACAGCCAGTGGAGTACACCGGACTTCCCCGGTGAACTCTATCCTTATTGAAACCGATCTAAAACCTATCGGCCCTTATATATATTTATAAATCTCCTTTACAATATTTGAAAAAAAAAAATTATTTTAACAACCTCCTCAAGAATAAATTTGCCCTCCCTTTCCTTAATGATCTCTGAGTTTGAAAAAAATCTATCCATACTATCTCTTATTTTTCAAACTACCCTTTCACGCCCGATTTGGAAAACATGATTCAGAGTGATGTTGAGAGTGTCTACAATACGTGGAAATGAAAAAGTAAATATTAATTTCTCCAGATATAGGAAACTTTTCCGTGAATGTTTGGATAGATTGGGTGAATCCAGAGTTCTCTTCATAGACGCTGCTGTGAATGACCATATGACATCCTTTACTGTCATGCAGCTCACTAGTAATGAACAGCGCCATATCAAGTGTGGAGAGTCGGTCTCGCAGCCTTAGATGATCCAGTGCTCAACGAAATCCGTGACAATCTATTAATCAATAGAAGTATCGAATTGCGTTGGATTTCCGGTCACGACGGTAAGGAAATCTCTTCAGCACCCTGTTCACCCTATAATTCCAAACTTGACAATAGTACAGTACACCACAGTTAATCATGATTTCCTCTTCGGTAACAAACCTCGTACTGCAAGCCACACCACGTATTTTTAATGAATTTCGCTAAGTACAGAATTTCTTCTTGAATGGGACTTCTTCCATGATAGAGGTCGTAGACCCAACATTCCTTTTACAAGTCCATTTTTAAATTTTCTAAAAAAAACTTATATGCTCCATAAAATTTAGCTACTTCTGACTGCTCTCTCCAACTAACTATCAATTATTTTCATTAGGGAAGCTGGCAATGCTAACCCACATGTAACATAAAGTTGCAAAATAGCCTCAATACCATCCCTCTATGGAATGGCCACTGACTTATCTCAGAGACTTAACAATAACAAAATTGTTATTAAAATAAAATTGTTATAGTAAAGTATAGATATTTTGCTGTGCACTTGGTGGGAATGGAAAGGAATCATCTACTATGAGCTGCTTCCATATGGCTTAACACTAAATTCGGACCTCTACTGTCAAGAATTGGACCGTTTGGAGCTAGCAATTTACTAGAAGTTGCCAAACTTGGTCAACAGGAAAGGACAGTGCCAGGTAGGTTATAGTGACTCATCATAAACTTAAGCAGATTGGTTGGGAAGTTTTTATGCATCCATCTTATAGTGCGGATATTGGCACAAAGCGATTACCATCTTTTTTTATCATTGCAAAACTTCCTAAATGATAAGAAATTGACATCAAGAGAATATTATAAAAATCGCTTAGTCGAGTTTATCGCCATTAAGACCCAGTACTTCTATGAGGGAGGTATCATGGAGTTACCTTTAAATTGGCAACTAATTATATTACAAAATATTGCATATTTTACCCAAATTGGACAATCTGAACCGTGTTAAAGAACGTAACAATTATGGATTTCCTTTTTCCCAAACAAATATTATAATTTTTATATAAAGCTATATTTTAAAACAATAATGTTTTAATCAACAATTGATTTGGAAATTTTAATCGTATTTTTGTATACTGAAATATGTTTATACAAATTTGTACATACAAATTCGCGGATAGAACGGCAATGTAATATGAAATTAATGAAATAATGGATCTCTTTTTCCCTAAACCAATATATATTTCAACAATATTTGTTTATTACATTTATTTTTTATTTACATTTCATTATTTTGAATACGTATTTATAAGCATACATATTTGTATGTGTATCTAACAGCAATAATCTAAATATAATTCTTTAATATTTCTCTTTAATAGAGTGCTTCCAGATATTTGTCAACCTTTTATTATGGACATATTTGCATTTATTAGTATTATTAATAGCATAATTTCCAGCATCTTTTTCATATGCTCTTTGATAAAGACACTCAAATATTTTTTTTCTTTCAATAAAAAGTCACACGGGATGTATTGAGCTCCATTTTTAACATGAACGTTTATTGAAAATTAATACTTTTTTACATAAATGCCTCTTATTAATCTTGATTTTGAATAAATCCTGAGACGCGATATAATGTAAACAATTATATTATATTGTATAATAATATAACAATTAATATTTTTAAATTTGTTTAGATATTGCATTATCATATATGAATAATACCTCAAGTATTTATAAATTAAATGATTTTGAATGAATAAATTCAGTTCCGTTGCACATAAATAGTAAATTCTTCATAAAATGTCGAATCAGACAGACTCTTGCTTATAACATTTGTTATGGACATTTAAAGAGGTTTAAATTCTGTGAAAGCTTATAAAATATAAAGCAGGCTTTTTAACAAAAAATTATATCAAATTATTAGTCAAGTATATTCGATTAAATACAAGAATAATTAAATATATAATTAGAGTTTTCATTTTTAAAGATGATTAAAAGAAATATTATTGAATACTATTAATTAAAACAAAACAATACTTAATTAATTAACAGCTTATTATCGTTTAAGTTTACACGTTCCATTTAAAGTTCACTTCCTTATTACCCTTTCACGATATTATCTTATTTCCAACATAAGTCTTGACTTTAATTTTTTTTTTGTATATATCAATATATTTCAGATCTTTGAAAAGTATTCTTCATTCAACAACGATTCGATGCTTAAAGAAACTTTTAACCTATATTTTATATTATCAAACCACGCTATCGTAGGAAGAGTGTGAAAATATCTGAAGTATCAACTTAAAAGAAGAATATATTTTATATACACGTATGATGACTCTATAACAATACATTAAAAGTATGTGTAAAAATATTTTATTAAAATTTTCCTATTAATCAATTTTTTACAGAAGCACAAACGTGTTTAGTATTGATTTTTTAAATTCCTAACATTTGAAATTACGTTTAAGGGTCGTGTATTTTTAATTTGAAGGACTTATTATGAAGATAGTTGCCATATATTTTCAAGCAGAATCTCCTTAATTCATTTAGAGCAAGTATTAAGTGCATTATTACCAATTGAATTTAACTTTTACAACAAACTTTTGCCGGTCGCAACTTCTTGGATCGTAGTCCAGCACGCTTACTTTTTGGATTGTAGTGCTAGCTGGTCGGCTTTGTCATTTTGGTACATAAAATATGCAAGTTATAATATTTTCCAAAAGTTGCATTTAGGAGGTAAAAGTAAATAAAACCTGTGCTACTAATTATGGGTGAGAGAAAACGTTTTTATAGTCATATAAATAGGATCGTTAAATAAATGTGCAATTATTGTGATTAGAAATTATCGCCGTGCATATATGGACTAAAAAACAAATAGCGGAAAAGTTTTTTTTGGAATATTGCGCAAATTGTTGCATCTTATAACATCAAATATATTTATCTTTATTGCGATACATAGAAATAATACTTCATATTTGTGCTCTGAAATAATTATGATGGTTTTTAATATTATAATTGATTTTATCTTTTAAGATTTATTTTAAATAGAAAATTTTAAGTATTAGTTTTTAAGAAATGACACGCAATTAAATCTCTTAAGAAGAATGGATATAAGCACCAATCAATAAAATTTAAATAAAATGATCTGGATATCGAAATAATTTTTCTAATTGGATCGATTGGTTTATATTTATTTAGAAAAATGTAAAATATTATACTCGTATGATGTTCCTTCTTAAATTTTTCATAAGAACTTATTATTATTCAGCGATCAAAAATAATAATTTTGGAGTAAATATATAAAACTTATTTTAATGTAAAAAATATAATTTTTATTCAACAACATTTTTCAAATAATAATAGAACTTCACTGAAACAAATATTTCAAATATTTATATGATTTCCTGTAAATTTCTAAATAATATTAAACATGTACAGAATTTTAAAATAAATTTTCCGACCAATTTGGTTTAATAATGAGGTATTGATTCAGCAATTTTTAGCATCTAAAATTTTTTCTTATGGAAATCAAATAAACAGTATAGTCAGCTGATATGAAAATAATCGAAGAGGAGTTGAATCATGAATTTGTAAATTTTTGAATTATTTACTTTCAAAAGTTTAGTAATTTTGACAAAACCTCTATAAATAAAGAATCAATTGTTGGTAGTCGATGAGGAACGCCTAATATGTCGGTCGATATTGACTCTGTCCAAAATATCATAAGAGTCGTAGTGCAAAATTCTCAAGCACTTTAGCAACAGTTTCCTAGATACAAAAGCAAATACGAAAACTTTTCTTATAGATTGGACAATTGAAAAATACCAAATCCCAAGCTTGCCAGCCTGTCGAAAAGAGACTAACACAATCAACTTCATCGTCTTTGCCTCTTCAATTTACATAATTTCAAATGAAATTTTCTTCAAGGACCCTTGCGAATTCTGAATTATGTATTTATCCATGGTCCGTTAGTCGTTTTTCTGCACGTTGTAATGCTTTTCAGGACTGTTTTCATCGGACAAGAAAAACTTTTGACTACGATTTGCCAAATTTCTTTTTTTTATGTTACTAATTTAATAGCAAAAAGAAACTTTAATTCATACTATTGACAATCGATGGCATTTTTATGTTAAATCTAATCATTTATTTATTTTGCTCTAAATTGGCGTGAAAATAAACGTTTACATTTTAATGCTTTTTAAATTTCAATTATTTTGTAAGTAGGAATAATATATTTATACGTAAAATTGTTTGTTAAATATTTGATAAAATGTTTATTTTATTTTCATGAAATTATTAGGCATGTAGAAATAAAAAATTTGTTATTTGAGTTTATTTGAAAAAAATTAAAATGAAGGAAACGTTGGGAAAATGAAATTAATTTTATTTTATTTATATTCAGTATATGAAAAACTCAATTTTTCATGTAATTGTTTAAAGGAATAATAAAATAATTTAAATAACCACTTTTAAGAATTTTTAAAAATATGTTAGCATTAGAATGAAATAATATTATTCTTTCAGCACAATCAGCTCACATAATATTTTTTAATACCGTACAGCTTAATTTAAAATACAAAATTTTCACTTTAATCATTTTTCAGATTTTCTACTGAATATATTTAGCCGTTAAACAAATTTCGTATTCTCTAGAATTAAATAAATTTTAAAAATTTAATGTATTTTTCGCTGGAAAATTATGTGTTTAAGTTATTCCAAAAATTTTAGAAATTTTCAAGTTTTAAATCCTGTACAATTGTTAAATAAAAATTTTTACCTTTTTTTGACATTTTTAATTTTTGGCACTATTTTCTTTAATTGAAATATCGTTATTGCTTTTGGCATTTAAGCCTGAATTTATAATATTGTCAATAAAAGTACCAATTTTTATAAATTTTAAAATTTTATCTAAATTTTTAATAACTGTACTTTTAATTTCATTTAAGTAACGTGGAGCTTCGAATATAAACTTAATTTCTAAACAATAAATCACTTTTCATTACTTTAATGTCACATTAATGTCACCTCCATTGTCAGTTTTTTTTATGATACGTTCTAAATGTACGAGGTCTGTTCAAAAAGTATCGCGATTTTTTTTCAAAAATTATTTATTTATTCATAAATATCTATTTTGTCCCGTTCAAAACAATACCCACCAGATATTATACACTTGTGCCAACGTTTTTTCCAATCCTCGAACCACTTCAAAAAATCATTTTTTGTAATCTTGTTCAGCTCCTCCTTCGATGCAGTTTTTATCTCCTCAATCGTAGCGTAGCGTCATCCTTTAATGGGAATCTTCAGTTTCGGGAACAAGAAAAAGTGACAGGCGGCTAGATCTGGGGAATACAGTGGCAGCGGCATTATTAGTGTATTATTTTTGGCCAAAAATTCGCGCACAAGCAACGATGCATGAGCAGGAGTGCTATTATGGTGCAAACGCCAATTTTTGTTCTTCCACAAAACCGGGTGTTTCTGGCGGATTGCTTCACGCAATTTGCTCATAACTTGCAGGTAATATTCCTTATTGACCGTTCTACCCCGTGGTAAGAACTTATGATGCACCACGCCCATGTAATCGGAAAAAACTGTAATCAAAACCTTCACACTCGACCGAACTTGACGCGCTTTTTTCGGTCTTGGCTCATGCGGCAGCTTCCAGTGGGAATCACACAAAATTTGATACAGATCCTTTGATCCATTTTTTGGAATGGGCAAAAGTCGAAGACGAGCTAAAGCACGTGCAAGCAAAGAGGCTGTCAAAAATTAACTGAACATTCAAAATGAGAGATGTGAGTACCAACATAACGCCACAAAAAAATCGAATACACGTAACCCACGGAAACTCAAAATTCGCGATACTTTTTGAACAGACCTCGTATTATTACAAAGAATAACAACAAAAAGTTATTTCTGAACAATTTCGTTTTATTAATTTCTTGGGGTGTTTTCCACTCTTAGTATTAGTGCTTCAACTTGAATCGGTTTCAGCTACTCGGCTACACTCCTTTAAATATTATCGACAGTACCAAGGTGAAGTGCTTTCAAAAGTACTCCTTTTAATTTGCGTGTATCTACAGGATTCCATTTTGCTGACAAAAAGTCCTTAATGTAGTAGGCTGTGTAACAAAATCTTATGTTTTTTAAAACGAAACAAATTTGGCTCACTACTCATCATTTTCAATATTAAATAACGGTCTGACCTCACACGAGCCCTCACTCGTCCCACATTTCCAATGTTGAAGGCCTTCCTGAGCAAAGCACATCAAAAGTGCGTTATGCTACGGAAATTTTTTTGTAAGTCAAACTTGCGAATTCAACAAGCTAAACATTAAACTTGATTGCATATCGTTGCTCTAAATTTGTCTGTTAGATTTTCCATAATGCGACTATAAAAACAAGGCTTCAAATTACCACGCTCTTTAGAGTCACGTAAGTACTGCGCGGAATTGACACTTATAATGCACGTCTGGAAAGGACAAATGTACACACTATGTGGAGAAGCTGTCTTCAATGTTTACAAGTTGTCAGACTCATTACTTTTCAGTCACACGTCATATTGCTTACAGACTACTTTGCAAATTTAAACGAAAAACTCAAAATAAAAAAATTTAAGCAATGAAGCCCAATTGTTTTGCAGCTAAATTTCTTGAACCTGCAAACATTTTGAATACATAACTTTGCGCTGAATAAGGCAATTAGTACATTTAGTCATCTTTTTGTGTATGTGTTTATTTATTTTCATTTATCCATAGTCATCTCTAGCATATTTAAGCTACATAATCAGCAATTACCAAGAATCGTGTAAATTTTCTATAATTGTTTTTCAAAAATTGTTTTTATTTTCATTTTTTCTATGTTTTACTTACAAATTATAGTAATTATGCTTACTTGCAGTTACATAACTTTTCTTGTTTCACTTTTGTTTTCTCCTTAAACTTGTTAAAAAATATAATTTTACCATAAAAAAGTTGACTGTTTTCCTCCAAACCCGGAAGAAAATAATCAATTTAACTTCGTAAGGGAAATTAAGCTCAGCATGAATTACAATCACAACATTCCCGTAAGGACTTAATAGTGATTTTATCAGCTAAGTGACATTATCATTTTTTTATGCTTTCGGTTTTTAATGTCGAAAAGGATACAACGAGATTTTTATGTGACACTCAATTAAGGCATAATTAAACGAGAAAAAGCTTCTTTATAGCCCAAAATTGAAGGAATGAACTTATATTGTACTTTTTTAGTATGATATTATTTTTATTTTCAACTATCTAGGTTGAAAATATATAGAAAAGAAGTAAATAAAAGTTTCGGCTTTTAGACTCTCTTAATTAGTTTTTCTACTAATTCTAGCTGTAAATGCATACTTAAAGTGGGCAAAAAGGAAATTTGCGGATTTTTAAAGACACTTTTAACCGAACTAACAAAAAAAAGCGGAAAATTACTAATTAGTATGGATTAATTGGTTTTATTCTAATTAACAAATTATCAAATTTATTTTTACTTTTACTACGAAGAATTTTTTTTAAAACGACGAATTTAGAAATAGTTAAAGTTGATTTTTATTCAATTGCTGTGATGATGATAGCATATATTTCGTTTAAAACAGCTAATATTTACATAAAAATATATATCTACAACTAAAAATATATTATAAAAAGCAGATTTTTATAAAATAATTTACCATATTGTGGAGCAATGAAGTGGGAATCTACGTTTCTCCAAATAATGGGAGTTATATGACTCTATAAAATCTCGAGGCTATTGTTTCTTTAATCATCGATGACTCTTTCCAGGGAGGATAGTAGAGGAAAGTTTTCTTACGAATGAATTATGATTATATAAAAAAGGCTATCGGTAATTTTACGGAGGCTCTTGGAATGTAAGACTAGAATGCGATGGAAGTTAGAACGTTTGGTTGAACTCCAAAATTCAGTTTTATAGGTCCCAATGCGTTTTATAATTGATTTGTATGATAAAAGTTTATAATTTTTCAACTTGATTTCGAATTTTGAGAATGCGTCGAATAAGTTGGAATCCTTCTTAACTGCCCAGTAGAAAATGGTCAAATTCCATGATTCCTCCTTCACTGCCCAGTAGAAAATGGTAAAATTCCATGACGCTTCATAAAATGGATAACGAAACCAAAAACGAGGTATCAGGATCACGAGACTGCATGGTACGATCAAACAATCGAGAGTTATAATTTCGATGTGAGTGATTGATGAAGACAACGCCTTATTTTAATTTCCGTTGTTAAAGTTTCCAAATGATGAATCGTTGGTGATGTTGGAAATTTTTTAATGCAAAGTATTTTTTTTTATTTCAATTATTTGATAAAATAATTATTTTGATTTTTAATACGTAAAAGAGTAAGATAAAGAAAATAAGCAGAAAATCAGTCATATTTCATATTGAATAAGATTTTCCAGAAAAATAAATATTTATTTGCAAACATAATAAAAAAATATTTATTTACACACTAAAGAAAATTAAAATACATTAGATGTATGAGTATAAATGTTCTATAACCAACCACGACTGGTAATCTTGGCGAATGAAACAATCCAAAATTTTCGCAAATCAAACAAAAAATAAATAAATTAATTAAGATTATCTTTTTTTCCTCTCTAAGAAAAGTTAACACCTCCGATATTACTTTATATTTCCCGAGATTTCCTTGTTGAATGGCTATGACGAAACCACATTTTATTCTACGGTAAGAAAACAGTAAATTATTGGCAACAAATTATACGAGCCAGTGGAGTACACCGGACTTCCCCGGTGGACTCTATCATTATTGAAACCAATCTAAATCCTATCAGGCTTTATATTTATAAATCTCTATTACAATATTTTAAAAAAGTTATTTTAATAACTTGCTCAAGAATAAACTTGCCCTCCCTTTCCTTAATGATCTCTGAGTTTAAAAAAAAAATATCAATACTATCTCTTAATTTTCAAATAACCTTTCACCCGCGGATTGGAAAACATGTTTAGGAGTGATGTTGAGAGTGTCTACAATACGTGGAAATGAAAAAGTAAATATTAATTTCTCCAGATATAGGAAACTTTTCCGTGAATGTTTGGATAGATTGGGTGAATCCAGAGTTCTCTTCATAGACGCTGCTGTGAATGACCATATGACATCCTTTACTGTCATGCAGCTCACTAGTAATGAACAGCGCCATATCAAGTGTGGAGAGTCGGTCTCGCAGCCTTAGAAGCCATTCGTGGACCATCATATGATCCAGTGCTCAACGAGATCCGTGACAATCTATTAATCAATAGAAGTATCGAATTGCGTTGGATTTCCGGTCACGACGGTAAGGAAATCTCGTCAGCACCCTGTTCACCCTATAATTCCAAACTTGACAATAGTACAGTACACCACACTTAATCATGATTTCCTCTTCGATAACAAACCTCGTACTGCAAGCCATTCCACGTATTTTTAATGAATTTCGCTAAGTACAGAATTTCTTCTTGAATGGGACTTATTCCATGATAGAGGTCGTAGACCCAACACTCCCTTCAAAAGTCCATTTTTAAATTTTCTAAAAAAAACTTATATGCTCCATAAAATTTAGCCACTTCTGACTGCTCTCTCCAACTAACTATCAATTATTTTCATTAGGGAAGCTGGCAATGCTAACCCACATGTAACATAAAGTTGCAAAATAGCCTCATTACCATGCCTCTATGGAATGGCCACTAACTTATCTCAGAGACTTAACTATAACAAAATTGTTATTAAAATAAAATTGTTATAATAAAGTATAGATTTTTTGTTGTGCACTTGGTGGGAATGGAAAGGAATCATCTACTATGAGGTGCTTCCATATGGCTAAACACTAAATTCGCACCTCTACTGTCAAGAATTGGACCGTTTGGAGCTAGCAATTTACTAGAAGTTGCCAAACTTGGCCAACAGGAAAGGACAGTGCCAGGTCTATAGTGAGTCATCATAAACTTAAGCAGATTGGTTGGGAAGTTTTTATGCATCCATCTTATAGTGCGGATATTGGCACAAAGCGATTACCATCTTTTTTTATCATTGTAAAACTTCCTAAGTGATAAGAAATTGACATCAAGAGAATATTATAAAAATCGCTTAGTCGAGTTTATCGCCATTAAGACCCAGTACTTCTATGAGGGAGGTATCATGGAGTTACCTTTAAATTGGCAACTAATTATATTACAAAATATTGCATATTTTACCCAAATTGGACAATCTGAACCGTGTTAAAGGACGTAACAATTATGGATTTCCTTTTTCCCAAACAAATATTATAATTTTTATATAAAGCTATATTTTAAAACAATAATGTTTTATTCAACAATTGATTTCGAAATTTTAATCATATTTTTGTATACTGAAATATGTTCATAAATGTGCATACAAATCCGCGGATGAAACGGTTTTAAGGTAATGCAAATCGATATTAATAAAATCTCTTCAGTGATGTAAGTAATTCTTGGTAATGCATTTAGAAATCGGTTAAATTTTCCGTACATGCTGTGAAAAAATAATCGAAGTTGTGATGCAGATAATGAGGTATTCTTCCTTATCAGTAATGAATCAGCAATAGTGTCAGTAAGCATTTCATTTCCTGGTGGATGTTCAAACTACTGTACCCATATAAGAATATTGCAGGTAATAGTCCTTGTTAATAGTCATGCCTTATATAATACCAATAATAGTACCTTAAGAGATAAGTACTTTAATAAAGGTACTATCTGAATATTTATAATTTTATTGAATTTAGAAGTGATCTTTTTAAAAATACAATTTAATTATAAGATAATACAAGACAGAGTGGCCCGGTTTTTTGTACACTATAAAATTAAATCTTGACATATGTCATTGAATAGTACCAAAGCATAATTACAAATAGAAATTTCTTATGGGTGCCCTGATTTATTGATACTAGGACTTCTGCACTTAGTGCGCAGTGGTCTTGTTTTCGAATTCAATTAATGACATGTCAAGGTGCCCTTTAATTGTTACTTATATGCCTGAGTTATCGCGGCGTTGAGAATTTCCATTTCAGTAGAATTGTTACTAGAAATGACATTAAAAAAAATGAAAATAAGAATCTCCTATGGCTATAATATATAAAAAAAAATGTTTAAGTAAGTACTAGCTAATACCAAAAATCAAGAAAACTCTATATTTTAGCCTTAAGATAATTTCAATATCGTTCTTTTTTTATATCCAAAAATAAATCCAAATTTTGTAGGTATTTAATATAAATTACTAGTCAAAATGTGTTCGCATGTGTATATATGCGTACATATATTCGTATCCTTATAAGAAAATTGAACCATTAAATAAATAACAAAATAACAAATGATGTACAGCAATAATAATAATAAAAATCCATTGAACACATTTACGTCTACGAAGTTTTTTCCCTGCGGGGTTATTACACATACTTCATTCATGATATCCAAAAAAATAAATAGAAACTCCAACTCAAACTCCAACTAATATGAAACTTAGAGTCCAAGTCTTATGACTAGATATGTGGATTATATTGAAGGCATGCTTGTTCGGAGAAAAGTCAATGCTAAAAATGAGGGTACCTTCTCGGAACGCAAGTGGGAGTAGGATATCGCCAACATCTGACACAGAAACTAAAGATGGGTGGTAAGGTACAAAAAGTATAATCTTCGATTCACCTACATACCGACTACCTCCTAAATTTCGGGCGATTCTATAGCATCTATGGCTTCATATTTTTTACTTCTTACTAATCCCCATATCGTTCTATAGCCTTAGGCATTTTATTGGTTAAAAGCATAAATCAATTGCTGTACATTAGTTCAATAAGAAAACAAATTTATATTTACCTCGAATATTTATCGATATTATGCGAGACTGCCAAGAGAGTGATTTTTATTCGACTTTAAGTGCTACATCATTTCGAATCTATTAAAGCATCTGACTTTACTGTATTTATTCTATTTTGTTGTTATTATTTTCTTACAAAAATTTAATATAAAAAATTTCAAAAGAGGAAGTAAAATTTAAGCTCTACAAAAATCTATGAGCTTGTA
This sequence comes from Atherix ibis, assembly GCA_958298945.1. Taxonomy (NCBI): domain Eukaryota; kingdom Metazoa; phylum Arthropoda; class Insecta; order Diptera; family Athericidae; genus Atherix; species Atherix ibis. The sequence continues at coordinate 60,602,206 of OY282607.1, read as the reverse complement.
TATATTTTGTAATTGCGGTTTTTCTTTTAAGTAAATACAATGTATTGGCTTGTAATCTTCTTTCACTGATCAGAATTTTTAGTAAGTCAATTTGAGCAAATTTAGAATATATATAAGCACATTCTTTAGAAGCTTTTATAAGAGGATTTCATTTCCCCAATTTTTTTTGTTAATCTCGATTCATTCAGAGAAATGCTATATTTACCAAATTTTTATGAACTCCAAGCACTTTGATGTATTGTACTTTGAAAATATTTAGGTAAATATTCGTATATTAATAATATAAAAAAAACAGTACGTACGGCTTCTTTTTTAAAACAACTAAAAATAGACAACCGTTTCTTCTTTTTTTAAACAACTAAAATGCACGTCTGGAAAGGACAAATGTACACATTATGTGGAGAAGCTGTCTTCAATATTTACAAGATGTCAGACTCATTACTTTTCGGTCACACGTCATATTGCTTATAGACTACTTTGCAAATTTAAACGAAAACGACAATATGTTTATATTAATATGTACTTATTATGGATTCTTTGTAATAATGGATGAAATTATTGTTGTTGTTTTATATTTAATATTATGCAGGAGAGTGTCAGTACTTAAAAAGGGTTCATTAAATTATTTTTAGCATAAAAACTAATTACTTACGAATTTTGTTTCCAAACAAAAGCTTTTAATGTATACATAAATGTTATTTGTGTGTTATATAATGAAATTGGTTATTTTAAGTATTGTAACAAAATAAATAAATAATCACAATTCTCATGATATAATTTATTGTGGTATTTATAAAATTAAATCTAAAAACTCTTACAATTTTTATTAAATAAAGACAATATAGAGTTCAGATATTCTAAAAATAAAAAAAATTATTTTGAAAATATGCTAAACTCTTAGGATAAAAGAATTATATTGTATTGTACGCTTATTAATTATTGCCATTTATATTGGTTTTTTTTCAACAAACTGCAACTGAATAAAAACCTTTACAGAAATAGTGCAAATTTTTAAAGAATTCTATTTATGATGAAGAATTATTTTATAATGCCATTAAATTCATATTATTTCGATATAATTTTTTTGGATATTTTTAAAAAACTGTAGAGCTTTTTTTAACAAAATCCTATCATTTAAGGAAATGAAACTTTTATAGGTCATGTAATCTTTAGAAAAGTTAACAAGTGTAGTTGAACTAATTGTTTATATATTATTTTGTACATAAGAGCTCTGTTCAAAAAGTATCGCGAATTTTGAATTTCCGCGAGTTACGTATATTCGATTTTTGATTTTTTGTGGCGTTATGTTGGTACTCATGTCTCTTGCTTATGTCGACAAGTTCAACCATTTTGAATGTTCAGTTAATTTTTGACAGCTGATTTACTTGCACGTGGTTTGGCTCGTCTTCGATTTTTGCCCATTCCAAAAAATGGATCAAAGAATCAGTTTCGGGAACAAGAAAAAGTCACAGGGTACCAGATCTGGAGAAAACAGTAGCTGCGGTATTATTAGTGTGTTGTTTTTGGCTAAAAATTCGCGCACAAGCAACGATGCGTTATCATTGTGCAAAAGCCAATTTTTGTTCTTCCACAAATCCGGGAGTTTCTACCGGATTGCTTCACGCAAATTGCTCATAACTTGCAGGTAATATTCCTTACCGACCGTTCTACCCTGTGGCAAGAACTCATGATGCACCATGCCCCTGCAATCGAAGAAAACTGTAAGCAAAACCTTCACATTCGACCGAACTTGACGCGCTTTTTTCGGTCTTGGCTCGTGCGGCAGCTTCCATTGGGATGATTGAGCTTTGGTTTCCAAGTCATAACCATAAACCCATGGTTCGCCAGCAGCTATGATACTCTGGAGCAAATTTGGGTCTTCGCGGACAGAGTCCAACAGCTCCTTGGCAATGTTAATGCGATGTTGTTTTTGGTCGAAAGTGGGCAAAAATCGAAGACGAGCCAAAACACGTGCAAGCAAAGCAGCTGTCAAAAATTAACTGAACATTCAAAATAGCCGAACTTTTCGGCATAAGTGAGAGACATGAGCGATACTTTTTGAACAGACCTCTTATGTACAAGATAATATATAGAGAATTGGTTCAAGTAAACTTCCTTGGGGTACTCAAGCTTAGATTCCCTATAATTGCAAGTAAGCATCTTTCATGCTTTATTCTGAAGTATCTTTATATATCTGCATATTGCATTTGGTGCAGCCTTTTTAGTTTGTAGATCAGTCTTTCTGTGTACTTGATCAAATTGTGAAATGCTTCTCCCGAAAGCCAAATTGGTGATCTGATATAAGCCGTATACTTTCAATAATCGACTTTAGCCTTTTTAGAAACAATTTTTCAGAAATTTTGGCTAGGCTAGACAGTAGCAAAATCTGCCTATAGAATGTCGCTTCATATGGTGGCTTCCCAGGTTTAAGAATTATTATTACCTGAGCCATTTTCCAAAGTTTTGATACATATCGAAGCCTAAAGCAAGCGTTGATTATATTGCTTCATTTTTTTATTGCTTTGCATGGCAGTTGTTTTACAACTTTTGCTGTTTTATAAGTCATATTCTGAAGCGTTCTTAGAATCGAGTTTTTTAATTTCTTCAATTATGTATCTCTTTTATCGTCGTTGGTTTGTTATCTTTGCTTTTGCTTTGTGCAGTGATTTCAAACAGCTATTCTTCGTTTTGGACATCATATGATTGGAATATGCCTTCTAGGTATTCAGCAAATTTTTCTACTTTTTGTTCTTTGTTTCCTTCCCAGATTTTACCTTTTTTCCTTATTGAAGGAACGTGCATTATTAGTCTGGATTGACGCCACTTTTTCCTAGACTTTCTTTTTTCTGCGAAGAGTCTTACAATTTCCAATAGATAGGTGTTTTCTTTAATTCTTTTTTTCATTTCCGAAGTATTTATCCCTGCTGAGATTTGTATAAATTTAGTGCAATTTTCTACTTCTTTATCCAAATTATCAGTTTTTAGTAGCTTATTATTTGTTGGTTAGAAAAGGATCACTAAGTTTTTCAACAATATAGGAAAGTGATTCTAGCTCAACTCGTTATATTCCTCTACTTGTATTTTGTTGCTAGAGATATTCCTGATGATAAAGAAGTTCATTAACTTGGTACGCATTTCCGTTCATTTAACTTCATATCCAATTCTTTTCATTGCTTTAAATATTTCTTTTCACCTGGTTGTTGTGATCTCCAAGCAGTATTTCTTGCATTAAAATCTACTCCTATTATGAACTTCTGACCTAAATATGTATGGAACTTAACAAACAGAGTTTGTTTTAGCGCATGCTTTGGTGGCAAGTATATACTGAGTAGTGTTTCATTTGGATGTTTAAAGCAGTAGCTTGTATTTCCTGTGTTTCGTACTTAGCTTCTTCGAATTTATGAAATTTCTCCGTTAATTTAAAATTCCACTTCCACATTTAGCACGGTTTTCCGGATGCATCGTGTGATAAATCTTGTGTACTCTTATTTTGATTTCTGTTATACTTTTACTCGATTATCCAGTGTTGTGAACGAGCTATCCCTATTGGTAACCTTTCTTACTGTAAGCTTCAGTGTAACCTTTGTTAGTAAAAGCTTCAGCGTGTCGTTCATATTTTTTTCCTGTTGTGTTGTTAGTGTATTATTACTTACAGTTATTTGAACATAAGTAGCTTTTCGTGCATTACCTATATTAATACCATTTCCTTATATAGCTTTACGTAATTTTTGTCTACCTTTTTTTTCAGTCAGTTTGATCGTTATAAGATTTTTCACGTTATTATTCCTGATTTTTTTTATTTCCTTTGCGATTATACATCCTCTGTTATTGGTCGGGTATGATTCCATAGAGCTTTTTGATTTTGTCCTTTTAGGACGTTCGCTTTTTGATTTTGTCAAAAGTTTAGTACTGCATTTTCCAGCAAATTAAAAACATTTAGGCTCTTTTGTACAATACTTTTGCGGTTTAGGCTCTTTTGTACAATACTCTTGTACTGTGGTATTAACCTCGTAATTTTTCTTAACTGTTCTATATTGATAATGTAGACAATTTTATATTTTGGTTGTTGATAAAAGTGAGCATAAATAATGAAAGTCCTTTTTTATTGAAAATTTAATTTCCTTCTTTAGTATACTTTGTTCTCTTTTGGGGATGTTGACTGCTTCAATTATTTTTAACTCTTTTCAAATATATTAACTCAGTTATGAGGTTAGTTTCTCTAATTTACATACATTCAACCGCGGTCCCTTATATTCTTTTTCAAGGTCTAATTGATATTTACTTAATATTTTTACTACTGAAGATTAAGCTAGACTACTTTTTTTTTACAAGATTCTCCCTGAGTGAAGGATTTCTTGGTGTTAATATACTCATTTTATAATATAGAAATATAGGCAAAAAATGGTCCTCCCCAGAATCCGTCAAACCAACCTCATTACAGGGTGAATTTTTCAATGTTGCTGATGCTGGGGAAATATTACCTCTTCTTTTTTCCATTGCATTCTTTCAGTCTGCATAAGTTTTATTGCGCTAGTGCAGTTGTTCTTATTCACAATACTCCTACGAGGAAGAGTAAGTCATTATATCATAGAGTCTCTCTCTTATCTTCTAGTATAAATTATAAAAATAAATGAAAAAAAACGAATAAAATGATATACAATAATATAAATAAATAAAATAAAATAATAATAATCGAATCTACCATCAGTGTCAGAACAAAACAAATCAGTTTTTTGTTTTAATATTTGTTCTAATAATGTAACTTAGTCCCAATATTGATTTTAATTTTTATTGTAATATTATATATTAATGATTAAATCGATATTTTGTTTTATTTGATATTGGTAGTATATCTGTTATATAATTTTATATAAATATATTAAATAACACTAATTAAAACTACTCTCAAAAATAATTAGCACAATTAATAAAATAAATCAAATCACATAAAGCTTAACACGTCTGAACTTCGAGACCCTCGACACATTTATCCTTTTGCTAATATGTTTTTGATATCATTATCTGGTTTTTTTGTTATTAAAATACAGTACAATATTTGAAATTCAAATTCAAAATTGGGATAGTTATGGTCGGTAACAACAAGCAAAATTGTCTTAGGACTAATTTCGTACTGATACTTTATACTGAATTCTAAAGACAATCCACAAATGCGCAAGTGATACAATTATCTATTATGACGTTTTTTTTTATACAGTTATCCATATGTACGTATATACTTAAAATGACGATTTGTCATTTAGTTCTAACGTTCACTAAATGACATATCGTTATTTTAAGTATATAATAATGGCGGCGTTGTTTAAATTGACAATCGAATCATTTCTTTTAATTAAATTTGTATATAATTTTTAAAGATGATCTGGGTCGATAAATTAGTTTTTAGTTAGGTCTTGTATATTTGTCCCCCTTTTCGTGTTATGTTATTATACATTAATTATTCAAATTTTAATAAATAATTATTTATTGAATATTTGAGGATTTTACTCTGACCACAGAGTTTCGTAAAATAGAGTATAAATTCAATTGCTTTCGTATTTTCGTAAAATAGAGTATTTAATTTATACTATAAAAGGATATTGGCATATTAACATCTAAATAATATGTATGACAATAGTTTGGATGGAATTTTCTAATTAAATATTATTTCTTTAATATAAAATTATCTGCAAGGACTCTAAGATTGTCAAATAAAAAATATTTCCTATTTTAATTTTATTTTAAATTTTATTTTCTATTTAATATCCTTTATTAGTTTCATTTTTGAAAGGTTTCATTCATTTATTGACTTAATTTTTATAACGCCGATGGTACTAGCAAATACTGAGATATTCCATGTTGCCTAACCGATACTATGGACCATGAATGTTCTGAATTTTTCCTATGGAACCGTATTCTTCTAATACAGAGTCGGACAAGTGGCTTGACTCGATAAGGTCAGAGCTTTAGGCGCTGCAAATACTGCGTCAATGTGTGTTGAAATACATCTTAGCCAGAGCGTTTGCAAAATTTGCACATGAGCGTTTACACGGAGATGATGCAGAAATGGTCTGAGCTTTCTGTCCCCTGGTGGTTATTTTCCTATATCATCTTCAGAAGGTTGCTAGTTTAGACCACATTAGGTTGACCAATATAAGATAATATTATATAATTAGAAACGGTGAGTATTCTCCTTTTTAAATGTCCCTAAACTCTTTATCAACACTGATTTTAACAGCTGATAAGTTTCTTTTCTTTTAATCTGGCCTGCTGTATTAAAAATAGTGGCATCTTTACGGCGACAAGGCCAACAAGTAAATTTTATTTTTCTCAGTTATCCTCGAAAGATTGTGTGAAAAGATCATATCCTAGATACATCCTTTTATAGATCATGTTCAGGTCATTAATATAAGATAACACCAGATAAGCAACCAAGATTATTCCTAGATTTATTTTTTTATTTATATTTTATATTATTTATTATCTTATTTTGATTTAAAAAGCTAAGCTCATTTTTCATATAAAATTAATTAATAAGTGAACTTAAAAATTATATTATATTTTTCTAAAATTATAATAAAAGGAAGATACAATACTTGTCTTCTCGCAATTTCCAATAGCTGACTGTTAAGCCAGTTGTAAAAGATTTAAGTCCTCACACACTAATTAAATTATATTTGTGTCTTAAAGTAAATGGTCTCCAGAGAGTCGGAGTGTGTTACACTGTAAAAAAAAGTATATATGTTAGTATTATAAATGTCTGTTAAAAGGAAATATTTTCTGCAAATACTAGTTTTAGTTCCTTTTACTAGTTTTAATAAAAGTAATAATTTGCTTAAGAAGTTAGGTGTGAACAACCAGCTCAGTGAGTTGAATCAAGGTTTAAATGCATTTGCACAGCTTATAAGTCCATTGTATCTACGTATGAAAGATTTATCAGCAATATTTTGTTCCTACAGAATCAATATAAAATCAATTCTAGCCCGATCTATAGATTCTTTACAAAAAATCTACTAAAGTCTGTTGCAAAGATTTCTGCCAGAATTTTGAAAATACCAAGCAAAAAAGAAATTAATATCGGAATTAAGATAAAAAATGAGAATCATTCGTCTAGTTATATTTTGATTAAAGCAGCAAGAATTCATTTATAGACAAATTAAATTTTTGAATTTGGCTTTGAAAATATATGTATTAAAATCAAATATTAATCAAATATCTATGCAAAATAGTGAAATCTATGAACGACAGGTTCTATATTCAAAATGAATGCATGGTTTTTTAATGAAAAAAATATATAAGAATTCTAGTAATTTTCTTCATTGCAAATATATTTAAAATAAAAATCCTTATTAAAAATATTAATTTTTTTTAAATTTAGTAAACATTGGAGTTTTCATAGGTTTTCTGGTGATTAATGTATAATTGGAACGATTCTACCTAGAAATTATTAAAACTTATTATATAAAATATGTTTTCTGTACTATGATGAAATCCATTAGAATTTCAGAAAACGTAAGGCGTATCCGAATTTCAGTGTTCTTTTAGTCGACCAATTTTACAATTTCAAAAAAACAGCGAATAAAATAGTTGCGGCTTAATCTGCAAGTTCAATGTTTTTTTAATTAAATTTTATAGTTACTGAGACAATTATATACATATTAATGGAAATATGCTCCCATAATTTTTGAATTTCTTATAATATTTTGAAATGTCTGAACTTTGTATTTCCAATTTAATCCTATTTTTTTATACGATAGTAGTTATAGTAATATATTAATTTTTATTTGAGGACATTTGGCGGCAAACCTGGATTCGAAGTCAAGAACACTGTGTACTAGATCCGACTGTCGCTACATCAGAGAACCCTCATCTTTGTTTGTTTGTGTTAATAATAAAATTCAGTTCAAGTTTATCTTTATACTATCCTGTCTGCCTTAACAAATTCTTTTCAAAAATATTCAACAAACACCAATAAAAAATTTCGTACCTATTATCGTTAAGGTAACGAAAATATTAATAATAATTGATAATAAATATCAATTTAGATATTTAACATATCAGTTTTTCTAATATATGTTAAAAACTCGAAGGTGTTAAAAAATATATTATTTATTGCTCTTGTTAACAAGCCAATTATTTTCTTATGGAACTTTTGTTCGTTAATAATATACACATAAAGAATATGAATATACAGTTTTTGCGATATGAAAGCTTTGAAATAGCGGATTTAAACGGTTTGATAGATATTTCGATTAAATATTTTGTTACAATTCAATAGTAGCTATAAATATGCAGTGAAGTCTTTACTCATCATTAATTAACAACATCACAGGTGATTCCTTAGATCACTTTTTTTTTGACTTTATGATGCTTATTAAAATTTATCCGCTTGCTCACGTAGATTAAGATATTTATTCTTTGTATGGGATTTTTTAATCCAATTCTTTTGCTTTTAGAGCAATTTATATTTTTAGAGTATTTTTGATTGCTTCATTCTCCATTTATCGAAATCTTTTCTCGTTGAAAAATTATTACTTATATTTTTATTATACAAAGCTTTTACATACCTCCTTCTAGTATTAGTAGTAGCCGCAAAAAATAAACCAAAAAACAAATTTTGTTTTGTTTTTTAAAAATATATTCTAAAGAAATATATATTCTAAGCGCTACGCCACTTAAAGCAATTTGACAAAACATCGTCCTTTTATCCTTTTATTATTGCTGTCCAAAAAAGTTTCAAATCAATTTAAGAATTTATTATTCTTTCACCTATAGATAAAAAGTACAATAATTTTGGAAAAAATACTTTCGTATATTAAAAAATCTATATAATTGCTTCTGTTTAGAGTTGATGGAAGTAAACATAGTCCAACTAAAGTATCTCGTAGTACATCAGCTGATACATATTAACTAAAATGAAGCTGATATGATGTTCGCCTTTTTATGGATGGGTATGCAAAAGCCGAAGACTACGTGATGTGAAAGTTGGTTTTTCCATGTCTACTTAATATAGATTCATTTCTCCACATCATATTTTTGATGAATCATTCATTAAAAATTACAAAATTCTAGTCTGTTAAGTAAATCGGTTGAAAATAATTACTATACAGATATAAAATAGTGGAAATGTTCATAATTTCAATCTATGTATCACTTTCGGAGCTTCTCAGCATGAAACATCCAATTGGATGGCCAGTCAACAAGAACATATTCCTTGGTCGGTTGTCACTTTGTTAAGGATTGTTATTTTAAAGTTGCAGAATTTTCCGATGTAAATTATGGTTCAATACTTCTTAGAGTAATTGGGCTTGTTTCGTGCAATTTTCAATATGCATATATAAATACTATTCTACCGGCTACTCGTAATGTATAAAATTTGTTATGGTATACTGCTTGTGTACTTATAACGTTGTTGTAGCAAATTCCAGTGTATTTGCTTAAAGAATAAATATAGTTCATTTTAAAATAAATATTTTATATTATTATATGACCAACTCATGAATGGAAAATATTTCTGTTTTAGGAGTATAATTAGGACAACATTATTTTATTTGAATATATATTATAATTATAGGTAAAAGTATTGACTAACCGATAAAAATAATAAATGGGTTTTATGAATAAATTATATATCCTGAAGTAATAATGTTGATAGAAGTTTACTTCAATTTTCTGTTATATACTTAAAACTAAATGAGTAACAATAAAATGCAGGAAAAAATACTGTTCTTTTATTTACTTATAAAAACCATATTTTTAGTTTCAGAAATCTATTTTTGAAATAAAAGGAGATACATATAAGTTTATAAAGTAATTATTTTAAAAAAAATTATGTTTTATATGTAATCAAAAAAGAAGAGAATAAATTGAAGTGATCAGAATAAAATTTATCAATTTGAACAGATAATATCCTGGAATCGAAATGTTATTAATAAAATTAGTATACAAAAATGCTGCTATTAGTTATTAAAAAGTAGGAGCTTTAACATAATATCTGCCACCCACATAACTATTAATTTAAACCAAGGAATCTGTTGCTTCATTAATAATACTTTTGTCTGGACATTCTTATTGAGAGAATAATAAAGTGTGAGAACAAAAGTGCAGTAAAAATTTAAAAATATATTTTTTTAAAAAGGAGAAATGTTTCAGATTTTTCAGTACTATATTTAAAGTCATCTTGAAATCTCTAAAGATAATGAATGATAAAACGTTAAATCCTTTCAAGATAATAATATGTGCCTTAGTTATCACACCTTAAAATAGATACAACTGCAAATGGGAAAACTTACTCTAGAAAAGACTCTCTCATAAAATTTGAAATTACCATATAATCCATTAAGAACATTTTATTTTCATATCCTTAAATCTAATCATTTAGACCAATATTTGCAGGTAGGTAAAAATAAACAATATTCCGATATTTATCCTACCAACGGTGGTGTACCTTCTAGTCTTAATCCTTTACAATATTTACACCTATGGTATTCCTTATTATATTAATTTCCTCCTCGCAATGTATACCGATGATATAGCCATCCTTACCCACCATAAAAAACTTTCTACAGCCAATAATATTTTACAAATAACACCAACTCCTTAATTTGTTTAGTTCAAAAGGTGGTGAATAAGGTTGAATGTGCTAACGTTACTTTAACACTTTGTAGGGAAGAGTTTCTGAGATGATTCTGATGTAATCATAAATACCAGTTATATTACACAAACAATACCATAAGTATACGTTACCTTCAACTTAGAGTCGATAAATGGTTAATATGGAATCTTCACACGAAAATAAGAAGAAGTTAACTTAAGTGATGATACAAACGATAACATCGACTCCTAAGACAGTGAGGCATAATTGATCAAAAACAAGTAACACGGACTCAAACTTTGAAGTATAACTAAGCACTCTTATTCTCTGAGTTTATCCATCGGGATCTAAATTGTCCATTCATTTATGTACTGTGCATATCTCGTTATAAAAATTTCCAATTACGTCTATCCTAGCATTTTAATATTTTAGCAAATAAGTATTCCCTCCTCTCCTTCTATTGTATATCCGTCGACGTTTAAAAAGATAATGGCATCCCGATTTCTCAAAATTATTTAAAATATTATCCTGTTATTGAGGGAACATCGATGGACGCTCCCATAAAACATATGTCTTCGTTTCCTTGAATTTTCATTAAAAAAATCTTACTTTATACTAATTATTTGTAATTAATATAAATACAAAACAAAAAGAAAAACAAAAGAAAACTCTAAATTCTCAATTTAGAAAATGTACTAATGTAATTGATTGTGAGTTTGATATAATAATAATAATAATAATAATAATAATAGCCTTTATTTAACAATCTTAGAAAAAAGTTACTATCACTTATGTTAATTGACACCGGTTTTGAGATTCTCTTGCGTTTTCGCAAAGGCCTCCCCTAGAGCTTGCCACACTTTCCGGTCATGAGTCGTCCTCTTCCAAGTAGCACCGGCTATTTTCCGAATATCGTCCTCCCATCTCAGAAGCTGCCTCCCTTTCTTTCTTTTATTTTGTCTTGGACACCATTCGGTTGCATCCTTAGCCCATTTTTCTTGTTTACTCCTCATCATATGACCTGCCCAACTCCATTTTAGTTTTCTTATGCAGTATGTTACATCGTTAATTTTAGTTTGGTTACGTAATGTTCCTAGTTTTACTTTGTCTCTTAACTTGACTTTGAGCATACTTCGCTCCATGCTGTGTTGACAGGTTTCTAGTTTGTGTAAGTTTTGTTTTGTTAGACTCCAAGTTTGACATCCGTATGTCATGATAGGTAGAATACAGGAATCAAATATTTTTTTCTTAGCTTTAAGTGGTACCTGCGGGTTTTTGACAATTTCTTTAAGAGACCAGTATCTTTTCCATGCTAATTGTACTCTGTTGTTTATTTCTTTGGTTGTAAGGTCTTTTGGTGATATTATCTGCCCTAGGTATGTATATTCATCGACGTACTCTATTTTGTTGCCGTTGACTGTAATGGTGATTTTGTCGGAATTAGTCATTACTTTGGTTTTTGTATTATTCATGGAGAGTCCGACTTTACCGCTTTCGTACACCAACTGTTCAAGCATTGCTTGCAGGCTTCTCGGGTCTTCAGAGATTAGAATTAGATCGTCTGCAAATCTTAAATGGTTAAGTTGCATTCCGTTAATGTTTAGTCCATATTGACTCCATTCGAGACGTCTAAATATATATTCAAGCACCGCCGAGAAAAGGAGTTTGATATAATAGTTAATGAAAAATAAGTTACTACTCTAGTTTAGATGTAGCGGGACATTTTATTCTAGAATGTGCTATAGTGTATTATACTAAGGATACATATCTGGTATCGATACCATGTAGAATACTTACTACCCCCTGACATACAACCGTTTCAGGTTAAGAAAATGAGGTATGTATTATCATTATATTTGAGCTATTTAGGCTGGCAAATAAAAGTAACATTAAAAATTACCAGCAATTAAAAACTGTAGAAAATATAATATATATTGTATATATATATTCCACATGAATAATTTTCACATCAAACTACTGTTAAAAAATCGCATTGTAAAACTGAAAATAAAACGTCATGTCCTACAAGCAACCAAACAAATCGACATCATTTTTTAACTCCTCTACTTTGCCCTACAGTAATAGTATGGGAGTATGGCGCTAAAGTCTGTAAAAGTACCAGATATATCTATAGAGTAATACAGATACCAGTTTGTTGTAAGGAGATAGTTTTTTTCTGTAGAACAGTTTGTATAGGGATATAAGAAACCAAGGCACAATCGTGTATACCGATATCTTTTGCAGTTGGTATTTAGTTGGTGTTAGGTGTCACATATATGGTATTCAACGTAGTATTGATACCATGTGGTATTATGAAACAAAGGTGTAACATTTATATCAAACGCAAATTTGTCCCATAAATCTAATACACTAGCCAACTTCTAGTTCAGAACATCCTGATATCCTCGTTTACTTCATTAGCACTGAATCTTTCCGAGTTAAACTCTGATCATAGTCTTGTTCTCCTTACCCTTAATTCTAAGCCAATCTTAAATACTCTTTATCACAGGCTCATATATGGCAAAATAGATTGGAACATATTTTGAAACCAATTGACCAACAAATTGATTTAAAACGAACGTTAAAAACAGCAAAAGACATTAATGATGCTGTAAATGACCTCACTACGTATATACAATATGCAGTCATAACCGCTCACATTAATACGGCAAAACCACAATAACAAAATTTTCCAACTAAAATACGATAACAAAATAGTGTTATGATCAAATAATAGATATTATCCTAAAGAAAATTTCCCTAAAAACTATATTTTTAATTACATGCATTTTCCATGGTATTCTGCGCACAATCTATTTTTCTTTACACTGGAAATTTACTGTCATTAAAATGATTCCCAAACCTAATAACCCCATTAAGTCTCTTTCCTTATATAAACCTATCAGCCTCCTACCAATCCTTGGTAATATTTTTGAAAAACGCATATTAAAAAGACTCTAATCATTATTAGTAACAAAATTATCGCAGAACTAATGTTCCCAGTCCCGATGAGTCTTCCTCCCAAAAATTTTAAGCCCTCGGAAATTAAATCTACTATTCTGCGCCTTCCCAATAAAAAGCTCCTGGTTATGATCTAATAACACCTCTTATTCTAAAGCAAATTTCCCGAAAAGCTTTAGTTTTAATTATATACATTTTTAATAGTATTCTGCGCACAACCCATTTTTCGTTACTCTAGTAATTTTCTGTAATTAAAAAGATTCCCAAACCAAATAAACCCATTAATTCTCCTTCCTCCTATAGACCTATCAGCCTCCTACCAATCGTTGGTACGATTTTTGAAAAACTTCTATTAAAACGATTCTACCCTGTCCTAGTTAATGAAAAAATTATTCCTGCTCATCAATTTGGTTTCCGATCTGAACACTCCACTATCCAGCAATGCCATCGCATTGTTGATCATATTGCATCCTCTCTTGAGAGGATAGAGTATTGCTCAGGAGTAGTTTTAGATATCTCAGAAGCTTTTGATCGTGTGTGGCATGCTAGACTCCTCTGGAAACTCAAAAGCTTTCTTCCTTCAACATACTACCTTGTCATAAATTCATATCTCTCCCAACGTCATTTCCAAGCTGCAATTAACTCAGAATCCTCAGAAATATATTCTATTCTAGCCGGAGTCCCACAAGACAGTATCCCTGATCCCATTTTATATAATATTTATACCCATGACATCCCATCTGATCATAAAACTGATCATTATTATTTATGCAGATGATATGGCCATACTTGCCACACACAAATCCGGACATATCTTCCAGCAATTTACAATCCCATATCCACAACGTTCAATTCTGGTTTAAGAGATGGAGAGTGATGGTTAATGAACAGAAGAGAACCCACATTGCTTTCACTCTTTGTCAAAGAAAATCTACTCCTTTATACCTTAATAGCAACATGATTCCATAATATGATAAAGTACGTTATTTGAGACTTTACATGGACAAGAGATTAACATGGAACCCACATACTAGACTAAAAGAGTTAAAGCTAACAGACGTTACTTACAACTCCTTAGACTACTAGGCGAACGCTCAAAACTAATAATCAAAAGTGCACTTCTAATATACAATACAATACAATTATAAAACATATTTTGGATATATAGAATTGAACTTTGGGATTCAATGAAACAATGGCCTAGAGATTTTCTAGAAGAATCTAACTTCCCTTAGTTTGAGAAACGCCGATGCGTGTTTACTCCAACTTCATGGTGCACAAGATTGTTATATAAAATGTTATGTAAATCTGCTTGTTACAATACAACTGTTTTTGCAGATAAAAAAAAAACTAGAATCTGCATATGACAATATTATGTGGAATTGAAGTGATTAGAATTAATGCAGTTTATAATTTTTTGGGATGTTTGTTTTTAACTTAAAACATTTTTTCAGTCAATTTATTATGTGTATTTATAATTATTTTATTTTATTGTACTACTCCTTCTGCTTATTTTTGTTCTGAAATTTCTAATTTGGTTTGTTGGTCTTCGTCATTTATTTTATCAGATTATCTTCCATGATTTTGTTTGATCTTTGATATAATTTTTAACAGCATTTTCTAATTTAAGCAACGATTTGATGCGGTTTTGTAATATATAATGTATTTTCGATATTTTTTAATACTTTTATAAAATGATTGCAATTCAAATTTGATCTATTCGAAATAATAAATATTCATATTTGCATAAACTAATTTTTATAAAAAGCGAATTATGGAATTTGAACGATTTCAGTTGATATTAAATAACTATATCCTACTATACGTGTATTATTATAAATTCCACAAAAAAGGTAAATAGATATTATAACTCTTCTTGTTTTTAAATATTTATACAAAATATATATTTATTTATAAAAATGCAAATATAATCGTAAATATAATTTCAGTATTTTGATATTCAGTAAATAAACAAAAATCTTTCTATTTTTGTCTTTAAAAACTAAACAATTTAGATTTGTTTGGATATTTCTTTATTTATATATTTGCTTTTGAAAAGTAATATCTTATCAACTACATATGAAAATAATATAGTTTACAATCAATTTTGTCGATTCTATATCAAGTTGGAAAAATTCAAAAATAAGTTCTCCTTATAAAAGTTCTGTTTCTCCGGCGATATTTTTTGATATGATTAAATTAAAAAGATCTTAAATAATTTATAATTATTTTAAAAATGGAGAAATATTTTTTAAAATTGATTCAGAATTTTGCATTGGCGGTCTTGTCTGCAAATAATTTATCAAACTATTGGCTACACCATTATATACATAACTTAAAAATGCGGGATTGATAACAGATGGCATATCTTTTACACATGGTTTGTGTTAATAATAACTAGTATGGCATTTTGGTGGATAAACATCTGTCATTCATTCTCAATTAGTCATTGAACGAAATAGTGTAAACAACAAAGTTTTTTTTTCCTTCAAAAATATCGAATTTCGTACCAAAAAAGTCCCATTTGCGGGAAGTGTTGATTTACTTCTTCAATTTGAGAAAAAATTGTAGCGATTGCTCACCGAAGCTTATCCTGAATATGTTCCATCGATTTCAACGTGCGAGAGATGGTTTGTGCGGTTCAGAAGTGGTGATTTTGACACGGAAGACAAAGAACGACCAGGTCAGCCAAAAAAGTTTGAAGATGAAGATTTGGAGGCATTACTCGACGAAGACTGTTGTCGAACTCAAGAAGTAATTGCAAAATCATTGGAAGTCACTCAAGCAGCCATTTCAAAATGTTTGAAAGCAGCAGGATTCATCCAAAAGCAAGGAAATTGGGTCCCATATGAATTGAAGCCGAGAGACGTTGAAAGGCGATTTTGCATGTCCGAAATGCTGCTTGGACGGCAGAAAAAGAAGTCGTGTTTGAATCGAATTATTACTGGCGACAAAAAATGGATTCATTACGACAACCCAAAGTGCAAAAAATCGTATGTGAAGCCCGGCCAACCAGCCAAATCAACGCCAAAGCCAAATATCCATGGCGCCAAGGTAATGCTCTGTATTTGGTGGGATCAGAAGAATGTGATCTATTATGAGCTATTGAAATCGAGCCAGACGATCACAAACAACCTCTACCAAACACAATTAATCCGTTTGAAGCGAGTATTGGCCGAAAAACGCCCGAAATATGCGACCAGACACGAAGCCATAATTTTCCATCATGACAACGCTCGGCCTCATGTTGCAAGACCGGTTAAAAATTATTTAGAAAACAGTGGCTGGGAAGTTTTACCTTACCCGCCTTATAGCCCAGCCCTTGCCCCGTCCGACTACCATTTGTTTAGATCCATGCAAAACGCCCTCACCAGAATACGCTTCACCTCAGAACAGGGCATCAAAAATTGGCTCGATTCATTCTTGGCCTCAAAACTGGAGCAGTTTTTTTGGCGCTGAATCCATATGTTGCCAGAAAGATCGGAAAAAGTAGTGGCTTCCGATGGATAATACTTTGAATAAAATATATTGTAACAATTTTTCAAAATAAACCCTCAAAGTTTGCCAAAAATATACACCCAATACAAACTCAACCAAGGAATTTATATTTGCTTAGAAAAATATACATTACTTGGAGAAAAAATCGACAATAGTTAGTAATATTGCGTGACATTCTACAATCTTATAATTTTTTCCAACATTTGTAAACTACATGGAAGCAGTAAAGTTACTAACTTAGTACTATCATAACATAAGCATGAAAATTGCGTATAACCTGAAAACATCCTTTAAAAAAAGGAGTCCCTAAGGAATATGCCAAATTATACAATAATGCAATAAATAGTTCAGGAAAACAATGACATCATATTTTATTATTATTTAACTACTGTTTTAAACAAAAATTTTACAGCTATCCACAACTAATAAATAGTAACAAGTAGATTTTAATAACACGGATAGTAAAACTTAGTGTTTTTTTTTACAAATCACGGAATCAGTGACGTTTAATTCGGTCGCAAGGTGTTAAAGAGTAGGAATTAAAGGATAATTCTTGCACAAAGGAATTTGTATGATTGATAAGGTGATAATGAAACTTTTTATAACTAGGCTTAATGATATCATGACCATACGGCACTTTCAGAGCACGATGAATAAACCTATTACGAACACAAAATATGGCATCGACAAGTTTATGAAGTACTTTCAATTCACGAGATTGAATTCAACAGGAATTAGAACGTTTAATAGGATCCCAAAGTTTTATTTCATAGCTTCCAATAGGTTATCTATTGTAAGCTTAGAACACTTTTCTAGTTGGCGGTTTAGTTTTCGTCTTTCAAATTTATCTCTTAATATCATGTTAAGCTTTCGTCTAAGTATAGGGTCTTTTTATAGGGGTATATTGGATATGTCAAATTCTTTTATAATTATCAGTTATGTTTAGTAATATTTGAAATTTTTTAAACGCCTCAACAACGCTTAAAAATTATGCAATTTTTTTATCAAAATAATCTGTATTCTTTTTTTTTTAAAAAAAAACATGCATGCAAACCATTTTTTCAGATGAGGCGTATTTTCATGTCTCTGAATCGGTGAATAAACAAAATTATCATTACTGGGCTAAAGCCAATCTACAAATCATTCACGAGGAAACATTTAATTCTGAAAGTGACCGTTTGGTATGGTTTATGGCACGGTAACATCATCGGTCCTTATCTTTTTCAAAATGAGGAAGCAGTTGTCATTACTGTAAATGGTGAGTGATACAGAAGAATAATAACGGACTTTTTGGGGTCTGACTTGGAAAATATTGATTTAGCTAATATGTGGTTTCAAAAAAACGTCGATACGTGCTACGCAGCCCACGCCACAATCAATTTATTGCGGAAAAAGTTTAGCGAGTTGATAATTTCAAGAAATACAGATATATAATAACCTCCAAAAAGTTGTAATTTAATACTTTGGGCTTCTTGTGGGATTATTTAAAATTATTGTCAAATAATTCCAGATTTATTGGACAAGATGGTCAAAAATTGGAACCATCGTATTTGGTTAAGTAGACGGAGTAGTAACGGACATTTAAATGATGTTCTTTTCAAAATATAATAGCATTAATTATACTATAAAACAAAATAATAAATTTTACTCTGCCACATTTCCTGTTTTTTTTTTAATTTAAAAAAATATATATATCACTATTATTAAAGAATCCTATGTATTCATAGGTATCTAAATTTATTGTCTTATGCTAATCCGAAGTCATACTCATAAAGATATATGCTGGCGCATAACGAGATTAGATTTATGGTGAACCAATTTTTTCGAATATGAACTTGGGTAAGCAAAAATATCAGAAGTCTTCGTATAACTGGGTTTTATAATTTTTACATAATCATAGCTAAGAGCTCAGATTCTTTTTAAGAAAGAATCTTTTAATATTGGAAAATTTGGGATTAGTGATTGACTTTGAGGGAAGACTCCAAACCCTGTTTAGAAAAATTTAAGTGTATTGAGGTACACTTCAATTTTTTCTAAACAGGCTTTGGAGCTGAAAATAAATTGATAATAAGAATTTAAAGATGAGGGTTCCAATAGAGGATGCACATGGTAAAGGAATATTTTATGAAGATTTTTCGTTGGGCTTTACGTTTATTTAAATGATTGTAACAACCTCAGAAGACAATTCTAATAGGTGTAGAAGGTGAAAAAATATTTCTGTGGTATTTTTCATCTTTAGGAGATTTCTGAATATTTCTGTAGTGTTCACCACTCAACCCAGATTCAGGTTGATTTTTAATGCAATCAATCTTTGCCAATGATTAATTTGAGAGTCGTAGTTAGAGCACTGTTCAATTGCACTTCTTTTGATCATTAAAGCATTGTTAAGTACCATTTTTGATTTTGAGATATTAAAAGTGTATTGAGTTCGCTTCTATTTCTGAAATTTTATTCTATAAGTCTTCCTAATTATACAAAATTTAAATTACAGTACATAATATATTTTACAAAGCAAAATTTCCAATGTGCAAGCAAATCAATAATTTTCAGCAGGTGAGTTGAAAATCCGCTAACAGCAACATAATTATTTGGTAGAAAAAAATGTTCTTGAAATTGGAAGAACTTTAATTAGGTACACTCAGATACCTCTTAGTACCCCCTTTTAAGATATCGAATTTCAAAATGATAACTCTTTCATAATTTTTATACTGACCTCATGTTTGAGTATGAGAATTAAAACTACACTATCGGTTTTTTGGGTAGTAGTTTGAGATGATGGAGATAATCAGATTATAAGCAGAGTTTTGATATTTGAAAGGCATTTAATGGTACTAACAACTTCGCAAGGAGGAATTGCCTTGGGAGAGAACTCGTTGGTAATGAAATTATAAATTTTATTTCGAATTTGGTAAAAGGTGTTTACCATATTTGATAAAAATTGTAGCTGTTCATAATGTTCTATTTTCTTTAAGAGATAAAGTTTGTTTTGTAAAGTGTTCTGTTTTGTATTTTAATATTTTCTTATAGATTTTTGTTTTATAAGTGAACATCTTTGTCTGCTGCCAATGAGCTTTAGTTTGACATTTCTCTGTGATCGGTCTCATAATTGTTCACAGTTGTTTTGAAATATTTTGTGTTTGTTTGATTTTTTATGCGAAAAAACTCTACTTAAGAATGGACGACCTCAACAATACTGCCCAAGAGTTTGTTCAATATGGTTTGTCTTTGTTTTCATTTAGTAATTAACTCAATATATTGCCTCTCGAAAAAACTCATAAACTACAATAAATTTATATCTTTTCTATAAGCTCTTAGAAAATTGGCTATTTCAAAATATTATTTAATATATTTAACATGCAAAAATAAAATTTTAATAGTGAAACTAGTCACTTATTTGATTTATTTGTATATACTATTGTATTTTTGAGACAAGAAAAAGATAATATTTTGTTGCTTTTATAGAGGGTGTTATTTCACATATAAAAAATCATATAAAGTTGCTTATGTACAATTTTTGCTAAAAATTGTTTTTAGCTTTGAGAATATTTACACAAAACCATCATATAAATAAAACAAATTATTAAATTTAAAATGAAATAAAGTATAATAAAAAATATGTACTATTATTAAAATTACTATATAATTATCTTTATAGAAACAATGTTCATTTTCTGCACAAAACAACCTGAGAAAGATTAATTTTAATAATTTTTTGATAAAAATTGAGTATTTTCGCATTTTTTTTCATTTTTAAAAAAATAAATTATGTTATTTTTTTTTTTAAATAAATTATGTGTAATTTACACAATATATTCCTTTTAAATTTCCTTCTTTTGCTGGCTTTTTTAAATTTAAATAAGTTGGAGAGTGAAGAATTGAATTTTGCACATTTAAAACTTTAAACACATATTATTAATCAATGTTTTTTATATGAGAGTCTATGAAAATATTATTATTTGATTTACGTAAGTAGAAAAATTAATTGTTTTAAAAAATTTCCTGAAAGTTCTTAAAATATGTAGAAGTAAGTTTGTAAAATTCTGTTGCAAAAAATATAGTATGTAATAGTTTATAGAAAAAAAGATGATAATATATTTACTAATAAATTTATGGAACATAAAAAATTTCCGATGAAAACTCATCAAAAATTTAATTAAATTGAAAAGTTTTTACTTCAAATATTTTCAATAGTAGTTTCCATGTAGAAAAAGGTACTGTACAGATTTTCGAAGAGAAAATATTTTATGCACATGTATTTTC
Organism: Atherix ibis; assembly: GCA_958298945.1. Taxonomy (NCBI): domain Eukaryota; kingdom Metazoa; phylum Arthropoda; class Insecta; order Diptera; family Athericidae; genus Atherix; species Atherix ibis. Next base: position 60,580,896 of record OY282607.1, on the reverse strand, counting down.
TTATGGAAAAATTGCATAGAACACTATATAATTGAAACTTTGTTATAAAATTTATATAAGTGACAAAAAAAGATAATGTCGAAAACATTTTGGTGATTTTCGAATTTTGCTATTTGGAATCTCTCTGCAAAAATAATTAATGTGAATAATTATTATATAACATATAAAATAAAATTGTTCTATGTTCACTTAGCGAATTCGCATTTATTATTGTATTGCTTGTACGTGCCGAAAATTAACTTTTCAACCAACATTAAAAGGTAAATTTCCAGACTTTCGAGAGAAATAATTTATTAAGAAGCATAAAAACACTCTTTGCTCACGTACGTTAAATACTTTACATTCAACAGAATATAACATAAATAAGATATTTGAGAACTTTATAATGAAATCATAAAATCTGTACACAGCTTAGGGAACACTTTTCCAAATTACCAGCCACTTACTTAAAGACTTAAATCGTTCATAAAAGTATAAAATAATTGCTCATCAAATTATTTCCAAAATGTCACAAATTACTTATATTCAAAATTTTAGCTTTTGTAAAAAAGTAGCCTCATATTATATAAAATTTTTAAATATTATTTCAACATAATAATAACTGACCTTTAAACGGGTTTCAAAAACTTTTAAAACAACTATCAATTTATTTTTATACTTAAGAATATCTTAGTAAAGTTTAAAATATAAAATACTAATCAGTTTCTGTAAATAATTTTTTTATAAAATCATAATTTGATAAGTGTATCCACTATAAGTATATTAACTGGTTGTAACACCATCACAGCTACTCAATAAAGTTTGGTATATTTAGATAAATCTGAGAAGCCGTTAGTAAAATCTATGTTTTGGCAATAGAAGCAAAGCGATTTTGGTCTTTTAGTGAATTAGTTCTTAAAAGTGTTTCGTTCCAAAGATTTATAATTGTTACAGTTCAGAATTTCTCCTTATAAAGTATTTATAGCCATTATTAATCGTACACTAAAATTTTAACAATACCGCAAATAAATCTTATATATAAATGGTATAATATGAGTAGTGTAAGATAAATTGAAATACTTTCTTTTGAATTATAAAGTTTTATTAAAGTTTAGATAACAGATGCCTTAGTTGCATGCATAATATTCACTTATAAACCAAAGTGTTGAAATTATTTGCCACATAATAAAATGCAGCATAATCGAGAGTTTATTTTTTACTAACTTTAATTTTATTAGAAAACTCTTAAGCAGTAAATAAACTTAAAATATAAATATCAAATATGCTATAAACGTAGATTATTGTCCTTTTCATTTTAAGTTTTTATCAATAAAGTAGATAAGCAATCGTTTTGAACAATGTAATAATATATTTTCAACTTAATTCATTTGGAAAATAATCAGAAACTTCTTTAGAGAAAATAAAACACTTAAAATAAAATGTTATTAAAATTTTCATAAAAATATGTATTTCGTATAATATGAAAAAGTTTACTTAAAGTAGTTAACCAAATCTATTTGTCGATTATGTAATATTTATGACTATTTGTGGGATATTTTTGGCGCCTTTTGGACTATAAAATTATCATTTAATTTGGAATAAAATCGTTTAACTATATTTATCATGATCATAAAAAATATAATGAAAATAAACATATACATGAAAGAATATGATTAATGTTAATTATAACGCTCTGGCTTATATCCATCTAGCGGTTGCATTTTGAACCACTATTTATTTGAAGTACTTGAGTGTTAAATGTCATCGCGAATTGACAGATTGTTAGTTGAATGTCTGAATTTTACAAAATGGCAATCCATATGCTTGAAGAAAACTGGGAAATATTGAGAACTTACTTCCAAAGTGGTGAGTCTTCAACCCAAACTGGATCTTCAACCCAAAACAAAAAGACCCCGGTATGAAAGCTTAAAAAGTCAATCAATGGCATGGACGATATTTCAACAGGACGAGGCCACTTGCCACACAGCCAACGTAACAATCCAACTTTTGGGCACTGCCTTCGAAAACCGAATAATCAGCCGAAATTCTGAGTACAATTGCCCGCCTCGGAGCTGTGATTTGAACTCATTCAATTATTTTCTGTGGGGAGCCGTTAAGGATAAATGTTACGCAAGCCATCCAGAGACAATTGAGGCCTGAAAACACGAAATCAAAGTTGCCATTGATGAGATACAGGCCCAGACAATCGAAAATGCACTGAATAATTTGGTGGAGCGAATGGGATACTGTAACGCTAGCCGTGGCAGTTATTTAAATAATGTTGTATTTCATTCTTAAATTTCAAGGTTCAACCTTTCTAATAAAACCGGAAAATTTAAAAAAATATACACTAGTTTTTTTTTATTTACTTTTTAAAATGCAACTATTAAATTTTCCACCCTATATATATTATATAATTTTTAAAATATAAACGTATATTTTCGTATATACTATTTATAGCATTCAGATAAGTTTCTCCCAATTCAGTCCAATTTTGCTAAGACTTATAATTAATAAGTGCTAAATAACTATGCGTTACGATAACTAATAGTGAGCAATTATATGTTTTAATTTTTAGCAGAACTTTTAATATTAGTTAGTCGAAAAAGTTTTCCGAAAAGATGGAGTTAAAATGAAATAACTCAGTCGCATTCTAACAATACTAGATACACGTTTACAAAGTAATACCTAAAACTCTAGGTAGCGCAAAATTGAAATCGGTGAAGTTTATCAAAAGTTCGAGAAAAGCGGAAACGTATCGTAGGATTGTGAAAAAATTGGTGGTATTTATGCTAACTGTGTTCTATAAAAATCAACAGCACAGAAATGGTTCGACCGTTTTCGTCTCGAAAATTTTGATATCATAGACGAGCCTCGTTCTGGTTGGCTAATTACCAAAAAAAGTGATAAAATTCTCGAAAAAACTGAGCAGGACAGGCATATCAGCAGTCATGACATAGCTTATTGCAAAAGGCTTGAAACATTAATCAAACCATTTATGAAAGGTTAGATTGAAAAAGAAACGTTTTAAATCATTGCAAAGGCTGGGTTTCAAAAGAAACTATAGGTTTGGGTATCTCATGAATTTAGTATGAAAAACAATATGTATCGACTTAATATCTCCTATACTCTGCGAAAGCGCAATGAAATTGAGTCATTTCTGATTCAAATTATAATTAGCGAAGAAAAATAGATAAAATTTGAGAATATCATTTGAAAGAGATTATGGAAAAAGAGAGATTAACGATCACAAATATTCAAAGCCAGGATTGATCGCTAATAAGGTTTACTATGTATATAATGGGACTGGAAGGGAATCGATCAGTATGAACTGCTACTATTCGACCAAATCTACTAAGAGGAACTCGAGATATTACCTCAAGCGATTGAGGGAAAACTACCAGAATTGATAAATAGGAAAATTAACATAACTTGTCTGAGAAGTTTTGATATATACATCGTATAGCCTAGACAATGCACTTTTAGATTACTGCTTGTTTTTATCTCTACAGAACTTTAAGAGAGGTCTGTGAAAACCATTTGAATCAGTTTTTCCACCAGAAATCAAAGAAATTCTAACTGATACAAATATGGCTCTCGGTAAAAAATGCGAAATATTTTCGTTAACAATGGAAAATGTTTCGTTTGAATAACTGATTTAAATACTCTGATTTAAGCGTCTCTATATTACTCAAAAACGCCATGAACTTTTTAGATTAGTGAAATACGAGGTCTGTTCAAAAATAATCGCGAATTTTGAATTTTCGCGGGTTACGTATATTCGATTTCCGATTTTTTGTGGCATTATGTTGGTACTCACGTCTCTCACTTATGCCGATAAGTTCGGCCATCTTGAATGTTCAGTTAATTTTTTACAGCTGCTTTGCTTGCACGTATTTTGGCTCGTCTTCGATTTTTGCCCATTTTCGACCAAAAACAACATCGCATTAACATTGCTAAGGAGCTGTTGGACTCTGTCAGCGACGACCCAAATTTGCTCCAGAGAATCATAACTTGTGACGAATCATGGGTTTATAGTTATGACGTGGATACCAAAGCTCAATCATCCCAATGGAAGCTGCCGCACGAGCCAAGACCGAAAAAAGCGCGCCAAGTTCGGTCGAATGTGAAGGTTTTGCTTACAGTTTTCTTCGATTGCAGGAGCATGGTGCATCATGAGTTCTTGCCACAGGGTAGAATGGTCAATAAGGAATATTACCTGTAAGTTATGCGAAAGTTGCGCGAAGCTTTTCGCCAGAAACACCCAAATTTGTGGAAGAACAAAAATTGGCCAATGCACCATGATAACGCCCCTGCTCACGCATCGTTACTTGTGCGCGAATTTTTGGCCAAAAACAATACCCTAATAATGCCGCAGGACCGTATTCCTCAGATCTGGCCCCTCTGACTTTTTCTTTTTCCCGAAGCAGATTCTTTGATCCATTTTTTGGAATGGGCAAAAATCGAAGGCGAGCCAAAACACGTGCAAGCAAAGCAGCTGTTAAAAATTAACTGTACATTCAAAATGGTCGAATTTGTCGGCATAAGAGAGAGACATAAGTACCAACATAACGAAAATCGAATATACGAGATATACGAGGTCTGTTCAAAAAGTATCGCGAATTCAAAATTCGCGATACTTTTTGAACAGACCTCGTATATCTCTAATATTTTAAAATCATGATATATCATGCTGGATGATTCTATTTATGACTATTGAAATGTATGATCATCTTCGATTAGTTAACTCATAATGTACACCAAGGCATCAATTGACTTCTATGAAACGTATCTGAAAAAATAAATATAACAGTTTTCACAGATGGTCAGAGTTTATGCACATCAAAGGTTATTCAGTTCATTAAAAATATTTTTGTGGGAAGACAACCGCCAAAATATGTTTAATGAAGCAGTAAATTATTATCTGCTTACAACAGAAATAGGTCAAGTTCAGCTTCATACGAGATTTCCCATCCCGCTAATTGAAAGTGTTGTGCTAATTATAAAATTCCTCAGGCTAAAAACAAAGTTTATAAAACATCGTCAAATAAAGTATTACTCGTACTGACGATACATATCATATGCTTATATACAATAGAAATAAATAAATTACTCTTCGTATCAAATATTATAATAGTATTAAATCTAATGTACATTACCCAAAAATACATATTTTATTGTACTTCAAATTCAATTTCAATCCTTCCAAAGAAGGAGTAGTTTGAACTTATATTGATTAGAATATTTTTACATCTATGTCATACTTTACGATACTTTATTTACAGAACATATCATCCGGACTATTCAATTTATAGGGATACTACCATCCGAATCAGAAACTCATTTCGGTCACACCTCATTTTCTAGTTCATTCCTGAAATCAACAGCCTTAATACAGCGCTGCTTTTTTTATTCTTTAATATTGCATTCACCTGTTGTCCTCATACTTAAATAATTACTATAAAAAATTTATTCTTCTTAATGCACCTCATGACTGATGAACACTGTAATACAAAACATCCAAATTGAGGCTGCCGTATCCCAAATTTTCCAGGAATAGTTATTTCTGATGCGTCATCCTATACTCCATTTGAAGCTCACCCTTCATTTATTTATAAGCTTTATTGCAATCCAGCTTATAAATTGAGTAATATAATGTGATCTTTTTGGTCTGCAGTTTGATAATTCCATAAACTTAAGACATAGTTTAAAAATAACAAGCCATAGATGAAGCAGTATACGATTTAACCACGTATCAATAAGCCTTGCACATACACGTAAGTGTGAGAAAGAAGTGGACAAAAATTCATACAGAGTAAATTTGCGAGCGAAAATAAGAATACCAATTACAGTTAACTGCAAAATAATAGCAGCGGACCAGATGAATTTTTCTTAGAAATAAATGTGAACTTGGCAGACTAAAAATAAAACTACAAATAAAAATCTCTACCTAAACTGTAGACTAATTCAGAAGAATGTATGTAAACCTTGTTGAACAAATCAATTTCGATAAATACAGAAGGACTACTTAACACTTAAAATTTTAGATGACAGTTAAAATTTCACATTCCGTTTTATAACGATGTAGATCATCTCTAATATTATACGGTGAAAATATATTAGATCAGTACCTGTCAAATAACAAAACTATTAACTTCGCCAATTTCAAACCTATTAAAAAAGAGAAATAATTGGTGAGACTCATTATCTAAGATATATATTCTGGGTCAATATTTTGACTCTCAACAGAGGAAACAATGTAGTCGATAAATCATGGAATGGGAGTAGATTGATAGTTGAATGTTGACTGCAGAAACCGAACTTGTGATCAGATACTATGTAAAAATAACCTAATATAGGATAGAGTAATTTTAAAAGTATCTTTTCCATTTCTTTAGCTAACAAATGAAGAAGTGTAATGGATCTTTATGATGACGATAGTGGAGTGGAATCGTTGGACTTCAGGAAAAATTTTCACAGAAAAGGAAAATTGGATATTCTAAGGTTCTTTCGTTGAGCCAGCTGAACTACTGTTTTTTTTCTATTTTTTAATTTATACATGCCTTTCCACATACCGGAAATAGTCGATATTCTTTCAGTTATGCTATTATTACATACATCCGGCATTGGGCCACGTGTATCTGGAACCTTTCACGCCTTCCGAAACAAACCCTTCAGAGTTCATGCGAATCGGCCCCGAGATCCGCCTAATATTATTGTTGGAATGAATTTGTCGTTGGTCGCAGGGTATCAGTCACTTCTCCATGCTATTTACGCGATTCTGCAGCATGTGGTCTATCATGGGATTGAAGACTACCTCTGATTATACATAACACCACATCCAAGCTCATTTTGGCAATTGCGATAGCTTTAATAATGCAGGCAGGATAAATATTCGCCTGGCCTTCCAACTGTCCATGCTGGAAATAGAATTTCAGTGAACCATCAGACAGGACTATTGTCGTTGTCTTCCCATTCGGAATGAACTGTATTTCGACAAGATCAGGCGCCATCCGATAAGTGACTTGCAGTTGTTTTATGATGAAATTTTTCAAATCCGGACACAGGGCCGCATAGTACACCATCACTAGTACAGATGCTAGTACACCCAATGGTCTTATTCAAAACTTTTTTCGGTAGACCAAATCCAAAAGGTGGATAATATCCCATTATCTGTAACAGTAGATTAAAAATATTAGTAAAATAAGAAAAATCTTCGTGTCGTATTTGTTATCCTGATTCTATGGTATTGGTCATAATGGCCATTCTCATTCTCAACAATTCCTTCCAATATTCTTAAATCATAAATAATTACCAGATGTATAAGCTTAAATCTGCTGTTTTTTAATCAAAAACACATGTTTTTTTCCATAGAAAGCAAGAAAAAAATATTTAAAGTACTTGCCCTCGCTAGCTACACATTTTTTCCATCTATCGGGCAATTTGTGGATACCACGCCATAAAATTTCTTCACTTTCGAGGCAAACCACTCATCAAACCATTTTCGGACGTCTTCGTAAGAATCGAAGTGCTGCTCAGCGAGCGCGTGGCCCATCGACGAAAACAGATGGTAGTCGGAAGGGGCCAGGTCTGATAAATAAGCGGGTTGCGGCAGCACCACCCAGTTTAGTGTGTCCAAGTAGTTTCGGACCATTTTTGACGTGCGCAATGGTGCGTTGTCGTAAAGGAAAATCAGCTTGTCATATCTTTGTTGATAATCTGTCCTTTTTTTACGCAGAGCACGGTGCAATTTGATCAGTTTTTGGTGGTAGCGGTGGACATTGACAGTTTCACCAGGTTTCAATATCTCATAGAAGACGTCTTCCGTCCGAAGCGATTTGGTTCTGGGGAAGATGTTGATGGCTGGCCGGGATCAACCCACGATTTCTTGCGTTTAGGATTCTAAAAATATATCTACTTTTCTTCGCCTGTCATAATCCGATGCAGAAACGACTTTCTTTTTTGTCTGGCGAGCAAGATTTCGCATGTGTTTTAGCGTCGCTCCATCTGCCTATCGTTCAATTCATGCGGCACCCATTTTCCCGCTTTTTGTCCTACAAGTCAAAATTGCCATCTTTGAAACGATGAAACTAATCTCGGCATATTGTTTCCGATAAAGCACTGTCACCATAGGCCTCCATAAGCATTCGATTCGATTCGGCAACCGATTTCTTCAAATTGAATCAGAAAAGCATAGCTTCCCGCATATGCTCTTTTTCTGGCACAAAATTAGACATGATTACCAAAGGAAAAATGTATGTTTTTGTACGAAATTACTAACAATGTGCACTCATTAATATTGACAGATGTCAAGCTCAAAAAAAAAGTATGGTGTGCCCATGGTAGCTTAAAACGCTCACTCACGCCATCTATGACCAAACAGCGGATTTAAGGCTATACGCCTGGTATAAAAGTAGCATCAATGATCATTTTACTATTAGTAATTACAGTAAAAATAAGTAAAATAAACAAATAGAACGAAATGAATTTAATTCAATAATTTTAAGCGGATGGTTGCTGTTATTTTTTTTAAATTAATTTTACTTTTTTTAACCATTCCACGTTAACAAAGTGATGGACGTTTATAAGTTAGGGAATATGATGAATTTACCATTGAAAAACTTTAACAGAACGCACTGTGCAAATAGAAAATCTACGTATATTCTCACCTGATGTATGACTCGGTGAAGTTCATTTTGTTTATTATATAGATATCAAATTTACTTATATATTTTTTTAAAATAAATGATTGTAAATATTGAATATATAGAAAAATCTGAGAAAGAGTGATATATTATAAAAATATTAATTTTTTTGATATGTTAAATACTCTTACTACTACAGGGTGTAGCAGAAATATTGTAAGGCTGGCATTATTGTATAACACTGCAGACTTGTTCTCCACATAGCTTATATTCGTACGTTAGTCCCTTCTAAACGTGCAATTTTTGATCTTGTCTGGAAGCCACATGATGCTATAGATCATTACAAGTAAAGTTCTGTATTTGTAGTGCATTACGAAAAAATGTGCCATGAACTTTGGCTAACAAAAAATTAGATTAAAGAACATTCCTTATCAAAAGCATAAGTTTTACGTATTACTAAGCATTTTTGAAGGGATAAGAAGCAATGAATAACGAACCCCGCTTAGAGAAGCCCTTAACGTCAAAAACTGATGAAAATATGGAACGAATGAGGTCAGACCATCGATTAACATTGAAGATCCCTGAAAAGCTAAGAAAGAGGGTTCTTCATTATTAACACTTTGATTATCTACGATGACAGCGCCTCCTATCACACAGACACTTGTATCAGCCAGTTTATATAAAACAAAGACATTGCTGTGATTACTCAGCCCATGTATATACCTAATCTTGCTCCGTGTAACATTTTTTAATTCCATAAATTAAAAACTCTGAAAGGATATTATCTTGGTACTCTTGACGACATCGAAAGAGTATATGCGATGAGCTGAAAGTGATTTCAATTGTAACATTCCAGCACTGCTTCGAAGGGTGGCAATAACGATTTTTCGTCGGAATTACTTTGGAAAGGATTACATTGATATATAAAATCAAATTAAATTGTAGAAAAAAAATGTCAGTCTCATTAATTCGCTGTCACACCTTGTATGATTTAAATTTCATGTATTACTATTGGGTAGTTAAATTAATCAAGATTGGTATGATATTTCTAACAAGAAATAAAATAATTTAATTAAAATTGAATGATAAATTTAGAAGTAGCTGAACTCATTAATATTCTTGGGCATTATTGAAAACATCACTGCCTGAGTTCTATTATAAAACTAACTAACCTCTTGTTTTTATTATAAAATTTAAAACATACACATATCATTAAAAACTAAAAGAAAACTACTTGATTAAAGTTAATTTAATATATGAAAATGAGTTAGTGTAAAAGAAAAAATCAGTAAAATTGTATGATCTATTATTAGTTACTGACCCGTAGCTTTTTTAACCAGTTCATATAGCATATCTTAGTTACGCTTATTAAAAAAATTGCATGCAAAATATTATAATTTTAATATACTTAAATATATTATTTTTTATAATTTTCCACCGTCCCAGTTTTTCCTTAACGTTGTCTATACATTTTGATCTACAAAAAATAATATCATATAAACATACCATATTGAATTGGTGAAAATTCGCGTACTTTATAATTTAGAATCAGTTTTTAGTGAAAACTCAAAATACCATTACAAAAAAAAAAAAAACAATTTCAATTTTGCAAGCTTAACAATTACGCATCAGCTCTAGCCAAAAGGTTAATGTTTTCCTGAATTAACCGTGATACAAAGTCACGGTATGCCTGATATTCTGAATTAACCTTTTGGCTAGAGCTGAATCCATTTATTATTACTCGATTTGCGACTGTATAATTGGTGACTGTGCATCAGAAACAACTCGTATTCAAATGTTCTTTAGGCAATAATCTACTGAATTTATATTGAATGCCTTTTGTACCTTCATCAAAACGAGTAACTGAGGGCATAGACGACGGCGGAAAAAACCAAAATTAAATTTACTCAGTTGTTTAAGCATTGCAAGGACTATGTTTAAACGGTGCATTACGATTATATACAAAGTAATGCTCCATTAAGTATGAATACTGTGATAATTGAGCGCAACTTTGCACAGCCTATGATCCTATCTACTATTCTATTTGAATTTATCCTTTATTACTCTGTTAAGCTTTTCACTATCATCTATTCATGAATCAAGTATATTTAGTTGAAATTTTATTAAACAAAGTTAGTATCAGTTATATTAGCAGTTTTTTTAAAATTGAATTTTCATCTTTTTAATACAATAATTTACTTTAATATGCGTAAAATAATGAGGGGTTTATTTGTTCCTTTAAATGTCAGTGTATGGAGAATTTCATTTAATGGAACAATTTTTTAATTTTTGAAAGTTTTGTCAAAATACAATACAAAATTATCAAATTTATGGTACGAATTTGACTCGATTATTTTTTTTTATAACCGAACTTTATATTTAAGTCATACAACATGCAGCGCCATCTATTGAAAAGTTACAGTAGTAAAAAGATACATTCATCTTCTTTCAAACGCACCTAAATTCATATAAATCGGATGACAGATGTGAAAGTTACAGCCATTTAAATAAAAGAAAAAGTGTGCTAATGTTACAAAACAAAAAAGAGCAATAATAAAATTTTGTGTTAAACTTGAAAAAAAATTCGCTAAGACATACGAATTGATAGAAAAACTTTATGGCGATGATTGTATGAGTCGTACTCAAGTTTATACGTAGTTTACACGATTTAAAAATGGTCGTGAGGATTTAAAGGACGACCTAAGGCCAGGTCGTCGAGAAGCTAGTAATCGTGCTGAATTGGTGGAAAGGGTCCGTGAAATCATTGGTATCGATGCAAATTTAACCACGGAAATGTTAGCTGAGGAATCAAATACGAGTAAAAACACTATTTGCAGAATTTTAAATGAAGAATTGGGTAAAAGAAAGGTTATGTTCCACATAAATTAAATGAAGAGCAAAAAAGTGAACGAATTTTTTAAGAAAAAACGGATTTTTCTCATCAACCACCCTCCGTATTCGCCTGATCTATCACCATATGTGTATGACTATTTTCTATTTCCAAAATTAAAAACCAAGATGAAAGGAGCATATTATGATGACATCCCAGCCATTCAAGCAGCCGTAACCGATGTGCTGAAGAACATTCCTATAAATGACATAAAAAAATTTATGCATGCGCTTGTTGATCGTTCCAAACGTTGTATTGAGTCTAGTGAAACCTATTTTGAATAAATAATAACTTTCAAAGATAATATAATGTGTATTTTATTCTCTATCCAAAAAGTTCAGTTATTATTGGGACATAAACGAATTAAAAAAAAAATACACAAGGTAGTATCCTTACTCCCACTTTATGTAATATTTATACCCATGACATCCCATCTGATCCTAATACTATCATTGCTACTTATGCAGATGATCCGGCCACACTTGCTTACTACTCATACAAATCCTGATTACAATCAACAATTTACAATCCCATATCCACAAGCTTCAATTCTGGTAAATGAACAGAAGAGTGCTCACGTTACTTTCACTCTTTGTCAAGAAAAACCTACCTCTTGATACCTTAATAGCAACATGATTTCATAATATGATCAAGTACGTTATTTGGGACTTAACCTGGACAAGAGATTAACATGGAACCCACATACTAGACTAAAAATAGTGGAAGCTAACCGACGTTACCTATAACTTCTTAGACTACTGGACAAAAGCTCAAAACTCACAATCAAAAGTAAACTTCTAATCCACAATACAATTATAAAACCTTGGGCATATGGAATTGAACTTTGGGGTTCAACGAAACGTTTCAATTCCTATTGCGTCCAGGCCTTACAATTCAAGATCCTCCGTAAAATTATTTATGCACCCTTTTATGGTATGTTCGTAACACCGTACTACATCGTGATCTAAATGTTCCCTTTTTTGAAGACCTGTGCATTTCCCGCTATCAAAAATTTCACTCCCGTTTATCCTGTCATCATAATCGACATGTGAGAGAATTATCGTATACTGGCCTCCCTGGAAACACTCATCGGTGTTTACTCCCACTTCATGACTAGCTCTGCGCAGTGTCCATATTGACCGATCTCGTTTTGGATACTAACCGATCTCGAAATAATGATAAGTTTAGGAGAATAATCATGTCAAAAAAAAAAAAAATTATTCAAGAAAGTTCGTTTAATGCGGTTTTTGAACTAAAGTCCTCACCGTGCCATATTTCTTCCAAATTGATGAAAGGGCGACCATTAGGGCTTCTTCAATTAGATGATTTTGATACGATCTAATATTATTAGATATATTTTTGTAGAATTACTTGAAAAGACGCATCTACATAAATAATTTTTAAACTCTCGATATTTTTATTATTAGAGCAGAGATAGAGTTTAAAGCAGAGATTAGGCCAGAATTGTACGAAATGGTGCCACATTTTGGCATAAGAGGATGGTTGTAAGACAGTTCGAAAAGAAAACAAATTCCAAGATAGCAAATTGAGTTATATTATGTTTCAGCTATAATTGTACAATAGAAATTGATTATAGTAAGAAAAATGAACATCAAGGAAACTCTTAAAAGCTATGTAACTTAGAGAAGACTTGCAATATAAAGATACATCCTTAAATTTAAAATATTCACTCATTTAAATATTATCTCTCAGACCGATATTTTCAGGTAGCTGAAAATATGGAGTACTCTGACATTTATCCAATTTCCGCCGGTGTCCCTCAAGGAAGTATCCTAGGTCCTATCCTATACAACATTTATACCCATGACATTCCTTGCCACAACAACATCCTAACCGTAACATATGCTGATGATACAGCCATCCTGACACATCAGAAAGATCCTTCCACAGCCATTAGTATCCTACAGAACCATATCCACTCCTTAGAAACTTGGTTCAAAAGGTGGAGAGTGAAGGTAAATGAGCAAAAATCTGCTCATGTAACTTTCACACTCTGCCGAGAACAAATTCCCGACATAACCCTAAACGGCAGTATTATTCCACAAAAAAATAGCGTACGTGACCTTGGACTTATATTCGACAAACGGTTAACCTGGAACCTTCATACGAAAACTAAAAGACGTGAACTTAACGGACGACACAAATAATTATTACGTCTCCTAGACAGTAAATCAAAACTTACAACAACAAGTAAACTATTACTATACAATACGGTTCTGAAACCAATATGAACATATGGTCTAGAACTTTGGGGTTCGACTAAGCATTCCAACTCCCTACCAATCCAATCCCTACAATCCCGAATCCTTCGTAAAATTGTCAATGCCCCCTTTTATGTGCGAAACACGGTTATCCACCGTGACCTGAATGTTCCATTTGTTCGTGAACTATGCATCTTCCGATATAAAAAATTCCATTCGCACCTATCCTTCCACCCTAATCCTTTAGGAAGGGAACTTTTCACTCCCACCCTTCCAGTATACACCCATGGACGTTTAAAACGGCGATGGCCGAGAGATTCTTTAAAATTATAAAATAAAATTACCCTGTTCTGAGGTGTTTTCCTCCACATGCCTTCATGTCCTTGTATATTCCCGTAAAAAATCTGCTTGTTACTAGCATAAGTAGTTGTAGATATCATTTAAAATCAAAAAATAAAAATAAAAATTTAAATATTTTATTTACTAATTAAATGCGCATGTTTTCAAATTTACACTTTTTAATTTTTTTATAGCAATTTTTTATTAAAATTTTTATTTATTGTTTTAAACCAAAATATTCATTCTATATTTTCTTTAAAATAATGTCTATTTTTAGCTTCAGATAAAAAATATTTGTAAAAGATTTAAAAGCAGACTTGAACTCTTTTATTTTACGAGTATTAAGATATTCTTTCCGATCTATTCTATTATTCTATTTATATTAAAATTATCTTAATAGAGAAAAATATTATTTAATTAAATTTTGTAATTGTTTTATGCTTTTTCTCACAATTCTATACACGAAAACCTAGAACAATAATGCCCAGCAGATATTTCTTATAAAAAATTTTTTCTGTAAAATCAACTTGGTGCACTTTATTTTAGTGCATATTGTTTTTGTATTAAATAAAATTATGTTCGTATTCATCATAGACGACTATTTAAAGATAGAAGACTATTTACGTGTCTATTTTATAATTAATTAGAAAATTTGAAAGTTGATTAAATCAAAACGAATTGTTTGGGTTTTATTGATACAATTTCTTATGCTAAGACGAACTAATGGATCATACCATTGTATATGAACACGAAATATTTCTCTTCCATTAAATTATTTATAATTTTTAAATAATTATTTTTAAAGCTGAACTTATGGCAAATTTTTCATGAAATTTTAAACATGTATTTTTTTTGTCTAAACAAATTTGTTTTTTTTTTAAATTGTTTTTTTTTTTAAATATATAAAGAAATTCTAAACAAATTTCATTACTTATTTATCACATAAAAAAAAGTATTAATATACAAGATGAAAATAAACTGTTTGATTAGCAGCTTATTTAAGAAATAGGCAATATTTTGTTGACTCATTTCTACATCTAAAAGTTCATGCATGAATGTTTCTACTGCGTCCATCGATTTTTAGGGTGGTTAAACTGATATAATATTTTGTGTGTAGATCAATACAACTAAAATAATATTACTTTATAAGGATAAAAGGCAAATAATCAAGTCCAGACAAAATATCGTAATCGAAATGAAAATATGAAAAACACAAAATACAAGTACATAAAAATGCTCTTTATCATATTGAGTAGCATAGTATGTACAATTGTTCAAAAGTGCTTGTAATAATGTTAGAAAAAACTTATAGAAATACGAAAATAGTCGTTTACAAAACACTAGTTATTGGTTTTCTAAGAAATTATTGACTCATGATAATAAATTAGTAGTTATATGAAACCACTTATTCGTATTTGATTTATAGTATTATTTTTTTACATGTGAGGTTTAGTTTTATCAAGTAAGCGGGAGCATACGAGTATATGTTTGGAGAGAGACATGAACAACATTGTATCAAAGAATGAAAATATTCCTTTGGAAAATATCAACTATTGTCCAAACATTACTTAGTTAGTGCGAAATAGATGTAACAACTGCTGAAGTGGCAGTTTAATTCGTCTAACAACTTTAAAAAATTCTTAATAACTAATTATCTCAATAACTAACCAAACAAATGTATATAATTATTAATTTTAAGCAAAAGTATTGTATTAAATAGCAAATTATCATTTTTAGCTTTAAATAATGGTTGGCAATTTTATACATGGAAATTTTATTTAAAAATTATGGCAGGTACAAATACATCGAAAATATTAAGGTTTTTTTCAGTTTCAATTACGATTTATAAAGAAAAGTACCTATTTTTATCCTTAATCCAATATGGCTTGTGATATTATGCGATCCTAGAAAAAGGTGCATTATTGTACGCATAATTTATGAGTATTTTCAATTCAATGGGCATAATCTCTTGAGTAAGTTCTATGATTATCATCTTCGAACAACTTTTCTCTATCGCTGTATACTCAATTTAAATCATATTTATTCTAGCAATATTCTAAACATACTCGTATTCTTAAGATATTATCACTTTTTAGTAGTCGTTTTCATCAAGTCATACAAAATACTCGTCTAAAGTCGGTTTCTGATATAAATATTTATTTTATATACAAATATATGTGTATTGTTCTTTTGATAATATATATGTCAAAATTCCATCCATATGAGATGTCTTTAGTTTCAGCAATCTTGCGTTCCTTCGCGTTGCTATCATCTAATCCCGATGTAATAACTGGAGTTGTCACTATTTTTGGACGTCCTTCAAGTGGCTTATTTTCAAGGATCAGACCTTTATGCTGATTATTATTAAAATCTTAGTACAGTTTTCGATACCCTAAAGACTGGACATCTAAGAACCGGAGCCCCAATCGAGAATGTTGCTACCGTCCGTTAAAAAATAGCACAACGCGCATATTATATGGAATCTTTTATATAAAGATAAGCTCTTATACTCGTACAAAACTCGGGTTATATATTAACCACAGCCCAAAGATAGAATTCCAAATACAAGGTCCTGATTTTTAAAGAAAATTGATAATGAGTAATAAAGTGCATTTATCTTTGCCAATTGGCAAAATAATTGCTTCTTGGATGTGATAATCCAGAGTAAATTCACGAACGAGCTTTATACTACCGGAAACTGACTATGAACCGAAATCCTATTGGTCAGTATTTATTTAAGGCCGCCGCTGACTGGCGAATGATAGATATATCTTTTTTATAGATAATTGGGGTTGAATGACACGGATTAACCAGCACGGCGCCACGTCACATACTTCACGTGCTACTATGAAAATTCCGCTACCGGTTTCCTAAATTATGTCGAAAAGTGGTGATGTCGATTGTTTAGCCCCATATTTCTTAGCCCTAAATCATACTCGATTTCTTCCTGTGAGGATAGTTTAAACGGAGACCCGCACCAATTAACTGGAAATATTCAAATACTTTATGGAAACAGCAGCCATTTTCTGTAATGCCAGAGAAAATTATCTTTCATATATAAAAAAATGTAATTAGAATATTAACACCAGAAATAATTTTGTTCAAAAAATATGATTACACTTTGAAAAGTATATATTTTATAAATTTAATTTTACTAAAAGATCTTACCGTTTGTATTTGGATAGCCATTTAAATATTAAAATATTATATTCAGACTGTTAAGCAATTAATGATTAGTAAAATAGACCCCTCAGAAATTCCAATTGTATGATTTCGTTTATTTTTTTTTTTTATCTGCAACTACAATTTTATTTTAATTTACAATCTTGTGCATCATGAAGAGGGAGTAAACACCCTTCGGCGTTTCTCCAACTAACGGAAGTTAGATTCCTCTAGAAAATCTTTAGGCCATTGTCTCTTAAGTCTCCGATGAGTGTTTTCGGGGAGGGCAGTACAAGACATTTCTCTCAGTAGTGGATTATGATGATGGGATAAACGGGAGTGAAATTTTTGATAGCGGGAAATGCGCAGGTCTTCAACAAAGGAAACATTTAGATCACGATATATTACAGTTTTACGAACATAAAAGGGGGCACCAACAATTTTACGGAGGATCTTGGATTGTAAAGTCTGGACGAATTGAAACATTTCGTTGAACCCCAAAGTTCAATTCCATATGTCCAAATAGGTTTTATAATTGTATTGTAGATTAGAAGTTTACTTTTGATTGTTGGTTTTCGAATATTCGTCCAGTAGTCTAAGAAGTTGTAAGTAACGTCTGTTAGGTTCAACTCTTTTTAGTCTAGTATGTGGGTTCCATGTTAATCTCTTGTCCAGGTAAAGTCACAAGTAACGTACTTTATCAAATTATGTAATCATGTTGCTATTAAGGTATAAAGGGGTAGATTTTCCTTGGCAAAGAGTACTCTTCTGCTCATTAACCATCACTCTCCATCTCTTAAACCAGTATTGAAGGTTGTGTACATGGAAGTGTAAATTGTTGGAAGCTATGTCAGGATTTGTATGGGTAGCAAGTATGGCCGTATTGTCTGCATAAGTAGCAATGATAGTATTAGAGTCAGATGGGATGCCATGGGTATAATTATTATATAAAATGGGACCAAGGATACTACCTTGTGGGACTCCTGCCAGAATAGGATATATTTCCGAGAATTCTGAGTTTAAAACTTGAAAATGACGAAAAATTCCAATTTTTAGTTCACGTTGTATTAGGTTACGTTTCTCTTTGTAGCTGAGCATTCGTAAGCGTTGGCATTGCATTCTTATTTTTTTTTCGTTAATTAATGTACGTATTTTAGTTGGTAAATTTTGTTGTTGTGTTTTTGTCGTATTGCAAGAAATGTGACCGGTTGTGACTGCATAATCTACAGGGTGGACCATTCAGAAGTTCCATTTTAAAAAGTAAATTTAAAAAAACTAGTACATGTTTTTTTCAAATTTCCGGTTTTATTAAAAAGATTGAACCTTGAAATTTAAGAATGAAACACAACATCATTTAAATGACTGCCACGGCTGGCGTTACAGTACCCCATTCGCTCGACCCAATTTTTCAGTACATTTTTGATTGTCCGGCCCGTATCTCTTCAATGGCAACTTTGATTTCGTGTTTCCAGGCCTCAATTGTCTCTGGATGGCTTGCGTAACATTTATCCCTAACGGCTCCCCACATAAAATAATCCAACGGGCTCAAATCACAGCTCCGAGGCGGCCAATTGCCATCAGAATTTCGGCTGATTATTCGGTTTTCGAAAGCAGTGCCCAAAAGTTGGATTGTTACATTGGCTGTGTGGCAAGTGGCCTCGTCCTGTTGAAACGTCGTCCATGCCATTAATTGACTTTGTAAGCTTTCATACCGAGGTCTTTGTGCAAAATTCTCAACAGAGAAGTGCGAGAAATGTTCAATTCCTGAAAACGGTGACGACTTGATGTTGATCGATGATCACAGATATTTTCAGCAACGGCGGCAATATTCTCCGTCGTACGCACTATCATAGAGCGGGAACGAGTTGCTTTGGTAACCAACAAACCAGTTTCGCAATCTCGCTTCACGAATTTGCCCACAAATTCACGTTATGGCATTCGATCTTTTCTCATTTTTTTTTTAAATTTCTAATAGTTTGGGTTGAAGACTCACCATTTTGAAAGTGAGTTCTCAATACTTCCCAGTTTTCTTCAAGCGTATGGATTACCATTTTGTAAAATTCTAACTTTCAACTTACAATCTGTCAATTGGTGTTGACATTTAACACTCTAGTACTTCAAATAAATAGTAGTTCAAAATGGAACCGCTAGATGGACCACCCTATATATATATAGTGAGGTTATTTACAACATTATTAATGTCGTTTGCTGTTTTTAACGTTCCTTTTAAGTCAGTCTGTTGGTGTAATTTGTTTCTAAATATGTTCCAGTCTATTTTGTTATATATCAGCCTAGGATGAAGAGTCTTTAAAATTGGTCTAGAATTAAGGGTAAAGAGAACATGACTATGACCCGAGTTTAAATCGGAAAGAGTTTCAATACTATAATTCATGGTAATTGAAGGAGTGCTAATGAAGTAATCGAGGATATCAGGTAGTTTTGAAATAGAAGTTGGCCAGTATGTTGGATTTGGAGGAGAGGTTATTTGATATGATGTATGGGATAGAGCTTCTTGAAGAATCTCTCCTCGAGGGTTAGCAATGCGGCAACCCCATTGAGGGTGTTTAGTATTGTAATCACCACCCGCAAGGAAAGATAAAAATTCGAACCCAGTTATGTATTTATTGGGAGGACAATATACGGATGCTATATTAAGATTAATTAAGGAGGTATCAATAGTAACGACTGCGGATTCCAGGGATTCGAAGGAGAAATTGAACTGAATGTAATGTTTAATGTATTTTCTTATAAGGATAGCTGTTCCACCATGTGCCGTATTGTCAGGGTCATCAGTTTTGTATGTTTTGTAGTCTCGTATTGTAAAGTATGACCTGGATATAAAGTGCGTCTCAGTTAATAGAGCAATGTCAATGCATCTGTCATGTAGAAGAATGTCCAGTTCTTGTCGATGGGAGTTCAATCCATTTGCGTTCCATAAAAGGATGGAGATGGAATTTTCGGTACACGACGACATTTATTGTTGAACAGTGGATGATAAAGCTGACACAGTGGACATTAAAGCATTTAAAAGTGGTGTTAGTATTTTGTTTAATTGTTCTATAAGTGTATTGGTTAATTGGAAGAACATTCAGGATATATCTTGCGATAACAATGACGGAAGGGGAATATAATTCTTATTGCTAGATTGTTGCTGTTGTGGTTGTTGTAATTGTGGCTGCTGATGTTGCTGTTGATGAGGTTCTTATTGTTGTTTTGTGGCTTTTTGATATTGGAGACTCCTGCCGCGACCACAGCAAATGATATACCTTGCTGCACTGGTTGACTATTTATAATAGTTGGTTGGTTGGTCTTTTTTGTTTTTTGGGTTGATTTTCTACTGCAGCTTTTTATAAGTAGCACAACCCTCGTAGTTTGCGGGATGGCTACCGTCGCAGAGAACGCATTTGGCTGGGGTAATTTTATTTTTATTGCAATCCTTGTTAAGGTGCTCGCCTGCACATTTGACGTTTTTCTGAGTGTGTCGACAATAAGTCTTCGTGTGCCCATACTCTTGCCATCTATAGTATTGCACTCTATTTTTGCTAATGTATGGTTCTTCCACCTTTGTTCTGGTATACATTGGTATATCGATTTTGAATATATCTTTGTTGTTGGGTGCCGGCTTCAGTGACATGAAAAATAGTGGCAGAGGAGTATCTTTCATAACACTTGAAATACCAGTGACGCTATGTCCTAGTATTTCTAACTCACTTTTTATTTCTACAACGGATGTGCTGTGTGTAAGGAATCACGACCTTATACGCCTTTCCGCCTTGGGCTGGTATATGTAGAACGTTTGCTTGGTTTCCTCGAGGTACTGGACAATGCTTCTATAAGCACCACCAAAATTAGCTTGAATTGCAAGTTCTTTTGCATTTGACTCACAAACGAATTGGTCAGTACCAATACGTTTGGCAATGGCACGATCCAGCTCAACAAAATTAGTAATGTTTGTGACGAAGATGGGTGATGTCTTATATGCATTGCCGGTATTCGCTTGAGTAAGCGAATTTGCAACCGTCGCACTGCTTGGATTTTCAGACAATAGAGAAAATCTATTAACCGAACCTTTTTCTGCTGGCACTGATGCTGGCACGTTTATTGCCTTCTTTTTATTTTTGGCCTTGGTGATGAGGCGGGCGAGCCGATGGTGGTTTCATTTCCTTTTGGTGTTTTTGTACGACGCCGTCTTCCAAACAGTTGTAAAAATTCGCTGCTGACTACGGAATCTGTATCCTCACCGGCAGACGACATTGACATTGACTGCGATAACCGTTCATCGGTCAGTGACCTCAGATTTTTTAACTATTAATGGCAATTTTCAATTAGGTCAATTATAATTATATTATTTGTTTTTTTTTTATTCACTTTATTTAATTATATAACTTTGAGTTTTTTTTGTATTCACAATAATTTATACAGTATTTTTAGTTGGAGATTTATTATTCACTTATAGACTTCACTCATCACTCAAGATTATGAGAACTATGATTTATTTTTAAAGTCCTTAACGTCACTATGACATAATTACGAGTACCACTTTTGTAAAAAAAATTTAAAATTTTACACATTCTTGCATAATATGAAAGCTATATTATGAAACAGTGCATTAAATTGTTTTATATATTTAACAATACATATTATAAAATGACAACAATTCTCAATTTATATATGTAATTAAATCTGTTTTTTTCAATAGATAACGCTGCATAATTTTGAAGTAATTAATATTGATTTAGGTAATTAGAAAAAAAATTAATTGGCATCTAAAATATATCAAACTTAAAGATCTCAATTATTTGAGATAGATTTTAAGCTTAGATATATATATTTAATATCAAAATTATTATAATTTCTTTAAATATTATTTTATTTTTGTATAAATGTACCACTTTATCTGCTTCAAGATATTATATTCTTGGTTGTTGTGTTCGGAAATCAATTTTACGATTTCGTAATAATGAATCCCTTGCGATCAATTTCTGTTTTCGACAGTGGAAGTTCCTTTATATTAAGTATCGATTTGCAATTTTTCAGGCAATTCATGTGATATAAGAAAAATACACTCGATTTCTTGGCTCTCTATGGGTTTGTATAAAATTTTCTGATTAGTGATTTCTGAATATTTCTTTTGAAATTTCTCACTTTCCGACATATCAAAATATTGCCACCTTCTAAGAAGATTAGTTCTCCTTAATATTTCTTCACTAAGCACAATTGTATTACTTCCTTCGCCAAAAGTAGTTTCCTGAAAATGAATTTATGCAATATTACAATACGCATTAATATACCTAACACTAAAGCTCTTTTTTCAATCCTGTTAAATAAACTGAATAAAGTGATATACTATATCACAACATAATCTAGAATATAATTTTCAATTCTACGTAAGTCAATTCCTTTTCTTTTGTGTAATTGAAATTATTAATTTTTGCACCATTATATCTAAATTCATTTAAGTAAATTCTATTTAATTTTCATAAAAACTTTTTAAAAACAGATATAATTACATTGTAAGACTTAAAAGCTTAGTTACCTTTTAAATGAAATTTCTTAACAGTCTTTGATAAAGTTTTTGCATTTTTTTTATACACTCAGTTTCTCTTTTAATTATTTTCAAATGAATTAAATTACATTAAGTAATAGATAATTTATTAGTAGTCTATTTGATGAATTTTTATTTCCAGCTAAGAAATTTATAAATTGAATAGCAAAAATCTAAGTTAATGAGAATTATATCGGATGATTACGTTGCATTTGGAAATACAATAATAAAAAAATATTTTCTGGTCAATGGTTTTGTATTTTACATTTGACTCCAAAAATAATTTATTAATAATTCATTTAAGCAAAGGAGAAAGCTAACTGATTGTTTTGCAAATATTATAAAAATGTAAAGTTTTCTTTTATGTTTTTATATCTTGCATACCATACACATACATAGATCTCAGTTCTAAATATTTTCTCTATATATGTATATTTGTTTAAGAAAAGTCTAATTTTGAATATGACATATCACGTGAAAATAAAAAGCTTTTGCCTGTAAAGTAGACTCAAATGAAAAATATTTAATCAATATTTCAACGTTGACTCTACTGTCAAATTTTCTTCTATTGTATATAACTTTGTTGTGATCCAAAATCAATTCCGGATATCCGTTCAATTTATTGCCGCTGTCAAAGCACATTTCTATACATAGTTATGGCCACAGAAAAATTAATTATTTCACCCTAAGAGCTGGTTACAAAATAATAAGTGAACTCTGAAAGGAAACTAAAGAAAATCACGAATGTATATTTTTGTTATCTTTTTAGGTACAAAAATTGGTTTTAGACGCTCAGTAGGAACCTTTTTTTAGTTTCCTTTCATATATACAACTACACTAAACAAGGTGCATGGCAATAACCTACCTACGAATTTTTATTGATGTTGGAGTTCTTTTATCCTTAAAGGGAGATTCAAAAAAGAATGTCAATAAAATAATTTTCTTTGGAACACTGTTCTGTATATCACAGCAGGACTTCAGAATAATTTAAGCATGTGAATTTAAGTTACGTAGATATCAGAAAAATATTCAATTGAATAATATCGTATGATATTATGAGTCATTTTTAGATTTAATAAGCAATTTTTTAATAGTTTCAAATAGTAAATTATTTTATGCAACATAAATATAATGTCCAATTTTTTTTATTTAATATTATTTTTTTAAAATTTAATATCATTTACAACAACTTACAAGTAGTAACAAGCAGAATTATATGACTGTTAATATTGGGTTGTTCGGAAAGTAATTTCGTCTTTTTAATCAAAATGAAAGAGGATTTTCTTTTTGTGAATTAATATTTTATTTTTGATCGGTTTTGCCCACGCTCATAAAATTTTTGTTCTTCGCTGGTAAAAAACTGATCCAAGTGATTTTTGACCTCCTCATTTGTATCAAAACTTTCACCGTCTAAATAATTTTGTAGAGATCGGAACAAATGATCATCGGAAGGTGCTATGTCTGGAGAGTATGGTGGATGTGGTAGTATATCCCATCCAAGCTCTAAAATCTTTTGTCGAGTGGTCAAACTTGTATCTGGTTTCACATTACCGTGTTGCAATACTATACCTTTCCTATTGACCAATTCGAGCCTTTTTTCTTTAAGTGATCATTCAATTTGTCCAACTGATGAGAGTACACTTCAGAATTGATCCTTGTGTTTCTCGGTAGAAGCTCAAAATAAACGATTCCTTTGAAATCCCACCAAACAGATAGCATAACCTTTTTTTTGATGAATATTGGCTTTCGAAGTGCTTTGAACCGGTTCATCTTTTCTACTCCAGGATATTTTACGCTTAACATTATTGTAGACATCACATTTCTCGTCCTCAGAAATGATACGCTTCGAAAATGGATCATTTTCTTAGCGTTTGAGAAGCAAATCACAAACGTCAATGCAACGGCACAAATTTTTTTCCGTAAAAAGATGTGGAACCCATATGCCGAGCTTTGAGATTAAACCTAACCGTTTCAACTGATCATGAATGGTAGAATTCGATAAATTTTATCTCTCAGCAATCTCACGAGTTGTTATTCTACTGTTTGCATCAATTAATGCCTTTATTGTATCTTCATCAATTTCAACTGGCCTTCCAGAACGTGGTGCATCTTCG
Organism: Atherix ibis; assembly: GCA_958298945.1. Lineage (NCBI taxonomy): Eukaryota > Metazoa > Arthropoda > Insecta > Diptera > Athericidae > Atherix > Atherix ibis. Next base: position 60,556,000 of record OY282607.1, on the reverse strand, counting down.
AGATCAAAATTGCCGGATCGAAATTTTACAAACTAGTTTTGGCACTTGTGCTCACTTAACACATTTTCTCCATACACATCGGAGAGTTTTTTTTGCTTGAACAGCATTTTTATCTTTCCTATAGTATGCCGAAAATGCTGTTTTTCACTTTAAAATGGTATCAACCAAGAATCAATCGAATTTTTTCACAAACAACCCTTGCTATATCAGCTGTAAAAATACATTTGATTATGCGGCTTATGTGTGAAGTTGGTTGTGACAAAATACAATTGAGTCCTCTGTTGGGAAAAAACGAAATTACTTTCTTAACAACCCAATACAAGCACTTGAGGACGTGTAAACGGAAGCACCGATCGGATTTAGCTCAAAAATAGGATAATATTATATTATAACTATAACTATAAAAAATCTCTCGGCCGTCGTTGATGGGGGTGCTTATTTACCCCCATCACCACTGTTTGAACCAGGTTTCTAAAGAATGAATGTTGTTTACAGGATATTGATGGCTGTGGAAGGATCTTTGCAATGTGTAAGGATGGTGGTGTTGTCATCATATATTGTGGTATCATGAATGTAAGTACATATAGTTAAGGATTATAGCTAAAATGCTACCCTGAGGGATACCGGCGGGGATAGGATAAATATCGGAAAACTCATTTATTTCAGCATTTTAGGATGTGTGTTCTTGTAGTTGCTGCTGTTGTTGGTACTGTTTTTGCTGCTGATGCTGCTACTGTTGCAGTTGTTGTTGTTGCTATTGGTTCTGCATTTATTGTGCAGTAGTAAGTCTGGGTTTTGCATGTTTTAGTGTATTTCTGCAAAGTTTGCAAAGTTTTATATGTGGAGCGGCCTTTGTAAATGGCACGGACGTTAAACCCGTATTTGTTGTTTGCATGTTTTAGCGTATTTCTCCACTGATTGCAAAGTTTTATATGTGGAGCATATAAAATGTGCCTTTGTAAATTGCCGGATGTTTTCCAAAACAAAGTATACACCTTGCTGGACTGCCTCAGGTTTTTGAACATTCTACTATTTAGTGTTTACTTTACATTTTACAAATTTCGATTTATGATAATAGTATGCTTTTGTGTGTCCGTACTTTTGACATCTGTGGCATTGTACGATATCTTTGGTAGGATAAGGCTCCTTGACTTTGATTTTTGTTTACACAAGCATTTCCAGGTCAAAAATAGTTTTGTTGTTAACTGCTTGCTTCAAATAAATGAAGAAAAGTGGAAGATTTTCTGTCTGATGTATAACATTAGAGATGCTAGTTTCTTCGTAACCCAGTACCGCCAATTCATTTCTTATATTCTCTACGGGAGTGTTTTGATCTAGATTTCGGACTACTACTTTGAATTTTTTTTTTTCGTATTGCTTCTGTATCGAACAATGCTTCTGTACGCATTCCCACTTTTAGCTTAAATTGTAAGACCATTAATTTGAACCTTGTGAATGAATGCGTTAGTACTAAATCGTCTAGCAATAGCCCGGTCAATCTAAGCAAAATCGACAATGTTTTTGACAAAAATGGGCGGTGCAGTTTTCTTCTGCCTCGACCTCCATATTTGCCTGTATTTGTTATTGTTGTTGGTATTAGTATTATTGTTGTATCTGTTGTCATTTTCTTTTTTGGCAGTATGGGTGATTTGTTTAGTATATCGACCAATGTGGGTGATTGCTTTGGCAGTGTTTTTTTTGGACCTTCCAAACGGTCACGTGAAATTTTTTAATAACTCCGTGTCTGCTTCGTTGTTGGTGACAGATTGCACGAGTTGCGTAGTGGTACTTCCAGGTATTATATCTAGTATGGTTCACTTTGTGGTAATAAACAGAACTGTGCACTGATCACTAACACTGTTTAACATGGTTAATTCTGGCTTAATATTATTATTATTTTGTTTTGTTTTGTTAAATGTATATATCAAAATATATAGGTGTTTATCGAACTGTACTAATTCTAGTTACCCTGATCACTTCTAAAAATTGTATTCTAATTTTATCAAAATAATTTATTAAAATTTTTCTTATATGTATTTAAATGTTTTAAGCTTTCGAATTTTATGTGGTTTTCAATTATATTTCATTTTAACTAATTATTAATAAACAAATGAGTAGAAATTATTATCGCGAGCAAAAACAATATTGATGCGATCGCCTTAATGGTTCGAACAGCACTATTATCCAATTTAATGGATAAAATTTTATTTTGTTCAATAGAAATCCTTATACATATATTTACGAAGGTTGAATGTTTCTATGATGTTGAGTCAAGCTAATAAACCCGATTTAGCTAAAAATTAATTTATATTAAATTAATATAAAATGTTATTGGTAATAATTAAAAACGAAGAAAGAAACTATTAATTTTGAATCGATACGCATAATAAATTTACGTATTTCAATATGGCGCATTAAAACATTAAAGGATATGAACTCTGTAAGTCTATAACCGAAGGTCGTACCATTAGAATATCTGTTGCATCTTATAAATTGTGATATGAGGATGGACGGCCAAATGTCAATTTATATTAACACAAATTAGCTTTATAATTTTATAGTGAATTCCATATTTTTAAGAATACAGAAAATAAACTCGAAAATAAGGGGAAAGTTATGTGTTTTAAAACGATTTTTTTTTCAACAATTTCTTTAAGAATAATTTTTTATTTATAGTGCCGATAAATTAACTGAAATAGGTAATGATTGCCTTACTTCTTCAATTTGTTGTATCCAAACTATGTTTTGTTGAATTCTATTGAAGGAGAATAAATAAAATGGCTTAAGCAATAGTTAAATACTTATTTAATAGCTTTTCCATGATCCATATTCTTGCAAAATAGTTTAGTAACTTTAGAAAAATTATTTATTTTTATTCGTATGGACAATTCGATAAATCTATCGGTACTACTTCAAAAGTTATAAAAATACAAGGTAAGCAGAGCATGTGTTAGAAAATATGTGCAACTAAGGAATCTGATAATTAAAGCGACAGCGCAATATATAAATTTTTGTGGTAGAACGGTCTCTCATAAGTGTGAGTCCGCAATGTATAGCAGTATTTTAAATGTAGGTGCATATAAAACATAATATTAGGTTATTCTTGATTAACATTCATTCACTGATACAAAATATATATTATAATGAATTATATTTTAAAAAGGAAAGCTGTCTTTAACTATAGATATTGTATTGTAAGTTATTCTCATATAAAGAGAAAATATTAATATCCTTTCCAATTATGACGTATAAAGCCTAATTTTTTACGAAATATATAAATTCACTACAATAGGCCTTGTTGATTATTCACTACAAGTTTCCTTTTTAATTATGTATGCTAAATACTGCAATCTTACAAAAATCACCTACCATAGATGATGTTCCATTATACAATATTCTTGGTCAACATTTGCATAACTTGATATTTCTCAAGAATGGAATACTCCTTAGATTATACATAGATATATCGAAAAAAGCATGTATAAATTTATAATCCCATATTTAAAATCTTCAAAACTGTCTTAAGAAATGGTACGTAAAGGCAAATGAGCATAAATATATTCACTTTATATTCATTCTTTCAATAAAATAAGTAAGTGCATTTTCTTGGAAACTTACCTTGACATTGTATGCGTGAAAAGAAATAGGGAAAAAAAGCAATTCTTCTGCACTTTAAACCACTAATCGGCACTTAAAAAGAAAATTTGGAAAAATTTTCTTTTCCAAATGATTGTAATAGCTCATACATTTTGTATGACAAAATCTGGTCGTTTCATGTATATAATTTTAATTTAAAAAATAATTTGGACAATATTCATTAGGTATACATAACGCCAAAAAAAATTGAAAATCAAATATACGTAACTCGCGGAAATTCAAAATTTGCGATACTTTTTGAACAAACCTCGTACATGTAAATATTTTTATAGGTACTAAACATATTCCAATGCTCAAGAATTAAAAAAATTTATTTAGCTTATCTAGTCATGAATAATTTCAAAAATTTACTAAGTAAGTATTAAATTTTGAGATACACAATCATACTCTAAGAGGAAACATAAGTTTTTCTAATAATATAAGGTGTAGTAAAAAGTAATCCATTATTTTGCCAATAGATGGCTTTAGGAGTCTGTATCTCCCGTTTTAAAAGTGCGATCGGGTTGCACTAGATGGCGTACGATCGGGTTGCACTAGATGGCGTTTTAGATTTTGTACTAAAAAAGCTTCTCATACAGTTTTGTGATTACTTGACTCAGTATTTTTTTAGCACGCGTCAAAGATGGACACAAACAAAGAGAAAATACGCCATATTTTACAGTTTTTCTTCGATAAAGGCGAAAACGCAAGCCAGGCAGCTGAAAATGTGAATAGTGTTTATGGTCCTAATACTGTAACAGCCAATCACGCGCAATTTTGGTTTCGTCGATTCCGTTCCGCTAATTTGGATGTCAAAGATGCACCACGCTCTGGAAGGCCAATTGTCGGAAATGTCGATAAAATAATGGAAATCGTCGAGTCCGACCGTCACGTAAGCACTGTTTCAATTGCCCAGGAGCTAAACATTGCACAAAAAACCGTTTGGAACCACTTAAATAAGGCTGGATAGAAAAAGAAGCTCAATGTATGGGTGCCACACGAGTTATCGCAAAAAAACCTCATGGACCGCATTTCCATCTGCGAATCGCTGCTGAATCGCAACAATATGGATCCATTTCTGAAGCGGATGGTTACTGGTGATGAAAAGTGGGTCACTTACGACAACGTCAAGCGCCAACGGTCGTGGTCAAATCGCGGTCACCCGGCGCAAACGGTGGTTAAGCCAGGATTGACAGCCAGGAAGGTTTTGCTGTGTGTTTGGTGGGACTGGCAGAGAATCATCTACTATGAACTCTTAATTCGGAACTATACTGTCAACAATTGGACCGTCTGAAAGAAGCAATCGCCCAGAAGTGGCCAATAGGAGAGGAATTGTGTTCCATCAGGACAACGCCAGGCCGCATACATTGATAGTGACTCGCCAGAAGTTTCGGGGCCTTCGTTTGGATGTCCTTATGCATCCACCTTATAGTCCGGACCTGGCACCAAGTGATTACCACCTCTTCCTGTCTATGACAAATGATTTTGCAGGTGAAAAATTCGCCTCAAGAGAAGATTGTGAAAATCGACGAGGGTTTCTATGAGAGAGGCATTATGAAATTATCTCCAAAATGGCAATAAGTTATCAAACAAAACGGTGCATATTTGGCCTAAATCGTACCATTCTATCGATGCTAAATAAAGCCTTCAATTTAATGCAAAAATAATGGATTTCTTTTTACTACAACTTTTTTCTCAAATGTATAATTTAATTTCTTTTAAAACTTCTAATAAATTACTAAGTGTTTCAATAATATTTCCAAAAACAAATTTTAATCTTAAAAATCCCTTTTTAATTCTTAAAAAAACTGCATATTCGCAGCATCTAAATTACGGTTTATAATGTGTAACCATATTTCGACTGATTTATTTTCAGTACTTTTTTACCATAATGTTATTCAGTACCATATAGAGCAATGAGTTACTTGGCATGAAATTTTCCCTTAATTTTTTTTACAGTACTTGACATTAGTGATATAGTGCAGCACAGCTACACTACTAAATCTACTCGTTTTGGATTGCTGAAGCATAATTTCCGTTTCAATTTTAACAGTACCATTACCCTGATCTATATTTATCCAGTCGAGATATTTTTCCTATTAGTGCAATTATCCTACCAACTGCGTTTATATTTATCATAAGTGATATTCATGTATAGTGTAAAGCCATCTCAGTGACAATGTGTACTAAAGTTCACTCTATTAATGGGATATGGATGATATAAAATTCAATAGAGGAATTTAGTAAATTGTAGTCTAATTTGGTACATTTTGTATTTATGAATTCATAATTTAACCTTAAAATAATAATAACACAATATTGGTTTAGAATATTGAAATTAAAATGCATGTTATGTATTTTAATTAAGTACTTTTTATATGGTATATTTTAACTCTCTAACTTTATGAGATAACAATATTTCAAGCATTTTTACTTAAGTTTTTCTTATTTATTTTTAAAATAAAATAAACCTTAAAAAACTTTTTTTTTTGTATCTGGTTGTAACGGTTAAGTGCAGTTACTTATGAATTATAATTCGATGGTCTTTAAATATTGAGTCAATTTAAATAGGGTGAGGAAAAGGTGCAATTTTTTATGATGTAATTCAAGTAAATATTTTTTGTATATATTATTTATATAATATTAAATAATAAAAAAATTTAATATTATATAAATAATATAATATTAATATATTTTTTATTTAAGTGCATATCTCCATATACCTTTCCTTCAACTAGTATGTTATTTAAAATATTTTCAATTTGTAGTTGATAATTTGTTGAAAATTCGCATTTATATTAAATAAGGAAGAATATATCACCATACATTTAGAAGTAGCTTAAAGATGAAATATATATAAGATTTATAACTAACAAACTTCATTGTCAATATCAGTTAATGGTGAAAACAAATCAAAAACTTGAAAGTTTAAGGTGAGATAGTTATACACATAGTTATACGACGGTATATGAAATATTTGCAAAAGTCTCCTTAGAAGAAAAAAAACGCTTGAAATTTTTTTGAACATTTTCACTCATTTTTGTTATACACAGAAGCATTTCTCCGATATTATGTCACGATCATTTCATAACTCTTCTCCTTACAAACCCTTTTTCTTATATAGGTATGATAAATGCTTTTCTCATGTTTTCTCTATTATACATTTTCTATTTGAGAAATCACATGTATACATATTATAAAAATGGATAGATTTTTATAACCTTTACTGGAATTTTTATTTTGTTCAAATCATTTCATCCCGTATTTAAAAGGAATATTTATAAGTGATTTTTACTTTTTCAACAAAAAAAAACTCTTCAAAATAAATTTAACCTATTATTTCTATTATATACATTATGATAAGTAATTTCAAATAGAAAATATTTCAAAATGTTTCACTTGTGAAATATTTTCAAATTTATACATAACATAATATTAATTATAACACAAATAATTGTTGACATTTAAATGTCATTTACTTTATTTTCCAATAATTGATATTGGTTTTGTTTGTTCTGTGACATTATATAAAATTAATTTGTTCACATAATCTCTGTATACTAATTCAAATAAAAATAAAAAACTATAATTTTCCATAAATCCTTACAGATTATTAATGTTATTTAATCTATAGCATGTTTTCTTTTATAACAAAGTCTATTGTTTCATATCAGATTATATATATTTATTTGAATAAATAATTTTATCTCATTTACGTGTAGTTGTTTTAAGTAGGTGTACTTTGAAATTAAATAATAATTTTTCTTAATTTATATTAACAAATATGAATATTTTACTTGGAATGATTGTCTATTGTTTTCTTTTTATTTGTTACATAAAATAAGTGAAATATTAATTAAAGAAATTATACTGTAATGATTATTATTACCAAATTGCAACAATTCAACAGCTATAAACAATGTAATGTCCTATAAACAATGTTACGTAAACAAAAATATTATCAATTAAAATAAAATGAGATATGTTTGAATAATATTCAAATTTTATTAATTTTTAATAATATTGATTGCATAGCTATACTTATCTAGGATGGATTTAGACCAAACTGAATATTATAGGTTACAAAAAAATTAAACTAAGTAGATAAGAGCTTAATTTAAAATGCATTAATTATATAAATAATTATATTGTGTTTACCTCAGAATAAATATTTTTTTAAATCAAATAAAACGTTTTTTTTAAGAAAGCTATAATTTAAAAGATGAAGAGCAAAAATATTTATATAAATATTTATCACAATAATTATTTCAAAATACGACTATAAATGATATTCTCACATAAAAAAGATATGTTTTTATAAAATGAAGTACATTGTTGTTCTCATTTTTCGACAAAGGACATAAGAAATTGCTGTTTGTTTTTAATTATATATAAAACAATGACATAGTCTTCATCTTATTTAATGTTGTTAAATTAAACAAAGTCATCATAGAGAGATCATCTGCTATTCTAACGAATGAGGTACGCTATTATTTTCTTTTTGATATTTTGTACATTTTGTATAGTTTTAACATCATTAAAATAGTTTGGAAATCATAAAAGTTTCTTTCATGATTTTGAAGTAACAACAAACTAACGGATCTGATAAATGCAGTTTTGAATACAAGTTTTCAGTTATAATATAACAAATGAAATTAGCCAAGAAAATGATAATTATACGAACATAATAAAATTGAAATTTACCAAGAAAATCATAATTATATTTAATAATGTTTCTTGAAAATAATTTAACAAACAAAGGAGCAATGAAACGAAATATTTATTTTTATATCTTCTTCTTACAAACAATTTATTTTTGCTGGAAACATGTGACAAAACTATTAAACATGCCAAAAAAAAATTGAATAATTTATATTTGTTTGTTATAATTTCAATTAATATTAATACTGAATTTGTGAGTTCTAAGTGCTAAAATACTAAAAAACATTTAGCTACTATTTAAATTTATAAAAATTAAAATTGTTGCAGCAGACATTGTAAAAACCAGTATAGCTTTCCACTTCGATCAGGGAAATATCAGTCGGAAGCATCTCATAGATAACATACGGTAAGTATTGATGCTCGTATACAATAATTTTCTTGTTTAAATTACCTACCACCGATGAGCAAAATTATTCCCATCTGTATGTATGTACACATTAATATATGCACATATCATGCCCAGATAATATACAGATTTTCAACGCCTATGGAGAAAACTGATGTATGCAACGAAATTCTATATATGCGCCTAATGCGGAGCTTTTGGTACACTAAATAAAGTTTCAGAGAACAAATGAGAGTATTTGACATTCACTTTTCAGCAATACATATGCAGAGCTAGGTAGTTAAGAAGATGTCAAGTGCAAATAATATTTATTTAATTATTTGATGCTTCATTCATTTATGTGATTGCTGCTGCTTTTTTTTATCATACGTACTTCGTATGAAAGTAAATCGAATTTTTACAATCGGTGCAACAAAACTCACTAAAGTTATATGATTGGAGGTACCGCGATAGATTTTTTATTTATTGTACAATATAATCGCAATGCCTGGTTATGATGTTGTGCGTTGTAAAGATATGCTTAATGCCAGTATTCGGCAAGGTCCTCGAGCGGATGATGGTACACCGGCTGAATGTGAAGTTGGCAGACTTCAATGTATCCGGCTCTCAGTATGGATTTACGAAAGGAAAATCGACCGAGGACGCTTGGATGTGTGTAAGACGATATGTTGGGGAGAGTGAGTGTAAGCACATATGTGTATGTGGTGTGTTTGTGGATTTCCGAAGTGCTTTCAACTGCCTGCGATGGGATCGCATTATTGAGCGGCTTGAGGAGGTTTCATATGAAAAAAACTTCTCTATGACGAAGTTACTTCCATGAAAGGTATGCGGTAGTGTGCTAGAACAATGGGAGGGGTTTTCGCCAGATGGTGCGTGGCTGCCCACTTTCTGGAATATGATGATGAACGGTATCTTGGTGCAGTTGGAGGAGACCGTTGCGGTGTGATCGCATATCCATTTGATCTTCTACTTCTGATTGAGGGGGGAGGAGGTTTGCAGTTGAGATAGCTGGAAGCCGCTATATGCAGATGGTGTTTGAATGGGGGAATAGAATGGGAGTGAATGTTTCCAAAAGGAAAACTGTGTGTATCTTGCTGAAGGGTTTTTTCAGCACAAAAACTGTGTGTATGATACGCGCGAGAAGTACGGACATGAGCAAAGTACGGTAAAGGTTGGAGAGAGGCTGAACTTTTGGCCTCATTTGCAACATCTATGGATGCGCGTGGCCGGTTTGGTTCGCATGTTGGTGCGAGTATTTCGCGAAGAATGGGGACTTCGATACAGAGCGGCGAAAGTCTGTATCGAACAAAGGTACGTTTCTTCTTAAAAGTTTAGATTAATAAGATACAGGGGGAAACCTTCAAGTTACTCGCCTGGGAGACCTTCTACCTGCCAAACGAGTTATGCGGGATTTTTACCTCGCTAAACCTAACCTGTACCTCTACCCATGCTCCCGGAACGATGGTTCCCCGGCGGCACTCTTTGTAAATACTACTTCGCCGGGGCGTTCTTATTTGATATTACTGCTGTCCCGATGTTATGACGCCTCAGAGTTGCAGAGTACGCGGAATCTATCCTTGATGATAGATTCCGCGTACTCTGCAACTCTGTTCCAAGTCGATTGGCTCTTCAGCATGCACTCCACTATGTTTTCTGGACTGATGGAACGGTCCAGATTTTTCTCCAGTTCTGCCCGTGTCCCCTCGTAGAAGGGGCATTGGAAGAACACGTGTTCTGCATCTTCGATCACATCGCGGCAATGATGACAGTTTTGGTAGTCAGTTCTCTTGAATCTGTGCAAGTATGCCCGAAATCATTCATGCCCAGTCAAGAGTTGGGTGATGTAATACCCGACTTCCCAGTGTAGGTGAGTGACCCACATGGTGACATCTGGGATCAGCCGATGAGTCCACCGACCCTTCGTCGAGCTGTCCCATCTCTCTTGCCAGAGGCGAAGACTCTCGGGTCTCTCCTCTTCACAGAGGAACTTTCGCCGCTCTTCCTTCTTCCTACGATGTCGGCGTTCACAGAGCCCTGAGGTACCCTTCCCGTGACCCCTACAAGGGTGTGTTTGATCCGTGTGCAAAGTATGCGTCATGTGTATGGACTGACATTATATGGCACCAGTATGCAAGGGTGGACATAAATTCAGTTTAGCGTCTGAATTTGTATGCATGTTTGAATGTATGAATTTGATCTGTACCTTGGTTATTTACTCACGGGACACGGCAGTATGAATGGGTTTCTGCACGGGCGTGTCTTGGCTGCAGAGGTTAGATGCCCTTTTGGGGCGGCGGAGGAGAGTGCCAAGCACCTTCTCGTTGAGTGTGGCTTGTACGGGGATTTGCCTAACTAAGGTGCATGTGGAATCGTGGTGAATGATGAGAATGTGAATGTGAGTGGTGTGTTAAGTATGAATGCCTTAATAGATTTGCCGTAGCACTTTTTGAGAGAAGAGCGGGAATGGTGCGTTAATGCAAGGTGACTACAACCGAGTGAAAGGTGACTACAACCGGGTGGAAGACCAAGGTTCATTCCGGTTGTACTTTCGGGTCTGGGTGAACCAAGTACCTTAGCTGGCTTAACGATGCCTAGTGATTTACAAGTACTCCACTCATTCATTCAGTAGCTGAATGAGTGGAGTGCAAACCGAAGTACTCTTAAAACAAAAATTGGTACTACGGGAATCGGGGTGCCCCATGGTGTTAAAACATACTATGTCCGACATTGGTGAGGCGCTTAGGCACCAACGTAGTGGCTGTACTGTCATAAGCAGTGACAGTAGAGGTTTAGATAGAAGTACTCTTAAAACAAAAATTGGTACTACGGGAATCGGGGTGCCCCATGGTGTTAAAACATACTATGTCCGACATTGGTGAGGCGCTTAGGCACCAACGTAGTCGTAGGCGACTCGTGGTTTTAAGTTTAAAGACAACTCAGTCATGTTAAATAATATATTATAACTGTACGTTGTAAGGTTGGTATTATGTGTATGCATAGTAATTTGTCTTTGCTTTCGTACCTATTTCATTAATGTTCCTATTTCTTTCAACTGAAAATAGGGAATTAAGGTCGATTTTTATATTTCTGATCAAAAATTTTTACTACAATTTCTGATGTTTATAAAAACTGAGGGACTAGCCCATTTAAATAATTTAATATTGTATATTTTTGCGTGTATATCAGCTAGATTTTTTTTGGGAAAGGGAAGGGCTAGGGCCTTTACAAAACGGATGATGGAGACATATTTTCTAAAAAAACCGACTTTCCATAATACTATTATTATTGAAATATTAATTATCACGATCGAACAATTAAAAAGATATCCGTTTTTATGCAAAATTATAAAATACATTCCTTTCAATAGATACTATTTCACCGGTATTCCAACCGCTCCAAAATGGTTTATTTAATGAGTAAGAGAATATAGTAATATGAGAAAAGTATAAATCTATTTTTTATATTATTATATTTCCCATTTGAATTTCTGTAGAATTTATTAATTTTATTTTGTATGAGCTTTATATTAGATTTTAACGCTGTATCATTAAAAATTTACACTTTTTTAGATAATACTAATATAGTATCATGAAATCAAGTTTGTGACTGCAAAAAGCTATTGTGGTGGTGAAGTTCTGGAAGAATTTTCTATCCTTCTTTGCAACTATTAATTTTCTTATATTTTCACTTTAACGTAATTGTTAAAAAAAAATTCAATATGGAATATACCTACCAGAAATTAAAATTTTATTGAAATATCAATTTGTATTAAATTTTGATTTAATAAAACTATTATTTTTGATTATTTAATATATAAATATTGTGTTATTTTATTATAAGCTTTAATCGTTTCTTATCATTAATTAGCAATACTCGTTATATGTACTAGTCTATTTTTGATACAGAGCAACTTATTGAATATTTATATTCAATTTTTAAGTAATTTTGATCTAATATTTAAATGGGAATCATTTTTGAGTTTCGATACTGGTTATAATTTACATAATAGTCCATTGTTTTGTTTAAAAGTAATATTTTGAGCTTTATTTTATACAATATTTTACTAGAACAACTTAAAAATCTACTATTAAATATGATATTTTACTCTCTTTGCACAATGAGAACAAAAAGTCGACACTAATAGGCTGTTGCACCTACGTTTTAATGTGTAGATAACTCAACGCAATCTTTTTTATTTATTTTTTAAACGTATTTTAAAACTAAAATAACTTTGACCAATTTTCTACAATCCAATTTCTGGGCACCGAAATTTATACTATTCCATTGTTAGAAAAGGCTATAAGACATCTGCTTGAGACCATATCATGTAGCAACGCAAGTATGAAGTAATTATACTATTTGAGAATTTTCACAGTAAAAGCTAAAATTTAAGTAAGATTTCATTAATAAAATTGTCTACCTTGAATAGATTAAAAAGAAGACTGTGAAAAAAAGTTGGAGGATTAAGAAACTTTACGAGATGTGGAATCCTATAACAAAAGGAATTTTGTTGTACGTCATACGATTGACCCACGGTCTGAGAAAACTCTTTTCAGAGAGGAAGTTATTTTTTTATTGTTATTTTCTTGCCTCGAATTCAGATATGGTGGTTGAGTAGACTAACTATGTGATGGGCTTCCAATATCATGTAAAGAAAATTTAACTATTAGTCCAGTCTATTTGTCTATTAATAGCCCTTTTGTTGGTATTTTATATTTTTATATATTTCAGTATTTAAAATACTATCAGTATTTTAATTATATGATATGTTGAATTTTTTAGTGAAAGTATTGTTCTCACAGAGGCATATATAACTTAAATGAGATTTGGAGCAGAAGCAGACCAAGCATTTGCTATATCTTCTACTAGTAAGGAAGATTCTCTAATAGTAACCCTTTGAATCATAAGAATTACGATATAAGGATTATTAATCGGCATGAGAATGATACTATACTTATTCTTAGGAGTGGAATTGATGTTGATTAAATTGATAAAATCATTCCAAGCAGGATTGCTAATTAAAATGTGTCCCAATTGGCATGCCTTTTCACGAAATGGAGAAGCGGTTTCACATATCAATGTACACTATCATTTTCACTGATATTAGAAGATGTTCACTCTCCTCTGAAATATCATCACCTCAAGCAGAGAAACAGTTGGTAAAATAGTCATTTATAATAGAGTAGCGCGAAGAAGCGAAAATCATCTATTCAAATTTGCCTACGGAAACATGTTTAAGAACCAGTTTATGCAAGCCTATTGCAGGTTAATCGTCCAGAATGCTTTAGAACTAGTTTATATGTTAGGATAATATCTACGAATAGATTTGGATAAATTCTGTAGATACATAATCTTTTGATGAGCAAAAACTACTCATTCATACTTTCCATTTTCTGGACGATCTTGTAATCTTATGTCAGATAATACCGGAAGAAAAACTGCATTGGTCTTGTTAGTCTTTTCAAGGAGGAGAACAAGAAAAAAATTTTATTTGGGTCTTTTTCTTGCGGTACTGGACAGCTTTCCCAGGTTTCGAGTTTGGCGTGGGATATCATGTAGCGATACTGGGCAGCTTTTGTTGATTTTAATTCCATTCATTTTTAAGGATCCGTTTTTGTTTTATTATTCAGTAGAGATAGGACACCATTTTTAGAGATAATAATTGCTTTATTAGAGATTCTTTGATTCTATTCGGTGATTCTTCAGTGAAGATAAGCATTTATCGAAAATTTGAAAATATTAAAAGAGGATTTGATCTACATATATTTCTATTTCAATTTTTGTGGAAGCTTTTGTAATGTCTGCGACTATTTTAACTTATCTCATGGTATTTGATTGAGTTCTTTGTATTATAAGATTTTTTTGTCGTTTGGTTTTTCATATTTTTATTTTTGATAAATTGCGTATAAGACGTGACGTATATTAAAATTAAAAGTACTTAATTAGTATTGACATTTCATTATAAAAAGATTTACACTCAAACAACATTTACCAATTATAAAATTTTATTATCCAAATTCGAGCTCTGTGAAAAAAGTTTTTCGCATACTTCGATCATTTTTTGGTCGCCATAATCGACTTTCTGAGTATGAAATTTAAGCCACAGCAATTTTACGCTATTGGACATCCACCAACCGGTGTACCGGTGTACGTAGAGTGCGGACAGAGGAAATTATTGCTGCCGTATCGTCCAGTGGTGGTGAAGACCGCGATTTGTTCATTCTTCGCCGTTCACAGCAATTGGAATTGTGTTACTCGATTATGTGGAGTATCCTACGCAAGGATCTTAGTCTGAAAGCATATGAAATATAGGTCATGCTTGAACTGAAGTCGGACGACCTACCAAAGCATCGATTTTTCGGTGAGTGGGCCTTAGAACAACTCTACACCGATAAGCCAGCATAACTTGTTGGCTTGGAAGACAACATCACATGTGTTATTAGTGAGATACCAGCCGTGATGCTTGAAAAAGTGCACATATTGTGTGTGAACATAACACAATATGTTTCGACTACACAATCACTACATATTTTCTAGTTTCCAAATCTGGATACTAAATTAGCTGCACATTTTTGTTATAAGATGGGTTATATTATATAGTATGTGATGCCTATCAAAAGTAAGTACCTCATTCTAAGTAAGTATGGGTCTGCCAGATTGGTTTTTTATATATTGTTTTTTTTTTCGCCTCCTAGCAGCCAATTTTATTTAATATTTCTGTAATCATCGTTTCATGAGAACTTTCAAAGTTTAGATATGGGTGGTGCGGAAAATAAAGGGTTTTGTCCTCTAACGAGATTTCTGCTCTTTGTTTTTGTCTTACGGTTAAATCTCACTTTAGATTATTCTAACAGTTTCTCCAGTTTAAAAATACATATCGCGGAAAAAGATTTGCCTACCACTAGGAGAGTAGGTCAAATATACCTACCTATGTATATGCATGATAGTGGTAAACAAATATTAATGCCAGTAAGACTAGGCAGTGCACTTAAGTGTACTGTGTTCATCTTTTTCTTCTTGATCAATTTATTTTTAGTTTCTTTAATGAAATTAAAGTAAAATTACACCATCATTCTGGTTGTTTTACTTTAATTTTATCTTTAATTTAATATTTTTTCCTTCACATATGTGTATATTTGATTTATTTTTAGAAAAGGCATAAGGTTTTATAGAAAGAAGAGATCTCGGACCATTTTAGTGGAAGCCGATTTTGTATTTGTTAATTTCGTGTTTAAAGGGTAATATATGCTGAGAAACATGTTTGAAATAATCGGGCGTAAAGTCAGTTTATTCGTACTACTTTTATCCGGTGTTTCCAGACAATAATCAGTTCTGTACACACATTAATTCGGTACGTTAAGTTGTGAATAAAGCTGACCCTGAAATTAAGCCTGAACATTTTTTTGTATAAGAAAGCAGTTAGTCTACTTTTGCCACCGCAGGAAAAAATATATTCCCCACCGAAAAATGCATAAAGAGAAACTACAATATTTCGATTCTCGGTTGTAAGAAATGTAATTATTCTATCGATTGATTTTTAATTCTTGCTAAAAACTATAAATATAGAAACTGAATATATTTATAATATAAAAGAATGTTTTTCCAAATATGTGAATTTTTCTCAGACAGCTTTGTACAATCTTCAGAATTGGATCAATAATTGAAATATCTGAAAGAACATTCAGAAAAGAGTAAAACATACACTTGACAATTTTTTTTTCAAGAGTATATTCTACTTTTTAATAAAATGTGTTTATCGAATAATGGAATAAATTGAAAAAAGAATATTTTCTTCTATTGAAGACAACCTTATGAATAAACAAAATTTATTTTTTTCAAAAATTTTCTTCAGTTTTTAAACTAATTTCTATTACCAAAACAAATTCGAATCTCTGCATCATTATATTATGATAGAATTTTCTCAATATGTTTAAACGATAGCATTCCTTGAAGATTTTTATTTAATATTTTCCATCCAAATTAGATTCTCAAAAGTAATCAATATTATATCAATATATAAGGACACGTTTAACTTAGCAAAATGGAACCCTAATTCTGGACACACCACATTACCAGGTGTATAAGCTTAAAAACGCTGTTTGGTCATAGATGGCGAGAGTGAGCGTATTAAGCTATCATTATTTTTTTGATGAGTTTGACATCTGTCAACATTAATCAGTGCACATTGTCAGCAATTTCTTACATTTCTCGTTTGGTTATCATGTCTAGTTTTGTGGCAGAAAAAGAGCATATGCGGGAAGCTCTGCTTTTCTGCTTCAATTTGAAGAAATCGGCTGCCGAATCGTATCGAATGCTTATAGAGGCCTATGGTGACAGTGCTTTATCGGAAACAACGTGCCAAGATAGGTTTTGTCGGTTCAAAGACGGCAATTTTGACTTGTGGGACAAGAAGCGTGAAAATCGGCCTGGGAAGATTGAGGACCATCAATTGCAGGCTCTTTTAGAGGAAGACGATAACCAATCGCAAAAAATGCTCTCGGAGCAATTGGGTGTTACTCAACTAGCCATTTCCATGCGTCTGCATGTAATGGGGAAGATTGAAAAGATCGGAAAACGGGTGCCGCATGAATTGAACGATAGGCAGATGGAGCGACGCCAAAACACATGCAAAATCTTGCTCGCCAGACAAAAAAGAAAGTTGTTACTGCATCGGATTGTGACAGGCAATGAAAAGTGGATATATTTCGAGAATCCTAAAGGCCAACCATCAACATCTTCCCCAAGACCAAATCGCTTCGGACGGAAGACGATGCTGTGCGTTTGGTGGGATCAGCAGGATATCGTCTACTATGAGATATTGAAAGCTGATGAAACTCTCAATGCCGACCGCTACAACCAACAAATGATCAAATTGCTACAACCAACAACTGATCAAAGGACGGATTATCAACAAAGACATGACAAGCTGACTTTCCTCCACAACAACGCACCATCGCACCTGTCAAAAATTCTCCAAAACTATTGTATTTGGAGACACTGAACTGGGAGATGCTACCCCACTCCGCTTATTCACCAGACCTGGACCCTTCCGACTACCACCTGTTTTTGTCGAAGGGCCACGCGCTCGCTGAGCAGCACTTCGATTCTTACGAAGACGTCCGAAAATGGCTTGATGAGGGGTTTGCCTCGAAAGAGAACCAATTTTTTTGGCGTGGTATGATGTGAAAAATGTCTAGGGCAAATACTTATAATAAATTTGTTTTTGCTTTCTATTAAAAACAGCGGATTTAAGCTTATATACCTGGTATATGAAAGTACCAGATTATGCTACATGGTTAATCATACGTGTAGAGTATCTTATCAATAGAACTATGAAGGCAATCCTTCTGGACTCGTAACATTGATTTTCTATCATTATAATTAAATAACTTTTATGAATTTTACTATTCCGATTTTTCATATATTGTTTTGTCAGCCGGCAAGTTTTTTCCTACTTTGTTTTATTTTTTAAATAACTAAATAACGTATTCTAGTTTATCAAAAATATATTTTAAACAAGTGTTTACTTTCCAAATTTACTAATTGATGCTATAAAGAAAGGAGTTTTAATAGCTTTTGATAGCCTATACATAAATTAAAATTAATTAACCAAAGTACCTATAACAAGTTTAAGTAAAGATATACCAGCAAAAATAAAAGAGCTTTAAACGTCTTTAACTGATATTAACTAAAACACAATTTATTAAATACGTAGTATTCGAATATCATTACTACATATTGTATTAAATGTGTTTGAATATTTAAATAGACTTGAAACAATAAATTCAAAATCAAGTCACAAACTTATGGCCCCTGGACATTAATAAGTATTTACATATAATTAATAACCAAGTAGTTTTTTCGCAAATTATGCAAACATACAGTTAGTTACATATTTATTTTGAAATTTATTTTTAATTCCAATAAATTTCATATATATTTCTTTGACTCAACGATGAGCAAATCCAATTCAAATTACTTAAATTGTAAGCGCAACAGGATGTTTTCCATTTTACAAAGAATCCAACTACAAAAACAATTACAATAAAAATAAAGAGTGTCCTTTTGCTGATTTAACGAGCTGGAAATGATTTATTTTTTTCCTTCCTATCTTCGCCTGGACTTGAAATTTTTTCTCGTTAAATTTCATTGTGGTTGGAGAAGAACAAAATAATATCGAAAATAAAGAAAAAAGTATAAGCAAAGGACATAATCATGTACAATAGAATCGCAGGCGTAAGACATTTGTAGAATTTAAAACAGAAATACAATCAAATTGCAAGGAATTTTACGGCGGAAACTTTTAAATAAAATAGCAAACTTTTATTGTACTGCCAAATTGTTTTGATCATATTGCTCTAAAAATACAATGGTATCGTTACTTTCTATTCCAAATTACGAATGTACAAAAACAAAATTTTTTAAAGCTGCTCATATAGAAATTGTTGATAGTAATTTTTTCTTGAGGGTTTGAATATAAGCAAGAACGAATTAAGAGAAACGATACAGTCAAAATGTTGAGCAATATTCATTGATTATATCGAATGCAGAATGCATCACATACTATGCTTATTGAAACCATTTTATGCGACAATATTCC
Source organism: Atherix ibis (assembly GCA_958298945.1). Lineage (NCBI taxonomy): Eukaryota > Metazoa > Arthropoda > Insecta > Diptera > Athericidae > Atherix > Atherix ibis. Next base: position 60,536,696 of record OY282607.1, on the reverse strand, counting down.
AGAATATCAATTGAAATCGATAACCATTATCATACACATAGCTGGTATTGCTTTCTATTTGGATCACGTATCACATTAAGTTTCAGGTAAACATGAGTAATTAGCATCTTTGGAACGATGATTACGAATACTTCAATGCTGTTGGCTTTTTGCTCATGGCTTGGAATTTCAATGCATACACAGAGCCACAAGAAGTAATTGGCGATGATGAATAAAATGCATTTTACCCTTAATAATAAAAGACAATATGACTAACTGAATGATATAATTTTGAAAACGAGTTGTTTTTATATTGATCATAATAGTATTATGAGTAAAATAATAACAAGTGCATTCTTACTTGTACATATATTTGCGTAATATATTATTTATAGACAAATCATTATTATATATTTTATTAATTCGTTATAAATTATATTAATCAGAAAAAACTAATTATATATATACCTATATAATTTTTAAATTTAATTGAGGATTTTCACTTAAGCTTTTTCTATTAAAGTCTTTAGATTTAAACATTATTTTCATACGTAAACGATGTATCAAAGTAATATGTTTAAAAAAGTTTAGAATACGTAAATTGGTTGATTTAAAAATAATTATTTGAACATATATTTTATAAATTGATAATTTAAATAAATAATCATATTTAAAAAAATACTATGGAACAAAATGCGAAAATTTTAAGATTTATTTTTCGAGAATATTCAATATGAAAAATATCAAAATTTTATTTTATTTCTAAAGAAAAATAAAATTTTTTCTATCATAAATATACAAAATATAAAATGTAAGAAGCATTATTCAAATTTATATATCGTAGATTTCTAAAAAAAAAATATTTAAAACACCAGCTGAAATAATTTCTATTGAAATTTTCTAGTAAGAAAATATGGAAATACAGATTTCGAGATAATTCTACTGTTTTGAAAAAAAATATCGTTGGATATAAAGAAGGTTTATGTAAACTCCTTAAGAGAAAATTAATTTTCTTTCCTACGTCTCGACTGTTTTAATAAAAGTATACTAAAAGAAATACATGTATTATAAAATAAAATGTACAAAATAATATTTATATAACAATATTTGGAATGAATAAATATATTACTCTTAGTTTGTTTTTTCAATGGAAATTTAATACTTTTTCAAAAATTATTATTATTAAAAATAGAATATTTTTTTCGGATATTATTTTTATATGAGTATATTTATTCATTACATTTTTTTGTAAATATAGATTGTATAAATATATTATTATTATTAAAATAATGTTTATGTTTAAGATAATAATCATTGTTCATATCTTTGGTCATACATATTTTATGTATGAAGATGTAGTCATATAACGAGTTTGTGTCTTTATAATTTGATAAATTCCTATTCATAAGAGAATATAAATCCACATATATATTTCCGCTTGATATGAGGATCGACATATCATAATGTTTTGATTCTAAAATATGTGGAGAGAATTCGGAATATCATAAAATAATATCTGTCCCCTGATAGTAACATAAATACAATAACAAAAAATATCTTAGATTTTTCGTATTTTTGTTAAAATCATGTATAAAAATATATACATATTTTCAAACATAGATTTTTCATATTAAATTTAATATATTTAAAAGATTAATAAATTAAATTTAAGAAATATAAATTCTAAATAAGGATTCATTAATTTTCATTACAATATTACTCAATAGTGAGGATGAGGAACATTTTTAATTGAGTAGATTTAAAAAGAATACCGAACCATATTAGTTTGGTTTTAAAATTAAATTAACTTCATGTGTTCATATATTTGTTGCATAAAATCAAATAACAATTATCAAAATGACTAAAAGAACAATTATACATTCAATTGTAAAAGAACCCACGTGATTCTAAACAGGCCAAAAATGATAATGGCGCGACAATGATAACAACAAAGAGTAAAACCCAAATTTTCTGATAAAATGAACTATTCGAGGGCCATTCAACCAAATATTCATCGGAATCGAAGCAGATTCAAGTATTATGGCTTTTTGGAATAGAGTCCCTCCAAACATCTCCACCGTTATCGAAAATAGTCCTTTAGCTATTCGTTCGATAAAATTACCATATACGTGTCATATGGACTTTATGCAATTTCTATTCGATAGAACAAAAATAGAACCCTGTTGGTAGTCAAAGCGAACAGCAATAATACCACGAGAACCATATTATATGCTACCCTTTGTGTCTATGAATAACATTTTAGTATGAATAAGAATGGTTGGCAATAATCCAGATCTAGAATTTAATAATTTTCAACTCCTTGTATTTATATGGAGAAGGATTGTCAAAATCGGAAATCATGAAAAGCATTATTGGAAGGACTTCGGTACTAGTATACTTTGCCTTTCGAAATTGTCTCTTGGTAATTTGTTGTTGTGGTATTATGTTTTAACGATGGACAAATGTTTCAACGGTGGCTTGCTGCTTTTCCTTGGAGATTTAGTTTCAGAAACGACCGAAAAGATAACCAAAGATAACTTTTCATAATGAAGAATAATTCCATCTAGAGCCAAAAATTAATAGCTACGTTTGGTTGCTGTCTTTTCTGTTTCGCTCTGATTATTATTGAAATAGAAATCTGTCTCTTTAAATTTATTTTAAAAAAAATTTGAAAAGATCATTTTAAATGTTTTATATATAAATTTTAAAAATTATTTTGTGAAATATGTTAATAAAATAGATGGAATAATTTTTTATTTTAAAAATATAATATTGAATTAAAAAAAAAAACGGTTTATTGGAGTGTGGAGTATAGGTAAAAAACTATGACGCATGATCAAAGCAGAGGAAAGAATAAGTCTTAATATATTTACTTAAATAAATTTTGATACCGAAAAATCTTATTATACGTGTAAGAAAAATATTTTAGAAAGCTTGTTCGAATTTTTCAATATGACGATCCTCTTTGTAAATCAATTATGGTTAGTCAGGACTAAGCACAAACTGCTGTCTTACTTGGCTAATCTATATAATTCTTAAATAGTTTTTTTTACTAGTTTATTATATTTGGTGTGCATTTATAAAAATGCGCACCAAATAAAATAAACTACTTACAACTAGTATTACAATGATTTTTTTCGGTACAATAGCAATTGTAATTTAATTTTTCTATAATTGAGCTTTGCTTTTAAATTAAATAGCTACGTCAGCAGTAATCTAAGTAAATTAAATCATCAATTTTTTTTAAATTTGTTGTTGATATTTAAAAACTACAATAAGAAACTAGTAAATTTAATAGATGTAATAAGCAAATTACAGAAATCAAATATTTTCCTTTTAGTTGATAATTAGTGATTTTGAGAAAGGTAACTATTAATAATTCTTATAAAAAAGGATTAACTTGTTCGGATAAAAAGGCGTAGAAATTTTTGTAATACTGAACGCAAGAAATATTTCAGTCGCGGTGGATTTTAATATTACAGAAATAAAAGTTTGCATTAATAATTTTACAAAACATTGTTTTCTGTAAGGATTGTATTCAATGAGGTTTATTGATTACTAAAGTTCAAGTAATAAAATTAATTATTATTTATATTTGATATTTTAAAACTACAATATGCAACCAGTAAATTTGATAGATGTCATAAGCAAATTACAGAAACAACCCGGAAAGAGTAAACACCCATTGGCGTTTCTCGGTGCAAATAATTTCCATTATTAAATAAAATGTTCGCTAGCTTCTTCCATGGATGCTACTCAAGAATTCAAAATAATAAAATTCTATCTGCCAATATTAGGCTACGAAGTTCCATAATAACTAAATCACAAAATTTACAAAGGTTCTGTTTATTCTAAGAAAACCTATAGTATGACTCAGTTTTTAAAAGAGTACTGAAATTTAAAAAAGAAATCCATTATTTTGGCATTAAATTGAAAGTTTTATTTAGCATAGATAGAATGATACGATTTAGGTCAAATATGCACCGTTTTGTTCGATAACTTGTTGCCATTTTGGAGGTAATTTCATAATGCCTCTTTCATAGAAACCCTCGTCCCTGTTGGCAAAAAACTGGGACTGCCGATTTTCACAATCTTCTCTTAAGGCGAATTTTTCACCTGCAAAATCATTCGTCATAGACAGGAAGAGGTGGTAATCACTTAGTGCCAGGTCCGGACTATAAGGTGGATGCATAAGAACATCCCAACCAAGGTCCCGGAACTTCTGGCGAGTCACTATCGACGTATGCGGCCTGGTGTTGTCCTGATGGAACACAATTCCTCTTCTATTGAAAGGGCGATTGCTTCTTTCAGACGGTCCACTTGTTGATAATATAGGTCCGAATTAAGAGTTTATAGTAGATGATTCCCTGCCAGTCCCACCAAACACACAGCAAAACCTTCCTGGCTGTCAATCCTGGCTTGACCACCGTTTGTGCCGGGTGACCGCGATTTGACCACGACCGTTGTCGCTTGACGTTGTCGTAAGTGATCCACTTTTCATCACCAGTAACCATCCGCTTAAGAAATGGATCGATATTGTTGCGATTCAGCAGCGATTCGCAGATGGAAATTCGGTCCATGAGGTTTTTTTTGCGATAACTCGTGTGGCACCCATACATTGAGCTTCTTTTTGTATCCAGCCTTATTTAAGTGGTTCCAAATGATTTTTTGTGCAATGTTTAGCTCCTGAGCAATCGAAACAGTGCTAACGTGATGGTCGGACTCGACGATTTCCATTATTTTATCGACATTTTCGACAATTGGCCTTCCAGAGCGTGGTGCATCTTTGACATCTAAATTACCGGAACGGAATCGACGAAACCAAAATTGCGCATGATTGGCTGTTACAGTATCAGGACCATAAACACTATTCACATTTTCAGCTGCCTGGCTTGCGTTTTCGCCTTTATCGAAGAAAAACTGTAAAATATGGGTATTTTCTCTTTGTTGGTGTCCATCTTTGACGCGTGCGTAAAAAATACTGAGTCAAGTAATCACAAAACTGTATGGAAAGCTTTTTTAGTAAGAAATTTTATCTTTCTAACGCCATCTAGTGCAACCAGATCGCACTTTTAAAACGGGAGACACAGACTCGTAAAGCCATCTATTGGCAAAATAATGCATTACTTTTTACTACACCTTAATTATAAATTATTTGCATTCCAAGCTTTAATGAATTTATTCACATATGACTTAGATATCAAATGCGCTTGTGGCACAGATTTTTTGGAAATATCCAAATGCTAAAGAATTATTAGTGAAAATTAAACAAAACGCCATAACGTCTCTAGATAGTCCATAAAGTGTATTATTTAAAATACATATCACATAACTATTGACGGCTATCTATTATATATAAATATAGGAATATAAGTACATTATTTAATAAATAGGTATTAAAATTAAAGCTATCTTATTTGTGAAAATATGTTTTCTTTAATTTATTCACGTACCTTTTTCGATAAATCTTAATGTACGAATTTTTCAAATGACACACTACATTTTAGGCTCCTGTAAGCAAATAAACTAAAAATTCTATAAAATTATTAATGTAAATATATTAACAAATAATATATTTAAACAAAAATTATTGTAACGACCAAATTCATATTTTTACCTATTATTTACTGAGCTTACTTAATTTAAAGTCATTTGAAAGTTCACAAATAAGATATTGAGTTCATTTACGATAATAAATATTTTTCTTTGAATATTAAACAAGAATTTTATACACTATACTCCTTACAAAAATCTTACTTTTATATGTAATTCAAGTTATCTAGTATTTAGTTTATTTAAAAATAAATAGATGTAAATTTGCTTGAAAAAACTCAGTGTAACTTTAAATTGTTTACGGAATTTATTAACTTTTAGTACTTTTAAAGAAGTAAATAACTGTGTAAATACTTAAAATATGCTTAGTTTATTAATTATAAATGTTAATGAAGCTTAATTTGATTTATCATATTTATTTTTATTCACTTTAATTCTATTATATATTGAATCAAACAAAGTTAATACAATTTAATATACATATTATGTTTGTCCGCAGAATATGCATAAGGAAAATTCACTTTAAAAGTTATTGTACTAACGATAGCCAAATAATTAATAATTATTCCCAAACTAATTGACACAACAATATTAGGAATATTCTGAGAAAGATAAATAGTTTATTATATGGATGAAAGATTCTACTCTTATAGAATAGAGATATAATGAATAGAAAATATATTTTCTACCAAAATTTGATTCTATCAATTTTTCAATATTCTTAATTGTAATAGTCAGTTCTATCCACTTTAATTAGCAAACATTTGGTATATACATATATATATTGTTCAACGATGGCAGTGATGTGAAATTGCCCAGCTTAGACATTGGCTTATCTTGTTTAGCGATTAACGGCAGACCATTCCCAAAAGGTGATCCAAATCATCCTTGCTAAGACGATAAAAATTACTGTACAGTTTCTGCTCGAAGTGATCACCGTCGCAAAGTTCCAACAATAATGCTACGATTAAACCATTAGAGAAATGCTCGAATTATTGGAGTCAAATGTTAGGATCGAATTCTTGCAAATAAACGAACTTTTTAACAGCGATTACACCATTCGAGCAATTGAAGAATTATTATTGGGATGAGATTTTTTTCTGACGAGATGTTTTGTTTAAGGCTTCGAACGGGAAAGAATATATCACGAACACGAGCTCGAACCTTCCATTAATACTCGAGCAGTGATTACAAGTAAGCTCGACCAAAGTTCGCACAGTCCGAATTTGCTCGAGCTACGATTTTTTTTGCATGTATTAATCATTTGACATTTGTTTCATTTTCATGAACAATTTTCAATTGTGTTTTTTCCGGCTTGCTATCCAATAAATTTGGCAATCAAGGAAACGCTATAAAAAAATTGCATCAACATAAAAACAAATAATAAATATAATTAAAAAATGAAAAATAGGATAATTCGTGCGAATGCAGCAGCAACCAAAACAAAGTGTAAAAATGAGTGCAGCAAAGGACGTCGATGGGCGCCTTGGTGGGGGATTGAGATAAGGACGGTGTAATATACAAACTTTGACAAAATGCTTTGGATACAACATGTAATAAACATAATGCTTTATAATAATGTTTACAGGAAATTTTTATCTTTTGATTTCGAAACGGACAAATAGATAGTTATTTTAAAGTTTCCATATTGTTGTTTAAAAGTGCCCTAAAACCAGTTCTTTTCGTTTATTGCTTCCGGAAATAAATCGGCAGCCCAAATTTATAAATTTTTTTTTTAGACTAATTATAAATAAGTTCTCAAAGTTAGATAATTAAATAAAGTGAATAAAAAAACAAATAATATAATTTTAATTGACGTAATTAAAAATTGTCATTATAAGTTAAAAAATCTGAGGTCATTGACCAAGCGAGGAATGTCGACGATAACCGATGAACGGTTATCGCAGCCAATGTCAATGTCGTCTGCCAGTGAGGATACAGATTTCGCACCCACGAGCGAATTTTTAAAACCGGTTGGACGACCGCGTTCTTCAAAAACACCAAAACGAAATGGAACTACCATCAGCTTGCCCAGCTCATTGGCAAAGGCCAAAAACAAAAAGAAGGCCAAAAACGTGCTAGCATCGGTGCCAGCAGAAAACGGTTCCGGTAATAGATTTGCTCTATTGTCCGAAACTTCAAGCAGTGCGACGGTTTCAAATTCGCTTACACAAGCGAATACCGACAATGCATACAAGCCATACATTACTAATTTTGCTGAGCTAGGTCGTGCGATTGACCAATTCATTTGTGAGACAAATGCAAAAGAACTTGTAAATCAAGCTAAGTCTAGTGGTGCTTATAGAATCATTGTCCAGTTCCTCGAGGAAATTAAGCAAACGTTTCACATTTACCAGCCCAAGGCAGAAAAGCGTATAAGGTCGTGATTCGTAACCAGTATCATACCACATCCTTTGAAGAAATAAAAAGTGAGTTAGAGATACTAGGACATAGCGTCACTGGTATTTCAAGTGTTAAGAAAGATAATCCTCTGCCACTATTTTTCGTGTCACTGAAACCGGCGCCCAACAATAAAGACATATTCAAAGTCGAGATACTAATGTACACAACAATAAATACGAAAGAACCGTACATTAGTTTAGATATAGTGCAATGCTATAAATGTCAAAAGTACGGGCACAGGAAGACTTATAATAAAAATAAAACTACACCAGCCAAATGCGTTCTCTGCGATAGTAGCCAACACGCAAACTACAAGAGTTGCTCTACTTATAAAAAGCTGCAGGAGAAAATCAACCCAACAAAGAAACCAACCAACCAACCATTATAAATAGTCAACCAGTGCAGCAAGGTATATCATTTGCTGCGGTCGCGGTAGGAGTCTCCAATATTGGACAGCAACAACAAAAACAACGAGAACCTCATCAACAGCAACAACTACATCAACCACAACAGCAACAATCTAGCAGTAAGAATTATATTCCCCCTCCATCATTATTATCCAAAGATATATCCTCAATTGTCTCCCAATTAACCAATACACTTATAGAGCAATTAAAAAAAATACTAACACCACTTGTTAATGCCTTGATGTCTATTGTGTCAGCTTTATTGTCCACTGTTCAAAAAAAAATGTCGTCGTGCACCGAAAATTTCCTCTCCCTCCTTTTATTGAACGCAAATTGACAGAATCCCCATCGACAAGAACTGGATATTCTACTATATGACAGACGCATTGACATTGCTTTATTAACTGAGACGCACTTAACACCCATGTTATACTTTACGATGCGAGACTACGAAACATACACAACTGATCACCCTGACAATACGGCGCATTATGGAACAGCTATCCTTATAAGAAAATCCATTAAACATAACATTCACTTCAATTTCTCCCCCGAATCCCTGCAATTCAAAGTCGTTACTTTTGACACCTCGTTATTTAATCTGAATGAAGCATCTGACTGAAGGTTAATAAAACCATAATTGGTTCCGACTTTTTATCCTTCTTACACCCCATTGGAGCCTCGTTCCTTGCGGTCGGTGATTACAATGCTCAACACCCTCAATGGGGTTGCCGCGTTGCTAACCCTCGAGGAAAGATTCTTTAGGAAGCTCTATCCCATATATCCTATCAACAACTTCCCCTCCAAATCCAACATACTGGCCAACTTATAGTTCAAAACAAGCTGATATCCTCGAAGACTTCATTAGCACTCCTTCAATTACCATGAATTCTAGTATTGAAACTCTTTCCGATTTAAACTCTGATCATAGGTCTATTCTCCTTACCCTTAATTCTAACTCAATCTTAAAGACTCTTCATCCTGAGCTGATAAATGGCAAAATAGATTGGAACATATTTAGAAACAAATTAGACCAACAGATTTACTTAAAACGAATGTTAAAAACAGCAAACGACATAAATAATGCTGTAAATGACCTCACGATATATATACAACATGCAGTCACAACCGCTCACAGCTCATACAATACGACACAACCACAACAACAAAATTTACCAACTAAAATACGGATATTAATGAACGAAAATAGAAAAATGAGAACGCAATGGCAACGCTTCGATTAGTGACAATATTTCTTAATGGAAAGCCACTACAGGAATTCTCTCGTACAAAAGAACATCATAGCCACTGAAACAAAATAATGGTAAATGAGCAAAAACAGACAAAGAAAAAGCCAAAGTATTTGCTAAACATTTGCCGAATACTTTTGCTCCTTATGATGATATAGAAGACAAATCCCATACTAACAAAATAATCGAAGAACTAATGTTCCCAGTCCCGATGAGTCTTCCTCCCAAAAATTTTAAACCCTCGGAAATTAAATTTACTATTCTGCGCCTTCCCAATAAAAAAGCTCCTGGTTATGATCTAATAAACTCTTATTCTAAAGCAAATTTCCCGAAGAGCTTTAGTTTTAATTATATACATTTTTAATAGTATCCTGCGCACAATCTATTTTCCGTTACTCTGCACATTTTCTGTCATTAAAATAATTTCTAAACCAAATAAACCCATTAATTCTCCTTCATCCTATAGACCTATCAATCTCTTACCAATCCTTGGTAAGATTTCTGAAAAACTCCTATTACCAATTTGGCTTCCGATTCAGATCGGAAGCCAAATTGGTAATCAGGAATAATTTTTTCATTAACTAGGACAGGACTCTACCCTGTCCTAGTTAATGAAAAAATTATTCCTGATTACCAATTTGGCTTCCGATCTGAACACTCCACTATCCAGCAATGCCATCGCATTGCTGATCATATTGCATCCTCTCTTGAGAGGAAAGAATATTACTCAGGAGTATTTTTAGATATCTCACAAGCTTTTAATCGTGTGTGGTATCCTGGACTCCTCTCGAAACTCAAGAGATTTCTTTCTTTAACCTAATACCTTACTATAAATTCATATCTCTCGCAATGGCATTTCCAAGTTGCAATTAACTCAGAATCCTCGGAAATATATCCTACTCTAGCCGGAGTCTCTCAAGACAGTATCCTTGATCCCATTATATAAAATATTTATACCCATGGCATCCCATCTGACCCTAATACTATCATTACTACTTATGCAGACAATACGGCCATACTTGCTACCCATACAAATCCTATCATAGCTTCCAACAATGTACACTTCTATATCCACAAACTTCAATCCTGGTTTAAAAGATGGAGAGTGAAGGTAAATGAACAGAAGAGTGCTCGTATTACTTTCACTCTTTTTCAAGAAAAACCTACCACTTTATGCCTTAATAGCAACATGATTTCACAATATGGGACATATTGTACGTTATATGGGACTATACCTGGACAAGACATTAACATGGAACCCACATTCCAGACTAAAAAGAATTGAAGCTAACAGACGTTACCTACAACTTTTTAGACTACTGGACAAACGCTCGAAACTAAAAATCAAAAGTAAACTTTTAATCCACAATACAATTAAAAAACCTATTTCGACATACGGAATTGAACTTTGGGGTTCAATGAAACATTCCAATTCCTATCGCATCCAGGCCTTATAATCCAATATTCTCCGTAAAATTGTTGATGCCCGCTTTTATGTTCATAACACCGTAATACATCATGATCTAAATATTCCCTTTATTCAGGACCTGTGCATTTCCCGATATCAAAAATTTTACTCCCGTTTATCCTATCATCATAATCCACTTATGAGGGAATTTTCGTGTACTGCCCTCCCCGGAAACACTCATCGGAGACTTAAGAGACAATGGTCTAGAGATTTCCCAGAGGAATCTAACTTTCATTTGTTGGAGAAATGCCCATGGGTGTTTACTCCCTCTTCATGATGCACAAGATTATAAATTAAAATGTTAAGTAAATCTGCTCTTTACAAAACCATTGTAGTGGCAGATAAAAAAAATTATAACATTTTACATGATCCGGTGTTTATAATACTTTCAAACGATTGAAATATGTTAGCCAATAGTGATTTAAATAGGTTTTTCTTGGTGGAAAAGTTTAATCCTTTTGACCCGAATTTACTACTTATATATATATGTTACATATATATGTGTATATATACAATATATATATGATATAATAATTATATTTTAAGTACTAGTATAGTTGTAAAAAATGATGAAATTGACTGCTTTTCCGAGCTAAAAATATGTTTTATCTACAATCATTATTTATAGTAAATTAATATAATTTGCGCAGGTAAATAGAATTTATTCAACAATTTTGAATTATTTTTAGGATATTTAACTTATAATTGCATGTTGCATGATAAATATACTCATATTGCTTCAGAATTATTTCCATTAACAATACTCACCCGTGGATTTTATTTAATATCATAAGTAATAAATTAAAGATATTATGGAAAATATTTGTTTTTCCTTTAAAAATCTAACAAATATTTCAATTTTAAATTCAAAAATTTTACTAGATACTTTGTAAAATAATATACTATTGATGTAATTAATATTATAATAAAGAGAAACATATTCTTAATAAGATCCTCAATATTATCTGCTTTAGTGATAGTCTAAGCTGATATATTTGTATAAAATAAGAAAAAATATACCAACATCTACCATCCATAAATCAAAACTTTTTATCAGTTTATATACAGCATTAAACCAGCTGTGACTCTGACTGAACTAACTGTAAATTTTACAAAGTTGGAGATTTGTTAAAAAAAGATCCAAAATCGAAAACCAAAGATAGGCATACGTAAGAATCTTAAACTCGATACACTATCTCATACAGAAACCCTCACTTCCAGTATGTCTTCTTCCTGTGTAACACATCTTAATTTCCTTAATATACGAGTATTTTTATATCATACTAACAAGAATACTTAAATTCAGAATACAGTAAAAAGAAATTTTAAAAAAATCTGACTAAAAAAAATGTAAGGAGGAAATAATGAAAAAGATCCATACAGAAAAGGAATATAAACTTATCCTTGGTTTATCTACTAAAAGAAACCCCAAATACCATGATGGCCATTAAATATACATTAAAGCCTAATTGAACAAATGCAAATATCCTCGGGAAGTAGCTACTTTGTTTGATTAAAAAATTCTAGACGTAATTTATTAAATTTTATCAAAAACAAACTGGCACCATGAGAAGATGATGACGATGATAAAGAAGAAGAAGAACAAGAAGAAAAATATTTTATTTTCGAAGAAAAAACGAGGTAACAAGAAAAATCTTAAGATTTACTTCCTCTTCAGCAGATATTTTTAAATTCCTCTCAACTTTTCTAAATATAGGAATTTCGACAACTTTTTTTCTTTGCTCATTCTTATCATTTTATTTGTCATTTTTTATCAGTGGAATTTTTTTTAAAAATGGGAAGAAATAGAAAAGTAACACTCAACCAAAAGTACATAAAGAAAATATTTTCCTTTCCGACACTAAAATCAGCATCAAAATCGACTGAGATATGCCAAAAAAAGCAACAAAAAAAATTGTTCTGTAAATTTTCTTGCATAAGCAAAATGCGGTGTGCAAATATTTTCCTTAAACTTTTCCCATTCGTTCAACTTTAAAATCTAATAAACAGTGGAAACTTATTAAAACTTTAAGTTTACTGAAAAATGGTATGCACCCCACATCCATAAGTGTTTACTAAAGTATAAAACCGAAGAATGGAAGTGGATTAGGTCAGTATGCTATACATCAAGATATAAAGGGAATAGAATTCAGTAACGATGCAAATTTTTGCCTTTTTAGCAGTTCAATAGCCAGTATTCTTACTCACACATTTGTGAGATAGCAGCTACAAGTTGTCCACATGAAAGAAAATAATACAATAATGTACGAAGGTTCGGGTCCAAAATTACGTTTCGTTAAAATTGCAGAAACCGAACAAACTTTAATAACGCATATATAGTTTTTTCCTATAGAATATTAACGTAATCCCTTAAGAATTTCGATAGTATGCCCAAGTTCTGTTTGCTATAAAGTAATAACCTTACATTGCCAGAAAGCAAGAAGACGAAGAAAATTGCATCAATACTAAAGAGATAGGATCTTATTTTACACTAACGGCTACGAATTAGTGCGACGTAAATTTGTTCTAGTACCTTTAGAGAATCTATTAGATTGCATGTTAGAAAAATCAGATAAAGAAAAATTAGTGCTGATCTATTTTCATCTTCTTTAGTATAATCTGCAAAAAACCCAAGCTGTACAAAAATATAATTTCTGTTTTCATTGTGATTAAAAGTGTCTGTAATCCAAACGACTATATTTGTCAAAATGAATTAAAACGACACTGCGAATATTTGTTCAACAGGATTATCTGGGATTCGTCCAGCTTTCGAACTTCGTTGGTATATTGAATTTGTGGTCACATAGAAGATTAGGCGATTATTTGATTTCTTGGCTATTTTTTTAATTCTCTTGTACGAGTTATCCAATATTTGTACTCTATAAAGATTTGTGAATCGATAGAAATTTATATTCACATAATTTCAATATTAGTTTTTTTTTCTTCAATTTTCCGAAAAAGCTTTTATTCAAATATGAACAATTGTAATATATGATATTTGCAGATTTATGATCACCATTTATATATTCATTTTAATATTTTACTTTACTATAATTTCTACGTTTATTTAAAATATTTATAAACTTGTAAGTTTTTCAATTTTTTATTATAAAATATTTGAAATTATGGATATGGTCATATTTAATACGTATATATTTTGAAAACCCATAAAATTATAGAAGAACTGGATAAGAAAAGCCAATGAAATTATTAGGCCAAGCACAAAAGTACAGTGTCAGTAACATCTTGTTCGGGGATTTTTGATTATTGGTCATGTAGAATATAAGACGAGATGAAAAATAGAAGTTTGTTCTTTTGTGAAATATTCTAATACAATATTTTATTGTTTTAATGCATTTTGATTTTGCTCTAATAAATAAAAATCGTCTACAATTTTAGTTTTATGTTCTAAATTTACGACCTTAAATACGAACATACGTGTACACATATATCATCGCTGACACCGTCATAATCCAAGATGGAAAATCAAAATAGGCACGCGGTTATGATATTCCGAATGTGTGTTTTGGTATGCCTATAAAGTGACTAGAAAAGTCCTGTATAACGCCACTAGATGTTGAAATGCTTGCGAATTTTAGCACGTGTTCGAAATAAATAGGGAATATTACTCGTTGCATTCAATTATGAATGAATAATGTTATTTTTGGAATATTACTCGTTGCATTCAATATGAAAGACGATTTTCTTATAGTGAATTAATATTTTATTCAACTAAATATTGTCCAGTCTGATCCAATAATAGCTTTTGCCATCTTTCTGGCAGTAGCATAATTCCACGCTCATAAAATTTTTGTTCTTTGTTGGCAAAAAACTTATCCAATTGATTTTTGACCTCCTCATTTGAATTAAACGTTTAACCATCTAAAAATTTCTAGAGAGAACGGAACAAATGATAATCGGAAGGTGCTAGGTCTGGAGAGTATGATGGGTATGGCAGTATATTCCATCCAAGCTCTAAAAGCTTTTGCCGAGTGGTCAAACTTATATGTGGTTTTGCATTATCCTGTTGGAACACTATAACTTTCCTATTCACCAGTTCTGAAAATGAATGAATCATTCAATTTGTCCAACTGATGATAGTACACTTCAGAATTGATTGTTGTGTTGCTCGGTTGAAGCTCAAAATAAACGATTCCTTTGAAATCCCACCAAACAGATAGCATCACTTTTTTTTGATGAATATGGGCTTTCGAAGTGCTTTGAGCCGGTTCATCTTTTCTACTCCAAGATCTTTTGTGCTTAACATTGTTGTAGAGTACCCCAGTGATGATACACTTCAAAAATGGATCATTTTCTTGGCATTTGAGAAGCAAATCGCAAACGTCAATGCGACGGCACAATTATTTTTCCGTACGAAGATGACGAACACATATGTCGAGCTTTGAAAATAAACCTAGCCGTTTCAAATGATCATGAACGGTCGAATCGGTCGAATTCGATAAATTTAATCTCTCAGCGATCTCACGAGTTGTTTGTCCCCGGTTTGCATCAATTAATGCCTTTATTGTGGCTTCATCAGCAAACGAAATTACTTTCCGAACAAAACAATACAAATTTTAAATTTCCTGCGCGTTGGCAATGCTGTCACAATACAAACTAAGATGCAAAACAAATTTGACAATAATCTGACCAAAATAATGTATAATATTATTGTATTTAACTTATTTAAATGTAAATTAAGATTATCAACTACAACTTTTCTAAGACTAAGCATAATAGTTATTAACCGAACCCCTATTTTGAACTATTTACACATAAGCTAACAGTTCTTATTATATGTTTATCTTGAATAAAGTTCCTTTTTTTATATTTTTTCCCGTACTTTAGGCATATTATTATAACATTACAATATCAAACGCATTCTAGCTAACTAATATGAAATAAATAAATGATCAAATCATATATAATAGGTGAATAAGCTTAAATCCGCTGTTATTTAGTCAAAAAAATACATGCTTTTTTCATAGAAAGCAAAAACAAATTTATTCAAAGTACTTGCTCTCGCTAGCAATTTGATCAGTTGTTGGTGGTAGCGGTGGGCATTATTCAAAGTACTTGTAATTTGATCAGTTGTTGGTGGTAGCGGTGGGCATTGACAGTCTCACCAGGTTTCAACAACTCATAGTAGGCGACACCCTGTTGAAACGCACAGCATCGTCTTCCGTCCAAAGCAATTTGGTTTTGGGGAAGATGTTGATGGTTGGCCGGGATCAACCCACGATTTCTTGCTTCTAGGTTTCTCGAAATATCTCCACTATTCATCGCCTGTCACAATCCGATACAGTAACGACTTTCTTTTTTGTCTGGCGAGCAAGATTTCGCATGTGTTTTGGCGTCGCTCCATCTGCCTATCGTTCAATTCATTCGGCACCCATTTCTTCTTCCCCATGATTGAAAGATCGAAAAACACCCAATTACTCCGCAAGCATTTTTTGCATTTGGGTATCGTCTTCCTCTAAAAGATCCTGCAATTGATGGTCCTTAACATTCCTAGGCCGATTTTCACGCTTCTTGTCCCACAAGTCAAAATTGCCGTCCTTGAACCGACAAAACCAATTTTGGCACGTTGTTTCCGATAAAGCACTGTCACCATAGGCCTCCATAAACATTCGATGCGATTCGGCAACAGATTTCTTCAAACTGAAGGAGAATAGCAGATCTACTCGCATATGCTCTTTTTCTGGCACAAAACTAGACGTGATTACCAAAGGAAAAATGTATGTTGTTGTACGAAATTGCTGACAATGTGCACTGATTAATGTTGACAGATGTCAAACTCATTAAAAAGGAAGTATGGCGTGCCCATGGTAGCTTAATACGCTCACTCACGCCATCTACACATATGACCAAACAGCGGATTTAAGCTTATACACCATTAATGGTAATTTATTTTATTATAATTATTACTAACTGAAGTTATTTCAATATTTGGATGGGAACAATCATTCTGTCTTCAAATGACCTTAGGTTGGATTGTTGGTCTATTGCTGTGGAGAGTAAAATGTATTGTTTTTCGTTTGGTACTATTTTTTAGGTGTTGCGATCTTATCCTGATAGATCTTCTAATCCAAGTCAAGCAGGAATTAGTATTGGACCAACCATTTTTCTTTGGACTTCAGTATACCCTTGCTATTTCATTAGTTTTTTAAAGGTACACCTATTCTTAATGAGACAACGTATAACCTGTCAAATTTTCCACAATCAGTCAACGTAATTTTAGGTATATTGACCAAAATTTTATAGTATAAGCCCGGAATTATTTATTTTTTTGATTTTAAAATGGTTGACTTTGTAGTAAAAATGTGCAGTTAATTAATTTTTTATCTTTAAACGACAGGATGGTCTCTCAACATCCGATCAAGTATTTTCCTCAAATTTTTTAAATCATTCCAAAAGAAAATAATTAAATATCCATAGGCTTTTCAATTATGTACAAGTCGCTTATGGTATTTTGAATACAAAACCGCAACTTTTCTGTACTTTTTTTTAAAAATGTAGAAACATTTATGCTTTCTATCCAAAGTTTCGACTTTCAAAACAGAAGAGTGCATGCCTTATTAAAAAAAGTCAAATATATTTATAGCAATCAATTTTATGCTTAATTGACTTTAAATTTTGCTTCAAAGTCAGATTTTGCGATTTACCGCCAAAATAATGAATGCGCGTATTTTGAATATAAATTAATATTTAAGTTATTGTTTTTAAGTTCATGTGCTTATGTTGAGCTTCTATTTTATTTATTTTTGGTAAAATCAGCATTTTAAATAAAATGGAGAGTTATATTTAGTAATTAAATTTATCAAAAATAAATCATACAAAAACTGTACCTCATTTTTGCTGTGTAAGAAATATGTGAACTAATTTTCAGAAGATTGATACTCAATACAGAAAACCGACGGATATTCGGTTATATGAACTCTTTGCTCCTCGAGTACTCAAATGAAGTTTTGCGTACTCAATTGGTGACGGGTAGCATCGTGATTAGATTAAGGATATTTGGTACCCGTAATATAATGGTGATCCTACTCGTAACTGTTTCGGTACGCAACAGTTGAGGATGAAAACGGTCTGTGTTGTCGCAACAATAGCAGAAAAAAATTCGTCCACTTCTTTGTGCATTTCTTTGTGAAAAATGAATATATGTGTATTTACTTTCAGAAAAATACGTATTTTAGGTTTTTACTAACGCCTTGACAAAGTAACATAAGTAGAAGTTATAGCAGTACGAAGTCTGTTCAAAAAGTATCGCGAATTTTGAATTTCCGCGGGTTACGTATATTTTGATTTTTTGTGGCATTATGTTGGTACTCATGTCTCTCACTTATGCCGATAAGTTCGGCCATTTTGAATGTTCAGTTAATTTTTGACAGCTGCTGCTTTGCTTGCACGTATTTTGTCTCGTCTTCGATTTTTTCCTCAATTTCGACCAAAAACAGTATCGCATTAATATTGCTAAGAAGCTATTGGACTCTGTCTGCGATGACCCAAATTTGCTCCAGAGGGTCATAACTGGTGACGAATCATGGGGTTTATGGTTATGACGTGGAAGCTGCCGCACCAATGGAAGCTGCCGCACGAACCAAAACCGAAAAAAGCGCGCCAAGTTCGGTCGAATAAGAAGGTTTTGCTTACAGTTTTCTTCGATTACAGGGGCGTGGTGTATCATGAGTTCTTGTCACATGGTAGAACGATTAATAAGGAATATTACCTGCAAGTTACGCGGAAGTTGCGTGAAGCAATCCGCCAGAAACTCCCGGATTTGTGGAAGAACAAAAATTGGCTTTTGCATCATAATAACGACCCCATTGTTTTTTTTGGCCAAAAACAACACACTTATAATGCTGCAGACACCGTATTTCCTAGAGCTGGACCCCTGTGACTTTTTCTTGTTCCCGAAACACATTCTTTGATCCATTTTTTGGAATGGGCAAAAACGAAGACGAGCCAAAACACGTGCAAGCAAAGCAGCTGTCAAAAATTAATTGAACATTCAAAATGGCCGAACTTGTTGGCATAAGTAAGAGACATGAGTACCAACACAACGCCACAAAAAATCGAAAATTGAATATACGTAACCTGCGGAAATTCAAAATTCGCGACATTTTTTGAACACACCTCGTATATATGGTATGTTAATAATCATCTGAGATTACTTCTCACACAAAAAAATGACATTATCTTCTATTTTATTACATAATTAAATGGTTAATATATGGAAATTTTCTATATCTGTTATTTTTGTTTCTGTTTTGTGGAGTGCGTTATTATATACTTAAATACCGAAAACTATAGTACTATTTGATACAAACGAATAGTCAGGCTCAACCGCATATATATATCTACGCTCACATTACATAAACGGTTATAGAATATTTTACAACACTATCGAAAGCTTTTCCTAAAATGTTCGAATAATAAGCTCAACAATATTGATAATCATATAGTTTAAAATTAAGAAATATAACAAAAAACTAGGTATAATGGAAAGGTAGGCTAGCTAATAGTGAAACCAAGATATTGTAATCAAACATATCGCATAAATGGGAAAATATTTAATGTAATTTTACTTTTGTGGCAAAACAAATAACTATATAGAGAGTATAATTTCGATAATAAATTGAGCCGTTTATTTGTGAAACCATTTTAACAGAATAAATTTTAATTTACAGTTATGGGTATATGGATACATAAAAAGCAAATTATAAATTCACAAATTGAAATAAATATGCAACGGTATCCTTTATATTTATAGGATATGTTATTTAACATCATAAACATAAATGTATGTTGCCTAGAATATATATTTTACATATCTTTTTTCTGAAATATTGAATTTTCTGACCAATTTCACTTTTACCGCAATGATTTATTGGCAAATTTAAAGAACATTTTTAAAAGGATTTTTTTTTATTTTCATTAATATGCTTACATATTAAAAATTTTATTTTGAAATTTTAAAAACAATATTTATAAAATAAATTATTGAAAATTTGAAGATATACTTTCTGCGTAAAATTTAGTTTTATAATACAGAATATGATAAATTTGACTATATAATAAAATATAATTGTAAATAAATATATTGACTATTTTTCAATTTATTTCAGATCCTAGTACATTACAAGTTTAATAAATCGAGCACATAAAAATTCTATTATGAATTGTTGTAATTTTTGTCCACCAAGTTAATTTTTTTAACGTTATTTGAATACTATGAAGGGATCACAATTTTCTCTGACTGTTTTTAAGCATATTTTGAACAATATTTACGTAAAAATAAATGAAGGATTATCCAGTTTGTTGTTTGGAATGTATTTGGTTAGTTTTATGTCTGCTAATTTATATCATAAATCGTTTAACTATCAAGCAGTGCGTTAATATTGTAATAACTTTCTACAAAAATGATAATTCTACCGTAGCCACGTTTCAAACAAAATTTTCTTCAGTAATTATATTTATTTATTGCTTGTTGGATACGCTAATAAGTAAAATTGTCATATATGCAGCTTCGAAAACCCACAAGTGACTATTAAAAATTCATTGTATCCACGATAAGTAACTGTTCAAATTAAATTTTGATCTGAAGGTGTAATTACCTTGAGTAGAAGAGGATCTTGCCCTCAATTCTGAGCGCTATGAACGTATATTAACAATTTTGTTTTACTGGAACTTAAAGATTTTAATCTGCATTCTATATGTTTTTAACAAAATGATGACTTAAATTTCACAATACAACAAATTTTAGCTTTATTGCGCACAAAGTTAGAACACGGAATTTTGGATTATAGTGATGCTAATTGGCCTTCAAGATGGTCAGTCAAACGCAGTCAAACTTTTTCTTCCAAGGCTTCACAAAAATTGTGTTTACGCAGATCCCAAATATTAGAGAATTTTAGATTCAACATTGGTCAATTAATGACTTAATTAGAACTCGAAATGTATGAAAAACTCATAAAAAATTATCATATAAGAACAGAGTCCTGCAAGAAGTTTCTTAGTGCTCATTCCAATAATATTATATTTTGAATATATAATGATAGTATTTAAACAATATAGTAAAATATAAATTACAAAAGCTAAATTTACTTTACTTTCCTAACAATAAATTGTATAACTCTAAGATACCATAAAAACTCTAGCAGCATAAGAATTTACTCAAAATAAATATGCAATTGATTATATTGTTATTATATCAAATCTCAATATGAGAATAATATAGTACAATATTATTAATTTCGAAAGATATTAGCTATATCTTAAAAGTTCCGTCACCTGTTTATGAACGTGAGAAAAAATATAATTAAAAGTTGTTTCAACAGAATGCGGAAAAAATAAGGCTGTCTAATACCATTTTATATTGAGTTCGCCAAAATGATTTTCCAATTAAACTTTAATCAAAAGGTAAGAACTTATATTATATTAAACAAAGTTTACAAAAACCAGCAAGTTTTATAACTTTTATTATATTAATTATTAATTTTTTCTTAGTAAGGACTGCTTAAAATTTTTATTAGTTATAAAATTTTTATATTTATAAATATTTAAGAAAGTAACACTATTAAAATAATAAAATCTTATTATAAAAATATATTCATCTACTATAAACAAATGAATTCATAAAAAATAAACCAACATTATTTAAATTAAACATTTAATTATAAATGCAAGGCAAGTGTATAAGTAAGAATATTCTGTAGATGGAGTTTGTTAAAGCAAGAATTTTTCTTAGAGAGGAAAAACGAAATACAGGTATATAACTCATAAAAAGTCGAAAATCAGCCGCCATAGGATCAACGAACCATTTAAGAAGATTAAAATTTGTCGGCTGTTCTGATAATTCTTTACTTTTTAGAATAAAAAATGAAATACTCTCGGTCCGAAATCATCATATTTTCTCAATTTTAGTAGCAATTTTTTTTTAGTTAGATCCTCACCTATATTTTTTTAAATTTGGTTCAGAATTTTTA
Organism: Atherix ibis; assembly: GCA_958298945.1. Lineage (NCBI taxonomy): Eukaryota > Metazoa > Arthropoda > Insecta > Diptera > Athericidae > Atherix > Atherix ibis. The sequence continues at coordinate 60,514,648 of OY282607.1, read as the reverse complement.
TTAAAAAATGTTCACCAAACATAATATCTATTATCCTTTCCGAATGCAAGCATAAATTTTAACGTTCACAAAAAATTAAAATTTTAAGTTAAATTATTTAATCCCTGGACATTTTCTACTCCGTCACTATTTTTTCTATCTACTCGTATTTCACGGAATATAACGAAAGTACTTGATTGTAAAAATATTGAGTTTCACTCTGTATAATATTGAGATAGCTTTTTAAAGGGTATATTGCAATTATTCAATTTAATTTAATCTTTAGTATTCGAAATGGATACTGCTTGAATTAAATAATTATATTTTGTAATATCAGCAGAGTACGTATTATTATGAGATCTAATATTTCTCGAAGAATTTATTTTCTTCTCCATTATAGACCAACATTTTTTATTTGTATACCCAAATTTTTATTATAAAAGCTACAAAAATGGTAAAATGCTTAAGAAAATATAATACCAGTTGTCATCAAGATTCAGCTTGAAATTTTATTCCCACACATAATGTTGCTATAAAATTTTTTAATTGCACCCCTACGGACGCTGGACTTCTCGTATAATTCATCCATTTCACAATTTAAACATTATTTCTACCTAGGGAACGATTTATGTAATTTTATTTACTTATTTAAGCTTTGAGATTTTTTCCACTTTTGCAATAATAAAAATTTTTTCTATGCATGATGGAATAAATTAATAAAAATTGCCCAATAAAATTTTGTTATTTAGTCATTTTTATTCATTTTTCAAACTTCTATATATATGTGAATGATCTAAATTTCAGCTTCTCGAATATTTTTTTTCTTCTTTAGAATATTTGAATTAGTTAATAGAGTTGTAATAATTAATTTGAATTAATTCAGAGTATTGGACTGATTCATTACCATTTTTTTTTTAAATTAAAAATTTTTTTCTAAGATTCATTTGATTAAATATGGATAATTCAGGAGCTTCAGTATATAGACTAAAAAAACACGGACTGTTAGCATTTACCAAATTTTTTAAACAAAAAAAAACACGAACTGTTTACATCTAACAAAACGAATAAGCCGTTAGTCATTAGCGTGCTGGACTAACAAATAAGAGATCGTGGGTTCGAATCCCAATGAAAGCATGGTCCTACGCTAATTCGCAAAACCACTGTACTCTCCATTATATTTTAATTTTCTTAACCCGTTAGCATTTCCCCAAAATAATATTTGAAAAACATTTCAATAAAAAGTTTCATCAGTTATTAGAAACACGAAAATTTCAATACTAGCTTTTGGAAAGAAAAATCAATCATGGATAAATATTCGTATTGGTTAAAGACAATATGGACATAATAGCTGCCCTCCCGTACGCAGCATGGACCAGCATCAAACTGCACAAAAATAAGCAGTAGTATAACTGCGGCGGACCGTTCAACTGCTCAGTGAAGACAAAAACTTGATCCCAAAACCGATACAAATATAACATAACTGGAACAATTTAAAAAAGATCCCCATGTTCCGAATGGAATATTAAAACGAAAATATTTAAAATTATTGCAGCTATAAAAATAGCTCATTAATTAGCATAAATAATATATTTTGAAAATGAACTTAAATATTTTTTATAATATTAGACTTGATGAGCTAGTAAATTTTTAGTATTTGTCCTGTTCGGAAAGTACTTTCGTTTTTTTGCCAACAGAGGAATAATCATATGTATTTGACAGATGACATAGCAAGGCTTGCTTGTGAAAAAATTCGATTGATTCTGCAGAGTAGTTTTTAGTTGATATTCTTTTAAATATGGAAAGTGAAAAACAGCATTTTCGGCATATTTTACTTTTTTACTATAGAAAAGATAAAAATGATGTTCAAGCAAGAAACAAAATCTCCGATATGTATGGAAGAGATTTGTTAAGTGAGTGCCAGTGCCAAAATTGCTTTGCAAAATTTCGATCCGGCAATTTTGATCTCAAAGACGCAACACGTTCTTGAAGGCCAGTTGAAGCTGCTGAAGACACAATAAAGGCATTAATTGATGCAAACCGTAGAATAACAACTCGTGAGATCGCTGAGAGATTAAATTTATCAAATTTGACCATTCATGATCATTAGGCTTAATTTCCCTAGGCTAGGTTTAATTTCAGAGCTCGGCATATGGATTCCACATCTTCTTACGGAAAAAAATTTGGGCCATCGCATTGACGTTTGTGATTTGCTTCTCAAACGCCAAGAAAATGATCCTTATCAACATTGGGGCCGAGAAATGGGTTGTCCACAATAATGTTAAGAGCAAAAGATCCTGGAGTAGAAAAGATGAATCGGATCAAAGCACTTCGAAAGCCCATATTCATCAAAAAAAGGTTATGCTATCTGTTTGGGGGTGTTTCAAAGAAATCCTTTATTTTGAGCTTCTACCGAGAAACACAACAATCAATTCTGAAGTGTACTCTCATCAGTTGGAGAAATTGAATGATTCACTTAAAGAAAGAAGGCCAGAATTGGTCAATAGGAAAGGTATAGTGTTCCAATAGGATAATGCGAAACCGCATTTAAGTTTGACCAAACGGCAAAAGCTTTTAGAGCTTGGATGGAATATACTATCGTACCCACCATACTCTCCAGACCTAGGACTTTCCGATTATCATTCGTTCCGGTTTCTATAAAAATTGTTAGATGGTAAAACGTTTAGTTCAAATGAGGAGGCCAAAAATCAATGGATAAGTTTTTTGCCAACAAAGAACAAAAATTTTATGAGCATTGCTAGGATCATTATACTGCCGGAAAGATGGCAAAGGGCATATTTAATTGAATAAAATATTAATTCACTATAAGAAAATCGTATTTCATTTTTATAAAAAAAAACGAAATTACTTTTCGAACAACCCAATATTTAAAAAAAGCCATGACTAAATTTTAATCATTCTAAAAATAATGTTATAAAAATCCTAAGAGGATTATTTATTATAAAATGATACAATTTATATTAAGAGATTTTAGTATATTCAAAATTTATATTTGAATAATTTAAAACAATTTTTATGTAATGATTAATGCGGGGTAGTGAAACAACACAATACGAAAATTGCTCTCTTTTGAGCAATTTGATTTGAAATATATTTTAATTACATATTAAACTGCTTTAACATAATATATGATAAAAGTCTTTATTTATTTGAATTGAAGTTATTATTAATTGGATAATTTTAATAAATATTGTGATATGTAAATTTTTTTATAATATTTGTTTTATAGGTTGTTAATTAATAAATATTAGTTGAGAGCTATAGAAAATAATGTTTGCTATATAATATTTATTTATTTTTTATTAAAAAATAAATTCAAATTTAGTTAAACTACTTTTATCGAATCTGGCTTCTAATATTATTCTACATTTATGCAATACGTTTATGTATGAAATGGAACTTTCTCCATGTATGAACAGAATTAACAATTATAAATTGTATGCGAAAAATAACCGTATTATATGTAAGAAAAACAAACATAAACTCCACATAATACATGTTCACATCAAATACCTTATCCGAATACCTTTTTATAATGAAATTTTCCCCATCCCATAATGATATAAATAATAATTGGAAATATTTGTAAATATTTTTGTTACTAATATTCATTCTGAATATATAACATGTTTGTTCACTTTATTGGTATGTCCTCACTTGTGTGTATGTACTCTCAACATCATCGACCTTGTTTTGGGGATGATTTGTTGCAAACTTTAATACTGCATATCACATGTGTATATGTGAACGTAGTAGCTATTGGCATCTGTCCAGAGGCTTTGTTTTTAAAAGCTCCAAACCGGATATTAGAATTCTTGGGTGCCAAAAATTCATGAATGTTAAGCTTTGCTATTCTATGTGTATTATGTTGATATTTTTTTTTCAATTCATAGTTATATTTTTTTCAACTTGGATTTTTTTCACGATTTCTCCTCCTATTCTCTATACGATATGATGCATGATGAATATGGAAACTTTTTCCTTCTATTCAGTTTTTTTATATCATTTATCGTTGAAAATTCTACATGATATGGAATATACTAGTATGTTAACTTAGTCGTATATTAGAGAATGTTATATAGGAAAATTTGATAAATTGACTTTTTTATCGATTTGTCTGGCAAACAACAATTCACGAACATAATATTTAGTCGAAGTAGCTCACACAATACAGGATCCTGTATAATATCTACCTTTTCTGTTTAGGATCTGGATGATATGCAATTTTTTCATTTTCTTTTTTGAGTCGAAAATAAAAGTAAACTGTCATGGTTATTCATTACATGGCCATAGAACAGTAAGAATCGAGTTTCGAGCCAATAAATCGTTCGATTCAAACATGTACCATCTTCCATAATATACGGTAAAAAACAAGCACCTAAATATTGATGAGTGAGCAAAATTATTCGTTTGTTAAATTACTCCTCGTAGAGTGGCGGTATTACTTGGAAAGGTATTCTCTTATAATCGTTTAATATTGTATTTTTATATAAATTACAAATATATACAGAATTTAATAATAAATCTATGAATATAAATACAAGAATTTGTACGTATTCATATACATGTTTATATGATGCTATTTTTATATTATGGGAAAAATCAATTGAAGTATGTTTAATTACATATAAATTTATTAAAAAATTTACGAAAGAAGTACCACTTAATATTATTTAATAATATATGGCACGTATACGTGTATATTCAATATTTGAGTTTTGACAATAATTTTATATATTAAATTTGAAGATAATAGTAACCGATATTTTTTAGTTATTTTGTTTTAAAATCTTCCATCAGTTTTCAATGTAAACAAAAATTTCAAATAAATTTAATCATAAATTAATTCCATTGCTACTAATTTTCCACTTTTTATTATAAAGCTCTAATTAATCAAAATTTTACTAAAAACGCATATCTTTTTATCGGTCTAAGGAAAAATGCAAATTAGTGAAATGAAAATTAAAAGTACTACGTTCAACAGAGATAGATGACCGTTATATCATCATTTCATCAAAATTAAAGAAATAATAAAGCGAGCAAAGCAAGTATAAAACCAATTACGAGTCATCATCATACTGATTAGACTGAAGTTAATGACAATAGCTATTATTATTCGTTGAATTGTTCAGCGCTATCCTGAAAGGTACTTTTACATGCACTCGATTAAACCTTACGTTGAACGAAATTACACCTGACTCCAGCATTATCTGTTAACGGTATATGCCATTGAGATCTCCATAATATATCGACCAGAGAAATAAGTCAAACTTATAATTTTGCATCATAAAACAAGGCAAGCTACTGCGGTAACAGTTTTAGTCAAGTATGACCTTAGAAATTAGTCTGCTCATATATCCCCCATATCTTAAAATTATTTGGGGTATATAGCTTAATTTTTTAAACTGTAGGACAAATGTTTGAAACTAAAAATATTCTAAATAAAATTTTTTTGTCGCATTTCTATTTCTCTTTCGTAACTAGTCCGCGTCCATATTCGCCACATATTGTCAGTGATGTTCAGATCAGGAGGTTTTACCGGCCAGTGCAAACAGTTAATATTTTTTTCTTCCAACCATCCCCTTATAATTCTAGCATTTGTCCTAGGTGTTGAGCTGCATCATTTATTTTGCCTATTTAACTTTCCAAGAGTTGCTTAATATTTGATTGTCTTTTGTTTTCCCGGCAGAACAACAAGACTAACCAACGCCATAGATAAAAAGATTCTCCAGACCATTTCTTAGCATGGCAAATACTTTAGATCTCTTAACAAATCGTGAAAATAATAAAAGAAGTTTTAAACATATAAATCATAAATCTTTAGGCCTGATAATAATCCAACTTAAGCTGCAATCTCTCTTGCGCTCAAGGCCGAATTTAATTTTTCTCCTAAAAAAGGCAGCTCTGTTATAGCTGTTTTGACTCTTCTCGTTTGCTTTTGAACAGAATTTGTTGCATCTCTCATAGAACGTACTACATTATGGCTTCTGCCTAGTTGGCGTACAATTTATCATTTGAACAATCTGATTTTTTGAGCACTTTAATTTCTTAACTTTATCTGTTACTTGTAACTTCCGAAAAAATTCGAATCACGATTTCTATGATTATCAACATCAGGCATTTCTTGTCTAACCCAAAAGTTCGGTCTAAGCCGGATGAGACAAAGAACTATTTGCGTATAAGATTCGCAATACTTTTATCATTTTTCGTATTCTGCTAACACCGTTGCTCCACCAAAGACAAGGCCTATCTCGTCTTCTAGGACCATAAATGGTTCCACTAAAGACTTTTCGGGCAGGATCTTCCTTATCCATATGGCTTAAGTATCCAGTCCATAGGAGCTAATTGAACTTAATTTTATCCACAACTAGAAGTTCGCGGTAGCACTCAGATTTCATCGTTAAAATGGCTGCGGTATCGTCCATCCTTATTTATGAGACCAAAAATTCTTTAAAGGATTCTTTTCTCGAACGTGGGAGAGTTTACAATCATTTTTGCTGAGAACTAAAGTTTTCAAAGAATACATGACAACTGGTAAGACTGCTATCTTGTACAGAAGTAGCTTCGATATATGGTCAGAATTTTTGGGCACAATAATTTATTGTAACTGAAAAGAGCTCTGTTTGCTGCCAGCAGCCATGCTCGGATTTCTTCTTATCTAATGTTATCGTCAGCGACCCTTGACCCCAAATAATAAAATGATTTAACGCTTCCAAAACTATAATCTCCTATATGTACAATATATGAATGATCCTAATGGGTCTTATCTTTGACGCCACCGCTGCCACCAAGTATTTTTTTTGCCTTCATTTGTTTACAGTTGAAGATCTTTTCAATTCTGGGTAGATAAAGACATAAAGTCGATGTCGTCGTCGTATGCTGAATTCTAAGTAGACTTACATGGGTCACGAAACACTTTTTCTAACGCCAGGTTAAAGAGAATGCACGGAAGTGCGTTTTCTTGCTGGAGACGACTGCGTATGTTAAATGGCTCTGAATATGATTCCGTTGCTTTAACTCTGCCTCTCAGAGTTGTCGTTTTAACCAAGCTATGCTAGCATAAGCACCTTTAAGGTCGATAGGCATATGGTGAATTTGGAGCCAATATTCCAACAGTTTCTGTATCAACTGCCGCAGACAGAAGATCAGATCCGTTCCTGATTTTGCTTGAGTAAAGCTATATCTAGTGTGTACCAATATTTTTTTTGGCGAAAGAGTCTATCTTGCCTAGAAAGATAGCGGAGATGATTTTATATTTGGTACTCAACAACGTAGTACTTTTCTAATTGCTGGACTATGTGATATCTCCTTTTTTGAGTATGGGGCAGAAAATGCCAAGGTACCAGTTATCGGGCATTGATTCACCATTCCACACATTCTACCAATCGCCTTAATATACCCATTTGGTCAAAAATCAAAAAAGTATTGCGGTATAAATTGTCTCATCCTGCTCATAGTTATATAAAATGTCTGCACCTGGTGCGGTTACTTCCTATATGTTTTTGATTTCACAGATCTGTTTGTTCTCCCAGGATTTTTATTGTCCGGTATGTAGTGTTCTTTTGTTCTATTTCTCGCTTGCAATCATCGTTAAGCCAGCCGTTCCAATGCTCTTTACGGCTGGAGCCTAGTACTTTTTCGGCCGTACCTATGGCAGTGATATTTGGATCTTTCCAGGCAATTTCAATATCTGCTTCGTCTCTAGAATATATATGTGTTTACTTATGTTTCTAATTGCTATATACATTTTAAATTCGTATTTAATACAAACGCATTTGTCTAGCAGGGAAACCGTGTTGAGTCGAACTTTTCATTTGCCTCTATTTATCGGCGAAAATGTTATTCGGGCTCGGATCACCGTGCTGGCAAGGTTCTGATCCCAGTCATTATTGGCAATCTTAAATATTCTAACTTTTTATAATCAATTTGGTTAGAAGTAATTCTGTTTAGTCATAGTCAATTTGTTTGCGATTATGGTTGCAATCTCTTATCATTGTTATGCTCATGCAAGCATTATCATATTGGATGCCAATGTATTGCCTGAATACCGGCTTCCTCAATATCTTGTTGTTAAAGTCCCCAAGTATTATTTTTGTATCATACTTGCGATAGGTGTCCAGGGCTCGTTATTTTACTTGTCTCGCATACGTAGAGTGCTCAACCTTCCATTTATCGCTTCAAATCCGATCTTCTGTCTGACTAAGAAGCCTGTTCCGAACACGTGGTGTTTTGGATGGTTGCTGTAACATGTATTGTGATTGCGCTTTTACAAAATGACATTTTTTATCTATTGTATATCTCTTGTATACCTATTCAGCCAGTCTGGTGTTTTGGTAGGGTTTAAAATAGTTTTCGGGCAGTATACACGATAGTTTTTCTCTGCATTTATCTGACAATACGAAATTTTTTCTTGCATTTGAAGAAGTACATTTTGATAATTTTTCGTCATAAATTTTGTACTATGTAAAACAAAGATTTAAAAACTATGACTTTTAATATATTATATTAATATTTCAATGAGTTTAGAATATCTTCTTTAAAAATTCTCACTGTTAAATTGAAACTTTTATAAACAACATTTGGTAATAGTAGTCATAATGTTTATTTAAAGCGATCCTTAAGAAACCAAAACGCTTACATTGAAAATGAAGACTTTTCGGAAAATATATATTCAAAAAACTAACACTATTACTAAAAAATTTTGCAAACATCAAAAAAATTGTGTTTATTCAATATTTTTAATAAATTGTACGCCACAGCAATTTAAATTTTACTGACTAAATAAATTTTTATTTAAATCCTTATTATGAAATAATGATATTTTATTTCTTTAATAGAGATCTTAGTAACTAGTATTTTAATAATTAAGATAAAATTAATTTTAAAGAAAAATTCTCGTATAAAATTTTTATTTCAATTCCAGATATATAGTCGATTTTTGATAGAACTTTTACCGAAGATAACAATCCTATGTGGGCTTATGCAACTGAAATGGTATTTAATGTAATATGAGAAGATTAAATTTTATTTTCTAAAATTCTAGAATTCTATTATTAGAGTGAATATATTACATACTCCCTATTAAATAGAATGAAAAAAAAACCAAATGGAAATTTATATTTTTCTAGTTTACATAATTAATTTTAAGAAGTTAATATACATATTCATATCTTATTAACGGTTATAATGATCAGAGGACTATTGTGTGTAAACATTAAAAAACTTCTGTATCTATAAGATTAAAATTCCTCAAAAATGAAAATTACACATTTAAATAAAAAGGATATTTATTCAATAAATGTTTGCCGAATTTTTCCTGTAAATTCAATTTAAAATTGAAAATATTCAATAGCAGTTTTTACTTTTCAACTGCATTCATCACTATATTATCAAATATCCTGATAGATAGTCATCAGAACCGGAAACTGTTCTATACACAAAACAAAACATTCTAAATATTTATTCAATTCTACTGCTAACTATAAATACGATTACGTGAAAGTGTGAGAAACGATTTTTCAATCAGAATAAAAAATATCGGTCAATCCATTGTGAATAGAATTTGTTCTATATATAATTTATCAGTGCTATTTTATTATATGTGTATGTGCTTAGTTTTATTGTAGATCGTTTTAGAGCTTTACAGAGAATTGTTTTTTTCTATATGAATACATAAACCTGCTTTGGAAGTATATATATAAGCTAGATATATAATAGAATATACATAAATGCCGAAAATCTTTGTTATTCCAAAAATTTAAACAATTTTATTTTTTAATATACAAGTTAAAATTATTTTCAACTATGAATAAAAATCACTACTATTTAATGTTACGGAGCCAAGTTTAAAGTAATATATTCGATGGCAATTTAATATTTATTTTTATCGAATTTTTAATATCTGTTAATAAGAAAGGTTGGGGTTAGTAATTAGGAGATGATGCTGTAAGCATTTGAAACTCATTGAAAGACTTGATTTCAAAAACAGTTTTTTCCGTTATAAAATTTATTCTCTTTATTATCTGTACCCGCGGCGAAACTTTTTTTAAGCAAATTAGAAAAGTATACAAATTAATTTCTAAGGGAAAACCAGGATAATTTTGAATTACACCAATTGATTGATTTAGAATGTGTGGAATTAGAACTTTTGCATTCCCGCGAAGGATTGTGGCACAAAACAATTTTTATTTTTGATATAATTGATATTAACGTAAACAACAGAGGTAAAAGTAATTCATTGATTTCTTAACACAACATGTTTGTTACACAGTTATATAAGGTCTGCAAATTAGATCCGAAAGACGTGAAGGAAGAAATAAACTCCTGCCTACTTTACTATATCTTTGGCCGAGTGCGAATGTTTTAACTTTATTTTGCATATACCAACGCATCTAACGTAAGCATATTTATATTATTTAACAATATTTTGGAAGTTTGCATTAAATTTTTGGCAAACATATGATCAATTTTTGTTATTTTGACGTTATGATATTATGTTTTTTAAATAATTTATAGATTTTAGACTGTTTGACGGAGGCATTTAAGCCTATACATCGTTCGTGAACGATTATTTTTTGGCATTTGAGTGCCTTTATGACTTTTAATTACATATTTTAAAATAATAAAACTATGCTTTTCAATTAATAAAAAAGCAAAATTATATTAGTAATAAACAAATAAAAATTTCGAACTAACTGCACTTAGTGGTTGTCAATTAAATTATAAATACTTAATAAATACCATGTGATAAATGGGTAACTTAATCGATTGATTAGGGGAAAATTGTGCGTATCGTTTTTTTTGAGTAAAATATAGACTCTTAAATCAGTTTGCTGAATCAGGAAAAAATGTATATTTTGTGCAAAATATGGAGTCTTGAATTATTATTAACAATATTTCGCCATTTTTCGGGCAGAGGTATGATTCCATCTGTATAGAATTATTGTGGTTTCTGGTTGAAAAACTGAATCAAGTGGGTTCAGTTTGACCTCTTTTGAAACCACTTAGATTCCATTAAGAGAGTTCTACAAAGGTACAATGGCAAGGCTATACAATTGATGTACCAAAAAATTCTCACGCAAGCTCTTCAAATATTTGCCGACTCATCAAAAATTTTTGTAACCGCGCATAATCGTGGTGGAAGACGACACACTTTCTATTGATCAATTTACCATTTTCTTCAATCACTTGGCGTAATCTTTATAGTTGGCCCCAGTACAAGACCTAATTAACAGTTTCACCGAACAGAAGCTGTTCAAAATGAACGCTTCCCTTCCAGCCCCACCATATATACAACAAAACCTTTTCGACCATCAATTCTGGCTTTGAAATTATTTGTAATCCTCCATCTATCTTTTTTCATTATCTCGTTCAAACGGTATTCACGTATTTTACGAATTTGTTTCAGAAATGGCTCGAATGCATTGTACTTCAGCAGCATATCGCAGCATCGGCTTTATTTTTCAACTCAGAATTTCGAAAATGGTTGCAAACGGTTTGATAATGCATGCTTAATTTATCAGCTATGTCATGACTGCTAAAATGCCGGTATTGCTGAATTTTGTCCGAGAATTTTATAAAATTTTTTCTGTAATTGGCCGACCAGAATGGAGCCATCTTTCACATCAAAATTTCTAAACGAAAACAAAGACTGCTAATATGCCAGTCCTGCTAACATTTTTTTTGAGAATTTTATCATAGTAAAATACAGCGACTGTCTATTTTTGAACTTGAACATCTTTTGATATACTGCACCGGTTCTAATACAAAGCAATAAGCTCCTTGTTAGCTCAGTTAGGGTACAGGGGGATGTAGGCTTCAACAAAATCCGCCTCAAGATTATTATATAAAATAATTAAACAAACTTCAACTCGAACAAAAGGACATTTATGAAATTCGAACATACACAATTTAAAAAAAACTCACTGCACAACAAAATCAATTCAACTGAACAATCAAAATAATATATGTTGTATAAAATATTCAAACTGACAGCCATCGTTCGTACTCAAAAAAAAACAAATCAAATTTTCTTAGTAATTTCTGATTAAATTAATATATGATATTGCAACATTCTCCCGGGCCTTGGACTGTTTAAGTCCAAAAAAATAATTTGCCAAACTGGAACTACAAAATCTGAATCGTTTGGATTTCCCCAAGGTACCGATTCAAACTTTGTCTGGAACATAAACTTATAGCGGCTCAGCTCGCATTTTGTGTTTACAAAAGACGAAACGTTGGAATTTCTTCCTGCCTACCGTTTCATCTTTTGCCAGGAACAAGATTTTCTTTATTTTATGTATTTTTTTTTTAATTTGTTGGAGAATGTTTGTAAAAAAATGTTTGTGTGAATAATATTTAATTAAATATTAATTATTAACTTATTTATATTTTTTTTATATATATTTATATATATGATCTTTTTTAGATAATTCATTTATCGTTCGATTAGTAGTAAGAAAACTTTTGTAAGCGGTCTTCTAACTTCACCATTTTGGATTTCCTTGATTGAAGTGTTCTTCCCTGTAATTTTTACCCCAAAGCTTTTCTTCTCTGCACTAGTAGAAGTATTCCTTTTTCTCAATTGATTTGGCATCATTTGCACAGTCTCTATCGTTTTAATATTTTCAAGTTTCAGGAGTTCATTAAACATATTTTAACCACTCTTCTCTATATCATATAATAATTTTGGAGGATTGCATTTATAACAGCTTTAAAATATTAATCTAACATCTTACACGAATTCATATAAAATCGTTAAACTTAATCTTATATATACCAGGTGTGTAAGCTTAAATCCGCTGTTTTTTAGTCAATAAAAAACAGGCTTTTCTCATAGAAAGCAAAAACAAATTTATTCAAAGTACTTGCCCTTGCTAGCTACACATTTTTCCCATCTCTCAGGCAATTTGTGGATACCAACCCAAAAAAAAATCCTTTCTTTCGAGGAAAATCACTGATCTAGCCATTTTCGGATGTCTTCGTAAGAATCGAAGTGCTGCCCAGCGAGCGCGTGACCCATCGACGAAAATAGGTGGTAGTCGGAATGGGCCAAATCTGATAAATAAGCGGGGTGGGGTAGCACCTCCTAGTTGAGTGTCTCCAAGTAGTTTCGGACCATTTTTGTCGTGTGCGATGGTGCGTTGTCGTGGAGGAAAATCGGCTTGTCATGTCTTTATTGATAATCCGTTCTATTTTCACGCAGAGCACGGTGCAATTTGATCAGTTGTTGGACGATACTCTGCTGATCCCACCAAATGTTGATGGTTGACCGGGATCAACCCACGATTTCTTGCGTTTCGGATTCTCAAAATATATCCACTTTTCATCGCCTGTCACAATCCGATGCAGTAACGACTTTCTTTTTTGTCAGGCGAGCAGGATTTTGCATGTGTTTTGGGGTCGCTCCATCTGCCTATCGTTCAATTCATGCGGCACGCGTTTTCCGATCTTTTCAATCTTTCCCATAGCACGCAGACGCATGAAAATGGCTGGTTGAGTATCACCCAATTAGTCCGCGAGAATTTTTTGCGATTGGGTATCGTCTTCATCCAAAAGAGCCTGTAATTGATGGTCCTCAACCTTTCTAGGCCGATTTTCACGGTTCTTGTCCCACAAGTCAAAATTGCCGTTTTTGAACCAACGAAACCAATCGCGGCACGTTGTTTCCGATAAAACACTGTCACCATAGGCCTCCATAAGCATTCGATACGATTCGGCAGCCGATTTCTTCAAATTGAAGCAGAAAAGCAGAGCTTCCCGTATATGCTCTTTTTCAGGCATAAAACTAGACATGATTACCAAAGGAAAAATGTATGTTGTTGTACGAAATTGCTGACAAAATGTATGTTATTGTACAAAATGTGCAATGTTGACAGATGTCAAACTCATAAAAAAAAGTATGCCGTGTCCATGGTAGCTTATTACGCTCACTCACGCCATCTATAACCAAACAGCGAATTTAAGCTTATACACCTGATAAGTCCACAGGATTCACGATAACTTCGTTTTAATCGTCCAAATTCAAATACTTTATATCGATGGGCACATACAATGGCAAAGCGTAGGTACTATATTTCTTTCAAAGATACACATATCCTTTTATTATTTGTTTGCAAAATTTGAAACTTCTATTTTTTGGAATACCAGCTTTAACAGAATGATTTTTGCATAACTCCGATTCGGGAATGCTGGCACGTCAACATATCGATTTGGCTCAAAGCAATCTGATTGATATATTTCTATTCTTCTGCTTTACCTGGTGAAGAGTTTCGGTTGGCTAAGCCTACATACACCTGCAACTAGCTGTGTAGGTTTACCATTATACTTTTTCGAAAGAATTGCCAAATCGTCTAATTTTTTATAGAAAAGGTTCCCTAAAATATTTGCCAGTACCACAATATTCTCGTGTATCTTATTGTAAGTATAACAGTTACAAAAAACCAACTTAATATCCTCAACGCATTCTTTATTGTGCCAAAATACATTGGCGTCTTAATAATAGAACACTAGTCATATATATTCAGTTTGAAAGTGTCCACTGGTTTTAAAGAGTTGACAACACAGCTTGACAGTATCTATTGGCAAAGAATTGCTTGGTGGTTACCCGGTCGTCGCACTTTTTTTTTGCATTTAGGATTGGTTTAAGGATTTCCTCCATTTCCTAAAAGCGCTTTAATAACTAATTCAGCTCTATATGGTTGAAAGAGCTTTAGATTTTTAGCGATGCTGAAGGCTTACACGATACTGGGCCAGAAAGCATCCATTTGAAAATTGTCAAGAATGGCTTAGAAAGCACCCTTCATACAACTTCTTCATCCCATCCAATATAATTTGTGGATAAATGTTAGCTCCTAGAATCATATCTATAGTCCCTGCGATATTGAAAGTTTCTTCTGCAAAAGTGATACCAACAACAGTGCTCAATTTCTCTACAGAAATATTGCAAGAGGGTAAACGGTTTATCAGATACTTCAACACGATTGCATCTATTATGAGCCAAGATACATGATCAATGCGAGATTTTAAAGAAGATACATGATCAGATTCATTTTTCCTTTTGTGTAAAAGTTTATAATGCTTTCCTTTGCATCGAAAACATCGTAACTTATTTCCACCGTTTCGGATATGCTGTGATTGTGTATAATAATTATTGTATTTCTGGCAAAAATACAATAATGGGAGTGCTTGTTTTCCTGCATTTATTTTAAATTTACACACTCACGACACAAGATTCCACTGGATATTTTTGTAATGACTATATTATTTATAAATAAAAAATTACAAGATATTACCGATAATTTTTTTTTATTTATTTAGAATATTTTTTTTATTTTTATTAAAAAATTCTGTATTATTATTTGTTATAATATACACAAAACCTTTACACAAACCTTGATGCCTTATAATTTGTAGATATTGAACCTATTTGGCTTTAAGGACTAATCTTAGCTCAGGTAGAGTACAGGTTCTATACAGGTTCAATATAAAAAGCCACTTCATGGTTATAACATAAAATAATTTAACCAACTTCAACTCGAACAAGAAAATATTTAATAAATTCGAACACACATAATTCAAAAAAACTCACTGAACCATCAAAATAATATGATAAAAAATGAAAGACGATTTTCTTATAGTGAATTAATATTTTGTTCAATTAAATCTGATGCAATACCCCCTTTTACTTCTCATCCAATACCCCCTTTACCAATTTTTTTGGCAGTAGCATGATTCTACGCCCATAAAATGTTTGTTCTTTGCTGGCAAAAAATAAGCCAAGTGATTTTTGACCTCCTCATTTGAATTAAACGTTTTGCCGTCTAAAAAAATTTGTAGAGATCAGAAGAAATCATAATCGGAAGATGCTAGGTCTGGAGAGTATATCCCATCCAAGGTCTACACGCTTTGTCGAGTGGTCAAACTGGTATGTGGTTAGAAAATATTCGTCCTTCGTACTCAAAAAAAAGGGGAAATTAAATTTGCAAAGTATTTTCGGAATGAATTAGTATATCATTCTCCAACACGTCTAGTGTTGTTACAATACGATGAGTCGATACTGATAGCCTTTTTGGATAATATAGGCCAAGGAGCGTCGGGCGGTTGAACCAACCGGCAGGAAGATAGGCAGTACTATGCCACTAGTTTCTACGAGACAGAGAGCTGTCGATGAGTGATGTAAAAATGTGCTTCAAAATAGTTGTTTTTAATTATTGATATATATTAGATGTTAAAATAATTATAATCAGAAATATAAACGATTGTACCAGTTTGTGTGTACACTACAACGAAACAATTGAAAGATAAAA
Organism: Atherix ibis; assembly: GCA_958298945.1. Classification (NCBI taxonomy): domain Eukaryota; kingdom Metazoa; phylum Arthropoda; class Insecta; order Diptera; family Athericidae; genus Atherix; species Atherix ibis. Next base: position 60,498,344 of record OY282607.1, on the reverse strand, counting down.
ACATTAACTACAAAACAATACTTTATTTCAGCTATAAACTTAATAAAATATTTTATTTTTTAGCTTTTTTACATTCTATGATTTATTGAAATGTGAAAATTACATTCTAGAAATTATTTAAAATTAAGATTTAAATAAATGCGCAGTTTACATTTATGGATAAATCAGTTTATTTACAACTTAACATATCACGCCAAATGAACATAGAACTTTACTTTTTCTGAAATTTTCATATCATATATTTTATTAATAACATCAAATATTAATTTGATTTAATATTAAATCTATTTAGCTTAAAAATAGTATATAATTGTCCATTAGACGTTGAAAATATTTGCCATTTGATTAGTCTGCATCTGAGTGTTAGTAGAATAATTTTAAAATGCTATAACAAAACTATTTTTGGTACTTTTTTACTGAATGATATTATTTATTTCGTTTCTAGATAATTTTCTATCAACATCTATAATATTTACACTAAAGATTGTTATATTTTTGATATGTTTATGTGCCAGCATACACATAGTATAAAAAGATAAATTACAATTCAAATACGTATGCATTTAAAAATGCCAAAGTAAACGCTTCTATAGATTTGTCATGCCAAGCGGAAGATTTCTCAAATTAATTTCATCTCACCCTAATGCCTAAATTTTATATATTACATCTATTATCTTGCCAATATCTCCACTACTAAGTTGCATGATATGATTACTAAAACAATAAATATACAATCCTTAGATACGTAACATAAAAAAAATAATGATAAAAATATGTATAAAAAAAATTTAAAAAAAAAAACCGGAATAAGATAAAAAAAATAAAGAAAGAAAATCTATTTTTCAGCCACAACATGATTTATGCTGACATAAAGCTTGGGTAAATGTTAAAAAATAACAACCACCTGAGCTTGGATAATTTATTACTATGAAAAATAAGCAAGGGATTCTTTGGTTTTTTCTCTTTATTCCCTCAGAGAATATTTTTGCTAATTACAAGAACCAGAAGGACTATGAGCGTTCTCATTTGATTGTTGGTGGTGGTTTCTGCATTTCAAATTATTTATTTTATTTCCTTCTATTTATTTTAGAATTTTTTCTATACTATCTATTAGCTAGTAGGATGTACTTGCAATTTATAGAATATTATACTTTTCTATATAGGCGATTATAAAAAATATAACATTACTTTTAAAAAATTTAAAGTAAAATTACAAAGGATATTAGTACATATGTATGCAAATTGAATTTTTAAATAAAATAATGTTAAAGCACAAATGTTGCCGCAAACGTTATCCAACAACTAAATTTTATTATTTTCTATTTTCCCCAACATTGAATAAAATAATTTTAAATTTCAAAATAATCACTAAGCGTTTATTGCAAATTTTCAACAATTTATATAAACATATTTAAGCATAAATGAGGAATATTTTGAAGAAATTTCGCTTGTCATTTAAAATATTTGCTTCGTTCTCATAACGATCAATTTATTCGCAACTTTCTGTTATGATGGCACCAAAAAACTCTACAATCTATTTAACTGTCTGTTTGTGCCAAGGAATTGCTCTTCTGGAAAACTTTCGTAGAAATTCTAATTTGTGAACTACGGATTTGAAGTATAATAAAAGGCTCTGCTAGATTATTGCCCCAATAAAGTTGTTATTTAGTTGGAAAACTTTTTCCGAGGCTATATTGGTAAGGCTTTGAAGTTTTATGGTAAATACGAACAATAATAACAGCCTCTAGTATAAAATTAATTCCATCAAATGCCTCAGTTTTCATTTGCTCATGGAATTCAAATCTATTTTCTCTTTCAATTTTTTGCCATTTTTATTTTTCTGAATAGTATTATCATTTTGTTTTTAATATTTATTATTTTTTTTAACATTCTCTATAGTTTAAGACTATTCGTTAATCTCTTTAACGTTTTAGCACATTGTCTTATATTTTGCTAATACACAGAGAAAGGGAAAAACGTTGAATAAAACTATGAAAAAACTTTCATTGGAAGTAATTTTCAGCTTCTTTATTATAGCTATTAAATCTTATTGAGCGTTTTTTTAAGTTCAATTTTTAAAAAGAAAAATTAGATTTCTTTGTGAAATTAACTTAAGAAATATTCCATTTTTAATCTGTTGCTAAAAAGAAAATAAATTCTATTCTTACACTTTTATAATTTTATGACGAATATTTAATATTTTCTTATCGAACAAGTAAATAAGAACTATTCTTACCTGAAAATAATAATAAAAAAAATAAAACTTATTAAGTATATTGAAGTTTGAAAAATATAAAAATATGTACATACATTGACTACAGAAATTCTTAAAAAGCATAGTACATGCTGTTATAAGAACCCATTATAACTGGCTTAAAATAAGTCAAAACTATGTCCCTCTACAATATATCTATATGAGCACGTCACGTCGTATCTATAGACAAGACTCTAATGGTTGTACACAGACAGATATATTGATAACTACTTCAGAGGATGTCCGGCGAGTTTCAGAGGATGTCCAACAGTAAAAAAGATCCAGGAGGCCAAGGAAAGAAAGGCTGAATTAAGACCGGCAGCCATGATAGTGCAAACCGGGATTTCATTTGCCGACATAGTTAAAAGGCAAAATAAAACCCAGACGACGTCAATTGCAGTGACTAAGACTCAGCATGAAAAGGGCGCCGAACCATTGCAAAAAGGTATCGAAGATACCTTTGGAATGCCTCTAGACGTGCTTTTCCAAAAACTTAAATCAATTCAGCCTATCTTAAATGAGAAAGACGAGTTTAAGAGGAAAATGAAATTAGTCGAGCAATTACTAACATGGGTATAGGTAAATTAAAAGTAGTAACTGTCAATGTAAATTCGATTCGGAGTCAAATTAAGAGAACGTTTTTTCGTGACTTCTTAAGCGAATATTCTCCAGACATTGCGTTAATCCAAGAAATCAACATACAGGCTGACAAGTGCCTCAGATTTAAAGGATTCAACGTAATTAATGGTAATAACGAACGAACGGCAATCGTTATTAGAGAAGATATAATTTTCTCAGAGGTTCTTTTACCAGAATTTTCAGGTATTGAAAATACGGCGATTGCCTGTACGATTGATAACAAAGAGTTATTAATCGTATCAACGTATTTTGCGCACAATGCCTACAAATACCGCAAGCAAACAGTGGAGTTTTTGAAGAAGTGCAACACATTTGATCACTTCATTATAGGAGGGGATTTTAATGCATGGCATCTGCAATGGGGAAACATTAAAAATAACCTAAACGGTAAGGCTCTCGTAGAGTGAATAAATGCGAATAATGAATTCCGCGGCAATATTATCGCACCAGACCAACCCACATTTGAAGCTTCGGGCTCTATTATCGATTTTTTTCTAGTATCGAGCTCTCTGTTACCGGTGAAGCTTTGTACCACGCTACCACTTTTTTCTGACCACTTTCCAGTATACTTAGAAATAGTAACACCTATAAGGCAACGATCCAATCTAGGATCAAAGAGAATATTTAGATCTTTTAAAGACACGAACTGGAAAAAGTTCAAGAAAGACCTTAAAGAAAGACTAAAACCTCTCAAAAAGCCGGCCTATCAGAACCTTTCTTGTTATCATATAGATAACTTAATTAGTTCCTTTAACGAATCCTTAGTGTCCTCAATGGAAGCGAACACCAAAATGGTTGACATTGGTGCCAGCACAGCAGAGATCATCGATCCACACACTGAGCAGTTGTTAAAACGGAAAAATAATTTAAATAAAGCACTCTACAGGGCATACAATAATCCGAGTAGAGACGAAAATTATTTCAAGGCGATCAAAATTCAAATTGAAAGCCTTAAGCAAGAAATAACTGCCAGACTTAATGACCAATGGAACGAGGCATTCAAACGTACTTTACGTAACATAGAGCCCGGTCCATATGCTTATTCCAAAATTAAGCAATTAATGAGGGATAGAATAAAAGGCAGCCCAGGTCTGAAGAAGGGGAATAGAATTATCACGGATAATAAAATCAAAAGCGAAATGTTCGCAAATTACTATTCCAAACTTTATGGCAGCCATAATACTTTCGGTAATAAACCGATCGTGCAAGGTACCGTGGAGGAATTCAAACGCAAAGCAGGATATAGGAACGAGGAGAGCTCTTCGGCACCAATAACCTACTTTTCATCGGATAATCCAAGCACGAATCCGACAAAGGTAAAACATTGTTTCGTTGCAAAAAGCGACATCAAATCTTACATTGAGAGGTCATCTAGGAAAAAATCCCATGGTCCGGATGGTATACCCAGTCTAGTAATGAAATGCCTTCCAGAAGAAGGATTAACATTGCTAACACTCATTTGCAATAACTGCATTAACAATGGGTACTTCCCTACAATATGGAAGTCGGCAGATATCGTAACCATCCAAAAGAAACAGCACTCCTACACGGAAGCAGACTACCGGCCAATATCACTCCTTTCCAATGTGGGAAAATTATTTGAAAGGTTTATCCTATACAGGCTTAATCTCTTCATCGAGGAAGAAAACATAATTCCAGAATTCCAATATGGGTTTCGTGAAGGCCACTCTACACAGCACGCACTTTTAAAGGTTCAACATGTCTCTGTTCGCTAGATATTAAAAACGCATTCATCAAAATGAAATTTCCAAAATATCTGGTTAATCTGATAATTAGTTTTCTAGCTTTTAGAAAAGCCAGACTAAAATGCGGAGACGTTTACTCACGGTTCTTCGACGTATTGTCAGGCATACCCCAAGGCTCATTAATTGGTCCTAAGCTATATAACCTTTACATTGCAGATATATGTAAGGTTCAATTAAGCGGAAATACTCATATGGTATTATACGCCGACGATACCCTAGTCTACAGTGCATCAATGCGACCTAAAGTAGCATTGGAAGCTATGAAAGTATCTGTCAATAAACTGACAGAATACTATAAGGAATGGGGTCTTCAAGTAAACATTCCAAAGTCTGAGTGCTTGTGCATCACGAAGAAGAAATTCATAGACTGCGGGTCTGGCGATAAGGATAACACGTTAATGAGGCGCGTAGAGAATCTTAAGTATCTAGGCTTGAATCTCAACAAGAACCTCAAATTCAACTCCTTTGTCAGGGATAAAATTAAAAAAGCCAACGGCATATTTTGCAGGCTTCTGAGAATGTATCGCTCAGAAATCCTACGCAAGGACGTCAAGCTTATTATTTATAAGCAATTTATAAGAGCGTACCTATACTACGGCTTCCCCACCTGGTTATCTATTTCCCCAACGGTAGCAACTGAACTGCACAGATTAGAAAGGAAGATCTTACGAAAAGCCACAGGGCTCCGAAGATCTATCCATACAAAAAAGTTTATTTCAAATGACAGGTTGTACCGGGAGGCAGACGTTACCTTATTCGTAGTATGGCAAATGGGGATAATGCACAAATGGGTGAAGTCATTAGCCCATCACCCAAATAGGGAAATAAGGCAGTTGACGAACGGCAACTTACTGGAAACCTTGAGGAACAACAAGTAACTGTCACCGCTACTTCTAGTGAAGGACATAGAAGAAGCTCTGGAGCAACGCCTCCAGATGTACAAGAAGAAGCCAAAAGGACAACATCGTGGGTATCAACTACATCACACAAGGTCGGATGCACCGAAGGATATCTGGACATCATTGTAGTTTTAAGAATAGTTTTTAGGAATAATTGTAAAAATTGCATGTTAGTTTATAAGAGTAGAATTAAGTTTTAAGGTTAGGTTATAGGATGTAAGCATGTTTTAAAAAAAAAAAGTCAAATTAAGTAAATTAAAATCTTATTTATATAATAGTAGGAATTTATTCAATGTTAGCAGAACGCTAAGAACAATAAAGACAAATATTTGAGCTAGGATTAAATATTCTTAAGGAAAAATAGTTTTAAGATTGTATTGGACAAATGTAAAATTATTAATGTTATGCAATAAAGTGAAGTGAAGTGATAACTACTTCGTTTTTGTTGTTGTTTTTTTTTTGGTTTTTCTTTTTAAATCTGCAACTACAATTGTATTGTAACAAGCAGATTTACATATAATTTTAATTTACGATCTTGTGCATCATGAAGTGGGAGTAAACACCGTTCGGCATTTCTCCAACTAGATTCATCTATAAAATCTCTAGACTATTGTCTCCTAAGTGTCCGATGAGTATTTCCGAGGAGAGCAGTACACGACAATTCTCTCACAAGTAGATTATATTGATAGGATAAACGGGAGTGAAATTTCTGATAGCGTCAAATGCACAGGTCCTAGACAAAGGAGACATTTAGATCATGATGCATTACGTTCTTACACACATAAAAGGAAGAATCAACAATTTTACGGAGGATTTTGGATTATAAGGCCTGGACGCGATAGGAATTGGAACGTTTCGTTGAACCCCAAAGTTCAATTCTATATATCCAAATAGGTTTTATAATTGTATTGTATATTATAAGTTTCCTTTTGATTGGTAGTTTCGAGCTTTTGTGCAATAGTCTAAGAAGTTGTAGGTAACATCTGTTAGCTTCAACTCTTTTTAGTCTAGTACGTGGGTTCCATGTTAATCTCTTATCCAGGTAAAGTCTCAAATAACGTACTTTATCATATTGTGGAATCATGTTGCTATTAATGTATAAAGGGATAGGTTTTCCTTGACAAGGTATGAAAGTAATATAAACATTCTTCTGTTCATTTACCCTCACTCTCCATCTATTAAACCAAGATTAAAGGTTGTGGATATGGGATTATAAATTGTTGGAAGCTATGTCAAGATTTGTATGGGTAGCAAATATGGCCGTATCGTATGCATAAGTAGCAATGATAGGATTTGGATCAGCTGGGATGTCATGGGTATAAATATTATATAAAATGGGACCAAAGATACTATTTTGTAGGACTCCGGCTAGAATAGGATATATTTCCGAGGATTCTGAGTTAATTGGAACTTGGAAATATTATTGGGAGAGATATGAATTTATGATAAGGTAGTATGTTGAAGGAAGAAAGATTTTGAGTTTCCAGAGGAGTCCAGGATGCCACACATTATCAAAAGCTTGTGAGATATCTAAAAATACTCCTGGACAGTACTCTTACCTCTCAAGAGAGGATGTAATGTGATCAACAATGCGATGACATTGCTGGATATTGGAGTGTTCAGATCGGAAGCCAAATTGGTGGTCAGTAATAATTTTGTCATTAACTGGGACAGAGTAGCGTCGTTTTAATAGAAGTTTTTCAAATATATTACCAAGGATTGGTAAGAGGCTGATAGGTCTATAGGAGGAAGGAGAATTAATGGGTTTATTTGGTTTAGGAATTATTTTAATGACAGTAAATTTTTAGAGTAAAGGAAAATAGGTTGTGCGCAGGATACTATTAAAAATGTATATAATTAAAACTAAAGCTTTTTGGGAAATTTGCTTCAGAATAGGAGCTGTTATTAGATCATAACCAGAAGCTTTTTTATTGGGAAGACTCAGAATAGTAGATTTAATTTCTGAAGGCTTAACATTTTTAGGAGGAAAACTCATAGGGACTGGGAACATTAGTTCTTCGATAATTTTATTAGTATGCGATTTGTCTTCTATACTTGGTTTTTAAGACAAACATTTTAAACTAAAATTGATAGTAAAGTATTTTTATGAAATGCCACTCTGAAACCAATATTGTCTTACTGACAAAAAATCTGCATTTTCATCGAATTCATTTCCTTCAGTGGATACTGCGTCCTTAAATTGTCGTTGTTTCTACTATGATTGCAATAGTTTATCGAAAACTTAACTTTAAAGTTTCATATATTCACGATGTACTGTATCTCGTTATAATTATTCTAATCCCATTAATTGAAAGTTATTGCCTACTTCATTTCCTATAAACACTTAAGCGTTAATAATTAATTGACTTAAGCGTTAATAATTAATTGAACTTAATGAATTGTATAACGATAATCTAATTGTTCCTATTTTAAAGTTGTACATACACATATCTGTAAATGAAAAAAATATATAATTTATCTTTGAAAAAGAAAATATCCAAAATTTTAAAATGTATATTTGTGCAATGCTCAATGATATGATTGAATATTTTTCCTATACTAATTAAATTTACCGCGATTCGGCAATTTATGAATTGACATTAAGAAGTTCAACAATGAAAGATTACAAAAAATATAGACAGACATTCTATAAGAAAATGTAAACAATATAAGCATTGGGCGGGAAACAAAATAAATTATGGCCAAAAGTACATCTAAATTCTGCGTTCTCGTCATAATCAAAAGTAAAGTTGTTGAGTAAAAAATAATTTAATTCATTTCATTTTACTTTATAATTATTAAAAATATAATATAATCAACTGACTTTTAATTATAGTATTGTAAGATATGTTTTATTCTAAATATTAAAAGCATCTAAGAAATACTCAATAAATTAAATCTATTCTAAAAATTTGATATTTTTACAGAAATATATTTTCCTTTTTTGTCCATTGTATATATAATTGTTAATATTTTCTTACTTGATTATATATACGTTTATGTACATAAATACAATAGTATATTTTGCAAATTATCAAGCAAAGAAAATATTTTAACTGAGACTGAAAGATTAATTGCATGAGAAATTAGTACATTATGAAAATGGAACAGAATTCCAAAACCCCAAAGTCATGCAGATATATTCTAAGAAGGTTGAATATCTGCTGAAAGCAAACACTAATTAATTGCAACTTTGTATTACCTATATATTGCTGTGGTATATGAATGTACATATATAAATTGATATGTGTATGGATCTTAAATACAACCAAATAAATTCACCTGAACATGTACTTATATTACTTAAGAATGAATGGATATGGAATGATATAAGATGGGATGGTTTCACATTTTACTATCGCCCTTTTATCATGTGATTCATCATTTATCTAAAGTCCTAACACAAAAATATCAATTGTACTAAGACTGAATTAAATATAAATAATTTTGATAGAAATCCTGAAGCAGCACAAAATGCTTTATCATTCTAAATGGCCACTAAATCGACTACATACTTTCACATATTCTGACAAATGGTATTAGTTTAATGCGCTGTTTTTGACTTTTCATTTGTAAATAAGCTGTTAAAAAATTATAATTTCTTTTATATGAAATTATTACTTTTTTTATCGATTTTAAACAGGATTTTTTTAACATATTATTAAAGCCTTATTTGATTTTATAGTAATTTAAAATAGTTGAAATTTGTGAAGTAATCGAAAAGAAATTTGAAAGTTTTTGTTAAAGCATTTCTTCTTTTAAGGAGATTTTATAAAAATATGTTTTTTTATATAATCCTGCAAACAAATTTTTCATTACTATCTATTGTATTATATATTAATTGTCTTAGAAATTCCCAGTGTCTTTAAAATACCTCAACTAATTAGTATTTGTTATTTGATTAAAAAGAATTTGATTTTCAATAATACTGTCACTTTTACTTGAGGAAAAAGCCATTCTTTTGCGATATGCCAATAAAGCTATTTGGCGACTTTTTGTTTTATCATTTGGATTAAAAATATCATTTGGATTGTTGGATCCAGTTACTTCACAATAGAAAGAGTCTTATTGAAAAATAAATTCTAAGTTAAGTGGCATTTATTTAAAAATTGGGAAAAGGTTAGGTGAATACGACAGAAATAGCATAAATGACGACATAATTGCTGATTAGAAAATACTTGCCCACAATTTTTATATGATTTTCAAGTAGACTAGTGTGCTGGTGTTTGATCTATGTGTGAAAAGAAATCATCTTTTTTGGGCCCGTTATAATTATCTACAAATTGCTAACAATGCCATCTAGTCAGTGGATATTACTAACTCGGACTTACAGTGGATACATTACGGTGAAGAGCGTCTCGCAACAGTTGCACAGCCCACCCATTACAGAATATGTGTATATGAGCCTGAAAATTCGAAGTTTCGATTATTCAACATCCAGTGTTGATTACAGATGAGAGAACTAGGTCATCTGATGTGCAATGAATTGCCTAGAAAGCTATGACATTGCCTAGAAAGCTTCGACACTGTCACTAAAAATTGTAATATCATGTTTGTTTGGTGAGATTGATTGCAGTTTCAACTGTCGTTTTAATTGTGTATAGTATTTCATGGAAACCAGAATTTCCTAAACTAGAATTATACATTGAAGTTTATGATAATGAATGCCAACAAGGTGGATTCTAGTAAGAGGTATTGTATGCTCATCAACAGCGGCGTCTATAAGCAAAAGTGTGAAATTAATCAACACATCCAAAAATTGTGTAAAATTTTTTCTATAGAATAGATGAATCAGTATTTTCCTTTTTCCATCTACTCAGTAGTATGAATACACTCAACTTTGCTCCTAACCATAATTTGCATTCGGAATGTACATCGATGAATTAGCGGCATAAAGAACTAAAGGTGTGAGATTGACCACTTCGGAAATTCAAAGCAGGAACAATTAAAACAGCAGCATCAGTATCAAACAGGTATTACTGGTTGGTTATTCCATATATTATGGTATATGGAGGCGCGACTCATTTGTCGTTATAGTAAATGATTTGCTATCACACACAACCCCTATTGTTGACAGCAATCGGAGTTTTCTTTATTTGCTTCTGTGAAACAATAGTGCATTGTTGAGCTATGTTGCCACATATCTTTGATAGGTAAGCGTCGAATGCTTCTGTTTCGCAATGAAGATCTAGATGTATCATTTTGAAGTTTAAAAGATTTTACTCTAGCCAAAATTTGTCATCTTTTTTTAAGAGTCCCCATTCTCAATTTTAAGGCTGATATTGTGGACGACTGCTTTTTGTTGCTTATTGATGATATTGCTGATATTATTGATATTGCTGATATTGCTGATATTCCTGAGATTCATGATATTGCTGATATTCCTGATATTGCTGATATTGCTGTTATTGTTGATATTGCTGATATTCCTGATATTACTGATATTACTGATACTGCTGATATTGCTGATATTGCTGATATTGCTGATATTGCTGATATTCCTGATATTGCTGATATTGCTGTTATTGTTGATATTGCTGATATTCCTGATATTGCTGATATTCCTGATATTGCTGATATTGCTGCTATTGTTGATATTGCTGATATTCCTGATATTGCTAATATTCCTGATATTGCTGATATTGCTGATATTTCTGATATTGCTGAAATTGCTGATATTGCTGATATTGCTGATATTGCTGATATTGCTGATATTGCTGATATTGCTGATATTCCTGGTATTTCTGATATTGCTGATATTGTTAACATTGCTGATATTGCTGATATTGTTGACATTGCTGATATTGCTGATATTGTTGACATTGCTGATATTGCTGATATTGCTTACATTGCTGATATTGCTGTTTTATTACGTCGGAGTCACCAATTTGTAGTCGTATACAAAAATTTTATTATATATTTTAAATACAATTTAATTACATTTATTAAACATAATTCAAAGACATATTTTCACGTTAATTCAAATAAAATTTTCACCTCCGTTAAATTACAATAAAATCATAATAAAATAGGTTACTGTGATTTGAATTTGACAAAGGTTAGCGTTTAAACCACCAGAGGTGCGGTTGTAGTGCTGTAGTCACCACAAATTGGTCTTGAAATATCAAAAGAAGCAACCTTGCTTTATGATAGAGATTTTCCGTTTCTTATTTCTACGGCAAACAGTACTGAGATAATGGTTCGAGGAGAAAAATTCAGAAACTCGAATTCAAATTCCTTAACGAGAGCAGAACAATCAGTTATAATTACATTATTTTGAAGACCAAAGTGATTTTAAGATATATGCTTGTCCTGCCTTACTGATTATTTAATGTATTTTTAAAATTAATTGAACTGCCTTAATTTATTTGTTTGTATTTTGGATTCGTAATATATTTGAAAAAAAATACTTTTAAGTAATGGCAAACTTAATTATATTTGGTATTATATTTTGTTATGATAATCAATATAAAAAAGGTAACCATTTTTATAAATATGCTCATAATTGCTTAAAAATGTACAATTCAATCATAAGTCTGACACAGATACATATTAACATTTAAATATACAAAATTACTTTTTTTTAAGATTACGTGTTGAGTAAAACTAGCTAAGTGTGATAAATGAATGATGATTAATTTAAAATACATGAAAAGTTTATGATTTCAATTTGCATAAAGTTCCCATTTGTTGAATGTCTTAATATGTTGTTTATATGAATTTTAAGTTTTTATAGTCCATATAATTGTCCTTCTCTAAAAGTATACAATTTTATTTGTATACAACTGTATAGCGCTTAAATACTCTCTGCAAATAAGAAATGAACCTAAATTAAATAACAGGAAAAAATATGAACTAACTCGAGAATATTTCTCTTAATTTTTTAATTAATTAATGACTTTCATAATATTTTTAACGGCTACTTTGCGTGGCCAAATGTTCATTATTTACGACTACATTCCATCATGTAAGAACATTTCGTATTAATTTATTTGCATGTCCTTTTATACTACTAATTTCCTTCTTTTTAAGAAACTATAAAATGGTACTTATTGTTATTGATTTGGTTTTTATTCCTTAATATTTTCTTGTTAACGTATCTAATGCGAGATGAAATTGAATGCAGAACACAACAAATCTTGTGTAAAGTGTACATAATATTTTCTTTGTTTTCATAATTGATCTATTAAGAGTTTTTACATATTCAACATATTTATATTAGTGCTCCCAAAATATTATTTGAATATACCATATTAATGTAACCTTGTTGATAGAACTGTCAAAAATATGTAGAATAAGAATATAGTTTTATTAGCTTTCTAAGCAGGTGTTTATGAAAATATGATTTCTTTAAGGTTTATATGTTTCTGTAAATAGTTTTATGTAACATATTTATTGTTACAGAAATTCAAAATATTGTAGATTTTATTATCTGTTTTGAAATTATATTTGACTTAAATTAATTTTGTTAAATTTTATTAATAACTTTTCCATTTTAGAATACTTTATTTTTATTTGAATTTTTATTTTATAGAATATCTAATAATTATTATCAACAACTTTCGAATCATCTTTGAAGTTATTGAAATATGTGTTTTGAAAATTTTTCTTTTCTCGTATATAACATAGTAGAAATCAAAATTATTTACATCAAATGTTTTGTAATATATTGTATATTTGAAATAGTGTGGGTAGTTATATTGATTTAGAATAAGTGGCATTAAATACAAGTTTATTTATGACAAAGCATGAGCAAGTCAAACTAACATATATATATATGTATTATTGAAGAAAACTGAACTACAACTTTCTAATATTGTATGAAATTTATAGCTAGCTACAATTTAGTTAAAAATAATTGTAAGTGGCACAATAATAATACTGACCAACACATGTGCTTGTGAAAGATCAGTAATTGTTTCACAGGACATATTCCTGCAAATTTAGCCAAATCACTTTAGTCGTTAATAGTTATATTATATTCATCTCATGAACAGACTCTCTTACATACAAAGATAAATATTTATATTTCATTAGATTAGATTTCTTTAATAATACCATTCTGGTCTGCGATAACTTAATATTTGGAGGGAATTTTAAGGATTTGAAAGAATTCCATGTATAATAACTATGATAAAGAAATGGGCAATTTCTTACCGCTAATACCCTAAATATTGATCAACAGATTATCAGTCCTTTAGATCATAAGAGACCACTACACCACTTCATAATCTCTAGCAATATTTATATCTTCATAAGGAAAGAAATGTAGTTAAGAGATTACCATTTTCTTATATGGTACATCTAAGATTAATTTGGTGACTTATTTGAGTTTCGGACATCCTAACTCAGCGAATATAATACAATAAATTAAATTATTATCAGATTTAAACAATATTTTTCCAATCAATTAACTGATTCCAAATATTGTAAAGAAACAAATTTGCCTGTTAAGATATTTCATAATATGATTTAGAAATTTGGTTGAAGAACATTCTCAAAGTAAGAATTAAACTAAATTAAAAATACGATTGTTCATGTGGCATGCTTTAAAAAATCATAAAAATTTAAGAAGTGGACAAAAAATGTTTCTTTTGCAATCGCAGTAAAATTTATGGCATTTCTATTATATAATAAATGTATATCAAGTTAAATTGCATATGGATGCTAGATTGACTTTAAACTTACAAACTTTCAAACTAAAAAGATCGAGAACATGTTAAAAAATACAATAGTATTTTAGTCAAAATGACGGCGCCAAAGATATTTTAAAAGATTTTGGGCAACTGCAGATGATTACCATAAGCTCTGCCAGCATAGACTAGTAAATTCAAATATAAATTTTCGTGGCTTAGATAATTAAATTAACTGTTTTTCAATTTTAAGTAACTCAACTTTAGTTTGCATAATTGTCGTCTGTTACTTTAATAGTATGACAAGTTCTTGTAGTAAAACAAGAATTTGTCTTACTATTATATTGTATTACAAATGCATAGATATGGTACTAATAACTAAAACACATTTTACATTTAAGCTGTACTTCGCTTTACATGACTCTACCACGTCCAGAACTAAGCGCCCAGACAATACACAGCACATGAATTCATTCAATTAATATTAGTAACAGTTAAATGTTCGTTTTTAAGTTTTAGTATAGCATTAATAAATCGCCCTCCTAACAGAGTACGAACCACTTCCGGATTCCATTATTTTTTGATGGACTTGTGGCCACTTTCATCTCAGAAGCAGATTATAATGCAAACACCCCTTTTTAAACTAAACTTCTCGTTATCCTAGACTCTTTTATCATCAAACCATTTTACTCTACTAATATGTCTACAGATAACATACATTCTCTGAATGCTTTGTTCACCTGATAATAATATTTTACTTCTTCCAGAATTCGTTCTAGAAAAACTCGTAAATGTAAACATTGATTTTGTTCTGGATCCTCAAATTAGGCTTAATTAACTTCTGAATTTGCTAAAAAATCTATGTACATATATGTATATTTAAAAATAGGCAATGTACAAACTTCCATTAACTATTTATATCGAAATAAGGTGCAAATGCCTAATGAAATAACAGAGCTTAAGCAAAAAACAATGAGTATTATACCACAAATAAATGAATATAATAATACTCGTATATGATTTATTAAAAGCACAAAGTTGCTTTATTAACTCAGAATATTGTAGTTACAAAATAAAAACGGTAACATAAAATATTAGCATATCCATCGCGCAAAATGGCACTTTTATTAAATGTACAAATAAAAAACAGACTCTTTTGCAAATTAACTTATTACAACGAGCCTATGGGAAACGAGCTTCTGTCAAATATTTCTCATGAAGAGCAGAAGTTTTTCACTGGTATAAATAGTACCGAAAAATGGGGAAAGATGAACTTCACCAGGCAAGGCCTTCAATATCTAAAACTGTCAAAGATATAGAACCAGAGAGGACTCCTGTCAGATCAGAGTTTCGATTAATAATAAATCGGATGAGTGGATCTTAGAAAGGCTCAGAAAAAGAGCAATTCGCGATAGATCAGGCATAACAGCCAAGTGGATGGTCTACAATAACAACATCCACTGTCTCAAGACCATCTGCATTGACGAGAAAGGATTTTTTATAGTTTTCTAACCGTTCTATTAAAATAAACTTAATCAAAGAACGTCATCATAATACTGTTGATAACATTCAAAGGAGTGTAACCGAGGAGCTGACGGCGTTTCCAGTAGAAACCTACAAAGAGTGGTAACAACGACTTCACTGATATATTGCTGCCCATCAAACTCATTTAAAGGGAATTATATGAATATACAATATAAAAATAAAATTAATTTATTCTAAGAAAAAACTCAATCTCATTACCTAAAAATCCATCAATTTCATTTCCTTTCAAAGCTAAGAGCAAATGGGAAAATTATTATTAAAGAAGTTCAGAACGAAGGCCGCCTACCATACAATATAAAAATTTCCTTAAATATTTTTAAACTTGTCGTCAGCTGATCAATATTTCTGGCATGGTTTGCATTTGTTGAAGCTATGGTTTAACTGCTGAAAATAATCTATGGGGGTGATCTTAAAAAGAAAAGTAAACTACTAAAACACCATATCCCAGACCTGAAGGACCTCACCACCGATGCGGTGAAAGCCCTGAGGAAAAGCTGGGCCTCGACGCAGATCGCGGTGGTCTGCCTGCCGGCCGTTCACGCGAGGAAAGCGGCGATGCTTGGTAAAATCAGAGCAGGCTGGGGCACAGTGCGCATCCGGGAGAAAATATCGCCATGCAGATGCTTCAAGTGCTGGCATTTTGGCCACAAAGCTCTTGATTGCAGGAAGAGAGGGGATCGCAGCAGGACCTGCTTTAGATGCGGACAAGAAGGGCACAACGCAGCAACGTGCAAGGAGCCTCCCAACGGCATTCTCTGCAGGGGGAAGGATCCAAAGAGTGACTGTAACCATACAGCCGGTGGATGGAAATGTCCCATCTTCCAAAATGCCAGAAGAGCTGTCCAAAGTGCGGAAAATGAGAGTGCTACAACTTAATCTCAACCCCTGCAGGGCAGCCCAAGACTTGCTGACACAGGGAGTCAGAGAACTGGACGTTCACGTGGCTATGCTGTGCGAGCAGTATGACGACCTTGACACTTAACCATGAGTTTCAGACAGCACAAAAAACGCAGCAATATGTGCATGCGGTAGACTGCCTTTCGACCAGCTACCAACTAACCCCACCTCATGGTTTGTCAGGGCCAAGATTGGAGGGGTACACCTGTATAGTTGCTATGCTCCACCGAGTGCTCCGATTGACATGTTCGAGGACTTCCTGGACACTCACGCAGAGGACGTGAGAAGACATGACCCGGTCGTAATCGCCGGAGACTTCAATGCCTGGTCCATTGAATGGGGCGGCCGTGATACGGACAGAAGTGGTGAAGCCCTGCAAGAGGCTTTCTCGACACTAAACCTCACTCTCATGAATGAGGGAACTGCGAGCACCTATCGCAAAGGCGCCGCGAACTCCATTAACGACCTGACGTTAATTAGCAGTGTCCTAACAAAAAGGGGTTGCGAATGGAAGGTCGATGAAGAGTTCACAAATAGGGATCATCAAGCTATAATCTGGGATATCGACAACAGTCCCAGAAGCGGGTGGCGTCAGAGACCCACAGGAAGGCAGCCAGTGAGCTGGAACAGCAAATGCTTTGATGTGAAGACCTACAGGTCGATGAGTAGCGGATCACCAGAGCCCCTACAACAACTGCCGAGGGCATCACAGAAGAGGTAACAGCCACCCTGGTGGCAGCCAGCGATGCGTCGATGCCAATGAGTCGCCCGAACAACGGCCGAGCATCAGTCCATTGGTGGAACCCGACCATCGTCCTACACCGGCGAGCATGCCTTAAGGCTAGAAGGCAACACCAGCGTGCTCGTAGTCAAGACAGGGCCTCGACAGAGGAACTCAGATGGATCTACGAAGAGAAAAGGCGTCTTCTCAGAAACGCCATCAACTCCAGCAAACGAGAATGTTTGAAGGAACTCTGCGCGGAAGTGGACTGGGACCCGTGGGGCAGACCGTATAAGACGGGCATGCATAGGATTAAAAGCCTACCCGCAACCACACCAACCTGTCCCGACATACTGCACTACCACCCGGAGGATGAAGAAGTGGAAATTCCTGGTGTGACCATGGAAGAGCTCACGAGGGCCTGCACTAGATTGCAGAATGGCAAGGCACCAGGACCAAGCGGCATACCCAACATCGCACTGAAGAGTGCAATTGCCGCCAGGCCAGACACAACACTCGTGGCTTTCGCGGACGACGTAGCGGTTATCTTTGTAGCCAAACACCTGGAGGAACTGGAAGCCGCATTCTTCACCACCATCCGGAGGATAAGACAGTGGATGACATCGGCAGACCTGTCTTTGGCGGAAAATAAAACCGAGGCACTCCTTGTGAGTAGCCGGAAGAAAATGGAGACCATCACCATAAGAGTAAGCGACCACGACATCCAGTCGCTACCCTACATCCGGTATCTAGGAGTGGTCTTGGATGCCAGACTCAACTATAAAGAGCACATCTCCAGCGTCAGCAGGAAGGCATCAGCAGTACAGGGCGCACTTTCGCGAATAATGCCCAATATCGGAGGCCCCAGGTAAATCCGAAGGTGACTACTGGCAACTGTGGTTACCTCCGTCTTGCTATACGGAGCACCAGTGTGGGCGAAATCGCTAGAGCTAACAACATACCGCAAGACAATGTCATCAGTCCAGCGGCTCTCAGCGATCAGAGTTGCGTCGGCATACCGAATGGTATCACACGATGCGGTCAACGTCGTGGCATCATGCCCACCCATCGACATCCTGGCAGGAGAGCGTGAACGCCAACATCGTAGAAAAAAGGAAGAGCGGCGAAAGGTCCTCTGTGAAGAGGAGAGACCCGAGAGTCTTCGCCTCTGGCAAGAGAGATGGGACAACTCGACGAAGGGTCGGTGGACTCATCGGCTGATCCCAGACATTACCAAATGGGTCACTCACCTGCACGGGGACGTAGGGTATTACATCACCCAACTCTTGACTGGGCATGGATGCTTTCGGGCATACTTGCACAGATTCAAGAGAATTGACTCCCCAAACTGTCATCATTGCCGCGATGTGATCGAAGACGCAGAACACGTGTTCTTCCAGTGCCCCCTATATGAGGGGACGCGGGCGGAGCTGGAGAGAAATCTGGACCGTTCCATCGGTCCAGAAAATATAGTGGAGTGCATGCTGAAGAGCCAATCGGCTTGGAACAGAATCGCGAACAGAGTACGCGGAATCCATTATCAAGGACCTCCACACAACGTACGAAGAATAGGCCGCGAGGCGTCATAACATCGGGACAGCAGTAGCATCAAATAAGAACGCCCCGGCGAAGTAGTATTTATAAAGAGTGCCGCCGGAAACCATCGTTCCGGGAGCAAGGTTAGAGGTGCAGGTTATGTTTTAGCGAGGTAAAAATCCCGCATAACTCGCCTGGCAGGAAAAATTTCCAGGCGAGTACCTTTTGAAGGTTTCCCCCTTAACCTCATTAATCTCAACATAAAAAAAAGCAGTAAAAGATACCTCACACTCTATAAAAAAAAATGGATAACTATTTATTGCAATTAAGAGTAAGTTGACTTTTTTCTTCAGATATTAATTGGGCCAATAATATTTTTTCTTCCATAGGGCACCCACTTAAAAATTTACAAAAAATTTATCTAGAAAAGGTGATTATCTACAAACGTTGAGCTTTTTTGCGAATACTACAATAAATTAGTGGGTCTTGTGTAGTGGATTGATGCCTCCTCCTACATTGTGTAGTAAAGATAATGCACACTATGGGGAACCGATACACTGCACTCAAAGAAACAAACAAAAAATGATTACTTTATTGAGTTGCCAGATATGAGCATATAGGCAAGTTAATTAATAAAAATAAATTATTCAAGTTAGTTTTTTTGAAATTATATCAAATGAAGTGGTTCTGAAATGATGTCAAAAGTAGGTTGTTTTGTAATCATACCTATAAAAAATAAGTTTTTTTCTTAAGTTCTATTAAAAAGTTATTTAAGTTAATTAAAATTATTCTTAAATTATTAAAAGTTAAGATCATTGAGTTAAGTTGAAAAGTAAAAATAACATTAAAATAAATGAAAAGATTATAAAGTGAACTCCATAATATCTTAGGTGTTTTTAATGTAAACTCAATATCTTGCTCGGAGGTATTATAACAGCTTCAAGGTTATCTTTGTGTTGCTAATGAATACTGTAAACCATATTAAAATTTTGTTAATCATTGGATAGTGCGAAATAAACCAGCGCATTTGCCCCAACGATCGTCTGATCTGCTATTTTAAATTTGTTATTATAGGATGGAAAGAAGGTATTATGTATCCAAAAGAAATAAGCACAATCGACGAATAAATTGAACGACCACCAAAATGGCATCCAAAACTGTATTTAATCTTATATATAAGTAAAAATAATTTTACATTAAAATAGTTAAGTATCCTTGATAGCTCATCATTCTCCTAACTATAGATAAAGAAAATTCTTTTCATGAGTTACTCCTTGCTTCATGTTAAGGTGGACAAATAATTTACAAAATGTATGTATAATCGATTATAGTGCACTAACTACTATAGATTATTAGTTTACTTCTAGGATAACTTATAAAATTAAGAAATGGAAGTGCTTTATATACAATATGTAAATTATATATATATTATTGGGTTGTCCGGAAAGTAATTTCGTATCATTACAAAATTACTTTCCGAACATCCCAATAGTTTATTTATTGGCCTTTTTTCTTTAAGTGGATCATTTAATTTACCTAACTGATGATAGCACACTTCAGAATTGATCGTTGCGTTGTTCGGTAGAAGCTCAAAATAAACGATTCCTGTAAAATCCCACCAAACCGATAGCATAAACTTTTTTTCATTATTATTGGGTTTCGAAATGCTTTGAACCGGTTCATCTTTTCTACTCCAGGATCTTTTGCACTTAACATTGTTGTAGACAACCCATTTCTCCTCCTCAGTGATGATACGCTTAAAAAATGGATCATTTTCTTGGCGTTTGAGAAGCAAATCACAAACGTCAATGCAAGGGCATAAATTTTTTTCCGTATGAAGATGAGGAACCCATATGTCGAGCTTTGAGAGTAAACCTAGCCGTTTCAAGTGATCATGAACGGTCGTATTCGATAAATTTAATCTCTCACCAAACTTACGAGTTGCTATTCGCCAGCTTACATCAATTAATGCGTTTATTGTTTCTTCATCATCTTCAACTGGCCTTCCAGAACGTGGTGCATCTTCGAGATCAAAATTGCCGGATCGAAATTTAGCAAACCAGTTTTTGCACTGGCGTTCACTTTACACATCTTTTCCATACACGTCGGATAAGTTTTTTCTTGCTTGAACAGCATTTTTATCTTTTCTATAGTAAAAAAGTAAAATATGCCGAAAATGCTGTTTTTCACTTTCCATATTTAAAAGGGTGTCAACCAAAAACTAATGTGCAGAATCAATCACTTTGCTATGTCGGGTGTTAAAATAAATATGATTATGTGGCTTAAGTGTGAAGTTGGTTGTGAAAAAATACAATTAAGTTCAAAGTTGTGAAAACAGCGAAATGCCTTTCTAGACAACCCAATATTTATAATAATAATTATAAAATTATTATTGTAAATAATAAACATATAATGTACTACTATAAAATATATAATAACTAAAAAATTAGCTTAAGAAAAAAATTCAAGAAAATTTTTGAAAGCCTTCGGTTTAAAGTTGAATAATTAAATGCTGGTAATACTAATTACTTTTAAATTTATAACTTCTTTAGGGGTTGACTTTTTTTTACAAAAACTCATCCCTAACACTTCCGTATGCTTTGTTGTACTTATAAAAAAATCGATTTTTTTGAGACAAGACAATTGCCACTAGAAAATGGAAAAATATTTAATACTCAGGTAAAAGCCTTTCAAAAATATACTTGAATAGAATTTTTATAATAAGCAAGATAATAATTTTTACGCGTTTACTCCCGCTTTTATGTATATTTTATTTTTTCTTTCCTTAGAATAACAATAATATTTGGGTGTTTGCCCTTTTGGTGAACTATGAAGAATACGATGGGAAAGAGAATAAAATGTTACCTTAAATTTTGATCACCATCAATATTTCGATGTGAAAATGTACGAACATTTTCTTTTCTTCCTAAAAAAATATGAAGAAGCCTATTGCATCCCCATTACCTGTTATCTGCCATATTTGCAAGAAAAATAACCGAAGGTTTTTATCCTTTAAGCGGTGATACATTGTTCCGTAAAGCATACATTTCAAATTTATAAAATATGTGTAATATCCGTTTTGCGTTCTTATAGGCTTTTGGATATGTAAGGGGAAGGTTTTTGTGTTTTCTCTTTATAAAATGTGTTGTGTATATTTTGAATATACTCTTTTTCTTTTGGCTCTTTTTGCTATAGGGGTTAGTATATTTTTTTATACAACCTGGAAATCAGACACTTACCATCTGCCAAATACCATCTGCCATCTAGTGTTGTATACAAAGTTGCTACTTGAGTTAGAATATCAACCTAATGTTCAATATAATATAATATTCATTAGGATAGTACAAGTTCTATTTTCTTATGGTTGAGATGATTTTATTTCATTTTACTTTTTTCACTTTTAACAATTTATATTATCCTTGACGGTGTTTATTTTGTGAACTTGTTACTCTGTCTTATTCTTCTAGTATTTTTTCTTTTGCACATTTATTCAAATTTGAGCTGTTTCGCCAAACATATCAATATTTTAGCAAATATATACTCTTTATAAATATTATATTTGCATAGTAACTGTATAAAATACGAGGGAATTATTAAATTGATGGTAATATGAACATTTTTATAGAATAATATAAATTTGTGTTTAACAATATTTATTTCTATTATATTGCTATGCAATTTTCTTATATTCTATCAAACTTTATTCATATTAAACAATACATCGTTTTAGTTGTTTTATCTTTAATTGTATTTTCTGTATATATTTTTTTTAAATTTATAAGTAATATTTCTATCAATAAAAATCAAATTAATTTTGCTTTCACATTTTTTATAAATGTATATAGTATATCATTTATAAAAAGGGATAAAAGAAACTGAAATAAAATTGTTTATATTTTGCTCCCCTTAGAGCTTAATTAGATCAACTTTATTCGTTGTTCGGCAAAAAAAATTTTTTTCCACAAAATAAATTTACCACACAGCAAGCGCAAAAAGGGATAACAAGCGGGGGAGTCTACCAAAATATTTACCTGTGGCGCTAAGAAATGGATAAAACGTCTAATTTATTATAATTAATGGTCGAATCAAATCCAAAATGGAAGAAAACTACCATGAAAATCTTTTTTTGGCTTGTTTATATTTTTATTCAATTTTTTTTTAGTAAAAAAACTAAATAACGTTTTTCTATACACAAAAGAAGTACAAATAAATAAGGGATTTTAGTAAAAGCAAGCAAAAATTATTGTAGTTAAGGTTAGATTTGGATACTACGAGTAAACGTTTTGATGGTATGTTACTTAAAGGTGGTTATTAGGGTAAGAATTTGTTGAAAAACCTTTGGTGATATACAATCAAATTCGGGGCGAGGTGGCATATTACTGCCTAATTTGTGAAAACAATTGCAGAACGCTACACTGATAAATGGCGTAATTAATTGTTTAGAGTATCAAAATGGAACACCTGTACAATTTATGAAATTTTACCGATCGTTGATTATTTACATAAAATTCAATTTAAAATTTATAATCCTCCTAATGACGTTTTGTGGTAATTTTAACCTATACACCCACTTTTCTTCAATCGAAAGTTTTTCTCATTGTTTGCTATCTACGAACAGAAAATTACTACTTTCGAACATTTTTCTTCGTCTTGAAGTTTTTTTCCTCCATTTTAACCACCATGATTTATACCCTACTCATTAGAAACGAACAAATTCTCTTAATGGTTGCAGAGATTTTGATTAAAACAAGAAGAAGTAATAATAAATTACTAAAGAGCAAAGACTAGAAAACATGCAAAAATAAATAATTAATTAGGCTGATTTCTGTAACTAAATCGAGAATATATTTTTATTTTTTTTCAAGGGTAAGTACAATCTAAATTTTCATAAATCTTTTGCATCCGTTTCATTTCCTCTGGAAAATTTTATTAATTTTTATTATATTTCTATTTTATTAGGATATCAAAATATAAATTTATGCTCATACTTTATATTGTTCTTTTTTGTATTTTTTTTTTCATTTTACTTAAATATATTATGTATTTATTTTAATTAATTTATTTCATTACATAAACTTTTTTTTATTACTTTTAGTATGAATTATTAAGTTTTAACTAAAAATTTTCAAAATGAAGGGCAGTTGCCAATACTTGTTTGCATAGAACTAAAAACGCTTTTTCGTACATATTTTAATATAATATAATTTAGCATAATTAAATGGTATAAAATAAAAAAATTTAAAATAAAAATAAAAAAATTTCAAAACAAATGAAGAAATGTCCAACATCTGAAAAAATGGGCTAATAAAATGTGGTACTTGTATTTTGGTGGATAATATTGGCATTTGCATGTACTGACGTTGATAATTCATGGCGTAGAGTAAATGTCAAATGAACCAATTTTTGTTCAATAATCTTTTCAACTTAACGTAATGTGTAAAAATATCTGATTTCGAAGGGTTTGTGCTGCAAGTATTATTTCTATGTACTCGTATGTGGGATGAAGAGAACACTGTATATTGAACATAGATCCAACGATAATTCCTTAAGAGGCAGGAGTATTTGGGTAGATATTGTTAGGGCGGAACATTCTATAGAGCGACTCCACAGAGTTTCAGAGTATTCCAGAAGGTTAGATTCCGAAATATTGTAAAAGCGCGGTATAAATACGGGCGCTGCCCTGATTCAGTCTGAAAAGCAATTCAGAAATGACTGGTTAAAGTCGAAAAAAGTAAACGCGAAAAGCTATTTAAGTGATTGTTCGATAAAATATTAGATTGTAGACATAGAGTAGAAGTTCATATATAGCAAAAGTATTCAACACGGACCTAAACAACAGATTATAAATCTATTTATAGAAGTACAACTCAGATCAATAAAGAATAATCTTAAATAAACATAAATAGTCCTTTACTCTATCCATTAATTCAAAGTTTGATCCTAGCAATATTTCAATATTGAATCTTCGTGAGATCGGCAGGTGTGCATGAAGAGAAAGGATTTTAGGATGAGATAATGAGTTTACAGGAGAAGTATTTTGTATTTCCAGAGGAATCCTGGATACCATACTCAATTGAATGCGTCTGAAATATCGATCACTTCTTGCTTGTCAAAATTTTCAATGCATTCAAAAAATCTAAGAGTTGCTAGATAAATATTATACATCGAAGGGCGAAGGAACTTTATTGCATTAATAACGTGGAAGATCATTCTTTACATGATTAATCCTATAATTTACTCTAATAATAGCCTATTGTCGTTTATTCACTACATGTATTAATATTTGTCACTTAACATTCTCGTTCTTTACTACCGTTTTTTTGGCTTTGTATGTTTAAATTGCATGTTTTTTCATATTATAAGAGTTTTATTAGAGAGCTATGTATAATGTAGGTAAACTAATTTACAATATCATCGAATTTATCGTTTGTTTCTCGTCTTAATGTGTTTTAAGCTCATGTTTTTGTCTTGCTTACCAGATAACCGGAATTTTGTTATATTTTATGGAGCAGATTAGTATGTTGTAAAAGTTTAAATAGAAAACTAGGGAATGGAGTTGTTGGGTCCAGGTGCTCCATAATGGGAGGAATCCTGCTCGCGAATTAATTCTTGGTTATGTGTCATTCATGTGCCACAGGATTGGCATAAGGGACGATTGGTGTTGCCAAAAAGGGAAGTTATGAGTAAGAGCAGTATGTCCAATCTGGATTCTGAGTAGTTTCTGCGCCCAGAATTTCGGTATGGACATTGAATAGACTGGTTTATTGGTGGTTGTCCAATGAGTCGACAAAAATGTGTCGCAATTGATCCAATTATCGTATCTGCGGAAGGGTAATAATGTTTGTAGGCGAAGCAGTTTAGGAATAAATGTGATCACTGGTCGACGGAGTGTTTCTTCAGTCAATTTATCAGCACTTTCATTACGCATAATCCCCAGATGCTCCGGCACTCATTGCAACTCGACACTCCTATTGCTAAGTAGGCTATGACGAATTCAATTTCTTGTATGTTTCTCATCTTATTGGCAACTAATGTTCAATTAGTTAATAAGTTCCAGGTAATAGGTTCATTGTCAGATCATGCTAAGAGATTGATTTGAGTAAATACTAAGGAAGTATTTATGGACTGTGATCAATATGCATTTCGAAGTAGCTTGAAATATTCGTTATTAAGGAGAAAAGTTCTGTTGTTAGAAAGTGATCTAGGATATCGGGCAGTTAAGTTAATACTCGTAATAAAGGGAGATAAGTTGCTACGAAAAATGAAAGGTCTTAATGGAAGAACCAGAAAACTGTAGTTGCAACAGAGTTTTGGGAACTGCTATTACTGGTTTTCCTGTTTTTTTTAATTGGTTTTCCTGTTTTATATGTAATTACAATGAGCAAATTTTACGGGAACAGCTCTCTATCAAGCTTCTTTATATGATGATATCCGATACATCGTACAAATTTCGGTGTTCGTCTGCAATAAATTTTAGTGTGACCATTGAGTAATATTATAATTACCGGCTTGTCTTTTATATCTATTCGAGTAATATGAGTATATTAGTTCCAATCTCAACCTCGCCATTTGATAACCCACAGCTACCTGTAATATGGAGAGTTGGCTTATAAAGAAACATTATACAGTATAACGCATGAGTGCTGGAGATAGAAAATGTGACGATCACAGGAGATGCTGTATTGGAATTGGCCGCATTATCCGTGAATAAAATAAGATAATAATTTACTTATTTTTAATGTAGTTGACATCATAACGTTTTTCATGTATGCGCGAAGGGAGCAATTAGAAAAGCATGTTTCTTAATTAGGAAAGCATAGAAAAATGTAAGTTTCCGATTATTATGAATTCCACTTATTTATGTCCGGTGTACTCCTCTAGGTAGCCTGATGCAACGATTTATTGCTACGTCGACTCGCTTTTTCTCTGCTGTAGGTAAACTTGCACATATAACGACGCCTTAAGGTAACGTTCCATCCAAAAAAGGTCTAATTACGTTTTCTTATCTAACAATTGGCTACTGACTAAAATTTTAACCATTCTAGAAATAATTTTTTTTAAATAGAATTATGTAATATTTGATATTGATTAAAATTTTAACCATTTTATCAAATACGTGTACAATTAATTTTATCAATGGCATTTTAACCTTGGAATCTTTTTGGTGGGGAGGGAAGGAGCCCAGTGATAAATCAGCTTGATTTTTCAACAAATATAAGACAAGGGGTATTTGATGTACAGATTACCGCATGATTTATGCGGCTCCAAGTGTTGACGTTGAAGATAATGTTGATGATTTGATATTGAAGATCAGTGCCAGATACAACTACAAAAAGATCGTGCGCATAGAAATAATAATTAAAATATAATATAAAGTGGAATAGATATTAAATAAAATCATAGATAGATGAGATCCTTGTGGAATAACATTTTCAATTTTGAGCTTTGACGAAAAATGACTATTCACGCATTTTGTGGATGTTTTACTAGTTACTCCTCACTCTGATTGGTCAAATTCGATTCTAGAAATTTTAGTAACCGCATCTTTAGAATTATCGCAATTTACTCAATGAATCGGCCTTTTCTTCAAGAAAGTTTTGCACTTTTCATAAAAATAATTCAAAATTCTGTACACGAACTGTACCTTCTTTTTATACAGAAGGTAAGATCAAATACAGAGGTAGTACGTGTGATTGAAAAGAAGATCGGTAAGCTATCGTTTAGGAGAGTATGCCAATAAGTTCTAAGACAACTACAAGAATAAATGTAAGCATTAAAATATCCAAGAATTGCGGTGTTTTTAAGTAATTTTCAACTAGCCCTGCCAATCCGCTGTTGAAAAAGATATGTTGTTTTTAATGTATATATTTGCGATGTACACTTTGGAAAAGTTGTTAACAGAAATGAAAATTACCAAAAAAATTATAAAAGTTCGTTTTTGTGATAAGAAATTAGAGGCGTATACTTGGAGAATATATATTTTTATTTTTGGTAAAAGGATTGATTGTAGTAATAGGGTAGCTTCGATTTTTATAAAGCAATAATCTTGAGAGAATACTGATATAGCAGCAGTACCAAACTCTTTAATCATTCAAAGATATGCCACTATGGTAAAGAATAAAATATATATTTTTGTATCTAATATCATTATTATGGTTTTTATTCATACTGAAGACAATACAAACTAGAGTGCTGATCTAGATTCGATATTTAGATATCATATTTGTTTGGGAAATTTTTGATTTGGGTGTTAACAGTAGATCACCGTTGCGCATATCATTTAATTATAAAATATCATTGAAAATAGTCTTCTAAAGCTGGTGTTATGCTAGATTCGAGGAAGTTGAATTTATGCTAGATTCGAGGAAGTTGAAATAATTACAAGGCGGGATTCATTAACTTTGGAAGGAAGGGAGGGAATGTTTATTAGTCTGTTAAGTACAGAGAGTTCTATACGGTGTGAACCTCTGACGGCTGAGGGAGATCTAGAGAGCTGGCGTTCATTTCTATGATTATCACTGACAATTATAATTATCGTATAACGACATTGAGTAGACACTGAAAACCGATTTCAAGCACAAAAGCCAGAGTGCATCAAACAAGAGTTATTTCGCACATGCGACACCTGTCATTGCAGTTTCAAATATTGCTCTTATTAGCTGCAGTAATATTTTCAGATTATTCCCATAAACTTTTTTTTCCCCTTTTAATATTGCTTTCAGAACTTGGATACCCTTTTTACATTGGTTCTAATTACATTTCTATCAGTTTTAAGCTCATGTTTTTGTCCTCGTTTACCAGACGATTGGACCGCCACAACTATCCTACTGCTTATTGTTGGACAGTTTGATGCGGTGCTATGGATCGACCAGTAGGAAGGGCGGCCAGTATGTACATTTCGGGTCGTTGTCTTTGACCAATACGAGTGTATGTCTATAGTTGGTTTATCTTTTCGGAACCTGGTCTTAATATGTTCGGGTCTTGGAAAGTCGGTGGCTTTTTCAAGTAATTTTTCTGGACTTTCTTTGTTAAGATAAGGATAATGGGATAAGAAAATTAAAGTGGAATGGAAAATAAAGTAGTATTTGAGAATTGGATGGTACTCCAGCATGCTAACAACTGTACTACCGGGCATGTATTACAGAAGGAAAATTTCTGGAGCCATGAAATAAGATGATTTTATTTACCAAAACTACTAATTACTCTATCGTTGGTCCCACAAATCGAACGGGCAGAGTGTTTATTACTCTAACGGTGTATGAAGTGGCCCCTTCTTGTTGTAAACCACATATATCCTTCGAAACGATTCGATCGTAGCACCAAAAAATGTTTAGTCATAATACCGTAAACATCACAATTGACAGTTCATCTTTTCTGAAAAAATACGGAACGACATAACTTTGAGAAGAAAATAGATGTTTTGCTTATTGACATAGCTAAGCAGATGAAAGTCTACTTTGTTATTCTCAAGCAAATAATTCGCAAATTTGTTATCGGTGTTCGCTTGGGTTAAGATTTGCGTAGTAGTATTCCAACCGCCTATTTGCGTCTCCTTGCTGTAGTTTCTAAACGAATAGCATCTGTATGTGTAAGGTGAAAATCTTTTTACAAAATACGGTGTACTGAACTTTTAGAGCTGCCTTACTAATATTAGAGACGTCTAACAGATGTTTTAAGAGAAATAGTTACCTCCACTCTTTAAAATGATCACTATTTTAAATGGATGCAGGTATATGCAGTGCAACTATATGCCTTATGTTTGCCACTATATCGGTGCACCAAAATGTGTCTATTATAGCGGACGTTAAAAAATTAACGATAATTTCACTGTTTTACAATACTTGTATTTGGTTTGGTTTTCGAGATGAGGAAAATAAGTTTCATGAATTGTTAAGGTATACATGCCTAATTTAATATAATTTAAAATAAGAAAAAATTACAAAATCTATATATTGGGTTGTTCGGAAAGTAATTTTTTTACTAATTGTATTTGTTGGGAAACAAAAAGTTTTTTCCCAACAGAGGATTTAATTGTATTTCTTCACAGCCAAACTCACACTTAACCCGCATAGTCATATGTATTTTGAAGCCATTTGATTCTGTACAGTAGTTTTTGGTTGATACCCTTTTAAATATGGAAAGTGAAAAACAGCATTTTCGGCATATTTTACTTTTTTACTATAGAAAAGATAAAAATGCTGTTGAAGCAAGAAAAAAATTATCCGATGTATATGAAGAAGATGTGTTTAGTGTGCGCCAGTTGAAGCTGATCAAAATACAATAAAGGCATTAATTGATGCAAACCGGCGAATAACCACTCGTGAGATCGGTGAGAGATTAAATTTATCGGATACGACCGTTCATGATCATTTGAAACGGCTTGGTTTAATCTCAAAGCTCGACATATGGGTTCCTCATCTTCTTATGGAAAAAAATTTCTGCCGTTGCATTAACTTTTGTGATTTGCTTCTCAAACGCCAAGAAAATGATCCATTCTTGAAGCGTATCATCACGGGACGAGAAATGGGTTGTCTACAATAATGTTAAGTGCAAAAGATCCTAGAGTTAAAAAGATGAACCGCCTCAAAGCACTTCGGAAGCCAATATTCATCAAAAAAAGATTATGCTATCTGTTTGGTGGGATTTCAAAGGTATCGTTTATATTGAGCTTCTCCCGAGCAACACAACGATCAATTCTGAAGTGTACTATTTTCAGTTGGACAGATTAAATAATTCACTTAAAGAAAAAAGGCCAGAATTGGTCAATAGGAAAGGTGTGTCCAACAGGATAATGAAACGAAATTACTTTCTGAGCAACACAATATATAGCAAAGCAATGCATTAGTGATTTTGGAAATATCCTGTATATTGTTTAAGGTTATATAATTGAAATAAACTTCTTTTAAAGATAATAATATTTTTGAATATATTCTACTTTTATTCACTCATTGAAACTTATATTTCATTTTCCTTATATTTAAGGAAATTGGAAAGAAATTGATAAATAAAATCCACTTCGGAAAAGTTGTCGTATCAAAATATTATGATTTCATCTAAAAAAATATTGATATTCAACATATCTTAGTAGTAAGAAACATAAATATTATTTATTCTCATTTATTTTATAGAAATGATGGTTCTGGATTTGTAAGAAGGATCGAATACAAAATCGACAACTTAAATAGCAGGATAATCAATTAACTATGGCTAGGTTAATTGATTCATCAGGTGTGCACATTGAGAAATTGGCTACATTTTATTAATATCTAAATACTCTTAATATTGAAAAACTTCTAAATTTATGTTAATTTATATTTAACAATACCCAATCGAATGTACCTTAAACAAAAACGAAAATAATAACTAATATCCTGGTTAGGTTATTTTTTATTTTCCATTCCAGTTAAATTTCCATATCACAAGAACTTCACTTTCTGCTCAACATTTCAAATACATATTTCTATTTCATTTCTTATTTAATATTGTTGATTTTAGATTTTGTACTTCTGATCAATGATTATGATGATGATGATGACGAAGAAACATTTTCCAATGCAGTAGGAGTTTCGAATTTCACTTTTCTATGTTTTCATATGTAAACAATGGTTTTTATTTGCATATTGTATGTTTTTTGATAGCTTCACATTTGTATGCATACATTGAACACGTGTAAGCACTAAAGTAGGTAATTTTCAAAATTTGAATAGAGAATGATGAAGATTGACGAACGATGAGCATTCAATTTTCTAACAAAGCGCCGGAAGGAAACCGGTAGTTTAGAAAATACTATTGGGAGCCTCCATAGCCATTAGTATAACGTATGCAGATTGGATTGAAGATTCTATTCAACAAAGCTTAAGTCTATATAAACAACATCTGCTTCCGATAATATTTTATGAATGGATACTGTTTTTCTTACAAAATAGAAAAAGGACATTTTTTCCAATTTAAATTTAAATTTTTCTCTTCTAAAGAAATAAAACATTAAATAAACTAATAAGAAATTATTTTAAGAATAAAAGCTCTTCAAGGAAATAACAAAAAGGATTTTACATAAATAGGAATTATACCAATTATAACAGTTATACGTGTAGTAAAAGAGATTTCTAAATGTTCAATAATAGTCCGGAAATTAAATTCAATATAATTTGCATAAAATTTCAGTTAATATCGTTTTACAGACAAAAATTCTCCTTAATTTAGGGAGTTTGTCATTTGAGACCTATAAATTTAAATTATTCAGTAAATGGTTGATAACCTCAAGCAATACAATTAAGCATTGCAAATCGATTAAATTTTCAGTATTTTTTCAGAAATTGTCAGTGAAATATCTTAATATTATTTTTCATTGTATCGGGTGATTTTTTTGCTGTTTGGTTTTTGATATTTTTATTTTTAATAAATTAAGCATAACACGTGATGTATGTTGAAGTCAAAAATTCTTAATTAGTATTGCCATTTTATTATAAAAAGATGTTTATCCCAACAACACTTGCAAATTATTGAATTTTATTATTAAAATTCGTGCTCTGCGAGAAATGTGTTTCGCGTACTTCGACTATTTTATAGTGACAAAATTTCGCAGCAATTGTATGCTATTGGACATCAAATTAGCAACTTGTGGCCGTACAGACTAAAATATTGCTGCCGAAGACCACGATTTGTCCATCCGTCGCCATTCCATCAATTTGGATTGTGTTACTCGAGTATGTAGAAGACTTTACGCAAGGATCTTGATCTGAAAGCGTATAAAACTTACTGAAGCTGAACAACCTGCCAAAGGGTCGTATTTTCGGTGGGAGGGCCTCAGAAAAACTTGAGGAAAATACGTTTTTTTACCTTTGGCTCAACATACTAAGTAACATAAAGACATATATTTGCTAAGCATAACACTATAACGTACATTTTTATGTAAATAAGAAAAGTTTGAAAAAAATACCGAATTCTTCAGGTAAGCAAGTAAAAGATCTGATTTCATATATTTATATGTTTTTATTAGGCATAATTACAACAATTTTTATTATATATAAAAAATAATTATATATATGTCAAAATATATGTGCCAATACTGTTACAAAATATGCTGCATTTTATGCAAATTCTATTTAAAGATCTTCTGGTAAAATAAAATATAAATTTTTTAGAACAACAGTTCTCTTGTGAAAGGATTAAGGTGTTAGAATATATGCGAATATATTTTTTTATAATGGAAGATGTACAGTTTACAAACGAATCGAATATTCAGTTCACGATGGATAACAATGTTTCATCCATAAAAGGAAGCATTGACAATTTATCGAAGGATTCGGGATTGTAGGGTTTCGATTGGAAGGTGTCAGTATCGTATTAGAAAGTAATATTTACTTTTCAATATCAGTTTTGACATACTCTCTAGGAGTCATAGTAATTGTTTGTATCGTCCGTTAAGTTTACTTCTTTTAGTTTTCGTGTGAAGATTCCAGGTTAACCGTTTGTCGAAAATAAATCCAAGGTAACGCACGCTCATTTTTATGAAATATCACAGCTGATTACGATTATATCAGGTAGAGTGAAAAGTAACATGAGCAGATTTTTGCTCATTCATCCCCATCACCACTGTTTGAACCAGGTTTCTAAGGAGTGGCTGTAGTTTTGCAAGATATTGATGACTGTGGAAGAATCTTTGTGATGTCTAAGGATTGTTGTAAGGTCAGCATATATTTTGGTAAGGATATCACTGTAACAAGGACTATCACAGGTGTAAATATTGTAAAGGATTGGACTTAAGATATTTCCCTGAGGAACACCGGCAGAAATAAGGTAAATATCAGAAAACCGGATAATATCGGTTTGGTTGATTTCATTTTAGAATGTGGAAATAACCCTAGGATAGGACTTGCTGTTACTTCCAAAGCAATCCAGCATGCCATACACGATAGAAAGCGTGCGAAATATCAAGACATACTCCTGGGCACTATTCCTTTCACTCTAGCAAACACTCTATGTAATCGACTGCGCGATGACGCTACTGGACAGTAGAATGCTCAGTTCGAAATCCAAACTGATACTGAGGAATCATATCCTCGATATCAAAAATATAATAAATATGTTTTAGAATTAATTTTTCAAGGAGTATTGATGAAAACCTTCAAAAAAAAAATTATGTGCGGAGGATACTATTATAAATATAGATTACCAGGACAAGGGTTTTTCTGGATAGTTGTTTTAATATTTCCGAAGTTATGAGGTCATATCATGAGGATTTTTCGTTGGATATGTAATCTACTGTGGATTTAACTACAGAGGGAATAAAGAACTAATGAGATAAACTAATGGGCAACTGTGTTGATATTTCTCTGTATATTTTTTCGTCATACCTTGGCTATCTTTGTATAGTTTAAAGGTAAAAAGTATTTTCCAAAGGTATCAACTTTCTATTGTAACCATCCAAAAAAAACAACTATCCTGTACTGAAGCAGATTTCCGGCTAATATCACTCCTTTCTAATGTACGAAAATTGTTTTGAAAGATTCATCCTAAACAGACTTTATTTCTTCATCGAGGAAGAAAACATAATTCCAGAATTCCAATATGGCCACTCTACACAGCACACACTTTTAAAAGTACACACAGACGTTATACTGAAACGAATTAAAAACTGTTCAACATGGCTCTGTTCGCTAGATATTGTAAATGCATTCGATAGCCTACCGCATATAGGTGTCATATTCCAACTCTAAAATGAAAATATTTGGTCAATCAAATAATCAGTTTTCTAGTTTTTAGAAAAGCCAGACTGAAATGTGGAGACGCATACTCGCGGTTCTTCGAGGTATTATCAGGCATACCCCAATGCTCATTAATCGGTCCTAAACTATATAACCTTTACATTGCAGATATATGTAAGGTTCAATTAAGCGAAAATAATAATATGATATTATACGCCGACGATACCCTAGTTTACAGTGCATCAATGCGACCTAAAGTAGCATTGGAAGCATAGTGCTTGTGCCTCACGCTGTCAGGCAAGAAGAAATTCTTAGACTCCGGGTTTGGAGATAAGGGCTACTCGATAACGAGGCGCGTGGAGAATATTAAATATCTAGGCTTGAATCTTAACAAGAACCCCCAATTCAACTCCTTTGTCAGGGATAAAATTAAAAAAGCCAACGGCATATATTGTAGGCTTCTGAGAATGTATCGCCCAGAAATCCTACGTAAGGACGTCAAACTCATGATTTATAAGCAATTTATAAGAGCGTATTTATGCTACGGCTTCTCCATCTGGTTATCCTTTTCCGCAATAATAGCAACAGAACTGCACAGGATAGAAAGGAAGATCCTACGAAAAGCCACAGGGCTCGGCAGATCTAGACAGACAAAAAAGTTTATATCAAACGATAGGTTGTACCGGGAGGTAGGCGTTTCCTCATTTATAGTATGACAAATGGAAATAATGCACAAATGGGTTAATTCATTACCCCATCATCAAAACAGGGAAGTAAGGCCGCTAACGGAAAACAAATTATTGGAGATCTCGAGAAACCCCAAGCACCTGTCACTGTTACTTCTATTTGAGGATAACCAAGAAGCTTTGGAGCAACGTCTCCAGATCTACAAGAAGAAGCCAATAGGACAATATCGATGTTAGTAATTACATCACACGAGGTCGGGAGCAGCAAAGGAAATCAAGAAACAGTTGCAAATTCAAACATAGAATTAAGTTTGAAGATTAGTTTTAAGAATAATTGTATAAAAACGAATGCTTAGTTTATAAGAGTAGATTTAAGGGTTAAGGTTAGGTTTAGGGTGTGAGCATGATTTTTTAAAATGTCATAATAAAGGTAAATAAAATATTATATATGTATTAGAAATAAATTCAAGGATAGTAGAAAGCTAAGACCAATAAAGACAAAGATTGAGCTAGCATTAAATAATCTTAAAAGAAAATAGTATTAAGATTGTATTAGATTATTAGGTATCATTTGTCTATTTATCCGTTCTTTTCAGGCTACGTCGGATATTTACGTAGCGAATGTTTTTTTTTTGTATTTAAGTATTCGCCTAGTAACTTTCTGGAGAAACTGATTTGTTGTGAGTAATTCTGCATATTCAGTGAACCATTCGTTGTAATGTAGTTCATTATTTCTTGTTTAATTTTTCGCTGCAGCTGGTTCAGTTTTTTCTTGTTACTTAGCAACCTTGAACATTGCCACTGGGAAGGCTCAACGTTTCTCGCTTACCAAGCTACAAATTTTTGTTTGATACATTGTGCTCATTTTGGTTAGTTTGTTATAAGTTATGTGAGCGAGAGTGATTAAGTTTTGTATAGAAACAATTAAGTCATTTACAGCATCGCCTATTTTTTCTTCGTTCTTAAGACTCCATTGAAAATATATTGGTTGGTATAAGTACTGTCTAAATATGTCCCAATCAACTTTTCCATTTATAAGTCTAGCACGATAGATATCTAATGTAAGCAGAATCTGGTAATGATCGGAATTCAGGTTTAGGAATGCATTTATAGTAATATTAATAAGGAGGAAGGAACTAGGATTTCAAAAGTGGTATAGAATGGAACTTCGTAGGGAATCTTTCCCCTATATGGAGACTGCTTGGCGATATGATATCATCCAGCAATGAAGGATGCTGGCTGATATTATATAAATAAATTGATTTACAAAAAGTATAAAATTCTACGGCAGTTAAACAATAGACGGATGCAATTTTAAAGATAAAGGATGTATATTGAAGGTTTATAAAAACTGATTGTGAAGATTTTGTGGCAGTTTGTGACTGAAAAGAATTATTTAAGAAGCTTCTAATAAGAATGCAGATCCATCGTGCGCTCTTTTGTTTGGGTGGTCAGTTCTATTCATAGTATAGTAACGTAAGGTTAAATATATCCTAGACCTAAAGTTCGTTTCGGTTACAAGTGTAACGTCTAAACGCTTGTCATGCAACAGTATGTTAAGTTCTTGTTAGTTTGAAGTCGGTTCGTTAGCGTTCTAAAGGTAGATGGATAGTAATTTATCAGTTAAGGATAATATTTATTTATTGACATTAGTATTGAGTAAAGAGGTAACGGTTATTAGAGCGGTTAGTTATTAGACAATTTTATTGTAAGAGTTGAGAGAAGTATTGTTAAGTCTGCTGCGGAGGAAAATTGTTACTATGTTGGTGATGTTGCAGTTGCTGTTACTGTGGTGGTTATTAATGCTGAAGTTGTTGATGTTGGGACCATTGTTCTATCTTTGGTGACTGTTCTTATTTTTTCCTCGATGTAGTATTCTTGTAACATTGTACAGTAACGTAGGCTTAGAATGGAATTATTTTATTTTCATTTGTATTAATAAAATTTAAATAAGATTGTTGAATAGTTTACTTCAAGTCATTCCCATCAAAATGTAAAAGTTGAATGAAAATATTCAACTCATAATATTAATATTATCGATTTTGTTAAATAAAAGTTTCCTTTAAAAATAAAAAAAGTTACTTTAATTTAAATAAAATCTTTATTGTAACTTAAATTACGGCCTTTGATAACCCGTTTTATGGCATTTGTCTTCCTCATTTGTTTTTATCGGCATATGCTGTGTTTTATTTTAGATACCTGATCAAATATTCATCCAACAATATAAAGGTAGTATTCGGTATTACCTACTATATTTACTATATAATCAGATTTATTATTGATAATAATAATGATGATAATATATTAATAGATCATTATTATAGTGGGTTGTCAAGAAAGTAATTTCGTTGTTTCCCAACAGAAAAGTTAATCGAATTTTTTTCACAACCAACTTCACACTTAGGCTACATAATCATAAGTATTTTGACAGCTGACATAGCAAGGCTTACGTTTACTTGTGAAAAAATTCGATTGATTCTGCATAGTAGTTTTTGTTTGATATCCTTTTAAATATGGAAAGTGAAAAACAGCATTTTCGGCATATTTTATATTTTTAATATAGAAAAGATAAAAATTCTGTTCAAGTAAGAAAAAAATTATCCGATGTGTATGGAAAAGATGTGTTAAGTGAGCGCCGGTAGCAAAAATGGTTTGCAAAATTTCGATCTGGCAATTTTGATCTCGAAGATGCACCACGTTCTGGAAGGCCAGTTGAAGATGATGAAAACACAATAAAGGCATTAATTTATGCAAACCAGGTTCCTCATCTTCTTAAGGAAAAAAATTTCTGCCGTCGCATTGATGATTGTGATTTGCTACTCAAACGCCAAGAAGATGATCCATTTTTGAAGCGTATCATCACTGGGGACGAGAAATGGGTTGTCTACAATAATGTTAAGCGCAAAAGATTCTGGAGTAGAAAAGATGAACCGGCTCAAAGCACTTCGAAAGCCAATATTCCTTAAAAAAAAGGTTATGCTATCTGCTTGGTGGGATTTCAAAGGAATCATTTATTTTGAGCTACTACGAAAATAAACTATTCCTTTGGAATCCCTTTGAAATCACACCAAGCAGATAGTAGAAAAGTGTACTGTCATAACAACTGATGACAGTACACTTCAGAATTGATCGTTGTGCAATTCTGAAGTGTACTGTCATCAGTTGTACAAATTGAATGATTCACTTAAAGAAAAAATGCCAGAATTTTTCAATAGGAAAGGTATAGTGTTCCAACAGGATAATGCGAAACCATAAACAAGTTTGAGCACTCGGCAAAAGCTTTTAGAGCTTGAATAGGATATACTGATACACTCCCCATACTCTCCAAACCTGGCACCTTCCGATTATCATTTCTTCCGGTATCTTAAAAAAAATTTTGACGGTAAAACGTTTAATTCTAATGAGGAGGTCAAAAATCACTTGGATCAGTTTTTTGCTAGCAAAGAACAAACATTTTATAAGCGTGGAATCATGCTACTGCCAGAAAGATGTCAAAGGGTATTGGATCAGATTGAACAATATTTAATTGAATAATATATTAATTCACTATAAGAAAATCGTCTTTCATTTTTATAAAAAAAAATTCCTGGACAACCCAAATTTTTCTAAGGCAGGGGATAAAAATAATTAGACATAAAAATTAAGAAAATTAAATTCAAGGCCGGGTGTAAAAATTCGGAGGGAATAAAATTTGGAAATAAAATAAGAAAATAGTTTTGTAAATAATTAAAAGTGGAAGCCATAATCAGGAACCAGTGGTGATTAAAAAGTAAAATAAAAAACGATGGGCTGAATCAAACGCTTGAGTGAACCGACCGCAACAATCCTCGTTATGGAAGATAGCTTATATGTTATGTCTCTCCCTCTGTGGCCATTTCTCAAAATCGTGCATGGCACGCCTAGGCCAATTGTTTTAAATTTTCTTTATTTTTTATTTATATTAAATTCGTTAACACTTTTTTTCGACTTTTTCACCCACCGAAAAGCTTTGATATCATCGACGGTCTGTACATTGATCGCCTTATGGCTTCAACTGTGTCATGCGATCAGTTTCTTCGTTACCTCAACAAAGTGGCAATCGAATTACGTAATATTCTAGTGATTTTTTTTGCAACAGCAGTGAAACCAGACAAAATTTCGTTATACTTATGTGTATGCATTAGCAACTTATTTTCTGAAAGCGAATAAGTCCACAAAACTAAGGCTTAGGTTACCAGAAAAAGCTCTTGCATTAAATTAAAATTAAGTGCAAAGTGAATAATATTTAAGAAAAAATATATGTATATTACATCAATGTGAACTACGAA
The DNA here is from genome assembly GCA_958298945.1 of Atherix ibis. Taxonomy (NCBI): domain Eukaryota; kingdom Metazoa; phylum Arthropoda; class Insecta; order Diptera; family Athericidae; genus Atherix; species Atherix ibis. The sequence continues at coordinate 60,458,754 of OY282607.1, read as the reverse complement.
ATAGAATTCTATTTTATTTTAAGAACCCTAAGTTAAAAATTAATTTTGTTCAAAAAATAAAGCTCTAATAAAATTTTCCCGAAATTAGCTTTCCAAAATTTTGAATAACCTCAAAATAATTAACTTGTTTAGCCTTTAAAAAATAAATTACATCAGCAATAGAAAAATATATAAATAAAGACTTTCATATCATTTAATATATGATATATAATAGAATATAAATTTTATAGCAGGTTTCTCGTATAATAGATAATTAATTAATAAATAATCATAGTTCAAGAAGAAGTAGATTTATAATACTCAAATTAAATTTGGCTCAAAATATTACTTTTATTAGGATTTAAAAACCTTAAATTATATAATATGACTTAAAAAATACTAAATAAAATAAGTGATATAATAAAAAAATACGTAAGTGTTCTTCACAGTTAAGCAAATAGTGAAAATTAGAAAACGCAAATTCATAGTTAAATATACAGAAAAATTAAGTAATATTAGATCATTTTTAAATTTCAGTATGCATATAATTAATTTAATAAATAAATAATAGAATATTTATTAATTAATTGACTTACTTTCTTCTATATTTCTTCTTTGAACAAATTTACTAACCGATAAAAAGAAACTAACAAAGTTTAAGTAGTTATGTGAAAATAAAGCAACTAATTAAGCATGATTTATGAGTTTATTCATCTTTGAAGAAACGGGGGTGCTAAATCATTTAAAAAGTACTTAATGCGTTTTTAATTTGACAAATATAAATGAGCCAAATATCAAAGAAGTTGCTGATTATTTTTTGTTCTTTACTTCAGCTATTCTAGAAAAGACGACATTACATCAGTACAGAAATCCTTGCTTATGCCATGTTTATAAATTTAACTATTTCTTTTTTAGGAGAAAGTTCGCTCGTTTCTAACAAACTTGCTTTTACCCATTTATTGTGATTTTATTTAAATATGAATAAGCTTGCAGCTTATCTTTGACATTATTTATTGTTAGACGAGTTGAATCGTCTTGAAAAGGAGATTTTCTTTACTCAATAATCTGTCAGAAAACCTTTCATTGCCGAGTTATACTATATGAAAAAGCAAATATACTCATTCGTATAGACTGGAGGTTGGGGAAAAATACGAGGACACGGTAGTCAATCCTTTTCTTATCTTTTGGAAGAGCGTGTGCTGTCAATTCTTAATGAGCTTCCATTCAACCTGAATAATGTTGAAAATCCACTTTTAAAGATACGCGCTTTGAAAGCTACTATAGCTACTGTTTTATGATTCCATTTTATGAAAAGCTCTTTCAATATATGTTTGTAAATCCTTTTTTTTTCTTCTTATTATATCTTTATAATATTTAATTTTTTCTTTACTACTGTATACGCAAGAACTTATCTTCATTAGAGTATTTTATGCTCGGTAAAACGTAACTGGCATTTGCGCATCTTAGCAACTCTGAATAATTGCATTGATCTGATATTAAAGAAAATGGGGTTATTAAATTCTGCTTTGTACAGATAATTGAAAACTATTCAACGTGGTTTTTACTTAAAAAGTTGTTTTCTTTAGTTTGATAAACTATCTTCTCTGTAAAAAGGTTTGTTACTAAAAAAATCTATGAACAATTCCGAAGAAAAATAATAAATTACGAGTATTTGAAAAAAATTGTTCTTTAAAGAAATAAAATTTAAATAAACTTTTAGAGGACGACTAAATATTATTAAAATCTTATTGTAAGTAAATAGACCTTATAAAAAATATAAATTAAGTTACTAAAAATTGAATCAGATAAGAAACATATGATTTTAGAGAACGAAATAGCAAAAGTTTTCAAAATAAAATTACTCAATTATGAATGATATAATAATATTAAAATTTTTTATTCTATAAAGAAGGTTCATCTCAAAGATATAGAAGATTATTTCAGATATTAAAAATTCCTCCAAATTTCAACACAAAATCAAACAACTAGAAATTCTTTTGGTACATAATTTAAACACGATGCCTCTAATTTTATTATTTAGAATTATTGATTTTTAAAAGAAAATTTAGACCATACAGCTTTAGAATAAATGTGATTTTCCTGTATTATTCCGAGCAGAAAGCCACTAAGCCCTCAGTAATTACCATATATAGTTGGAGTAATACAAAAAATCACTCCTTCAAATACTGCAGTTCTATACAATAATATTATGTATAGGACTTCAAAAATATAAAAGTTTGTTAACAGAACATATTTATGGTAAGCCGTTTTTTCTCCACGTATGTTTAGACACTTACTTTAGATTGGTAAGATTATTTGACTTCAGATTGGAAATCGACTTAATATTTTCAAACCTATTGTATAATCTTCAATTTATGTATGACCAATCCTAGATTTTGCCTTCGATGCCGAAACTGCCGCCATGTACGTCATATTTCTTTTGTTCACGTGCAGCTCAAGAATTCTTGTATCATTTTGTAATTGAAGTCGTTGGGTAAATTTAATGATGACCATGTACTCGTATCTCATGCTAATTCGAGAGTCTCGAATAACCTTTCATATATTACCTATCCTCTGATTGGTGTCTAATGTTATGGATTCGTAAATTAATTGTATTCTAGAATTTAAGTTAGTCTTTAACTTAAACTTAATAGTTTTTAAGTTTTTTAAGCCTCTTCTTCTAAAGATGATAAACGGTTGGATTAGCTACTACATTTGCATTTAAAATTAGACAGAAATATTTCTTAACAGGAAAATCTAGACTGAACAGAAAAAAAGGAACACCACAGCACATAATAACTAATTTTATACATAACGCAATAATTAAATCACAAAATTACTTCTCTAAATGTTTTATTTAATTTGCCTATAAAAATATAGTAGTAGCACAGTCTCGAATATCCAACCATAAACTTGAACTAAACCGACTGCAACATGAACTTATAAATAATAATAATAATAATAGCAAACAATTTGCTCAATATATAAAATTGCACAGATAACAAATCAGTATGGATAGCTACCATCAAACTGATACTTACCATAAAAAAGTTATATCATAATTATACCACTGTTATAAAACAAAGTACAATAATTAAGTATCTTACTCATATATGAATAAAAAAAATTAATATTCGATCGAATTATGTCGAAAGATATTCAAAACGGATATTCTCTGTCGAGTTATATCTGCAAATATTCGTTTAAATACACGTAGATTGAACGTTGTACAAACAATATGTTTGTTAGAATTCACTCGAATGTTATAATATTATCCAGCCTGATCCAATACCCTTTGCCATCTTTCTGGCAGTAGCATGATTCCACGCTCATAAAATTTTGGTTCTTGACTGGCAAAAAACTGATCCATTTGAATTAAACGTTTTACCGTCTTTACAAAATTTTGTAGAGATCGGAACAAATGATAATTTGGAGAGTATGGTGGGTGTGGCAATATATACCGTCCAAGCTCTAAAAGTTTTTGGTGAGTGGTCAAACTTGTATGTGATTTCGTATTATCCTGTTGGAACACTATACATTTACTATTGACCAATTCTGGAATTCTTTCTTTAAGTGAATCATTCAATTTCTCCAACTGATGATAGTACACTTTAGAATTGATCGTTGTGTTTCTCGGTTGAAGCTCAAAATAAACGATTTCTTTGAAATCTCACAAAACAGATAGCATAACCTTTTTTTGGTGAATATTGGCTTTCGAATTGCTTTGATCCGATTCATCTTTTCTACACCAGGATCTTTTACGCTTAACATTATTGTAGACAACCCATTTCTTGTCCCCAATGTTGATACGCTTCAAAATTGGGTCATTTTCTTGGCGTTTGAGAAGCAAATCACAAACGTCAATGCGACGGCACAAATGTTTTTCCGTAAGAAAATGAGGGACCCATATGTCGAGCAGTTTCAAATGATCATGAATGGTTGTATTTGATAAATTTAATCTCTCAGCGATCTCACGAGTTGTTATTGGCCGGTTTGCATCAATTAATGCCTTTATTGTGTCTTCATCAGCTTCAACTGGCCTTCCAGAACATGGTGGTGCATTTTCGAGATCAAAATTGACGGATCGAAATGTTGCAAACCAGTTTTGCACTGGCGCTCACTTAACACATCTCCATACACATCAGATAATTTTTTTCTTGCTTGAACATCATTTTTATCTGTTCTATAATAAAAAATAAAATATGCCGAAAATGCTGTTTTTCACTTTCCATGTTTAAAAGGGTATCAACCAAAAACTATTATGCAGAATCAATCGAATTTTTTCACAAGCAAGCCTTGGTATGTCAGCTGTCAAAATACATAACTATGAAGTTAGTTTATGCGGCTTAAGTGTGAAGTTGGTTTTGAAAAATTACAATTAAGTCCTCTGTTGGGAAAAGATGAAATTAACTTCCCAATATATTGTATATAGAACTACAATTTATAGCCGGCTGCACAGCCATTAGAAAGGAAAATTGGTTTCTTTGGAAATTATTATAGGAACATGCGTCATTGAGATCCAAGAGCTCATGGGTTCGGATCTTAATTAGGCATGTTCCTATTCTAATTCCCAAAAAACCAATTTTCCTTTCCATTTCTACTTCAATTTTCTTATCCCGATATCTTTAGCGTCAAATGGCCTTTAGTGTACTAATGTTACTTGAAATGTTAACAAATAAACAAACATACAGACAATTTAATTTATATAAAATATAAATAAAATACACAAGTTAATATAGTTCACGATGTATAAATTTAGACAGAAGATGTCAGTAAAAAATCAGATATTATTGCAAACCAAAACCATCTGGTTAGCACCTTAACACAACGCAAAATTATTTATTATAAGATGAACTTTTCCAAAATCTATGAAAATTTATCAGTTTCAATTCACATAACATCTACTCCTAAGTTTTTTACCCCTTTCAAATTTTGTCCAACGCCTTTTTAGGCAAAAACCTCTTGCCTACGATCTGATCACTTCTTATATTCTTAAATAACTTTCTTAAAAAATAATAGTTTTAATAGTATATGAGCATAGTTCTCTTCCGTTGTTTTGCCTCTTCACAAATATGATCCCATATTCTGCTCCTTAATAGAAATGATCCCACATTGCTCATACAGATTTATTATTTAGACCAGCCTTCTTTCGTAGCAGAAACCTCAAATAACTTATTTTGAAACGTTTATAATCCATTCTTGAGAGTAATACTATTATTCTAAATCAGCAGTTTGAACTTAAAACTAAATATTATACCATTATAAAGTGTCATCGTGTAATAGTATCTACTATTGAGCAGAATAATACGAGGTCTGTTCAAAAAGTATCGCAAATTTTGAATTTCCGCGGGTTACGTATATTCGATTTACGATTTTTTGTGGCATTATGTTGGTACTCATTTTTTCCCACTTATGCCGATAAGTTCGGCCATTTTGAATGTTCAGTTAATTTTTGACAGCTGCTTTGCTTGCACGTGTTTTGGTTCGTCTTCGATTTTTGCCCATTTTCGACCAAAAACAGAAATAATCGTCAATATTAATTTTTTCATTTGTGATATTAGCGAATAACGAAATTGTATATTATTCATTACAAAAAAAATTATAGTTAACTGTCATCCCAGAACAATACTCTTTCAAAAGCAATGTCATCACCTTTAAGAAATTAAACTTTGAGTAAATTTGATGATGTAGAGAAGCATCGATGGATGTTTACTCCTCTCCTATATAACGTGCTAGTATGTGTATTCCCTATGTTCAACACATCTACTGATTATTATAATATAGTTGTAAATCACAATAAAATAGTTTTAGAATATTTTACTATTTAAAATGTATAATAATAGAATAAGAAATTCTTTAGCTTCGTATCCATTTATACATTAATAATAATGTACTATAATATTGAGATGGAATTAATTTTATTAATATTCATATATTTTATACGATAAGTTAAATTTAAATTAATATGACATAAATATTGTGCTTTGCTTTCATGTAGAAAAGAGTTTTACACACATTATTCTATGCACAAATCATTGAATTTCTAACAATTTAGTCGTAATATAATTCAACTCGAATTTTATTCACATGCGATTTTAAAATTATATTATCTAAATTATTTTAAAAAATAGAATTTCTCGTTTAGAAAACTTTTTCGAGTAAAATTCTTGCTCGTTTAAATAAATTTTCATATTTTCAAGTGCTCACTTCTGAAAACAAAACTATCCTCCTCCATCTAGTTATCTACCCTATATTCGGCGTAAATATTTTGTTCATAACATAATATTGTATATAAGCTTTCAAATGTTTAATGCTATAAAAAAACTAAAGTTTCAATATTAAAAGTTATTTTCGTTCTCACGTATTGTATAAATTATGGGGAATTTGAATACTAACAAGTTTTAAAATATGTTTGGCTATAAAATTAGTTTTAATAAGTTGAATTACCTATGTCTAAAACTAATATAAAGGTCTCTTCCAGAATAATATATTTATTCTAATATAGTATTTAAGAATATTGAAAATTAAAAATTTAATAAAATCAATTAATATACAGAATGCTTTTTATGTTCCAGATCGATTTTATGTGATCAACATTTTAGTTTGAATAGCAATTGTCCGTTAATATTTAACGTTCATAAATAACAATTTACTACAGAGCATCTAATATTGCAAGAACGTGTCCAAATTATTAAAACATTTTATTTATATAATTGTCCGGGTACCTCTCATCCACGCCGGGTACAAAAATTCAGAATATCTCCATCATGTTTATTAAAAATGCTCGGAAAAGATTTACTTTTTAAACCCGTATAAAATTTAATTGACACAACTGCTATAGGCAAATGACCATTGAAAAAATCATTATGAGCGATGAAGCACACTTTGACTTAGCTGACTTTATTAATAAAGAGAAAAGCCGCTATGGGGGCACTAAAAACCCTCAACTGATACACCACAGACTACTACACCCTCGTAGAGGGCCCATCATTGGGCAATATGATAGGTCTCCCTACCAAGCCATATACCGCTATTGGGGTATTAAAAATACCCAACTGATTTGTTAATAAACAGAATAGCCACTATTGGGACAGTAAAAAGCCTAAACTGAAATACCAAAGGCTACTACAACCTCGTAGAGTAACTGTATAGTGTGATATTTGCGCCGTCGGCATCATTGGGCCATATTTATTTGAGAATGCTGGAGGCAATGCTGTAACAGTTACTGGTGACCGCTATCGGGACATGTTGGTAAACTTTCTTCTGCTCAAATTAGATTAATTACGCCTACAGAACATGTGGTCCCAGCAAGCCTGTGCCACATCACACACAATGCAAATTTTGAGAGAAATATAATGCAAATTTTGAGAAAAATTTTCGTCGACAGAATAATGTCAAAAACAAGTAATATAAACTGGCCCCCACCGATTTCTTCATATGAGGGTACTTAAAGAAAAAGGTGTACAATAACAAACCAACTACAACGTCGATGCTAATGGACAACATTTGAAACGAAATTGCTGAAATTAAACAAGAAGTCTGCGAAAATGAGTATTTGACCAACATTGTATTTCAAACATATATTTAAATACCATATAATAAATAAATTATATTTATATATAAAAAATTATATTTCATTTAAAAGTTAATAAAAACACTTCGACCCGGAACATTAAACGCTTCCTGTATTTTGAGACAAATTTATGCGGAATATGGATAGAACATATATTGTTCGAATAAAAGCAGATTTTAGTAAATATAATGACTAATTATTCAGCCATATCTAAAATTTATTCATAAGAATTTTGGATCTTAAACCTTATATTTTGAGCTCTAAGGCTCAACAAAATATTACAATTTCCATCGAATCCAATTCCCTTAATCCAAAATAGTTTGCTTAATTGTCCATGTCCTAATTTATGTACGTAATTAGTTAATAAAGTAAGACTTGAAAAGGCTACTGGTTTGGGATTTTATTATTTCCCAATAAAAATATTTCCATTTTCTTCTTGTCAATTACTATCATCTCCTCACCAAAAAATAAGCCTTGTTACACTAGAAGAGAATACTAAATATTGCATTAGGTGCCTTAATTATGAAACCTCAATAAATATTTACTGCTTCTTGCTATCGCAATGTTATTCACTAGAAAATTTGCAAAATTTTAATTAATAAAAGATGATTTTTAAAAAATGAATTTTCTGTTGGGTTTCAAGTTATTTCTCCATGCACGAAGTTGAAACCACCGAACCAAATGAAAATTCCAAATATAATGAATATTATTTGCAAAATCTTAACAATTTATATTTATCTCAAAACTGTACATTATTAATTTCTTTCTTTTTTATGAAATGTGTAGTAAACCGCTTTCATGTTAAGATTCCATTGATCCTAGGTATCGCCTGACATCTGTCATCCGAATAGCATATGAACTTGTTTTCAATGCAGCAAAAAAACCCAATGCCAGAAAACGGTTTGGCAACACAGCAGACTTGTGTTAAGCTTCGTGTATACGCGCGTTTGTCTAACAAAAATTTACGCCTATGGGAATATTCCTTATCGAGAGTAAGTTTTTCGATATTATAGAGCATTTTTTGAAGTCCGAGAGATAGTGAAAGATAATCTTCATCCAGGAAGGTCTTCAATCAAGGTTACACCATCGATTTATATGGAAACTGATGACTATTCCTCGAAAAACTCGGTAATAGAGTTTTTCTTGTTAGATCGGACATAGCAAATCCTTGGATTCTATTCAGGTAATTTTAGCTTGTGTGACTTTTCCTCTTTATTTAGCTGATCTAAGTTTGTGTGACTTTTTTCTATTTCCCGAGATCAAGAATTACTTAAAAATACGTCATCTTCATACGGTCAACAACATTCAAAGTAGTGTATAAACTGGAACTGAAGATGATTTACTATGCAGCCTTTCATCACAGCTAAGCAGAGTGGAAACAATGCTTTGACAGATATTTGGCTATTAAAGGGGATAATATTAATGCTCAAAAATAAAATAAATATTGTACATATAATCAGTCTCATTACTTTTCAAAGTGACATTAAGAATTGCAATCAATACTTAAATAATTAAGTTAATAGACATGCGTTAATAACAAATTTAACACTATTTGAGTTTAACAAATAAACAAACTTCCATAAAAATACTTCTGGTTGAATTTGCTTTATTCTCGTATTCATACGAGATATCCCGGAGACTTTATTTGCAATTTTTCAGGAAATCAACGAATATTTGTTTTTTTGTTTATTTTGACTATTCAAGTAAATAAATTTTATTATTTTTTGGTTTAAGCTTTATCACAATAATTTGTCAAAATCTAAAGAATCATTCCGAGTATGAAATTTTAAATGTATTCAGTTCACGAATATATTCTCTCAATCATAAATTTTTTTATTTACAATAATTCTTAGGTAAGCAAATGTCAGCGAACAATTTACAAAAATGCATTTTTTTCAGGTTACATCCTGCTGTCTTCGTGAACAAATACTACATTCAGAATAACTTATGAAATTAGTTTCCTTCAAGAAAATGTTAATTTACATAAAACTGTAGTTTTAGGGTATAAATCAAAATGAATGAAAATTTTGTGATTCCATTATTTACCAACAACAAAAATAATTTAGATCAGTTGCTATTCGAATAAAGTAAATATTTCCAAATCAGTGAACTGAAATTTCACTCAAAATTATTTCTTCTTGTTTGGAGTACTAGGAAAAATACAAAACAATCGAGCAAATCAATTTGCCTTACAATCATACTACGAGTATTTCGTAAAGCTTAACAACTAAATATTTACAATTTTCTATAAATTTTTATCATCCCTAGATATTTTGTCAAATTTACCGTCTTTTATTTTCGCTAACAAATAATGCGACATTTTATATAATAAAATAACTAGTATTATTTGTTTATTAGATAAAATAGAGAATAATATTTTTTCTTTTAGTTACTAATTTAACGACAAATTATATAATTATCAAATTTAAATATTCTCTATTACATATACAGAATGACTTTTATATATGATTATTTTTAAATAATGATATTTTCATTAAAAATTATTATATTGTTGAACTGATTGAAGAACGGTATACAAATTTATATGCACCCTGAGCAATTATGCAGACGTTGCAAGTTTCGAAATATGGTTAAATGTTTTATCTTGTGGTGTATGTTGTCTACCCATTAAGATTAGACCTGCCTTGCAACCAATTTCCATAAGTACAGCCCAAAACACTGCAAAATGAACCTTCCTTAATTATGGGAATTTCAAGAATACTCTGAATTGCAGATCATTATAATCAACAATTTTGTTCTTTGATTATTCAAACACTAAGTAGACCTTACAATTTTAATTATAAAATTACCTCTGGAATCTTTCACTTCATATTTGAAAAGTACAAGGCGCGTGACAGAAAACTGGTGAGACCGGTATTCCTATAAGTCAACTCCTCGTTCTTCTTCTTGCATATAGTTCTTTTGCCAGAAATATAATAAGACTGTCAGCTGCCAATACTGTGAATTGCCCGTCCATAGACCTTGTGCATTAGTTCCACCATGAGAGTACCAGTTTGAGCCTCCTGCAGTAACTACGTGAGCCTATGAGCATAATAAACAAAATGCATTAACGAAAAATTGGAACAGCGAAATTTGGACAACGATGTGCCATTAAATTGTATGTTAAGCTTAAACAATCTACAAGTGGGACTTACAATAAAGGTGTAACATTCCTTTACAAAAACCACAAGTTTTTCGGTGACATAAAGCAGTTTTAGAGAGCTGAAAAGCAGGTAATCACGATCATGAAGGCTTTAAACCATAAAAACTGATGAAAATGTGGAAAGAGTCAGGGGACTGTTGTGAGATCATACCGTCGATTAACATTGATAATCGCACTGTCAACCAAATTTATTTATAAATAAGTTTTTAAAAGGCTCAGAAAAAGGATTCTTCGGTTCAGATCAGAAATAGTAGATACTTGGATACTGCAAAATGACAACGCCTCATTTAACACAACCTTCTGGCATGTTTTTGTCGTAAAAGGGATGTTTTTGAGTGGTTTCCCAGCTCCCCACTCAGCTGATCTTAGTTCGTGTGACGTTTTTCTTATTTTCCGAGATTTAGAAGATTTTAAAAGTATGTCATGTTGGTTCAATGAGTATAACCAAAAAGTTCAAGGTTCTAGCATACCTACGAAGAGTGGAAATAACCCCCCGATGTATAGAGAATAGCATATATTGTGTTATCGAAATAAGTGGAATTTACTGTAGTTGTATAAGCTGTTGTATACGGATAAGTCCAAATCTTAAGTGCGGATACTATTTTGTATCGCAGCCAAACCAATTCAAGTTTTGCGTCCATTTATATATAGCTGATTAAATAAGTTTTGTTATGAGAAATACATATTATTATTGATAAATATTAATTTTACGAACAACGAAATACAAATTATTGATTTTCTTTATATGAATTGTTTTAAAGCTAATTGAGAAATTTTAGGTCCTTAAAAATTGATTACGATGAAAATTGAATAAATAAATTCATAGCAGTCACCCGACAGGGCTTTTGCAATTCAATTAGTCAATCAGTTAATAAGATTCGAGAAATTATTTTACCATTTTTGGTAAGTATTAAAGCGACTTATATAATTTAACTAAATATAAAAGTATTATAAATTTTCAATGATAATAATACTTTTATATTTAGATAAAAAAAACTATAAAAATTTGAAAAGTCCGATTGATTGGTTAACATCAACATGGTGTTGCTCTTAATAGATTTTTAGACACAAATATAAATTCGGGATAAAATAATATGTTATATAATTTTAAATTAAATATCTCAGAAGTTCCAAATTTTCTGAATCAAATCCAACAATTTATGTTCCTTCCCCTAAAAATTTAATTATCGTTATTTAGGCTAAAATAACATAATTTTAAGTTGTATACGATAATTATATAAGTAAATGAAGTGTAAATATAAAATTTCAGTTGAGATCATTTTTATCAAAGCTATTCAGATTAAAAAACATTTTGAAGTTTAACAGTAAAATTAAGTAAAAGAATTAATTTATTGTCTGTATGTAGGTTATAAAACTTTTCAGTAGCTTTATAATATAATTATATTATAAAGCTACTGAAAAGTTTTATAACCTACATACAGACAATAAATTAATTCTTTTACTTTAACGTTATATACTTATCATTATACATAATATCATGGGTCGCCTACGACCATAAGGAACGGAATGCGCCCAATCAGCACTCGAAGATCTCTACTTGTAATAGATTTTGACAGCACGTCTGAGTAGATCCAGATAGTTCATTCAGCATGCTCATTTTCCACATTCATCTCTCCTTGACAAATTGCCTCATGTAGTCAAAACTTCACACGTCTTTCGGCTTACAATTTCATCTCCACTCCATTTTATGAGCCTCATTCTGACTTCTTCTTGTGGCAAGTAGCCTCAGTACACTATACCATATTATACAAACAATACCTGAGTCTTGTTCTATGCATAAGGCAATTAAGCAATCTATCCATCAATTCCTCTACGCTGAGCGGTCTAAGATGTAGATCGCTCATCTAGCCTTTAACTCTCCATAACTTATGCTTCTATCTGGTTCCGCTCCTGACCAGCTTCATCCACCACACCTACAGCCTTGCTGATAGTCAGTAATTAGTTACACGCTAGTTACTCTAACTGTTTGTAGCAAAGCCTACCGAGAACTGTTCTATCATCTGAAGTGATAGCACCTGGGATAACTGGTACTCATCACCTTCAGTCCTTTTTTAATGTTCTTTAATAGCGTTAGACTTCGCGTTTTTTCGCAAATCATGTGTATGTATGTGCTAAGTCATATCAAAATTTACTCACTAAATATGTCTTTATGTATTAATTAAATTTTATTTAGAACAAATAAGTGGCAAAAAGCATATGAAGTAAAAATGGGTCAATTCTTGCGTGATGGTGGACCCACCTACAAAAATATTAATGTAGCTAAGTAAGGCAGTTTTGATTAATTAAAATATTAAATTTTATTTTGTAAAGATTTCCATACTACTAAAACCAAAAAAAACTATACTTTTATTAACAAATTAAAAGTTTCACCGTCAGCAAAATAGGTTATAGGTATAATTTTTTAGAAACAGATAATATCTTGATCTTTTGACCAAAAATTCAGTAGTATGGGTCAATACTGTTTCAAGCTATTTGAAAATCAATAGGAAGGAATAAAAAAAAAATATTCTGAATAACAATGCTTTGCTTAAAGATGTCAGGTTTGTTTGCGGCTGCACCGAAAAATGACTAAAATATTGGCCCTACTTTTGATGGAATGAATCGTGTTCCAAATGAATATAATTTGTATCAAAAATTGAAAAAACATTTGAGGGATAAAATTTACTTAAACGGTTTTGACATAATTTTAGATGAAATAATTATTTTATTTTAAACTAAGATATTTTAGAAACAAAAATAACAGCAATTATAATTAATTACCCAATCCCATCATTTCTACGACATTTTTGAACTAGCCTCGTTGGTTTATTTCTTTGAAATGTTTTTAAGGAATATACTGGTAACACTTTCGACATATTTTGAAATTTTTACTTAATTTCAATTATTATAATTATAAGTTAAATATGATTAACATTTAAAATATTCTTCGTTATTTTACAAAAAAAAATTAAAAAAAAAAAATAATAAATGCTTATAAACTTAGAGTAAAATTAAATAGAAAAAGATAGCGTCACAGAATAATGTCCATTGGGAATGCCTTATCGGTTTGACATTTCCGGATGGTTGCCCTTAGTCTCCAAAGAGGTAGAATATGAAGAAAAAACTAAATAAATGAAATGACAGTGGAAAAGCACCGACCAAAATTACTTCCGGAATTTAAATCTACCCCATTCTCATTGATTATTTATTACTTGTGGTCTAGGATGTGAACGTAAATATAGAGTTTTAGTATCATTAATGAAGTCAAGTTATTTTTTTAAAAGCAAAAGTAAAAAATTCTTATTTCTTTACAAATTGAAATGTGAAAATTTAATGAAAACAAAAGCTTCTTTAATTTTGTACAGTATTTACGTTTTTAGTTTCCTTAAAACATTTATGTATCTTTCATATAAGAATTGAAGTTGAATCAAAACGTATAAAGGAATTACTTTGAGGATTAATTTTTTTATAGGAAATTAATGAAATTTTCATAGCTTTAAACTAATTTGAGAAATAATCACTTGGATATTTATTGTAGTTAGTTATTTACACAAATAAATTTATGAGAAATTTGCCATGCAATTTTTTCAAATACACAGAATTTTTGAACTAATAAATACTGACAAAATATATAGTTTTAATGAATATTCAAAAATTCTGCGTTGTGAAGATAATTAATTCAAATATATTTATACATTTTGGGAAATTTTTAGTTATGCTATAATCTATTGGTTGTTCAGAAAGTAATTTCGTTTTTTTCCAACAGAGGAATTAATTGTTTTTTTTCACAAACAACTTGATACTTAAGCCGTATCATCATATGTATTTTGATAGCTGATATAGTGAGGCCTACTTGTGAAAATTTATTTTTAAATATGGAAAGTAAAAACCAACATTTTCGGAATATTTGACTTTTTTTCTATAAAAAAGATAAAAATGCTGTTCAAGCAAGAAAAAAATTATCCGATGTATTGAGAGAAGATGTGTTAAGTGAGCGCCAGTGTCAATACTGGTTTGCAAAATTTCGATCCGGCAATTTTGATCTCAAAGATGCACCACGTTCTGGAAGGCCAGTTGAAGATGAAGAAGACACAATAAAGGCATTAATTGATGCAAACCGGCGAATTACAGCTCGTGAGATCGCTGAGAGGTTAAATTTATTGAATTCGACCGTTCATGAGGTTAAATATTAAAGCTTGGCATATGGGTTCCTCATCTTCTTACGGCCGTCGCATTGACGTTTGTAATTTGCTTCTCAAACGCCAAGAAAATTATCCATTTTTGAAGCATATCATCACTGGGAACGACAAATGGGTTGTCTACAATAATGTTAAGCGCAAAAGATCCTGGATAAAAAAAGATGAACCAGCTCAAAGCACTTCGAATGCCAATATTCATCAAAAAAAGGTTATGCTATCTGGTTGGTGGGATTTCAAAAGAATCTTTATTTTGAGCTTCTACCGAAAAACACAACGAATAATTGTGAAATGTACTATCATCAGTTGGACAAATTGAATGATTCACTTAAAGAAAAAAAGACCCAAAATTGGTCAATATGAAAGGTATAGTGTTCCAACAGGATAATGTGAAACCACATACAAGTTTGATCACTCGCCAAAAGCTTTTATAGCTTGGATAAGATACACATATACTGCCATACCCACAATATTCTCCAGACCTCGCACCTTCCGATCATCGTTTGTTCCGGTCTCTTAGACGGTAAAACGTTTAATTCAAATTAGGAGGTCAAAAATCACTTGGATCAGATTTTTGCCAGCAAAGAGCAAACATTTTATGAACGTGGAATCATGCTACTGCCAGAAAGATGACAATGGGTATTGGATCAGACCGGACAATATTTAGTTGAATAAACTATTAATCCGCTATAAGAAAATCGTCTTTCATTTTTATAAAAAAAAAAATATTGTTCCGAACAACCCAACATTAAAAGAAGTATAACTATGATGCTACAAGGCTTACAACACTCGAATACTATATAACCATAATAAATGGTATAATATGTCTACATTTTTAAATCAAAACTGATTGTTATATAAAAACCCCAAAGTTCAATTCCAATTGTCTAAATAGGTTTTATAATTTTATTGTAGATTAGAAGCTTACTTTTGATTGTTAGTTTCGAGCGTTTGTCCAGTAGTCTAAGAAGTCCAAGTAACGTCTGCTATCTTCAACTCTTTTTAGTCAAGTACGTGGGTTCCATGTTAATCTCTTGTCCAGCTAAAGTCCCAAATAACATACTTTATCATATTGTGAAATCATGTTACTATTAAGGCATACAGAGGTAGGTTTTCTTTGAAAAAGAGTGAAAGTAATGTGAGCACTCTTCTGTTCATTTACCTTCACTCTCCATCTCTTAAACGAGGATTGAAGGTAAATCGTTGGAAGCCATGTCAGGGTTTCTATGGGTAGCAAGTATGGCCGTATCATCTGCATAAGTAGTAATTATAGTATTTGAGTCAGATGGGATGCCATGGGTATAATTATTATATAAAATGGGACCAAGGATACTACCTTGTGGGACTCCGGCTAGAATAGGATATATTTCCGAGGATTCTGAGTTAATTGTAACTTGGAAATATCATTGGGAGAGATATGAATTTATGATAAAGTGGTATATTGAAGGAAGAAAGCTCTTGAGCTTCCAGAGGAGTCCAGGATGCTACACACCATCAAAAGCTGGGGATATATTTAAAAATACTCCTAGGCAGTACTCTTTCCTCTTAAAAGAGGATGCAATGTGATCAACAATGCGATGGCATTGCTGGATAGTGGAGTGTTCAGATCGGAAGCCAAATTTATGGTCAGGAATATTTTTTCTATTAAGTAGAACTAGAGAGAGTCTTTTTAATAGAAGTTTTTTTCGAAAATTTTGCCAAGTTACTGTCATTTTGTTTTAGTGGGTGTGATGTTCTAGTGGCTTCCCATAAAGAAATATTTTCACTAAGCTATCTTGTGTAAGTTTCATGCCGTTCATTAATGTGTTTTCTTATTTCCATTTTTAGTTCACATTGTAGTAGGTTACGTTTCTGTTTGTAGCTAGGCATTCGGAAGCGTTGCCATTGCGTTATCATTTTGCTACTTTCGTTAATTAAGGTCCGTATTTTAGTTGGTAAATTTTGTTGTTGTGGTTGTGTCGTATTGCATGAGATATGAGCGGTTGTGTCTGCTGAGATCATTTACAGCATCATTAATGTCGTTTGCTGTTTTTAACGTTCGTTTTAAGTTAATTTGTTGGTCTAATTTGTTTCTAAATATGTTCCACTCTATTTTGCCTGATGATAAATGGCAAAAATAGACTGGAACATAGTTAGATTGGCTTATAATTAAGGGTAAGAAGAACAGGACTATGATCCGAGTTTAAATCAGAAAGAGTTTTAATTCTAGAATTCATGGCAATTGAAGGAGTGCTAATGAAGTTATCGAGGATATCCGGTCGTTTTGAACTAGAAGTTGGCCAGTATATTGGATTTGAAGGGGAAGTTATTTGGTATGATATATGGGATAGAGCTTCCTAAAGAATATTTCCTCGAGGATTAGCAACGCGGCAACCCCAATGAGGGTGTTTAGTATTGTAATCACCGACCGCAAGGAACGAGGCTCCAAGTGAGTGTAAGAAGGATAAAAAGTTCGATGCTACGTTAAGATTAAATAAGGAGGTATCAATAGTAACAACTGTGGATTGTAGGGATTGGGAGGAGAAATTGGATTAAATGTTATGTTTAATGGATTTTCTTATAAGCTGTTCCACCATGCGCCGTATTATCTGGGTTATCAGTTCTATATGTTTCGTAGTCTCGTATCGTAAAGTATGGCCTGGATGTAAAGTGCGTCTCATTTAATAGAGCAATATCAATGCATCTGTCATGTAGAAGAATGTCCAGTTCTTGTCTATGGGGGTTCAATCGATTTTCGTTACATAAATGGATTGTGAGGGAATTTTTGGTGCACGACAACATTTATTGTTGAATAGTAAAAATAAAACAATAAAAAAATTTAAAAAAAATCTATATTTAATTTTATATAAACCGCTGCAATTATTAAATACTTCTAATTTTTCTACTTTACTTACTACAAATGGGCTAGGATACTTCAATAGTATTGTAGTATAAATAAAGTATTAGCCAAAAAATAATAAAATGCAAAATAAAACTTTAATATGTTGGTATTTCTATAAAATTTGTTTATTTAATTCTTTTATGTATTTTTTTCTTTATTTGTTATGATTTGTAGTAACATTAGCACTTACATATAAATTCTAAGCTATTTGGTGACTATTTATAATCTTGCGACACACGGTGTTCACCTATCTTCGGAGATCAAATGAGAAATGGTGGATCCAAGACCGTTTGGCTGTAGATATTTAATTATTTTTACTTATAGTATTTATTTATTTATATTGATATACCGAACCTAAGTTATAAATTAAATCTACATACAATTCAAATTAGTTTACCAAAAAAATAGGAATTAAAATATAATTTTATTTCATATTTCTGAGATATATAAAATATTTTATCTTCGATATTATTGAATATTCCACTATATATATGTTATATACATGTGTGCTTACTCAAGATATAAAACAATTGATCCAAGATGGAAAACTAAAAGTTATGAAAATATTTAGTACAAGTAAATATCTGCTTATATGAATACTTATTTTCTATTAGTAATACTAACATCGGACCCTAGTTCTTTTATCTAAATCCACAAATTTATAATCAAATAATATCATAGCTGGTCCTTATACTATATACGTACGTATACTCAAAGTTTCTTGATTGCCTCTTAAAAGAAGGAGTTTTTTCTTATCAGCAGAGCAGCAGAAATTTTTACGGAATTCCTGTTAGAAATCTCTGTGATGCTTTCTCATAAGATATTGTGTTTTTTATTTATCATAGTAACGGAAATGATGTCAATTCAATGAGGTTTTAGTGATATGATAAAGAGTTTGCTTCCATCACACATTCTTTCCATGTTCCGAAGTAAAAATGTTGATCATGGTCGTCATCAACATTTGCCATAACAACGAATAACCATTTCTAATTCAGCCCTTGTCCACTGCCTATCGCGAACAATCATCATTGCCATAAGCGAATGGAAGGGGTTATATTGATGCTGTCATCTTTGTCCTTGCTGCATTGCTGCCATTATCATCAAGATCATCATCATTATCCTCATCATCACCACCAACATCATCAGCATTATCATAGACATCAATGTTGCCCATAGAATTGTTCTCGTCATTATGTGTATCGCTAGTCGTCAAGTTGCTCCTTTTCGTACAATGTGTTTATCATATATGAAGGTATGAAATGGACTGAAGTGGTCTGAAGTAGAAAGAAAAAAGCGTTATCAAAATATTTCAGGCTATGTATGGATAATTGTGTAATTTTTTTTTGTAGTAGTGTATACCGTCGCCAAATGAAACCAATTTTGTAAAGAATTCAACTGACTAACGTCGGTTATTGTATAAAACTAGGGTGACCAAAAAGTCCAGAAATGCTGCTATAATCTCTATATATGATACTCTAGACATGAAAAATAAAAAAAATAACAGAGGAATTGGATTCTTTTACCAAATCTAGGTATAAAATAGTACAATTCTACAGTAGATACGAAAAATCCGAGCGTCAATATTTTCCTTTCTTGTTTGATATTGTAATGTATGGTAAAATATCCGAAATAAAAATACCAAAAATAATAAAAAAGAAGAGAAATACAGATATTAATGGGGAAAATTTTGCTATATCATGTGGGTACATACTATGTATGATAATAATCAGAAAGGAAAAACAGTCGGCAAAAATAAAACAAATAAGCAAACAAAGTTTTAATCAACCTGAAGGCATTTTCACTTCTTCTGTCATTCGTTGTTTGAATAAGGCCTATTTTTTCCATTTCTATATTTATGTTGTTTTTTCTTTGCTTAAGTACTGACATATCAAATATTTTCTCTATACTAGACGAACAACTAGATGAAATCAAGAACAATATGGAATAAAAACTAGCAAGAATAGGTGAAAACTTTCCATTTAGACGAAGTGCAGAGTTAAAAAACAAAACAACAAAAACCAAAGTATACATTGACACATCTCAAAACAATTTCTGAAGAACTATTTTGACTTTATTCAAGTGTACAGCACTACGGAAAATCTACAGTATTGAATACGGTCGATATTATGCAGTCGATCACCTAGCTCTATTTAAGAAAAATAAGGTGGTTATTCGTCCTCCACCAATACTCACATTTTATGCCCATTCATCCATTACAAATTTTATGTCCATATTCCATTCCACCCGAAACTAGACATACTGAACAGTAAACAATTTATAACATTTGATTTGTCGTTATATAAAACACACAAACTTAATTCTATGGTTCCGTTTCACCATAGTAAGCGTCCTTACAATTTATTCTTAAGTTTATCTTTTCCTGGAGTAACCTTTGGGTTGGATGTACTCATACTCGTATTTGCGGCTTAGGTGCATATATTGTACAAACTCCGACGGACTTGTGAATAGCCGCAGACTTTACTAGAATCATAGTTCAAGTCTAAGTTTCAACACTACTTGCTTAAGGGTTCTGGTATACACAAATGGTACTACTTTTGGGAAAAGTTCAAACTTTCAATCTCATTTGTTACTACTGTTCTTGACGACAGTTTTATCTGAACGCTTTGTTCATTTGTTGACTTAATCAAAACGATTATTGTATATACCAACACACTTGTATAAATACTCGTAGCTTGAAACTGAAAGTAATCAACAATATTGTGGGCGAGTTCTTCTTCTCCGATTTCAATTAATTCCGTTTGCAAAAGTTAAACTTTTCAAGAACCTCACTTACAGTGACATAACGAACTTTCAGTATAAAAATTATCCGCTGTGGTTTTTAATTATGAACATTACTGAACGAATATTACTTAAGATATATATTGAACTCTTCTTAGTAGTTTTATAAACATTATCAAATTTTATTCTATTTGATTTATTAAGACGGGTAATATATTCATTAAGTATAGTTAATTGTTGAAGTTTTAGTTTAACAAAACTACTGCATAAAGTTTCTATTGGATAATAGAAAAAGGCTCTACAAAAATTACCAATCCTGGATCCACCGGTTCTTGTTTGATTACCGAAGTTAAGCAGAACTGGGCTCGGTGTAAGTACTAAAATAGGTGACATAAAACCGATACCCAGCGTTAAAAATTAAATTGAAAAAACGGAGCAGTAAAGGGAAAATTATTTTATTTCATTCTATCCTCTTAATTTCTAATATATTATCGTCGATCTATTGCATATGACATAAACTAAATGACAAATAAAATACCATGCGATACAGCAGAAATCTATTTTTTTTCACTTCTTAGAACTTTTTAGAACTCTATCGTGAATATGCATTCACGATAGATTTGCGACAATTTGTGCAACGTAAGACTGTGGTGATTATTAGTAGATCACTTTTAATATTATTATTTGTAAAAGTAATAATAAATTAAATTATAAATTTAATTCAAAAAATTACGTTGACGAAAATTTGATTACATGATAAAGTGTTTTTGAACATTGAGCGCTCCCGTCCTATTTCTTAGTATGAACTGAAACAATTTTTTGATATTTTACAAATATTTATTTACACTTAATACTATGCTTACTTTTTTATTAACCTCTTATTATTTTGTAGGTCGTAAAATAAATTTCGTCTTCTGAAAATTACATTTTGCGGCCGTCAATTGAATTAAGTTTGACTTTATTAAAATTTGGCAGCGATCAAAATTGTTGTGCAACAATGCAAAATCAGAGTTATATAGTGGATGCACCCCAATAACCCATACAAAATATCTCAATATTTGATTAGCTGCTAAAGCTTTGTGTGGTCTCGCATAATAATGATGAAACACCACTAATTTTATATAGAGAACATTTACTCCTATAAACTGATAAGCTACTAGTAATAAAGGTTAGAATCAATTTGACCAAAAGTTATCAGCACATAATTATCGCTCCTTTTTCAGTTTTACCAAATAAACAGCACTACCTGTTTTGGGACCAATCTTAGCTTTAAAACTGTTTATGACCATGTTCTTTTCCGAGCAATATTATGGTACTTTATCAGTGTACCAGAGGGTGACATAATTTTTAAGGTGACATAATTTGTAAAAGAATACAACCTGATCGGGACGAGTAATATAACAATCTTTTGAAACGTTACACCTACATTCGCTGGAATAGCTTTACTCACCTTTGATGCGTTTGAATTACCTTTTAAGATACAAGTACTGTTTTAAAACTTCTCAATAAAAAATATTATCAAACGCCAATGGGATATCACAACTGCCAGCTTTTAAGCCGTACTCAGAAAAATTTTAAGGGTACAGAAACTTCCTCTAACTGTAGCTTTGAACCATATATGAAGGGTTGAAAACATATCTACCTCCGCCGATCCAGACAGTCCATCGTATATCAAAAGGAAAATCATCCTCAAGATTATGACGGACAATAGATGTTCTATGAATAAAGCTAAAAAGAATTTTAAGCTTCACAGTTTTTCACACTAGTAATAAAAATAATTAATTCAAATCCCCATTAACACTCCGTTCTCTGTTTCAACTACAATAATACAAATTCAAAAGAACGCAAGCCTACTCCATTAGCACCCGTACTTTCAAAGTCCTATCGTCTTCAATCCAAATCACCCATACCTAAAAATACTAAACATTCTACTCCATCCTTTCCAAAATCCATGGTTAGAAAATCAAAAGACCTGTCAGAAAAAGAGTCCTTGTCCAAAGCTAAAATTCTCAAGTATACGAAGTACATTTTCAAGCTGGCTGACGAGATAAAGTCTTGGAAGCCAGACTGTGTTCTTTCGAAATGACACCAATAGCAATGGTAAGTGTATTTCAAGAAAAGAAACAGATTTGTCCATAGGAATTTCTGCTGCTCTTCAAGAAATTTTACACATTTTCTTACTGATCTGAAAATTTGCTAGCTTTTCCTCCACTATGGTTCTCAATTGTAGAATAGGTGGTAGTTGCACCCGTAGATTTTCTATGTTATAATAAAACATCAATGGGTTCAAAAATAATCTAGAGGGCTTAAGCTTACTTCTGGGTCAGTATGCTCTCAGTATAAAAAAAATTGAATTTTCTCAACGGCACTACGCTTGGCACTGTCAAGGTATCATTAAAAAAAATTGAAGAGGCTCCTTCAAGATTCCGCCATACAATTATCAAACCGCTTTCAGAATATACTGCAAACATCAACATTAACAAATATTTGAATAGTTGCTGTTGTGATTTCTATACCAAAACAAAAACTTTCTTTGATGTTAAAAATTATAAGCCAAGCTTACTTTTACCTTGCATTGCCAAGATTTTAGAAAAAATAATTTTCTTTAGATTAAACCCGGTAATTGATAGGAAGTTCACACTCCATCCACATGCATAAAGGGCAGGCAATGATACTCTAACTATGCTTTTGAAATTGCAGTATGCGATCCACGGTTGCTACAAATATAGACTCTGTGGTTTGCTGCTGTCATTTGTCTTGGAAAAGGCATACGACCAAATTTGTCCGCAAAGGATTCTTCTTCAATTGGCTGAATGGGGAGTTAACCCAGGCACTTTAACCCAGCTGCGATCCTGCCTAACTGGAAAAACAAACCTTAATATTTAGACCAATTGGTTACTTTTGCGAAAACTCATGATAGAAAACGGCAATCCCTTAAAATTTTCTATTATTTAATATTTACATTAATTCCCTACCCATATCACTCTCACAAGCGAAACACTTTCTTTAGGTTGACAGTGTTCTCGTTTTGGTCACTGAATTTAAATAGCAAGAAGCACTTACACATAACCAGGTGAATGAAATTATTTCTAAGGCTTACGCAAAGACCAACAAAAATGGAGCTATCAGGAAAACAAAAAAACACGTCTTGTTTTCACATCTATACGAAGAGAAACTGTGATCCAGAAAGGTGCGCCTCTCGATCGAGCCCTCTTCATCCAACAAATGAAAATTCTGCGTATAACAATTACCCAAGGACTATGCTCTACTTCCTCAATTTATACGTCAGCATACTGATAGCAGGGTAAAGACAGGTTAAATCCGCAGCTAATCGCTATATTCGACTAGCCAATGGAGCACACCGATCTTCTCCGGTGGATTTTATCCTCATTGAAACTGTTCGCAAATATTATCTTACATTATATAAATTCTACTCAATCCTTATTTATAATAACCTCTGTTTTCTATATTATCTTCTTTATAATCTCTTAAAACTATTGTTTGAGATCGAGAACGGATTGATAATCAATGTCAGTGTCAATCCTCAATCTTCCAGGAAATAAATTGCTGGTTAATAATATATGTTAAGTTTCGGTATTATTATTGCAATCACTGCTGCTGCTGCTGTTGTTGCTATGAAGAAGATGACTGCTATGGCTGCGGTGATGTAGTAGAGGGGAAAATTTAAATTTAAACCAAAACTTTTAAACTGAATTGCAGATGATATTCTAACATATTATTTATTTTTATTTCAACTATTATTTTAACAAAAAAAATATTTAAATACAAGTAAACTTTGTCCTCTCTTTAATTTGCCAAAAGTTATTTATCCCTACAAATAACTATCGACTATTTTAATAAGGTAAACTGGCAATGCCAACCCACATGTAAAAGATATTTCGAGCGGCTTTGTTAACAATCCGAAAACGAAACAAAATTCAATCCAAAAATGAAAATTTTTGTTGGTTTTCGAATTGAATTTTTTTAAATTTTTGGGTTCCATGTACAATATATAAACCCTCATTTCATCAATCGTTATTACGCATTTAATGAAAGTTGAGCCCAACCTACTTAGAGATTAGCATTTGGTGTCATTGTGTTACACCTTCGAGACGACTTGGTGATGTCCAAGAGCTCTACTCTAATATAATATCATATGAGCATCTAACTTTCATACAATTTTCCCTTCTTATATTTTACCCTTGGATAGGACCGCATTTGACACAATTATAATATATGTACAATATATATTCCATGTGTAGCAATATATAAAGCTAACATTAGCTTTATATATTAAACCTTTGTCATTTGAAGTTCGTAAAACATTTATTACATTTCTAATTAGCAATTCTTTCATATTTCTATCGTAGAAACCTTTGATTGAAAATAATTCATTTCTGTCAAAATTCAATAAATTCTCTCTCAATAATCTCTGTGTCGACAGACACATGGTCAATATTATTAGTGCACTGTCACATTTCTATTTTATTTCTATTTCTGACATGACTATGGCCGTGCGTATTTTGTTATCATTTCAAGTCGTATAATAGTTAAATGGAAAGTCTATGTTTCACGACCGACTATATAATATAACTCATTGAATACCTTATTAGAAATGTGTTCAAAGAAAAAAAAATGTAAACACATTAATTTATACTCAATACCACCATACTATCCATATCGGTTGGTCAGATAGATACGCATTGTCCATTGATGCATTCTTACAACATTTCTTATATCAAAGCAAGTTAAAAATGAAAAAAGAAAAATGTGAGAAGAAAAAACTGAGGTTTCGACTAAGTTTCAATTGAATTCCAAATAATACAAAAGCTGTTTTAGAAGGGACACGAAATATTAAAGAGGTTTTGCTCAATATACTCGTATTTAAACTAAAAAGAAAATATTGTAAATTTTTTATCCGATCGAAGTTTTGTAATATTTTAGGTAACAGAAATTTTTTTGCGATGGGATTATTAGTCCAAAACAAATAACCGATTATGCACTAGAAGTTGCTGTTAGATTGAAAATTTTAAATGCATTCATACAAAAGTGTAGTATATAAAGTATTAAATTAATTTCTTAAAAGAACAGATATAAAAAATTTAAAAGTTTATCAAAGAATTTAATTATTAATAACTGTTAATATTATTTACTTAGATTTGCTGACGTCATTTTAAATTTTCTTCTTTACAAGTAGAAATCCCTTAGATAAAATATGAGTACACCTAATATTTTATAATAAGAAAATATTTACTCATCTTTATCTTCCATAAAGAATAAACTTCAATATTATTACGAGTATTGAAGCATAAGTCTCCTTTAGAGAAAACTTTTATTATTATTTTCATTCATTTACTTCTAGAGCGAGATGCTAAATCGTAAAATTGATTTCAGTTCAGAGATCAGATAATAGGAAAAATTATTTTGCATTTTCTTTGCTAGAGATTTGGTAAAGATATCCTAACATCTGATAAGCTAAGTATCCTCACCGTAGGCAGTTCACTTGAAATTCACGTCAAAATTAACAATCCGCATGCCATCCGTTCAATCGGTACAACTATCCAAGAACTAATTTAAAGAATAAATTTGCAATACCGTAAAGTTTAACTCTTCCGGGCAGGTTCTGTCTTAAGGAATGCAAAGTTCAATTAATACGACAACGTAAAAGTTATAGCGTTTTAGTTTGCCTCGACTTCTTATTTAATGGTTCATTGACTTTCTTTATTAGACTTTGCAAACTTTACGAACCCACTTTCTCCATATTTCCCTATTTTTCTGTTGCCCCTTATCCAGTATCAAATTATTCATTCATTCAGTGAATATTTAGTTGAATTTTTTTTTCTAAATAAGACCTATAACAACAAGATATAAAATCAACAATAGTAAAAGTAACAATTTGGAACATGTACTCGTAATCTACATGATAACCAATTATAAGTTTTAAGGTAATTTTCATATATAATGTAAAGATATACCTTACATAAAAGAAAAAAATATTATAAATATGTTGGACCTAATAATCAACTAAATATGAAGAAATCGAACTTTCTTCATATTCAGTTGATTATTTAGTCCAGAATTAAAGAGGAGGCCTTATATTAATATTTAGATAGTAGTGTTTTTGTAAATCTGTATATTCTTATATGTACATATTTAATTTTGATTTCAATCATGAAAAAAGTATGCATAGAAGTTTTTGCGAGAAAAATGTGAAATAGTTTATGTTACCAAAAACTCACCAACTGAGAACCTCAAAATTCCGCAATGATTTATCGACGGATAGTTTTTTTTCGATGCCCTCTCCAAGTTTCAGCTTTTAAAAAAACCAACTAAGGAATACAATTTATTTTGATAAACTTTTCCCATTTTACGTTTTCTGAAACATTTTTTTTTGCTAAATGATAGTATAATATAAAACATGGCCAGAATCAAGAAGGAAGCGACCGGTACTATAAGAGCTATTATTTTCTTCGAAAAGGTTCACAAAAGTCGATTTGAGTTACACATTTTACATCATCTTTGTTGTTGTAGAATCAACAATTTTTGACTTCCATAACATATGTGCATTCTCAACTCTTGGGAACGATAGAGACTGATCAACAAACTAAGAAGGATTTTCTGATACTATCCACAAAACACTTGGGATATTTTTCGACTCCTATTCTTTGTGAAATATTTATATGGTCAGCTACAGTTTGGTGATAGAGTTTTGTACTGTTTTAAATAATGGACGCGTTTAAGGATGTAAGCATTTGAGGCTTTAATCAATGTAAAGTACGTTTTGGGATGCCATTCATAAAAAATTTATAAGTCAGATTCTATATGTATATTTACTTTTAGGAATATTTCTGAAACTCATTCATAAATATTTTTGCCTCTTTTCTTTATGTCAGGTTTCGTTTTTTTCGAAAATCTAGATTTTCGTATTAGAAATTCAGAAAACTTTATCTGATAACTTATGGTTCTAATTTAAATTATAAATTGTTCACCATTAGAATAGAAATAAAATCAGTTTTTAGAGTTTTTATCAAGATATCCTTACCTGTAGTAGAGTATTTTTATATTTATTTTTATTTTAAATAAGAATTTTTGAATACAAATGCGAGTTATTTGAAAATTGCGTACAATATTAAAATATAGGATATATTTTCTTTTTTACTAAAATAAGCGTCACTTTTATTACTAAGAAATCTATGGTTTGAATTTTGTTTATTATTATAATTATTAGGTAATCATACTGATGATTATATGGTCGAAACGCCGTTTGTAAATAGTAATAAAAAAGTAATAATATCATATTACTGATTTCGTGATTGTTTCTACTCCTGTGGATTAACTCAACGAATTGCTAATCCAAATAGTATATTGTTAATAAAAATATGCATACAACTATATAACAAGTTCATATAACCTTCTAAAGTTACAGAAAAAGTATAAAATTAATTTTATGTAAAGGAAAATTTAAGATACTAACATACTAGGAACATTCTTCATATTCTAAATGGACAGACTTTGGTTCAATACAGAGAACAAAATATTTATGTTAGAAATCATCGATACAATTATTGGGAAATAATTTTGATATTTATTTAAGGTAGTTAAAATTTTTTTAAAACTTTTATCATTTGCTGTATACGTATGTATATTGAAAATGGTTTGATCTAATTAGCGAAATTATTTCGAATTTATAATATAAGAACTATTGATAAATATTGTTGTGATAAAAAATATTTTGACTCATGTTTTTAATATTAACCCTCAATGAAAAACAAGTTCCTATAAAAAATTTCATTTCAATAAATTTTGTTGGATGTGTTTTGCAAGTAGAAAAAAATTCGCATTTAAAGTTTCTCCCTGAATAATAAGTTTTTTACTAATTTAATTTTACGTCTGTAGTCTGCAAGTAAAATATCTTTTTAATGAAATATTTTTGTGGAAAAAAGCTAATTTGAACAATCCACAATAATAGAGAGGATTTACTCTATAAAATAATAACACCTGTAGCACATTTTTATTTATCCTGAAATACGAGTTTATTCTTGTCTATTATTTATATTTTTTTTCAATTTTTCTAAGAATTTTAATTTTTGATAATAAACCATTCTACAAAATAAAATATTAATTTCGTATATCGGAACGTAAAAAAAAACCAAAATGGAAATATTTTTAGCCGTTTATGTTTCAACTTTAATACTTCTTTATTTATAATAAAGAAGAATTAAATTAGTGGCCATTTATAAATGGCCACTAATTTAATTTAAGGTATTAATTCTAATTAAATGTATTAATTAAGTTTCTGAGCTACTAAAGAATTATATAATTGCCAAAAACAAAAAGTAATTTTTAAAATTTAGTCACGGTAAAATTTTTTATAAATATCTTGGCAGATAAATACCGCTTTTTCCAGTTCAAAATAATTCTGTACAAGTATTAAGCAGAAAATCTCGAAAAATAAAACAATAATTTTGCATCATCTTATTATTCCAAACACCATAAAATTTTACCTTCAGTTATCTTTAATTCGGATACTTGGCAAAATTATATAAAAGTAATCTGTATAAAAACTAATTGTCATAAAAATATATAATAAACGCAGTAATACATTTAATAATAAAAATCTATGCAATAATAATATGGCATTGTTCGACTAAGGCTCCATTTAATCCTTCATCATTAAATTTGTACATCAGATTTTATTCTGAATCACTATGTTTAAATATCTTAATTTTTATGCTTTTGCATACTGGATATATTAGATATAAATCTTTAAGATCGAAAAAAGGACGAAAATTAACCCTAATATTAAAATACTAGTGTACTCGTAAGTAAAATTTTCTTTTCCATATTATGCATCCTCAAAATAAATAAATTAAAGATGCAGTAATTGATGAGGAACTTATTTCCATCTTCACTTTACTCAACTTAATATATTATTATAAATTTTAAAATATATCGTGGTTATTATAATGCTGAACATCTCGAATGACATCTTTAAGCAATTATTTCCATAAGGAAGGGTAAATACAAAAGCTAAAATAATAAATTTGCTCAGAGTTGATCAAAACAATTAAAGTTGAAATACTTTTGAATTAAAATTGCTATTGACGAAACAAAGACTTATTGCCACCAACAGGTAAGCACTTTCTAAGCCAGCAGCAATTCAATAATCGAGGACTTACATCCTAAACCTAACCTTAACTTTAAATCTACTTTTATAAACTAAACATGCGTTTTTATATAATAATATTAAAAACTAATCTTAAAACTAAAAACTAAATTCTATCTTTGAATCCGGCAACTGCTGCGTTTGTTGCGTTCTCTTGATTACGTTCGGTGCTTCCGAGATCGTGTGATGTAATTGCTAACCTCGATGTTGTCCCTTTGACTTTTTCTTATAGATCTGAAAATATAGCTCCAGAGCTTCTTCTGTATCCTCCAATAGAGGTAACAGTGACAGGTACTTGGAGTTTCTCAAGATCTCCAATAATATGTTATCCGTCAGCTACTTTACTTCCCTGTTTTGATGATGAGGTAATGATTTAATCTATTTGTGCATTATTCCCATTTGCCATACTACAAATGGGGAAACGCCTGCCTCCTGGTACAACCTATCGTTTGATATAAACTTTTTTGCCTGCCTAGATCTGCCGAGCCCTGTGGCTTTTCGTAGGATCTTCCTTTCCATAGAGTGCAGTTCAGTTGCTATTGTTGGTGAAAAGGATCAGCAGATGAGGAAGCCGTAGCAGAAATACGCTTTTATAAAGTGCTTATAAATAATGAGTTTGACATCCTTACGTAGGATTTCTGAGCGATAAATTCGCAGAAGCCTACAATATATGCCGTTGACTTTTTTAATTTTATATCTGATAAAGGAATTAAATGTGAGGTTCTTGTTAAGATTTAAGCCTAGATTCTCCAAGCATCTCATTATCGAGTTACCCTTATCTCCAAATCCTCAGTCTACGAATTTCTTCTTCCCTAACGGCATAACGCACAAGAACTCTGACTTTGGTATGTTTACTAGCAGAACCTATTCCTTATAGTATTCTATCAGTTTATTGACTGATACCTTCATAGCTTTCAATACTACTTTAGGTCGCATTGATGCACTGTAAACTAGGGTATCGTCGGCATATAATACCGTACAAGTATTTTTGCTTAATTGGACCTTACATATATCTGCAATGTAAAGTTTAAATAACTTAGGATCAATTAATGAGCCTTGGGGTATGTCTGATAATACCTCGAAGAACCGCGACTATACATCTCCACATTTCAGTGTGGCTTTTCCAAAAGCAAGAAAACTGATTATTAGATTGACCAGATATTTTAGAAATTTTATTTTGATGAGTTTGAATATGATACCCAAGTGCGGTACGCTATCGAATGCCTTTTCAATATCTAACGAACAGAGCCATGTTGAACGGTTTTTAATTCGTTCCAGTATAACGTCTGTGTGTACCTTCAGGAGAGCGTGCTGTGTAGAGTGGCTTTTAAGAAAACCAAATTAGAATTCTGGAATTATGTTTTCTTCCTCGATGAAGAGATTAAGTCTATCTAGGATGAACGTTTCAAACAATTTTCCTACATTAGGAAGGAGTAATATTGGCCGGAAATCTGGTTCCGTGCGGGAGTGTTGTTTTTTTGGATGGTTATAATACCTGCAGACTTCCATATCGTAGGGAAGTACCCATTGTTATTGCAGTTATTGCAAATAAGTGTTAGTAATTCTATTTATTCTGCTGGTAGGCTTTTCATTACTAAACTGGGTATAACCATCCGGGCCATGGGATTTTTTCCTGGATGCCCTCTCAATATAGGATTTGATGTCGCTTTTTGTGTCAAAACAATGTTTTACCTTTGTCGGATTGGTACTTGGATTATTCGATGAAAAGCATGTCATTGGTGCCGAAGAGCTCTCCTCGGTCCTGTATCCAGCTTCGCGTTATTTCCGAAAATGTTTTGGTTGCCATATAATTTGGAATAGTAATTTGCGAACATTTCGCTTTTGATTTTATTATCCGTGGTAATTCTGTTCCCCTTCTTTAAACCTGGGCTGCCTTTTGTTCTATCCGTCATTAGTTAATTAATTTTAGAATAAGCATGTGGACCGGGCTATATGTTACGTAAAGTACGTTTGAATGCCTCGTTCCATTGGTTAATAATTCTGCCGGTTATTTGCTGCTTTAGGCTTTCAATTTGAATTTTGATTGCCTTGAAATAATGTGCGTCCCTACTAGGATTATTATATGCCTTATATAGTGCTTTATTTAAAATATTTTTCCATTTTAACGGCTGCTTAGTATGGGGATCGATGATATCTGCTGTGCTGGAGGAAGTGTCAATCAGTTTGGTGTTAGGTTCCATTGGGGACACTAAAGATTCGTTAAAGGAATTAATTATGTTATCTATTTGATAATGAAAAACGTTATGATGGGCCGGCTTCTTAAGAAGTCTTAGTCTTTCTTTAAGATCTTTCTTGAACTTTTTCTAGTTCGTGTCTCTAAAAGATCTAAAGATTTTCCTTGATCCTATATTAGGCCGTTGCCTTATAGGTAAGGCAATTTCTACGTATACTTATAGGTAAGGCTATTTCATTGCCTTATAGTTACAATTTCTAAGTATACTGGAAAGTGGTCAGAGAAAATTGGCACCGTGGTACAGAGCTTCACCGGCAACAGAGAGGTTGATACTAGAAAAAAATCGACAATAGAGCAGGATGTCCAAACGTTTAGCAATTCATGCCGTACGGTTTCGTTTCCGAACTGTACGGAACCCTCTCGCACTGTCTCGACTCATGCTGCTTGTCGCACTTTACATGGCGCAATTTTTATAAAGTGCATGGCCTAATTTTTCAAAATGTGGCCATATCTTTGGCCTCTGTGACACTGAATTGTGCTCCACTTCAAATCCTTCCATGTCACTTTCTGCCTAAGCAGGAACTGGCATTCTCGGACTTTACTAATTTTTGTTTTGGGTGGAAATTTCACCACGAAAATCCCTAGCTTATGTCCCTTTTTCCTCGAAATAGGTGTTCAAAATCTACTTTCTTCCAACTTTTCTATTGTTGCCTCCCTTCTAAGGGCTTCTTCCACTTCTATTTCTTTAAAAGAATTTTTTTTTGGTCGTAATGATCGTTAATCTGAGAACCAGTAATCAAGTATTCGGTTGATAAGTGAGAGTTTACTGGTTCAGTATAAAATATACCAACACTATCACGTGCTCATACAGGCAATTCAGCTGAAAATATTACTTCGGCGAACGAAAGTATCCAAGAAAATCCAGTTCTATCGGTTTCACATTGTTATCAACAATTGGGCCAGTCCACATGGCAAATTTTACTCCAGAATTTGACTTATAAGGTCCAATTGGTATAAGAATTAAAGTCACTGGATCATTTTCAATATCAAATTTTTGCCGATTGGACCATTGAATATGGTGCCGGTTTTTCAGAAAAAATCATCTTCTCGGACGAAGCTAATTTTCACTTATACGACTATATTAAAAAGCAAATTTGTCACATTAAGGCATTTGAAAATCGAAGAGCAGTTATTAAACAACGATTACATTCATCAAGTGTGATTGGAAGGTGCGCTTTATGGACCGGAGGTATCATTGGGCCAGATACATCATTGGGCTGGTGCTACAGTTACTGTCAATGGAGTGCCCCACGGAGATATGGAAACTGTGGATGTGTTCGGTCATAAATTAAGTCGAATAAAAAGTTCCAATTTGAATGAAAAGTAAAGCTGGTCAAGCAAATTTACTGAGATAATTGTTGTATGAAAAATAAGCTCAGGCGAGATCTGACAAATCGATTATCACACTTAATATTTTATAATAAATTCCTCTTCATGCATCTTTCGGTGAGGTTCGACTACTTAGTTAAGGCAGTTTGTCTCTAGTACTAATTAGTCCTCAAGTTCTTCTAGGTGACAACTTCCTTTGCATCGTGACATTGCAATTATATGAAGATACCATTGAAGCTGTCGTTTAGACGTGTCAGTGAAAGTCTCACTAGCCGTTCATCTGAAGATTTTGATCCCGTATTCGGTCTTGTTTTGAATATGAGGCAACAGAACTATCATCTTAAGCCTTGGAGAACTAAATATATCATATTGCGTCCATTTTTCCATAATACGTCAGAGTATTTTAATTTTCTCATGTGCAACGTTTTACTTTACTAGTGAATTCGTCATTCCAAACAATCATATAATTTTCAAAAAAATTGAGCATAAATTCCGTATACTTACATACACTTTTAATAGTATCCTGCGCACAACCTATTTTTCCTTACTCCAAGAAAATGATTCCTGAACCAAATAAACCCATTAATTCTCGTTTGTAAGATTTTTGAAAACTAAATAAACCCATTAACCCCATTAATCCTTGGTAAGATTTTTGAAAAACACCTATTAAAACAACTCTATCCAGTCCTAATTAATGAAAAAATTATTCCTGATCACCAATTTGGCTTCCGACCTGAACATTCCACTATCCAGCAATGCCATCGCATTGTTGATCACATTGCATCCTCCCTTGAGAGGAAAGAGTATTGCCCACGAGTGTTTTTAGATATCTCCCAAGTTTTTGATCGTATGTGGTATTCCTGACTCCTCTGGAAACTCAAAAGTTTTCTACCTTCAACATACTACCTTATCATAATTTCATATCTTTCCCAACCTCATTTTCAAGTTGCAATTAACTCAGAATCCTCGGCAATATATGCTAGTATCCTTGGTCCCATCTTATATAATATTTATACCCATGACATTCCACCTGATCCTAATACTATCATAGCTACCCATTCAAATCCTGACATAGCTTCCAACAATTTACAATTTCATATACACAATCTTCAATCCTGGTTTAAGAGATGGAAAGTGAGGGTAAATGAACAGAAGAGTGCTCACATTACTTTCACACTTTGTCAAGGAAAACCTACCCCTTTATACCTTAATATCAATATGATTGCACAATATGGTAAAGTGCGTTATTTGCGACTTTACCTAAACAATAGACTAACATGGAACTGTTATACTAGACTAGAAATAGTTGAAGCTAACAGACGTTACCTGCAACTTCTTAGACTAGTCGACAAATGCTCGAAACTAACAACCAAAAGTAAACTTCTAATCTACAAAACAATTATAATTATAAATGTTCCCTTTGTTCAGGGCCTGTGCATTTCCCGCTTTCAAAAATTTCACTCCCGTTTATCCTATCATCATAATCCACTTGTGAGAGTATTGCACTGTACTTTCATTTCCGGAAACAGTCATCGGAATGGCCTAGAGATTTTCTAGAGGAATCTAACTTCCATTAGTTAGAGAAACGGCGATGGGTATTTACTCCCACTTCATGATGCACAAGATTGTAAATTAAAATGTTATGTAAATCTGCCTTTTACAATAAAATTGTAGTTGTAGATAAATAATTAAAAAAATTCCGTTCAAGAACTTGGGTGAAATTTGGGGCTCAATTAGCTTGTTTGGCTAAGAAAAAGATCGATCAACCTTTATTAAGGACATAAAAGCTCAAGTTTATATAGTTTGGATATAGGATAGGTTATATGAATAAGATTATTTGATTACTTGATAGGCAGTTATATAAAAGTAGCGTGAAGTATCTGAGTCTGTTTGAAAGTTCCGTGCTCTCCCAGAATTAAAAAATAATTGGTATGATTCTACAGAATAGTGGACGGTGTTAGCTTCAACTTCTACGTATTCAAATTTTTAAGTGTTTTTAGTACAAGCAGTTTGAGAAAGTGATACATGCGTTAATTAAAGTTGTTTAATATGCATTGTTAGATTTTTTAAAGAGGAGGTTATTTGAATTTTTATCTTTATTATTTTCGCTTTTGAGGATTTTTCATATATCAAAAGGGTATCAGAGTCCTCAGCGAATCCATATAGGGCTTTTAGTATTGGATTAAAAGGCATCAAGCGCTCATTAGATTATGAAAATTATATACATATACACACCTATAACAAATTTTATACAAGTGTATAAACATGATGATACCTGTAAAAAAGTGTGTGCCTTTATGTACAAAAAAGAGTTTTATCGCACTCTACTATTGTTTAAAGTATTAGTATTGCTGAATTAAGTTTACTTAAATTACATTGGACAATATCATAAGGGGTATTATACTTGAAACTGATACTTCTTGATAAAAGTAAGTAAGACCTTTTTTTAATATGATAATGACATTTACAACTTGTATGATAGAAATTACAAAATCAAGACTCTAAAACAGAAATAAAGGTTCTAGAATCAAATTCATGAATGTTTTGAAGTAATATAAATCGTTAAAAGCGTTGAGTCAAATCCAGGAGCGCATTTGTTCTAATATACTATATTATATTAAACTTTGTTGATGTTTGAAAATGAATTTGCCTTTGTGGATTGGTTGTTTATGGCCTCTTTCTAACAGAGTATACTCTTGTATATATTTACTATATTATATAAACACTGTATCTAACACATTTATTAGCTGTAATATAGTTAAAATATATTTAATTTTGTAATTAAGCTCCAACTAACTAAAGTTAAGACTTTAACTTCAAATCAAATCTTCCTGCTTTATCATAAATAGTATTTATATGGAAAAGTCGTAAGATGAAAAACCAGAGCGGCTGTTTAGCATGTAGCACTTCCTAGTTTTTTTTATAAATACATAACTTGTGTAAATTTCTTTTACTACAAAATTATACAAAGCAATTCAATAAATAATTACATATCATATAGAGTTTAAATGTTTAATGAATATAACACATGTTGCATTTTCTTAAAATACCATTTATCACATAATATTTTGTTTAATATATGTGTATTTATTAAGCAGAAATGATCTATTAGTTCTGTTGTAAGTAAATTATATCTCGAAAACCTATATTTATATAAGTTAATTTCAATATTAAGATACTATTAAGTAAAGCAAATTGTTAAAAAAAAGTCTAACTGTGAAAATAACAATAAAATGTATGATTCAAATTAACTTCTTGCTTATTTTCGAATGGAAATCCTTTAAACATGTGTTTACAATTTTCTTATGTGATATTTAAACTAAATTTTCCCATAAGTTACTTGTAAGATTTAATTTATATTCTATATGTATATATATGATAATATGATATACATACATACATAACTTCTAGATAATATGCAAATTGTCGAACTGAAAAAGGTACGTACCTAATACTTGAGAATTTGTGCTCCAAAAAGTCCCGAAATAGTTTCGTTTGAGATTTTCAAACAAACTGCATACATTATCGCAAATAGTAAAAGAATTTTTAAGTTTTACATGTAAAGCTGATGTTGAAAATCTTGAAAACAATGCTTCTATCTTAATCCAGATTATATATTATAAAAACTTTCCTGTGTTTACATATTTTCCTATTTGTCTGTGTAGTAGGGATACAAATTTTTCTCAAATAAATACGATTTTGAACTAGATTTCTAAACAGTGGATATTGTTTTTCAAAATACTCTAGGCTGTGGAAAGGTCTTTATGTTGTGTAGGGAAAGCTGTATCATTGGTATGTGTTATGGTTAAGAAATCATTGTGACAAGGACTATCATGGGTGTAAATATTATTGGATTGGATCTAGGATACTTCCAAGAGCGATGCTCGTGGACATAGGATAAATGTCAGAGAACTAAATATTTTAGCTACCTAAAAATATCAGTCTGAGGATATAAATATAACCGAAGGATAGGACATGGTGGAAATTGCGGGCAATATCAGTAAATACGCCTGGGAAATAATCCATTTGCTTTAGCGAGCACGCTATGTAATCGACAACGCGATGATACCGGTAAAAAATTACAGTCTCAGTTTCAATAATAGAATAAAGGAATTTTAGGATTATTTTTCTGCATTTTTGATAAAATGGGAAGGAGACTTATGGGTCTATATGAGATAGGGAGGTGTTTGGGTTTGTTGGATTTTGGGATCATTTTAATGATAGGAAACTTCCAAAATGAAGCAAAAAATATATCATGAATATGTTATAGGTATCAGTGTGGAGGTCTTTTTGCATATTTGTTTTAGTATTTCTAAAGTTATAATGTCTTAGAAGTGAAGAACTTAGAAGGTAGACTTATAGGCAAGTGTGTTAATATTTCTCTGTATATGTGTATTTGTTCAACATATTGAATGTCATTTTCCTCTTTAGTTTGTTAAGTTCTTTTGTATTCAAGTATTCGTTTGATAGCTGTCTATAGTGACAAATTAGTTGTCAGTGATTCGGTGTATTCATTAAATCTTTTGTTATTGTAATTATTTATTTCTTGTTTCATTATTCTTTTATTATGCTTAAGTGCTGCCACTGGGCTTTAGTTTGACGTTCGTCGCTTATCAAGCTATAAAATTATCGTGACACATTATAATCATATGACGATGTTGCTGGTTTATTATGGTTATATAAGCGTTAGTGATTAAGTTTTGAATGTAAACAGTTAAGTCGATTAAGGGATCGTCTATTTCTTGTTCGTTTTTAAGACAATCAGCTTTACCATTTATAAGTCTAGGAGAGAGTATTTTTAAATTCAGAGTAGTGTCTAATGTAAGGAGAACCGGACAATGATCGAAATTCAAATCAAGGTGTTTATATATAGTGGTATATATGGAATCTAGAGGTGTAGAGACGAAAAAGTCTATATTATCAGGAAATATACTATTGTAGTACTGGTAGGGCCTCTAAGTCTGTGAGGAAGGATGTAGTGGATTTATGCCTACAGTGTGTGCTGTCGAGTTATCTGTGATGTGAGCGAAATAGTTTACGTTAGATTGTAAGTTAGTTAGTAGTTTAAGTTGCTAACAAATGTCATATAAGTTTCTTTTAATGTAAAATATAAAATAAAATAATATAAGTTGTTTATGTTTATTATTAAAATGAAATGGCTCAATATTAAAATAATCAATTATAAATAAAAATAAAACGATCAAACATTATATTACGAAGCTTATTAATTTAAAAGAAAATTACTAATGTACCAAAAGAGTGAGTCGGATCCGACACACTTCTGTGTAGGTGCATGACGGCAATACGATTTTGTGTGCCCGTAATTTTGGCTGATCTGAACACCATTCTTCTTTGGTTTGCCAACTGGTTTTAATCAATAATCGATTGTATAAATTGCCTATTTATTGACCGTCGGCAATAATCGATTGCATAAATTGCCCATTTAATGACCGTGGTCGCACATTTTTTTTTCAATTTATATGAATATATTTATTTATATATGAATTATAAATTTTTAAATTTGACTATTATATTATTGAATCAAATTTTTAAATGAATATTATAATGAATCGTCTGGATCGATCAACTATCAATTCGCGAAAAAAGACAATATTCTTAAAAATAGAATTAAACTGATTATATAGAAAAATTGCAAAAGTTATGGACAGAAGATCAAGACTGACAATTCATATTAAACTAATTATTTCGAACATGATATTGAAACCTATTTGGACTTTGGGGTTAACCATATCATTTCTTTTCCTCTCTCATTCCATCCCTTTAACACAAATATTGTTATTACCCCATTTTATGTTCCCAATATAAACAAAAATACATTGTTTTAAACTTCAAATTGTTAATTATGACGTTAACGTTAAGTATGAATAGTGGAGATGGGATGCCCAATCTCTCAGCTTATACGCTTTAACGTTTTCACACTTAATTTATTTTACACTGCAATTTTTAATACATACTTCACTTAGTGAAGGATGTTTCGTTGATCTTGAGGTATTAGTAACTGCTTTGAATTATTCACTTTGCTAAGAGAGTTTCCGTTGTCGGGGCCCTTTTCTGTCGAATCCCAACGACAGTATAAATCATTTTCTTAGAGAGTGCTGTCATTGTGATAGAGGAAACTATACCGATCAGTGTACTATCAGTAGACAAAACACTGTTATTAATCGTTATTTAAATTAACCATTTGTTCGTGAGATATATTTTCCATTACAAAAATCTGCTCATGTTACTTTTTTTTGCGAAAAATGTCAAAATTTTTGCACCAAAATTGTCGTTTTGTCTCCGAAAATGTCAAAATTTTTAAATTTTCACCAAAATCGTCGGTTTTTTACCAAAAATATCAAAATATTTTAATTTTCAATAAAATGGTCCGTTCGTCACTAATAATGTCAAAACTTGATGAATACAAATATAATTTTAAAGTTGAAATTTGTTATTTCTTATATTATAGATTTATTATAACTATCCAAGAAACATTTGTCAGAGGTTTTCCAATTCTTCATCGTTTAATTAGAACTGTTTTTATATAATATCTCTTTTTTTATGTAATGAAAACCTGAATAAATTATGTCACTTCTAAATTTATTTTAGCTCATGGTCATAAATTTGTTATGTCGAAATTTAAAAAAAAAATCATTATTTGAATATAATCAAATAAATAAAACACTTTTCTTTATTAGTCGCTCTTATTTATAGCTTATGAATTAATGTTTATCATTAAACCGTTTTAAATTATCTGTGAATAGCTAAGCTCAAAGAATACTCTATGTGTGGGTGCCTCATACAAGTAAATTCAGTGTAAAAAACATCTATGATACGCTGCTAAAGCGAAATGAAATCGAACCATTTCTGGAGCGAATCATAACTGGCTATAAAAAAATGGGTAAAATAAGAGAATATGAAAAGATAATAGAAAAAGCGAAATGAATGATCACAAACAATTTCAAAGTAAGGATCGACGGCCAATAAGATTAAAGTGTGTGTATGTTGGGCCTGGAAGGAAATTGTTTATATAAACTGCTACCATTCGGTCAAACTGATAATTCGATATCAACCTTCAAAAAGAAATTGAAGACGTGAGCTTCCTTACTGCAAAGAAAAGGAAAAACGTGGCATATAATGACGCTTCTCTGACAGAAGCTAGCAAGTTTATTGCAGAGCCAATTAAGCCGCCAAAGAAGGCTAAAAAGGTAAAGGCACCGATAGCTGCGGGTTCTATACCTCCAATGAGCCAAAATCGGTTTAGTCTGCTCGAGGAAGCCACTTTGCCAAAACCACCAACCACTACGAGCAGGATTGCAAAAGCAAGCACCTTGACTCCACAAAAAATTCATATACCTCCGATCACGTGTCGAGGTTTAAATATTAACGCCTTCATCAAAGAAATGAAGCAGCTAGCCAGAGCACCCGGTTATAAAATAACCAATAACAACGGCAAGGCAATTATTAAGCCGGAGACATTGGAAGATCGAAGGACCATTCTCGACTTCATCAAGTCAAAAGGTATACCTGGGCATACCTATACGTCAAAAGAGGAAAGGAAGATTTCCCTCCTTGTAAGAGGTCTTCACAACTCTTGTGAAGCCTCTGATATAAAAGCTGATCTGGCCAACCAAGTGGAGGCAGTTTTAATTAATAAAGTAAAGAATTTTAAAACAAAATATTCTTCGTGCAGTTGGCTCCAGGACACCAGCCATCCAGTGTCACGCACGTGAGAAAAATTCTCCATCAAACAATAAGATGGGATAAGCTAAGGAGAAGTGGCCCACTTCAATGCCACCGATGTCAACAGTTTGGATATGCAGATATCAATTTGTCTGCGTGAAATGCGGGCAAAATCACATACCCAAGGCTTGCCCACGAGACAACGTCAAGTCTGGTGATCCGTTTTGCGCCAACTGTGGACAACATGGCCACCCAGCGAACCATAGAGGTTGTTCCTTTCTACAAGGATATGATTGCGGCAAAGAAACTCAGGCAACAATCCAGAGTTCAACAGCGGAAGGACAGACTGAACTTTGTGCACCAGTCAATTAATAACACTGTCAGGAGTGGAGTCAGATCTGAAGAATCAACTCAGCCATCGCCCATGGAAGAATTCTTTTCGGAGGCTTCAACATTATTTAGTGTAGACATGCCTAGTCTAATCACCGAGGTAAGTCAATTTATGAAATCATATAAAACACTTTCCTCTTTTGCAGATCGACAGGTTGCATACTTGCATTTTCTTGGAAAAGTTTGCAAATGATGCTGATAGTATTGAAGAATTCATGTAACACAGCGATGGACAATCATCATCAGGAGAAATTATACTATCGGGCCAGCCAAGAACAGCAGTCCAGCGTAGTTAATTACATTCTGCGGATTAAAAAGGAGCAAAACCACCTGGCTAGTATTCATATAGGAAGACAACATTTGGAATTATTAGCAAGTAAGAATAATTTAAGATACACCCTACCCATGATATTTGTAAGTCTTCCCTACCATACTCCATTATAACATGCTCTCTAAATATCATAGCACTTAACGTGCGGTCTATCGTTGGCCTGTCCAAAAGAGTCGAACTTTATCAGTTCATTCAGAACCAGCTTGCCGACTTCTACAATATTTCATTAATGAAACTCATCTGAATTTGAATGACTCTAATCAGGGTACTGGCATTATCTTCTCAGAAAATATCCAATATAGTAACTTGGTTAACTTCAGCTCAAATAATATCTGCACCACTTGTGTTCGAAATAAAAGGAGGTCCAATTAATATATCTAAAAACTTTGCCTCGTTTTATAAAGATCTCTACAACTCTACTTGAAGCTCACCTCTACAAACTCATGTAAGCAATCAGGTCGACAGTTTTTTTTATCAAACTCCCCAACTCATATTACAAAATTTAGCACCGATAACAGTGCAAGCAATCCCAGCTGTCTAGATATGTTTACATCTGAAAACACACTCTATTCTATAGTAAAATCTTTAAATAATAAAAAGTCTGCTGGCATCGATAATATATCGAATTTTATGCTGAGAAAGATTCCGAAAAAGAGTTTGAGTCCCTTAGTTGCAATATTTAATCACTGCATCAACAATTCCTACTTCCCTAAAGGCTGGCAAATAGGCATAATCTTTAATATTCCGAAAACTCAAGGTAGAGCAGCCATCCAACAACATCGACCTATATCTCTTCTTCCCTGTTTGGGAAAAATATTAGAAAAATTCTTTTACGAAAAGTTAAATGAATTTTTGTAATGAAAAAAATAAAATTATTCCCGACTTTCAATTCGGATTTCGGAAAGGGCACTTAACTTTGGATGCGCTTTTTCTACTAAATAGTGAGATCACAACTGGGTTAAACCATAAAGAGTCAACAGTTGCTTGTTCCGTAGATATTACAAAAGCCTTTGACTCAGTTTGGCATAACGGACTAGTGCACAAACTATGTAAACTTAATTTCCCTCCATTTTTTACGCTGCTGCTGCACTCATTTCTTCAGGATAGATCATCTTGCGTCAGATATCAGAACACGACTTTCGAATTCTTTACAATTGGTAAAGGAGTTCCACAAGGCTCGGTATTAGGTCCCTTGCTGTATTCAATATATACTGCAGACATACCAACAGCCGCAAAAGCACAAATGATATTATATGCAGACGACACTCTTATTTATGCCAAAAGCAAATCACCAAAATTAGCTCTAAAGAGAACGCAAGAGCTTCTTTTTAAAATTATAAATTTTAAATGATGACTGGAACTTATCAGTCAATCTTAATAAGTCCAATTTAATCTGTTTCCGTAATCCCAGCACTCGCGGACCGAGGAAAATTACTACAAAGAGCAAAAAGCTGCGTAATCTGATTAAAAACACGGCTATTCCAGTCTCAAATATTTAGATATCAACTTTAACTCAATGTTCAAATTTAACCCACATGTTGAGTTAACTCCGAAAAAAGCCAAAAGGTCTATTCATATTATTCCAATTATTGGCTATGCATTTCCGATCTATTTTAGTTTCTCGAAAACGTATGCCAATAAAGTCCATGTATTCGAAAGGTCAATCATTTGGAAATGCCTTTTAAAATATCGTAAAATAGACGGCAAGCATTATTCTAACTCCTATATATATCAGAAAAATCTTACTCCTTTTATTTCATACATGGTTGGTCTAACCAAAAACTTTATCCAGCATTTAATAGACCATACCAATCCACTCATTCAAATCCCAAGCCACCAAACACAGATACTCATACAATGACTACCTCTATGCCTCACCAGTCATTA
This sequence comes from Atherix ibis, assembly GCA_958298945.1. Classification (NCBI taxonomy): domain Eukaryota; kingdom Metazoa; phylum Arthropoda; class Insecta; order Diptera; family Athericidae; genus Atherix; species Atherix ibis. The sequence goes on along the minus strand of OY282607.1, from coordinate 60,415,183 downwards.
CATCTGATTTTGCTAAAGATAGTGATATTATGAACGTTCAGTTTTATAATTCCTTAACTCCCCATTTCCATCGTGGTTAGCGGAAGCAACACAAAATTCCCAAAAATGCCAAACTCCTAATCCACTCTCCCTGAATATTCCTTTCCCTAATTTTTTTAAAGTCTACAATTAAGGTTAGTTTGTAAGCAATTAAATATATAGAATATAGTGTTTGAGCAAGCACATATAATTTTTAATTCATGTACTTAGTCATTAAAAGCTAATTTACTATATAAGCAAAGGATGTACAGAGCATGTGTAAGCTAAATACGTAGGCTACTATATATATTTCTGGCCTAGGCAACACTAAGTGTTGCCAGGTGCGATCTGACATTTCCATTGGAAAGTTTGACATTTTTTAGCATAAACGTACTCAGAACGTTTTGACGTACGACTATCATTTGTGTTGTTTACAGTGACTTGAAAAAATCAATTTGGCAAAAAAATGGAATTAACTCGTGAACATTTTCGTGCGATCATTTTTCACAACTTTCGACGTGGATTATCACGACAAGAGTGCATCGATGAACTTAAATCTTTGTATGGCTATGAAGCACCATCCTATAGCACTGTGAAAAACTGGTACAACGAATTCAATCGTGGCCGACGCTCGCTCAAAGACGAATTCCGTGAAGGTCGTCCAAAAACAGCCGTTGTTCCAGAAAACATCGATGCCGTACGTGAACTGATAATGCAAGACCGTCATGTGACATACCGTGAGATAGAGGCATGCCTAGGCATTTCTCCCACCAGCATACATTCGATATTGCATGAACACCTGGCCGTAAAAAAGGTTTGTTCTCGTTGGATCCCGCACAATTTGACAATCGCTCAAAAAAAGGCTCGTGTGGATTGGTGTAAAGAAATGCTGAAAAAATACGATCGCGGTGCTTCAAAAGACGTTTATAAGATCGTCACAGGTGACGAATCATGGATCTATGCGTATGAGCCCGAAACAAAACAGCAATCGACCGTGTGGGTCTTCCAAGACGAGTCAAATCCAACGAAAGTTGTTCGTGGAAGAAGCACTTCGAAGCAAATGGTCGCTTGTTTCTTTGGCAAAACTGGTCATGTGGCGACTGTTCCGCTTGTGCAACGTAGGACGGTCAATTCTGAGTGGTACACCACCATTTGTTTGCCTGAAGTCTTCGGAGAAATTCGAAAAACGAACAAGAGAAGTCGAATCATTGTGCACCATGACAATGCGAGCTCTCACACATCGGCTCAAACCAGCGCCTTTTTGACCGGACAAAACGTCGAATTGATGGGTCATCCTCCGTACAGCCCTGACTTGGCACCCAATGACTTCTTTTTATTCCCACACATCAAGAAAAAAATGCGTGGTCAACGATTTTGGTCGCCAGAAGATGCTGTTGAAGCATTCAAAAACCATGTTTTGGAGGTGTCTCAATCGGAGTGGAAAAAGTGCTTCGAAAATTGGTTTGAGCGCATGCAAAAGTGTATAAATCTTGATGGAGAATATTTTGAAAAACAATAAAACCTTTTTCGTTGATAAATATTCGCATTTTCATTATTAGGCCAGAAATATATATAGTAGCCCACGTACCATGTAAATATGAACAAGTAATATGGATATAATAAATGCTCTACTTAAATGAAAAAAAAATTACCCAACTCGAGGTATTTGTCCGAGCGGTCGAGAGAAAATGGGCAGAAATGATCAGTAGCAAAGGTGTTGTCTTCCACCACAATAACTCTCGACCACACACATCTTTGATGACTCGTCAAAAATTGATCCCCGTATAGCCCAAACATTACACCCTCAAACTACCACTTATTTCGATCTCTACACAACTGTCTTAATGGAAACAAACTGGCTTCACGAGTGGCCTGTAAAATCACTTGATTTAATTCTTCAATCGGAAACCACAGAAGTTTTATACTGATTGAATCATGGCTCTGCCCGAAAAATAACAAAATATTGTCGATAATAATGGAGAATATTTGGTTGGAATAAATTAATTTTAACAATATAATTTAGACGCTTTTGATTTACTCAAAACAGTCTACGAACTTTTTTTATGAACCAATATTTTAATTGATAGGTAATGTATTTAGAAAACTATAATTTTTTCTAGGATTTTAAAGCGTATTATCAATAAAAATTATTGTGAGCATATTAAGTATTCAGGTATCTTATCTGACTTGTGCTTTAATATTAGCTTTCAAAATTGTAATTCATTAGATAAGAAAAAATCGGAAAATTTCTAAATACATATAAAAGTATGGAAATGAAATTAAATGAAACCGTTTGAAATGGGTAGGTAGACATGCTCAAATTAATAGCCCTTGCTGCCTACCTTATATCCTTATCAGATATATATATTTATGTAAGCTAAACTAAGGAAAAATGTCTATATACCCATAAATGTACATATACATTTATCCATTATACACTTAACTAATGAGACGAGCTATTGTAGTTAGATATTTTGTATCTTATCGTTAGCGATAATAGAAAATAGATAATTTCTCGTGTTTCATTTCATTTTGACTATCCAGCCCGTGCCATGTATGGTACTGTTCAAATTGGGTAATTCAAACAATTATAGTACGACCATAGAATAGCAGCATTAATGTATAATTACTGAAATATTTGTCATCAGAATATAATGATTACGGTTATTACTAACTTTGTGAATAGAAAATTACTTTCTGTCGCTCTAATCTTCAGGGATTTTCATGTTTTCCCATAGTCCAATGTTGATTTTACCAATGCCTGCATAAATATATTGCAAAATTAGTGAAAACTGTGACATTGCCATGACTTGTATACTAAACAATATTATATTTCAAATTTCACATGTACTATAATATGTTATAAAAGCTTACACGTACATATAATGATAAGGATAAAAAATGCATAAAACAAATTTGGACAAGTCATATGAATTTTCATTAAAAAAATAAAGATTATAATAAATTTTGCAATTATAGTTTTGCTTCTTAATTTAAAAAATGCAATTCTATTATTTTTCTAAATTTATATAAAAAAGAAAATGATTTATTTGATGAGGTTATTTACAATAATCGGACGGAAAATACCAAAAAAATTAAATGAAATAATTCAAAATCTGCAATTTATATAAATATTTAGCTTTTTTCCGTAGGAGACTATCGTTTCTTTGAATTAAAATAATTTCAAAGATATAAAAATAATACTATTATAAATTTAAAATAATTACAAATATAAAAAAGTGTCATCTAACATTTTAATATATTTTGATAATAGAAATGAATATAGATTAAGTCCTTGTTTAGTTTTTAGGAAAAAATACATGTATTTAAGTCTTTGCTTGGTTTGCCAATTCTACTATCATAAAAGTACACATTTTTTGAATATTTAATAATTTTTAACGAAATATTAGATATTATAGTATATATTGAAAGAACACAATATATTGAAACATATCAGAAAATTTACAATTTTTAGATTTTACATATATTTTTGCCGTCACCGTGAAAACTGAATGAAAGGTCTTCGGTTTATTAGATAAATAATTAATTTCTTTTTTAGGAGCCATAGTTATCTTACAATTCGTAACTTCCTACATATCTGCATCTAGTGCTACCATATATATAACCAATTTATTATTTTCGGGGAGGATCTTTCTTATTCGCACGAATAAAGTATCATGCTCATAATAGCCTATTGATCTGAATTTAATAAAATTGTATGTATACAGATTTAAGTTCGATAATTTTGCATAAACGTATTTTTTTTGTCAATTCCCATATATCGAGCGTAATTTTTGCGATACTGGAACCATTTATTGAGGCTTATGATCTTGAACCATTTAGTTAACAGATATTATACGTTAATTAATATTGGTAGCAAAAATTTGTAATTTATAAATAACCACTGATATTAAATACCTATAACTGCATCCTAAGATTTGCAGTCTGTATTCTGCATGTCAAAAATTACAAATCTCTTGTTCATCATAATTCAGAATGAACACAGTTCTGTACTGGGGATTAATATATCAAATTTTAGGTAATGAAATAATTTTTTATTATGGCTTAACCAAAAAATGTTGTAATATATTATAAATATGATCAAAAATAATTATCTGAAAATTTTGAGTGCGCAAGGACGCTGGTAACGGACGCAATTGCGTAATGACAAATACGACCTGAATAAGCTAAATATCTTTTATACGACAAAATAGCAATAAACAAATCAGAAACTTTCCGAAGTTATACAAAAATTGATTACTCTTTATGGTAGAGCAGACACTTTTGCAGAATACTTTTACAGAGCGATACATAAAAATGATACACCTTTCGATAATATAAACAAAAACAGATACTACTCTACAACTGTTCTCAAATTTTAAATATCTCTCAAAAATTTGCTAATAAAAAACCTTCTGGTATGAATTGATTACCTAAAACCAAAAAACCTATAGTATTTCTTATATAACATATATAATTGGATTGTTCGAACCACATACTGCCCCGTCCTATAGAAATATTATATGATATATTTGTCTAGAGATATATCAGTTTAATTTTGAAAAAAAAAAACATATTTTTAAGACTATACCCTTTACTCGACCTTAAACACATTATTCCCGACCACCAGTTTAGATTTTGATTCAAAGACACCTGCAGCCAAGTAGGATCATTTTTCATGTTCTGGTATCTTGAATGGGAAAATTATTATCCGGATATATTCTTGGACAATTCTAACGCATGCGATCGAGTGTGTTATTCGGACTTACTTTGGAAACTTAAGAAACCTTTATTTCCACCTACTACCGTATCATAAAATCTTACCTAATTAATCGATTCTTAAAGGTACAAAAAGTTACTGAAACATCAGATATACTTCTCATTGCCACTGGAGTTTTTCAGCGTAGCCTATTGTGTCTTGTTCTTTTTCAAATTTAGACATACGATATTTCATTCTTAATTGAAATTTTTTAGGCATCTGCCTTTGCACTCACAAGGATCATGAAATTGCATACAATATTTATAAAAGTATATTTCATTCCTTGTTATATTTTTTTAAAGCACATTTTATCCCTTGAACAAGAATTTTTTCCAAAAATGGAGAGTGTAGGTGCATGTATAAAAATGGTTAATGTATACGTGCATATTGGCTAGTTCGTTATGAACTATATTCTTCTATATTCCTTAATAGTAAAAACATTCCGCAGACCACAAAGTGCGATATTTTGCACTACACACGGGCAACCAACAAACTCAAAAGATAATAACTTAATAGTCGATACCAATAATTGCGAACACTATTAGATCAACGTTCCAAATTAGCACTAAACGACAAAGTACTTATTTATATAATGTTTGAGTTGCGGAGTCAATAAAGCGTTCCAATTTCTTTGGTATCCAATAATTGCAAGACGGAATTCTTCGTAAAATTATCAATGCTCTTTGGCATCATTTGTAATGAATAGGCTAACTGTTTGGCCGTGGAGATTCTCCACAGGCCGGTTCTCACTGTGATTCTAAACCTGGCCTGCCTACTAACTAAAAGATATACAACATCTTTAGCCATTTGTAGACAAATAGACTGGTCTGGAAGTGGAAGATTTCTTTCCACACATTGCCCTAACACTACGAAACCACGCTACTCAACAACCATTCCGAAATTCTGGGCAAGGAAACTTCGCAGAATTCGGATTGGGCATAGCGCACTTACTCATGATTTCATCTTTGTAAACCAACATTATCCATTATGCCATTCTTGTAACGTTCAACTCACCATTCTCTAGAATTTAAATGAATGCGACCAGTTTTTTTTGCACAGACCTTCTTTCATTGTGGTGCTTCTAATAATAAAATAATTATTTTGCCAAGCCCTGTTTTTAATCTTTTTAATTTATTCCACAAAATTTAATAATGTATGACTTTTTCCTCCAAATTATCAATTACCAGTTTCATTAGCAAAGCTGGCAATACCAACCTATGTGTACTCGTATACATAACATGAAGTCGCCAAATGGCCTCATAGGTGAGACTTTAAAACAACAACAACAAAATATTAGATAAAAACTGCATTGAATATTCTTAAATATATTTTAATTGGTGTAATCATTGAATAATTATGAAATGCTAAAAATTAGCCGAATAAAAGACCACGGCTCTGGTTATTTACATATGTTATAGATTTATTGTGATATTGACCAGACAAAAGTAATATTTTTTTGACAGCTTTATCACTGCTTGAATCCATTCATTCTAGGGATCTACTCCCAGTAATTGCAGCATTATATGATCAAATACTTTTCTTTTATTGTATTATAAACGTCTTCTTAAAAATCAAATCAACATACTAACAAAATAATGAAACTCTCTATAAGTAACTTATTATTCTCGTAAAATGCAACAGAAAAAAATGGTACTGCGTTTCCATATTATCATCATTTTTCTTAGCTATAAATGTGTTAAAATACAACACAATATTTAAATTTATTTAAATGTTAATTGTATATCTAGTTATAATTATCTTATCATATATAATAAAATATGCAAGAAATTTAGTTTACAAGGTGCTTAAAATACAAACAAGGACGAGTCAATATTAATTTTGTTAATATTGAAATTTTATGGAAGAAATTTTGATATTTTCCTATGGACGAGGGAATTGCTAAATATCACAACGCAAATGGTTTCCGATTAAAATAAATAGCATAGGATCAACGTTAAAATGTTATTTAAAGTGATATTATGACAAAATGGGAAATAATAGTAAGGGAATTTGTGAGTTTTGTGTTGTATATAATAGTCAGAATATTTATATTGTGTTGTAAAAGTATTTATACTTTGTTGTTAGATAAAATTAGGCAGTTTTAATGAAACTGAAAACGGTGTCGGCTATAGAAGGAAACTCTGTATCAGCTAGTATAGGCCAAAATTATAATTTGATTGATGACAAAACATTCGTTTTTATTTTTCAATGTGCTGTCACTACTTTATTAGCCTTTCAATTATTCGGTGATTAAGAATTATGATTGATTACCACCAAGTCCCGCGATTTTCACATTTGGTTTGAGATTGAATTAATTTCATGTCCAACTGTATAAATATTTGCAATATGTCAGAAAATCAATTCAAAAAATTCAGAAAATCAATTTTAAGAAAATAATAATAAATTGGTATTATCATTTATAAATAGTACGATCACATAATATATGTTATAGTATTCTTGAAATAATAGTTACGCTTATCGGCATTAAATATTGATCAGGGAAAAAATACCATAAACCGAAAAGTAATGATTATTAATTTGGTCATTAATTTCTTAGGTATATAATCTTCTATTAGAAAATTATTTTTGTTTTAATTAATCAGATAATAATAACTATATCCTTAAATCTCCCTCCGCTTTTATGAATTAAATACAAACACGAATAAATAGTAAATATATTTCTGCTTATATAATTTCTTTGTCATTTTCTAATAAAAATTGTTTTCTAATAAATATCTTCATAAAATCGATCAAAAACTATCAAAAATTGAACATGCACTATAGAGTTTTTTTGACACAAATTATCGCTGATTAATATGGGATGAAGTATGTTGGATTGAGTTGATGATTAAAAGTGATTATATTAAACAAAATGTTAAGTTTCGTTCTTATAGAAAATGCTCATATTCATTGACAATTATGTATTAACTAAAAGTGCCCATTCGTTTGATAAACTTTGACCGATTCAACTATAAACTAATTAACTGTATAATTAATGCCGGCGAAAGGTAGATAAGGAACTAAATTACAGCAAATTTAACGGCCACACGCAATAAATATTCAAGTGGGGAAATACTATACGCAGTAAAGAAGAGCCCCAAGCTCAGTGTGGTCGATAACAGTACATAAAATTTGATGGAGTAATAAAGTGTTACTTATACGTTTACATAGGTTTTGTTATTTGGTTGGGAATGCATTCTTTTAGGCAAATCGCATACTACCTAAAATAATATATTGTTGGATGGTTGGCGTTTACGGTCGACCCTGACTATCGAATAGGTAGCTCAACTAAACACTTACGATGATAAAATATTCTCAATTAATTGCTTGAGATAATGTGGGAGTATTGAAGTGTAACTGCGCACGTATAATATAATAGAATGTGTATACATATCCTCCCGAATTAGACCATATCTAAATGCATATCGTTTTGCGATAAACTCATCTGATTTCGTTGTTCCAATTCCAGTTGAGATGTAAATATTTACGTGACGAAATATGTGAATATGAATGTGTATGTACAACACAACTTCTTTCACACACAATAAATTTTGCACCACCGATACTGACCATCGAAAATTTATTACCGGCGATAAATTAATTGAAACTCAAGATATAACCAGGTATAGAAAAAGGATATCATCTGCTCAAAAGAACTAAACTTGAGGATAATATACAATACAAGAATATAATATTACTGATAATCAAGAAAAGGTGTATAACATATACTACGTGTAATTACTGTCAGGAATTAATAGCACCGTTGTAGGTCATCATTTAAAAACAATGCAATAGTTCCACTCGTGCTAATGTGTAACATTAAAAAGATGTTTTCACATATTCTTAATGGATTGCTATGCAAATCTGAATACGTATTTATTTATGGTGACAATAATAGTTTTAATATGACTGCAACTTTTATTTTAGAATAACTTATGTAGTAGTTCATAGTTATTTATTATGCAACATTACTATATTAAATATGTATATAAAAACGGTAAATATTTTAAATAATTTTTAAAGATTTTTTTAGTCTAAATAAATATTTATTTTTTTTAATTCATCAGGTAAAAAATTTATATAAAATATATATTTATTACTGAGTTGTTGGGAAAGTAAATTCGTTTTTTCCCAATAGAGGAATTAATTGTATTTTTTCACAACCAACTTCACACTTAAGCCATATTATCATATGTATTTTGGCAGCTGACATAGCACGGCTGTGTCAGCTATCAAAATACATATGATTATAGTATCAGAAATTCGACGGATTCTGCATAATAGTGTTTGGTTGATACACTTTTAAATATGGAAAGTGGAAAACAGCATTTTCGGAATATTTTAATTTTTTGTTATAGAAAAGATAAAAATGCTGTTCAAGCAAGAAAAAAATTATCCGATGTGTATGGAGAAGATGTGTTAAGTGACCGCCAGTGCCAAAACTGATTTACAAAATTTCGATCCGGCAATTTTGATCTCGGAGATGCACCACGTTCTGGAAGGCCAGTTGAAGCTGATGAAGACACAATTAGTTGATGCAAACCGGCGAATAAAAACTCGTAAGATTGCTAAGAGATTAAATTTATCGAATTTGACCGTTTCTGATCATTTGAAACGACTAGGTTTAATCTCAAAGCTCGATATATAGGTCTCTCATCTTCTTACGGGAAATTTTTTTTTGCCGTCGCATTGATGTTTGTGATTTGAATGGGTTGTCTACAACAATGTTAAGCGCAAAAGATCCTGGAGAGAAATGGGTTGTCTACAACAATATTAAGCGCAAAAGATCCTGGAGTAGAAAAGATGAACCGTCTCAAAGCACGTCGGAAGGCAATATTCATCAAGAATATTGCCTTCCGAAACCCTCGTCCCTATTGGCAAAAAACTGGGACAGTCGATTATCACAATCTTCTCTTGAGGCGAATTTTTCACCTGCAAAATCATTCGTCATAGACAGGAAGAGGTGGTAATCACTTGGTGCCAGGTCCGGACTATAAGGTGGATGCATAAGAACATCCCAACCAAGGTCCCGGAACTTCTGGCGAGTCACTATCGATGTATGCGGGCTGGCATTGTCCTGATGGAACACAATTCCTCTCCTATTGGCCAAAGCTGGCCGCTTCTGGGCGATTGCTTCTTTCAGACGGTCCAATTGTTAACAGTATAGGTCCGAATTAAGAGTTCGGCCGTAGGGTAGCAGCTCATAGTAGATGGTTCCCTGCCAGTCCCACCAAACACACAGCAAAACCTTCCTGGCTGTCAATCCTGGCTTGACCACCGTTTGCGCCGGGTGACCGCGATTTGACCACGACCGTTGTCGCTTGACGTTGTCGTAAGTGACCCACTTTTTATCACCGGTAACCATCCGCTTCAGAAATGGATCGATATTGTTGCGATTCAGCAGCGATTCGCAGATGGAAATTCGGTCCATGAGGTTTTTTTGCGATAACTCGTGTGGCACCCATACATCGAGCTTCTTTTTCTATCCAGCCTTATTTAAGTGGTTCCAAACGGTTTTTCGTGCAATGTTTAGCTCCTGGGCAATCGAAATAGTGCTTACGTGACGGTCGGACTCGACGATTTCCATTATTTTATCGACATTTTCGACAATTGGCCTTCCAGAGCGTGGTGCATTTTTGACATCTAAATTACCGGAACGGAATCGACGAAACCAAAATTGCGCATGATTGGCTGTTACAGTATCAGGACCATAAACACTATTCACATTTTCAGCTGCCTGGCTTGCGTTTTCGCCTTTATCGAAGAAAAACTGTAAAATATGGGTATTTTCTCTTTGTTGGTGTTCATCTTTGACGCGTGCTAAAAAAATACTGAGTCAAGTAATCACAAAACTGTATGAGAAGCTTTTTTAGTAAAATTGTATCTTTCTAACGCCATCAAGTGCAACCCGACCGCACTTTTAAAACGGGAGATACAGACTCCTAAAGCCATCTATTGGCAAAATAATGGAATACTTTTTACTACAACTTATATATCGCACGGATTGCCGTATTCCGCATCCGCACGAGCCCAAAAGTCCGTGTGACGATAGCACAATAACGCCAAATGTCAGGTTTTGTCGCTTGTCATTTGATTTCTGACGCTGTGATTTATTCTGCGAAGTATTCGTTATGATTTTATTTTCCAAGTGAGATGAAACATAGCAATTATATGTGCTAATGAAAATGGGGGAGCTATAAACAGCAGATGATGTGTTCATACAGGTGCGTATCTTATGCAGAACGAGGATAATATTGCGAAGATATTGAAACAAATATATGAAGATAGTATTCACTGCTACATGTTTACTCGTAAATAGATACCATCAACTGCAGAATAATAGAAGATCATTACGGATGAATTCGATTAATTGTGGAACTATTATTAATAAATTTATTATTAATATTTAATCATAACATGTTATTAGTGTGTCAATTATTTTATTTACACAAGAACAATTTAAAACAAAAGATATCCGCGCCACAAGCAGTTGGGATGTATCAAATAGTTGCACGGATTAGAAATGTTCGTTCTGCAGTGGCGAACGTTTTTGATTCGTGCAAACTCCCGCTCTCGATTCATAAAATGTCAAATACACCATATCAGGTAATCCGCACAATGCACGTAGTTTGCTTGGTGCTAAAATGCAGATTCGTGAAAAACGTTTCGGTTATCACACGGCCTGCGCAAATTTTTAAGCCTATTGCATGAATAATCCTTGCATTGCACGACCTGTGTGATTGCAGGTTGAGAGTATCTTCAATTCTAAACAAAATTAATAACTATGTGTATGCATACCAGATTACTAACAAAGAAAGTAAATTACAAAATTATTGTAATAATCCTTAAATATGTGTAATGATTTTTAAAACTACTTGTATTATATATTTTGAAAAGTTCAAATATCATGACTGCTTTATTTTGCAAAAAATTTTTTCATAAATTAATATTATGACCTTTATAGTAGTTTCCTTGAACAAATTTACATCCACGGAGGCGTTGTTTCTTGCGCGCTTTCTCTGGTTGAAAGCAATAATGTGTTCTATATGTTACGTATCCATTGATAAGCTCGGAACCGTTATCGAATGCGTTTTACTTGGCAATCCATGGACTTTTTAACAAACGATAAAAATTCATCGAAATGTCCACTCACTTTCGACTTTTATTAAAATAATATAAGAGAAAATGTTGATCTGAATGTTGTTGATTCATCCTTGAATAACATAAAGAACTTTGCATCACCAATTCTATTGTAGTTTGTTCTATTCGACCAAACAAAACAACATTAAAACATGTTGTGGGCTTCACTGGAACTCTCCAATCTAGCGTTCTTCACAAAAAATATAATTTTCTTTAATAGAATCAATTCAACTTACTAAATTATTTTGAACAATATATTTAATTTGCCCAACATTTAAGTGCCCCAATCGTCTGTGCTACTATTGTAACAATACCGATATATTTGAGTTACTCATAGCAAAACATGTATTAACACTTTCACCTTTGGTATAACGGAATATTATACTCACTAAGTTGCCGATCTTCATTCCAATTCGTTTTAACATGTTACAATTCATTACTTTAATTCAACTCTTACGTTGAGTACCTTTTTTGTCACTTGACTAATGGACAACAAATTAATCTTTGAATTTGGTGTAAATCGTACATTTTCCGTCATTGACAAATGCCTCTACCTCAATAATACCTGTTCCAATAACGTCGATGGATAATACCTGTTCCAATATCGTCATTTGCCAATTTCACACAATGCTGAAAATTTGGTAAACCAGTCACAGCAAAATAGCACATGCTTTATTGATGCAGAATCGGTCAACCAAATGTTATTATAACTTTCCGAAAAATATTAGCAAATGTGTAAAAGAAAAAGATTTTGAATTGTTGTTCCCGACTACATCCAAATGCCAATTTTTCTGCTTGCAATCCCTTTTCCAATGTCTGCCTTCACCACATCTTTTCGATAGCAGTTGGCCTCTTCTTCTTCTTGTTTTTCCCTCGCCCCGACTACTAAAATCTGTCTTAACAGACGTTGCACTATCATGCTCAATTTCATGCCTGGAGTCTGCTTCTAACTGTAATTATGCCAATAATGTGTCCACGGTTCGACATTCTTTGACGTTTTTCTAGCCCGTGTAAAAATTCTCATATTTTGGGGGGAAACCGCTGATGATGCAACCTATTTTGAGGTTGTCAGGCAATATTTCACCTTAGCCTTAGATCTGATGCACCAAATTGCAGATCTTCGACACATATGGCTCAACTGTTTCATCGTCACAACTCATGACTCTCACATCGCTCTCTTGTTGTATACTTTTTCCAACAAATCCAAAATCTCCCTCACCAATTTACCATTAATCATATCATCTAAATTCTTTGTTCTTAATATTGCACTTATTTAAAATGTTCACGTCCTGAAATTACTTATGTCAAGATGATACTCGTAAATTAATTGATTGAACTGTGCTGGTGCCTACAGTGTATACTGTTTAGAAATTAACTAAAAAATAAGAATAATTAGTACTGTTAAGATTTAATTCAGTGAACAAATATTTTAAATGTTAATATTATAATAAAAAACATAGTCGATAAATGTCAACCATTATAACTATAGGAATCAACAATTGTTGAATTCGCACTCATTTCGAATTTTGCAATATATCACTTTTACCTTTGAGCATCGCCCACAGGCCCATAATCTATGGGATATCTCTGGATCCACTGTGGAAGTAATTGCGAAATTAAAACAGCCAGAATAGTATTATCGTATATTTGATTGTTGTCTGAGGAATAGTGATAATATGATAACCAAGGGAGGCATGCGAAGGAATTAATCGAATTCACGGCCATCATAAGAATTTAATGATTCTTTCCATTGAGGCCGAGAATCGGATTCTAACTGACCCCCCATCCATTGCCGAGAAATTAGTTACATTTTGTTCATGATCCTCATCTACTAACCATTTTAGTGAAGTATGTTGTATAGAGAAATAATCCTGCATAGATAATCTCTTACCACTCGTTTCTACTTCCTTTCATATTTTAAACTAACGAGTATCATTGCAGAATTTGAGTTGGTACTAAATCCTTTCAAGGGTACTCTTCTTGGTTAAGACAAAATGAAATTTGGAATGATTAAGGGGGCACCTTCGACATTCAGTAGACGGATTCTAAACGTTTTCAATTACGTACTGGAAAGTAACAGTCATGATTTTAGTACCTAAACGACAAAATAACAACTGATTCAGCTAACGATTTCAGAGCAGAAAAGCTCACTTCCCATCAACATGCCTATAGGTCAGGCAGGAAAACTCAGAAAAGGTATACAATCACATTTACCCACATCGTATCTTAATCTAATTGACTGAGTCAGCAGCTAGCCCTGATATGATCAATATTTTTAAATTTTACATGTGTTGAACCTTCACGGTTCGGGCAAATGGTTATTTTTCCTCCAAACTCATAACTGAAAAATGGTATACTACACGGATCTCGTCTTTCCACAACCTTCGTTAATATTTATATTCACATATTGTCCACTTCTCTTTTGCCGGTTTGTCATTTTCTTGATATCAATAATCTTTTCAATCTATTTGCCTCTAAATCTACACACGATACTTTCTACATGGTACCGAAATTAGTTTCTATTATTAGGGACAGGTGTAGGACATCTTATCTAGTCATTGAGTCAAACAACGCCCTTATCTATGAACTTTCTTGTAAAATCTTCCCGTTTTACTGTATTTCCATGGAGTTATCATCTTCTCAACAATATTCTACAAAATCTGTTTAATAATAGGTGTGTTAAATTGCATTGGGTTCCAGATCATGCGAGAGTTGCGAGCAGTGAGCGGGCTGATCACTGGCACCGAAAACTATCCGTCACCCGGTGCAAATCGTAAATGACACCTGTAGCCATTTGTATACACACAGACTTGACAAACAGTAAAAGGTTTCTTTGGAAACATCGGTCAACTAGTACCAAACTAGTCTACTCGATTAGCAAAATTTTGGGTACGGCAACTGCTCAGTATTCTGAAAGGATATTCTGCTTTCACACATTATTTTCGATTCTGAAAGCACCCTTCTCCCATCTAACCTTTCTATGACGTTCAACTCACTATCCCACATTTCCCAACGGAATGTCACTTTGAAGGATCAATTCCTTTTCCAAGTCCTCTCTTTAATTTCTTAAAACAAACTTAAATGCTCTTCGAAATCTAACCATCTATATCTGGTCTATCCAACTAACAAAATGGCCCCTAGGGACGCTGTTTCGTGGCCCCTAGGGACGCTGTTTTGTGGCCCCTAGAGACGCTGTTTCGTGGCCACTAGGGACCTTATATATCAACTTTATACTTTTCACAATTTTTGGAGACAATAGTCAAAGCTGAAAATGTTTTTATACAAATAACTTAATAAAAATTTTAATAGCTTATGAAAGATGGATAGGTAACAAAATTTAATAAGTAGAGAGTTCAGAATATAAGTTATTAACTACTGTTAACAACTTCACCTATGGACTATCTTAAGAGCTGTTACTGGCATACTGGTAAATATAGTGAGGCAGTAGAGCACCGCTACATCCATCCAAAAATGGCGTTCATTAAACTCAGAGTTTAGTCTTTGTCAATCAGAAAGTGTAGGCCATATTATATTGTTTTTCAACTATCAAACTCTCTGTCAAAATATTATATCATATGCATGATATACACATAAAATACCAATTCATATGAGGTCTGAAATTACTGGTGGATGATGTTCAGCCCTCAGCTGAAGGTGAGCATATATATACACCGAAAGTCCGCAGTTGGCACAGAATTCCATAAACTTGCAATATTTTATTATATGATTGAAGAAGTGGCATTTTAACAAACGCGTAGAATCCAGTTTGTTAGGTTTGAAAGATAAGTTTTTATAGAGAATTTAATTGAATAAAAGAAACTTATGGAAGCCGAAAGTAAAAACAGCTATACCTAAAAAGGGTTCGACAGTTCTAGTATGTTGTAAGCATCCTGACCGAGAGTTTACTTCATAGAAGGTAGAGTTTATCTTTTCTTCTAGGACCATAAATCATAACAAAGTAAACTTTCCGGACAGAACCTTTCTTATCCATACAGATTAATAGTCCAGCCTACCGCACGCTATTGCCTTATGAGCTTGATTTTTTCCACAACTGAACGGTGATAGCACCTTATGATCTCCACGCAAAATGGCCTGCGATAATCAATCTTCGCATACAAAAATTTGGATTGACTATTAATTATACGAATTTCCTTCTCTATATTGTTATCGGTTGTGATACTTATGCTCTGATAGGAGAACGACTTAACTCATTCGAAGCTAAAGTACCCAATCGGCACGCTACTAGCACTGGATATCTTTAATACTAACCCCGCCTGTATGCTAAACATTTTTCCTTTCATGAATGTAGGGTACTTTAATTAATTAACTCACGCATAGCATATTTATGGTAGAAACGAAACCTTTTCATAGTCTCTAATAAATTTGGTGTTTGTAGAGCTCTTTTACTTTTCATCTGCTGTGCGCACAGATTTTAAACTATACAATACTGATCGCTCATGAATTTGCATAATTTTTCTGTATTGGCTGGCAATTTTAAAATTCATTTCATGTAATTAAAAATCATAAATTTATAATGAATTCTTTATTTGATAACACAGAAATTCTAGAAATTGAACATTCCTCGTAAAATTTTTAATATCATACGTTGTCAATATGGAAGGTGGGTGAATAGCTCGAATAATAAAAATATTTTGATAATGTTTAATTCTATTATTATTATTAAAATCTATTATTTTATAGATTGAAAATAAATACACAGGAATTGTTAACAAGATATGGTTTCGAAAACTCGAATGTTTCAGGTTTCCATTCAAATTAGTTTGATTTTCTTTTCATAATATTTTTACGAGTAATTATATTTTCTATATCTAAAATGTATTGTAAAAATATATAAAAATCAAAAAATATATCTTAAAAATCACTGAAAAATCTTAAATATTTGAAAGAATTAGAAATGTGAACAAAAGGTTTTCGATTATGCAGTACTTTATGTGCAATCAATTAAATCAACTATTCCTGTTGTTGGATAACAACAAAATATATACTTTTACAATTTAAGTTGAATTTAAAAATTTATTGAGGAAAACATATTAATCTAAAAAAATCGATCGCAATTAAAATATATTTTTTTTTTAAAAAGGGGTACAAAATAATTTAATGTGAAAATCTCTACTATACAAGAAAATCAAAATATATGAGATAAATTACTTCATAGAAATGAGAGGACTCATCTTAATAGTGTGAGACTCTAATCTACTAAAAGCCCCTCCCTGCAATATTTCATGACCAGTTTTAGTTAAAATCGACAAATGACTTATCTTTCTTTAATTATTAACTGACTTGCTTAGAACAAGTCTTGGTAGTTGCTACTCTACTAATCTATGAGGTTTGGTTCTTTTATGACGACGTATGTGTACGTTGTTGATCAAATCAACAATCGCTTTCATCTCAGGACTGCCGTATGAATGCAATCGTTGGAGCATTTACTATTTCACGTAGTACTTTATTTTGGTACTTTTTTATTATCTTTATATTGGATTTGCTTATAAAACCCCAAAGATAGATACCGTATATCCAAATCGGCTTAAGTATTTGGTTGCAAATTAATATTATATGCTGTATTGAGTACTGATAGGTTCTCCTCAGCAGCCAATACAATTTTCTATATTTATTATTGAGTTCATCTATTTCTTTCTTTACATGCTCCTTCCACTTAAGTTTGGTATCAAGAGTCATATCTAGACATTTAGCTGTGTTGGCATAAGGTACAATTTGTCCATTTATGATAATATATACGGGATCAACTTTCCTCCAGATAAAGATAATTTGCGCCGATTTTGGTTTACTTACCTTAATGCGCCATAGATTCACTCAGTTGTTGATCTTATGTATTAAATTGTACATTTTTTTTTAGTAGATCTTTTAATATATGAATCTACCGAATTATTACGCTATCATCAATATATTGTACCCATTATTACTTCATCATTTGTAGGATGTATCTTGTATATAGAAAAAATAGGGGAGGGCCTAGTACGCTCCCTTGACGTACTCCCTGCTTTTATATACGAGTATGTTAAGTCAGAATATGCTTGCTCATATCTGACTTTAAACTGGTACTTTAAAAAATGTGAAGAAACTAATTTAAAAAATTGTTTTAGGAGATCTTTATGCAATTTGAAGACAAGCCCTTTATGCCACATCTTGTCAAATGCTTGCGCAACATCCAGGAATATTGCTGGACACACCTTTTCCTCGTCTAGAGCCTTTCCACTTTATATCTATAGTAGATTGTTTTTCTCTGATACCTAACTGATGAGATCTCTTTCTTTGATCATATGTAGAATCCTTATTACGAACAGCTTTTCAAACATTTTTGTCATTATGGGTAGCAGAGAAATCGGTCGGGAAGGTCTTACATCTGTGAATGACTTTCCTGGTTTTGGTACAATAACCACTTCGCCGATTTTACAAAGCTTGGGTACTTATTTTAATTTTTTTCTCTCACCAACACATACCCCTGTTAAATACCACTGGGGATTTCGTTTTCGGTCCGAGAACCATAAAAGCTATACCGCATATTAACAAATCTTTTATTATTGTATAAAAAGAAGTTTGTTAAAGAGAATTATTTCTGTTAGATGAGTTATTTAGATTAATTCTTTTTATTGATCGAAAATATAAAAAAGGTGAATAGTTTAGATTAAAGAAAGTTTCCAATTTTATTTCCATGATAAATGAAATAATCAAACGTATTACAATAATAATTAAGAAATATTTAAGAGCATGAAATAATATAGAAAATATTAAAGTAAATTTCAAAAAAAAAACTTCAAGATAACCCTCTCTCCAACATCACGTCGTCTTAAGTGCCCATACATAAAACGGACGTTTCTGTCATCGTGACGCTATCGAAGCACCCGATTAACCAAACTCTAATTTTGTAAGATTTAGTGTAGGTTTCCAACGATAGTGTAGGTTTTTTAAATACTTGTTAAATACTTCTCAAAACATCTTTAATTTTTAAAAGCAGTAGAGTTCTTGCCGTCGAAAAATTTAACGAAATTCTAAAAAGCATAAATGTTTGTTTTTATTGGTAATCAATTCCTTACTTCAAGTAAGTTGGACATATTTCGATGGATGTTAATACCCTATAATGTTAAAATTTGTTAATATCTGTCTACATATGCATAAATTAAAAAAAATGGAAAAATTTTGTTTGCCATCTTAATATAAATAACAGAAAAATAGCGGTTTTTTTTAAGTGAAACTTATTAAGAGGACAGACATCAATGCCAATTGTTTTTACAAATATATTCACGTGTAAATATATCGAAACAAATCTAATTAATCAATAAAAAATAAAATGGCATATCAAAACATTTCAAATTTCAAAAATATTTACTGAAATCTAAATTAAGTTGCTTGACTTTTGATTCATTCAAATTTGTTGAAAAACATCTCTGTAAAAATGTATGTTAAACATATTACAAATAAAGAAAATTATTTCATTAATATACTCGTTTATGATAAAATATTGTTGGTGAAAAGAAGCAAAAATAAAATATCACTTATATATTTTACTTCAGTTTGACACTCTTTGAATTACGATAAGGATTTAACAATTTCAACTCAAAGGCAAAAGCATCCATCTGCCAGCCTTATAAATGACACCCTCAATCATCTGACAAGAAAGCTAAATCTGTCTAATGTGTTTTATGGAGTGTAAGAAGAAGCAATCATTTCAAAGAATGAAAAGCATCCAATCTGAACAATGCCATTAATTTTTTAGGCGGATTCTCATCTTGATTTTTTATCTTCAGATTTCCTTTGATGTAATTCTTTCTCCCTTAAAGAAAATATATTTTTACGTTCATCTTTTGTTAAGAAACATTATCATAACGGATTTCTGAGAGAGTTTACTACGGTTAATGAAAATATTTTAAAAACACATCATCATAAACACAATAAATAATTTAGTAGTGATCAAAGAAATTCGATCTGATACGTATCAATTAAAAAATAATACGAGTACATAAAGGAATTGCGTCAATAGTGAGTAATCATTATTATAAAGTTAAAAAATATTTACAATATATCTATTATAGGAATAATATTTCAAAGTGTGTAGTATTATTAAATATTTTGTTGAGGTTTTCAAATAATTTTAACGAGTAGCTTTTATTTAGAAATTCTTATTTTAAAGAGACCTTATAAAATATTAAATTGCAATTATTTGAATAATTTTTGTTTGATATTCTAAGAGAGGAATGATGAATAAAAATTATTCACCTATTAAATAAAACAAAAAAGATGAATACCTATTATTCATTCTCCTCTATTATTTCTGTTAAAAAACTAATTTTATTTTATAAAAATCAATTCGATTTCAAAATGATGTTTTCAAGTTTTTAAAAATTGTCTTAATTTTATTTTGAAAGTTTTAATTATAAAAGTAATTTATAAAAAAATTTCAACAAATAACTAAAAAAATAATAAAAGTAATTAGCTTTGAAGAGACACATTTTGTGGAAACATTTTTCTCATAGCTTCTTAAAGAATTTTAAAAAAACAACAACTAAATTAGATTAACCATTATATATATGTTAAAAAGTTTCTTTTAAACATGTTTAAATATTAAAAAATAACATCGGTAAGTGCGCAAATATTATATAATTAGGTTATTTTTGTATTTTATAAAAAGGTATTCCCGTTTTTTTAATTGAAAATATTTAAAAACAAATAAAACAAACTTCTTTTAAAAATCTACATCAAATATATACTAGTTCTTCATTTAAGTAATTTGTAATATCACAACATTAAACACAAATTGAAAAAATATAATTTTCTAACCTAATCAAATTAAAGTAAAAATTAAAAATAATAAGATAAATATTTATTTAATATAAAATTAAGTGGAATAAAATTCAATAAAATAAATATGATTTTACTTATCAATTGCGAAAGAGAATTTCCCTTACTTGAAACTTACATAAAAATATTATGAATACCAACGAAAAGCAGCATAAAACCTTACTTATATTTATTCATATGCTGTCGAAAAGAGAGATTATGTTAAGAAAATGCTTTGAAATGATAAGATGCGGTGACAGTGTCATTTTTTGTCATTGCCATTGTCGCTATCAGTAAGATGGAAATATTAGAAAATATAGATGAAATTATATTCTAAGATCCTCGGATAAATGTGAGTATAAAAAATGAATTCTACTTCTGTTTACGTTTCTACGAATTTTCAAATTCTAATGCATCTATCTACATTGAAGTATAAGCAGCCGAATAGGGCGCAAAGTACGCACAATTTAAATTTCGTGAAGTTTGGTATAGTTTAGCTTAATGTGGTTTCGTATGTTTTTATACACTTTGGTTAGGATCAAGAAACAAAATTAATATCATTTGTAGATGAATTCGGAAACCACTGTAATTTCAGCTAAGCATATGAAATTAAATATGTTAGTAATATTACTGTGAAAGGTCTAAAAAGGAAAATATACCACGGATTCTCTAACCGCATCAAACCATTTTCAAACTCACTTTTAAAGGCAACATTCGAACACCCTATTTTGCCACTACATTAATACAATCTCGAGGATATAACTTAATTCCTTCCAACTGTCAATGAAGTAAAAAAATTTATCATTCGTCTCCCTATCATACATTAAATTTTGATATATGAATATATATGATATATGAATATACAAAATGAGTACCTGATATATGAATATATAAAATGAAAATATACGACGAGTGTACAAATAAAATACGAACGAGATGAAGCGTTAAATTATATTCGCCTGCACGCACATCATCCGCAAACAAACATAAACCAACCAACCGACAACCAAACGAATGAAGCTAAGCCAAATCAAACCAAACCAAGGAGAATTGTTAACCAAATAACCAACTTTGAGAGCTTTAGATAATTTATATAATTTTATTTAATACTTTATAAAATCCTCTTACGCAAGCAAGTCTCAATCCTTTTACCGTAGGTTATATAAATGAATATTTTTAAATATTTTACTACCCTTGTAATAGATGGTTTGGGTTTTTTACGTTTTATTTATGAAATAAGGAGAAAAATAAATGCTTTCAAAATAATGTTTTTATTTTCTAGTTAAATTATTTTTTCTACTAAATATTATTCAATTCAAATATATGAGGAATTACGAAAAAGATATTGGAATAGGTTTTTTTTGGCATAAACATTTTTTCATATATTTTTTTGTATTAATGAAATTTAAGGAAATTAATATTTACAATAAATAAAAATCTTCGATAAAGTATTAATTTTCTACCTCTCCTTCAATTTACCGTATTCTCCAGCCATTGTTTGTGTTAGGTCCCTTTCTCTAAAGTAAGACAAATAGACGCAATATATTTTGACGTCATGAAATAACGAAAGTAAAGAGAGTCTAAGCAATTCTCCGCGTTTCTTAGTAATATCAACTGCAAGCGATTCAAAATTTAGAGCAAATCAAATGTGGCCTTTCAATGTTAATATTGCTCTAAAGAACGTATCATCGATAATTGCTGAAATAAATGAGTGTGATCTATTATTGACCACTAAGTCGAGAGTCGCAGCAGACAAGTTATGATTGAATAAATGTGTTGAAATCGATAAAACTACGCTCACATTCCTCTTTACACCCGACACTGAATTAAGTTAAGATTAGCAAATTTATCAGAAAGCAACATCGTTTTTTTTAAAAAAAATTCCTTTTCCGAAAGGTCGTTCAAAAATTCACGGCTATTATCGTATTCACTTTTGGCTTCTTTGATCTCCCAAATAAAGTATCCATTATTCACAACAACTTTGAGGTAAAGAAACATTACCCATATCCAATACTGTATCGAAACTTCCAGCTTTTCGGTGACTCAAAAAAAGTATTGCGAAAGCTCAGAACACTATCATATAAAGCTCTAGCTCTACACGGAGGCAAACATGTACTCGTACCTACGGTGTCAATTATAAAGTTAATAGTCTCTAGCTTATACACTTAATAAGATTTTTTCAAAATAGTTGAGCTCCATTAATATGCCTACAGGTTGGGCAGGGGCGCCCTGCTATGTTTCTAGATTTATAGAACGCCCTAACACGATTGTGAAATACGTATATTATATAGGCTGCTTATTTTTCTAGACTTAGAAAAGAGATACGATCATTTATGCCCACACAGGATTATTTCACTGTTGGCTGAGTGGCGGGCTGACTTAGCCACCTTAAAACTGTTGCAGTTATACATGCATGCATGACTAAACCAAACTGTTATTTTTTGTCAAAACGCCCAAAAAAATGTATTCCCCAAGATACCCTTCTATCGACTTACCTATTCAAAAAGATTATCCACTCTATATTTCATCTTCTTTCCTTCAAAACATATTTCCCCTACGTGGATAAACCCTTCGTACTGGAGCAGAACCTAAAACTCAGTTGGTACTTACTAACATCAGCGAAATCATTAGTGAGGTGAACACCTCGATCAGTAAAAGACGGTTCCATTTTATAAAGGGATGATTGCACAATGCAATGCGCGGGTGCCGTAGCCAAAAAGTTTTAAGGCCCGGAAAAATGCAGTAGCGGCGTTGGCAGGAGCATCCATGAACTATAGTTAATGACATTTTAATGCGTCGAACTGTTCAAAAGGAAAGCTTTCCTATATGTGAACGGATTAGTACTAACCTTCTTCAACATGTCCAGAAAAGCAGACGCTTTTAACTCTGATCGCCACCCCGGATTCCAATCTGGGAATGGAATGGGTATTTGGAAATCGAAGACTAGAACGGAGCCAACGTTTACTATTTGAGAAATTAATTGGAATAGGCATTGTCAATTCCTTTCGCGATCTCACGAGTTGTTATTCGCCGGTTTCCATCAATTAATCCCTTTTTTGTGTCTTCATCAGCTTCAACTGGCGTTCCAGAACGTGGTGCATCTTCGAGATCAAAAATTGCCTGATCGAAATTTTGCAAACCAGTTTCGGCACTGGCGTTCACTTAACACATCTTCTCCATACGCGTACACATCGGATAATTTTTTTCTTGCTTGAACAGCATTTTTATATTTTCTATAGTGAAAAAGTAAAATATGCCGAAAATGCTGTTTTTCACTTTCCATATTTAAAAGGGTATCAACCAAAACTACTTTGCAGAATCAATCGAATTCTTTTTTCACAAGCTACTTTGCAGAATAAATCGAACCAAAACGATCAATCGAATTCTTTTTTCACAAGCAAGTATTGCTATGCCAGCTATTAAAATACATATGATTATGCGGCTTAAGTGTGAAGTTGGTTGTGAAAAAATACAATTAAATCCTCTGTTGGGAAACAACGAAATTATTTTCCGGACAAACCAATATGTTGGATATTTGGATAGCTGACGATTATAAGCCTTTTTGAAAATGCAAAGCAAGGCTTAGAATAGAAAGATTTTACTGTACGTCTGTTGAATAAAATGTTTATAGTAGAAGGAAGGTAAGGACAATGATATCTATAAAAGATCGGAAGCCATTGCGGGTGGGAAGGATTTTTCTTGCCTCTACCTCATAAAATTCTATTAAATTGTTGATTATTTCCTGTTTGGAAGTGTTATCAAGCCACTTTTAGAAAATTTAGGCAATAATAGATCACCGTTACGGTAATCGTTTAATTTTATATCTCTGCTGATATTTTTGCGAACCAGACTAGCTTTATATGATCATATCTAGTTCGCTTTTACTTTATGAAGATCATTATCGTTAACTTCGTTAACATGGTTATTACTTGCACTTGTTATTTTATTTATATAGGTAGACATATTTAATGAGAAAATAAAAAAAGTCTAATAATATGGAATGTATTGTATAACACTACTGTGAACTATCTATTTAAATTATCAATTATTTGCAAGAACCAAAAATAATTTGAAACAACGAGAAAGCCGGCACTGTATACGGGAATGACTTTAATTAGTTATTTTTCTACTAATGATATAGTAATTATAATACACTTATGTACACATAAACTTCATAAAAAAAATTAATTTTAAATTAAAAAATAATAATAATAATGAAAGAAAATACAGGGTTTTCGAATAAGAGTGATATGATTTTTTTTTTAAAAAAAACACTAATTGTTAAGGAAATTCAAATGTTTTATATTTGTTGTAAAGTAAAATCAATACAATTCTGAATTAAACGTCATTCAAATGGTCTCCACGACTTCTTTTGCAGGAACGAATTCGATGAACCCAATTTTCGAGCACTTTTTCCACTAAATCAAGTCGTATGTCATGAATAGTACGTTCAATCTTGACTTCTAAAGCTTGAAGACAGTCTGGTTTATTGCTAAAGACCAATGACTTCAAATAACCCCATAAGAAATAGTGTACTGGTGTTAAATCACAACTTCTTAGAGGCCATTCAATGTCACAATTTCTTGAAATAATCGAATCTCCAAACTTTTCTCGCAATAATTCGGTTGTTGCACGAGCTGCGTGGCACGTAGCCTCGTCTTGTTGGAACCAGATGTTGTCAAGATCAACTTCTTCCAATTTCGGACATAAAAAGTTGGTTATCATCGATCTATACCGCTCTCCATTGACAGTAACGGTGTTACCAGCTTCATTTCGAAAGAAGTACGGACCGATGATTCCACCAGACCAAAAACCACACCAAACTGTCAATTTAGGTGAATGTAATGGGTGTTCATGAATAATTTGTGGATATTCTTCGCACCAGAATCGACAGTTTTGTTTATTTACCGCACAACTCAGATGAAAGTGAGCCTCATCGGAGAAGATGATTTTCTTAAAAAAAATCGTTATCATTTTCAAGTATATGATAATAAAATTAAATAATTTGTAAACGTTGTTCTTGCGTATATCTCTCCATGATGAAATTGTAAACATTACGAAATACAATGAAAAAAAAGACACATCATGACTATTACAAATGGCCGAAACGTCACTTAGAAATCATATCACTCTTATTGGAAAACCCTATATATATAATATGAAAGCTATTAAATTTAAAAAAAAAAATAACAAACGAATGCGCAAATATTGTTTTAGGTTTACTGATCTTTAAACTCGTGAACTATGGTATATTGCGTACCACTAAAATAAGGTAAACGCAGTCCTCCCCTTCAGCTGATCCGTAGGATAACTGTTTTCAGCTGCCTGTATGAGGTGGTCTGATCGATTTAACTGCTACCTTTCAGAGAATAGCGCCTTTCAGAGAATCAAAAAAAACTGTACAAAATTCTTCAACAAATATATAATTAATGTCAATAAGTCAAAATTGATTTAATCTATTAGCTGATAAGATAACATTTGCTAGCACTGTCAGCTCTCATTTTATTCAATATTTTGTAAATTTGTTATGAATGATTCATTCCCCTTCTTTGAGACTTATAAATGAATAAAGAATCTTGCAATTCAAACTTAATGCTTCTTATTAAATTCCAAACAGTGTTATATATTATGATTTCAAAGTTCCCTTCGTTTATCAATTAATAGTTTCTCGTTACAAAAAGTTTCATGCTTCTTTATCATATTATTGCAATTCCCTTGTAAAAAATGATCCTCAATCTCAGGCAGCTTTAACTTATTAAAAAGCCAAGGGTAAGCTTAATTAAATAAAATAATTGAATAAGTACTGATAGATCTTTGTTGCTATTATAAAAAAAATTGCCAAAACTCTCTTATAATTTAAAGAAAATTTTTATATCATAATATATCTAGACAAATGTCTATGGTCATAATAAATTAAAAAAATAAAATCCATGAAGACTTCATTCTGAAACACAATCAAAATGCCAGAATATCTAAAAATGTTTTTCAGACAATGGGGACCAATATGCAAAAGGATATATTCTGCATTGCCATAGATTGCTGTATAGTATGTACTCATACATAAATGGAGTTTCCATTTATAAAGAGTAAAACTTCTTTTTCGTTGAATATTTATCTTATATTTGTTCAACTAGTCGTATTTCTTCTCTGAATACATTTTATGATAAATATACAAAACGCATACGTTGTACAGATAAACATATGATATTCATGTTAAATTTTCTATAAAAAAATTACCGTTTTTTTTGAATAGAACAAAATAAAATAAATTTAACCAAAAAACAGTGAAAAATTTGCTGATATAACATAGTGTTGGTCATGAAAAGACGTTTTACATTGTATTTTTTTTTCAATTTTTAGCCTTGCCATATTCTTAAGTTGGTAGTAAAGCTTAACATAGTTATTATAATAGTGAAATGGTATTTAAAAATGTCTACTTTTTTAGTATGCGGGAAAATAGTATTCGGTTTTTTTTCTTTTGCCTTTTTTGCTGTTGAAATTTTTGTTTTCTGTTCTTTTTTATTGCAGTTACTTTTAAGTATGTTGTTCTTGGGCTTTTGTGGAATAATTGCTTTTTTCCACACAGTGTTAGAATTGAATGGAGAAGTAATACTTTTCGTGTATATGGGAAATATGATTACAGTGAATTATATGTAATTCTTTTCATATATTCTTACACAAAAGTTTTATACATTTACAAAAACTGCTGGACTTCACTAAACTGAGAAGTTAAACGGAGACAATTATCATTGGCATACGTACGTAACAAAAGAGTGTTGAAAGTTTTTGTTTTTTTATGCTCAAAATAGAAAAGAAGAATGAAAAATAGCACTACCTCTATAGGCGAGATTTATATATTACTTTTCTGCCATATTTTTTTTGTTGAAAGAAATAAAATGTACACAGACTCTATGTATCAAGTACATCTAAACAAATAACCTGCATTTGCATTAATCCCGCTCAAGGAATATATCTTTCCTGAATGGTAATTTCGTTTATACTTTACACGTCATTTTTATCTTTTAGTGACATGTGCCACATGCGATATTGTACCGTGCTACAAATATAAATGCCACCATACGCTTTAATGTAAGCAAATATACAATATGCAGGATTTTTTAATATTTAAGCTGCCTAACGTCTCCATATTTGTACAGTTTTCGTCTGCTTTCTAAAAACTAGCAACTATGGTAACGAGAGTCATTCACCAACAATCTCTTCCTCATCTGTAGGATATTATCTATCTGAGCTACCTGCTTTCCCCTCGTCCATGCATACTGTACTCAATCATCTTTAAACTTCACCATTGTACCCTTAATGCTATTTACCACAACTATTCATACCTTCTGATGTTACGTATATTCTCTATACCGTCTGCTCATATACATTTTTAAGACAAAAGATAGTCAAGCATTTCGCTTTTAAAGCATCGCTCTAATTCGCAAAGCTTTTTTTGTCCTCTTTTTTTAGAGTCTTTTTCTTTATGTCATCAAACAAATAATTGCAGCCAGATTACGTAAAAGCAATCATGACAATGAATTAAAAAAAGGATCGCATTCATGTTATAGATAAAATATTTCGATATTTTTTCTTGTTTTGTCAAAAATGATATTATTATAAGAACACCGTTTCCATTTTTAGTTGTTCCCATTGTTCTATAAAGTTCTTGTTTATATATTTTATCTAAATGAATTTTTTTTATCCTTTTAGTAAAAGTTCACATTTTTTTTATTATATTATATAATCAAATACGATATTAATTCAAAGAAAAATTTCTGAAATAATAGTTAATGATAAGTTTCGAAAAATTTTCGAGATAAAATTTAAAATTTTTAAAATAAATTAAAGCACTTTAAAAATTTAAAGTATTTTAAATTTCTTTTGTTTTAAATAGTACTTCTTCGAAATAATTTAAAATTGTTAAAAGTTTAATATTCTTTTCTCTTCAGTTTTAATAATTTAAAAAGTTATGTTACCAAAAATCTAATTGATTAATTATTCGTTAAATTATATTGTTTTCTTTAAATATTTTTATTAGAAAAGTATAAAATCACACAATATAAGTATTTTTGAAAGGTTCAGAAATTCACTGTAAGAAAATATGTGCATTCGCAGTACGATTTAATATTAATAAGTTTATGACTGCTTTTGCATGTCACGTTCATATAAAATACACCATTTTAATATCACCACAGCTTACCTGAATGGAAAGCTAAATAAGGTGATTTATATGAAATCTTGAGAATATTTTGAACGAAGAAGAATCAAGTAAAATCGACAAGAAATGGAGATCTTTGATATTTGTGGCTCTCACTATAGCGAAATTAGTACTGTCAGTTGTCTATTCTTGACAACTAAAGAATGCTTTCTTGTCTTTAGAAAATTGGAAAAGGCGAGAATATAAATTGCTGTGTCCTTGTAAAACATCCTCTTCATCACAAAGAATTTTGTATATATTAATAGACTGAATATCATAATATTGAGATATGAGAGCTATACTGTTCTAGTAATATTTGTATAATTTGATCCTCAAAGATGACAATAAAAAATCAGAATTTATCACAAATGATAATGCGACAAAAACCATTTAGCTACAATCAATTTTAATTTTTAATAGTGCTGTCAAATGAATTTAATGTGTTTTTCAAAAATTTAGTATTGGTATTTATCGTCACTGTTAATTTATAATTTTTTAGCAAAAATTAAAAAAAGGACATCGAATTATTAATGCGTTGGGACAGAGCCAATCAAATTTAATGATTAACTTCTATCAACGTGTACTTTGTTATTTGTATAGGAAAGCATATTCACCAATAAACACTAATAAAGTAGAGACTTAATACAACAAAAAGGTTAAGTACATATGTTGGAAAATATAAAAGAATTCATAGAAAGGTTTAATCCGAAAGTGCACTGTAACCAATCATTTTAAAAAAAAGTTCTTGAATCGAAAATACTCTACTCTAATAATGCTGTAAATGGCCTCACTATATATATACAACATGCAGCCACAACCGCTTACTTTTCTTAATATACGACACAACCACAACAACAAAATTTACCAACTAAAAAAAGGATATTAATTTAAGAAAGAAAGAAAAATGAGATCGCAGTGGTTATGCTTACGAATGCCTAGCTGCAAACAGAAACTTAACCGACTTCAACGTAAACCGAATATGGAAATTACAAAGCACTTTAATGAACGGCATGAAATGTATACAAGATCGCTTAGTGACAATATTTCTTTATGAGAAGCCACTAGACGAATACTCCTATACAAAAGAATATCACATCCACTGAAACAAAATGACGGTAACCGGGCAAAAACAAACAAAGAAAAAGCCAAAGTATTTGCTTAACATTTGGTAAATACTTTTACTCCACATGATGATATAGAAGAAAAATCACATACTAACATAATTATCGCAAAACTAATGTTCCTAGTCCCTATGAGTCTTCCCCCCAAAATTTTAAGCCCTCGGAAATTAAATCTGCTTTTCTGCGTCTTCCTAATAAAAGAGCTCCTCCTCATGATTTAATCACAGCTCCTGTTCTGAAACAAATTTTTCGAAAATCTTTAGTTTTAATTACAAACATTTTCAATGGCATCCTATGCATAACCTATTTTCCCTTACTCTGGAAATTTTCTGTCATTAAAATGATTCCTAAACCAAATAAATCCATTAATCGCTCCTTCCTCCTATAGACTTATCAGCCTCTTACCAATTCTCAGTAAGATTTTTGAGAAACTTCTATTAAAACAATTCTACCCAGTCCTAGTTAATGAAAAAATTATTCCTGATAACTAATTTGGCTTCCGATCTGGAAAGAGCATTGCCCAGGAGTATTTTTAGATATCTCCTAAGCTTTTGATCATGTGTAGCATCCTGGACTCCTCTGGAAACTCAAGAGCTTTCTTCCTTCAACATACTACCTTATCATAAATTCATATCTCTCCCAACGTCATTTCCAAGTTGCAATTTACTCAGACTCCTCGGTAATATATCTTATTCTAGGCGGAGTCTCACAAGCCAATATCCTAGTTATCAAATAAAGCAGGTAATAGTAACTAAAACTCGAACTAGCAAATAGTAAATCAATGCCCGATGATTATTCTAAAATAGGAACCACAATTTTATGAGCGTGGAATCATGCTACTGCCATAAAGATGGCCAAAAGGTATTGGATCGGACTGGACAATATTTAATTGAATATAATATTTATTCACTATAAGAAAATCGTTTTTCATTTTTATTTAAAAAAAACTAAATTACTTTCCTGACTTAATTGACTGCATTAGCATTTACATTACATGAATGTGGAAAGAGTCTATTTTTTGGCTAAAGTATTCAATTGCGCATAAATTTACCATAACTGGCTAGAGTGATGTTCTTATTCATTATGGTTGAAAAGTTGACCAAAAATTTTGTAATCGGTATATGGTATTTATGATAATAGAAATTGATCGATGCCATGTTGTTGATAGACTGATTAGCGAATTCCTGGTTGATCTTCAATGAATTTAGGTCAACTTTTCAACCATAATGAATAAAAACATTTACAAAATATTTTGTAAATGTTTTTATTCATTACACTTGTTATACATTATAATTTTCACAACAAATTATATCCAATAGATAAGCGCGTATCTTTTATCTATATACTAATCTTAATTTGCTCACTGAAAACAAACTTTTATTAAGTTCCAATAATCTTAGAAAATCTTACAACATTCTATAATTATATATTTATGGAAAATTCAGAAAATAAATTAAAAAATATATTTCATCTTGAAACAAATTCTATAATAAGTAAAAAAGAGCATTTTAAATTAAATTTGAAAATAACAAAATAAGCCACAAAAACCTTAACCATACATACCTCTACCACAACGAAATTCTATTAAGCTACGTTTTCGTATGAAGAATTATTTAGAAACTGTTGGAACTCGTATTGTGGTTAATTAATCCATCATTAGGTTATCTTTCTACAATTTATATGAAATAATATTCGCTTTGTTAAATTTCTGCAATATCTTATGAATATATCGTATAATCCTTTTCGCTTAGGTATTCTTCAGAACTTGTATTAATGCAATTATGTGCTTCTGAATAATTAAGAACTCCTAGTGAACGTAATAGCAGCAGTATATTTGGGCTTTTCGTATATGAAATTTTATAAATTGATTAATTCTGAATTATTTGAATAATATTCTTTCTTTAATTTTGTTTGAAGTCATATAAGACTTGTTTAAATTGGATTTTCTAACTTTTAAAAAAAAATCTGTCACATAATTATTTTTTTATTAGGGAAGAATTTTTCTATTAAAAACCAATTGGAAAAGATAATGGCCATCTAGTTTTCTACCTTCATAGAAAAATTTGTAAATAAACTTCTACTTCTAAAGTACAAAGGATCTCAATTCTTATGTAAATATACGAGTACTTTGTATGTTTGTTTAGTCTTACCCTTACATTCAATTACCATATGTAGATTGAAATCTATTAACAGAAGATTGGATCCCGGAAGGAAGAACAACTGAACACAAAATAGAACACAATCGAACAGAAAAGAGAATATCCGAGATAATAAAAAGGAAATCTAGATTCCTGAAGCGTATCGATTGTTAATCCATAGTAGATTTTTTCTTATTTATGAATTCTTATTGTGTCACGTCGGACGAATAACTTTATTATTAGAGCACAGAATGACCGAAATGAAAACGCTCACGTCTTCAAGTAATGACAGCTTTTCTAAGGATAAGAAAAACAGTGACTTTGCTGTCATTGGCAACAGTATTATTTTTGATAACGTTCTTTTGGATTTTGGTTATTCCTATGATTTAACATATACAATTTTTTTTATATATTTGTATTCATCATAGAGAAAACATATTTAATTCGAATAATGCCGGCGCATACATAGCTATACATACATGTAGTCTACTAATCAAATACAATCGAATATTTATAAGATTAGTAATTATGCTTATTCAAAATGCCAAAAAGGGTTCGTTTTTGTTTTTCATACTAAACTTTTATTAAGATTAGTTACTGTAGATAAAATAGAAAAAATAATTTTATCACAGTTATACATTTTAAGATACAATAAATAATATTGTTTATATATAATAAACACTGTAATTGAGTAGAAATATTATTTTTTATTAATTCTTCCACTTATCTGGAAAATGTT
Organism: Atherix ibis; assembly: GCA_958298945.1. Taxonomy (NCBI): domain Eukaryota; kingdom Metazoa; phylum Arthropoda; class Insecta; order Diptera; family Athericidae; genus Atherix; species Atherix ibis. The sequence goes on along the minus strand of OY282607.1, from coordinate 60,382,257 downwards.
TATTTATTTCTTAAGTCATAGGTATCATATTGAAGATAGAAAATAAATATCATTTTTATAATGACTTGACACATTGGTCACGAGGATTATATCAATATTTAAAATAATCTAAAGGTTACTATATTTTTTAAACGTTGATGGGGAATTTTTAAATCAAAGATGAGCATGAATTGGATAATTTCGGCTTAGCATAGTTAAAGAGAAGCGGAACATTTGAATTTCAATTTAACGCGATTAGGTTAGATAAATGCAAAAATTATATTAATTTTTTTGTAATACTATAACTACCAAAAAAATATCAAAAGAGCAGACAATTCTCAAAATAGCTTTAGTAAAAATAGTGCGAAAACTAAAAATATATATAAAGAAGATGTACTTCTTTCTATATATTTTTAGTTTTTGGAGTCTTATTGTATAATTATAATTATGTATTGGGTGTAAGGGAAAGTTCTGTCGTTTTTTTCCTAAAGAAAAAACTACATTTTTTTCACTTTTTATTTAGAAATTAATCCAAAATGTAATTTCCTTTATTAGTTACAACTGTCTGCCACCGTTCTGGGAGCTTATGAAATCCCCTGGAAAAGAAGTCCTCGTTTTTGGACGCAAAGTATTCTTCCACTGTCATTTGGATACCCTCATAATTTATATATTCATTTCCATCAAGAAAGTTTTGCAGCGACCTGAATAGATGATTGTCAGATAGTGTAATATCTGGAGAATATGCTGGCTGAGGTAGAGTTTCCCAACCCAACTCTGCAATTTTTTGTACGGTTTTTCTTGCCACGTGCGATCTAGCGTTGTCATGGTGAAGAATTACACCCTTTCTGTTGGCCAAATATGGACGTTTACATTGAATTTCTTTATTCAAAACATCAAGTTGCAAACAGTAACGATCAGATCGACCTTATAACGTTCTTTCAGTATTTCATGGTGCACAATACCCCTCCGATCCCACCAAAAACAAAATAACTTCCTTTTAAAGCACGGCAGCTTTGGATGTGGTCGGTGGTGTTTCCCCTTTGTAAACATATGCCCTTTTTCTTATCACATATTTATAAACTATCCACTTTTCATCACCAGTCACCAAGCGGTGCAAAAACGGTTCCATTTTGTGACGAGCAAAATTCGAAGAACATATTGAAATTCGATCCATTAAATTTTTTCGCTTAATTCGTGTGGCATCCAAACAGAGAGTTTGAACACAAAACCAAGCCTTTTAATATGCTCTAAAGCAGAAGTCTGATGAATTCCAAGCTTGAAGGCCACTTCTGTGGAATTTAACATGGGATTTGTCCTGATCATGCTGCGTAGCACTTCGTCATTGACATCTATTGGCCTTCCTGATCTGGGTTAATTTTTCAAAGAAAAATCACCCGAACGAAATTTTGCAAACCATCTCTGGCATGTTCGAGCTGTTACTGTGTCTTCTCCAAACATGCCACACAAGTTTTTTTGCCTGCACCGCGTCCTTCCCTTTTTGGAACTCATACATACAATGTCTTAAGTACACTTTTTCTTCACACATGTTGACTATTTTACAAGTTAAAAAAACTGACAAAAATACGAAAAAATGTATATAAACCATCAATCATACAGTAATTTAACGGTTTAAATCGACTTCAGTCGAATCGAAATTCTTGCTTAGAATCGACAACGCATATAAGGGCATGTGTTCAAAAATGACAGAACATTCCCTTAATGGCTCTGCGAAACAAGACTTCTAAGAAAGTTAATAACTTTGCAAGCAAACTATTAAAAAAACTATTTACACAACTTAGAACGTCTATAAGTTTAAATTGCACTTCTTAGGTCAATGGAAAAAGCATTAAATATTTTTGGTTACAATATAATATGTAAAAGAAAATTACTGTATACAGTAATACCATAAAGAATAAGATCAAGGCCAAACAACCGTCAACTTCAAATTAAAAACAGAGTTTTTGAAGAAGTAATAGGAGAAACGGCCTTAGATGATAAGAATTCAGCAATAGAATGATACACGTATAATTGAAGAATATTTATATGTACAGAATCAAATGCTTAACGCAAACGACACGAGTCTGTTCTGAAAAAATGCCCCGAAGGACATATCTGCCTCGAAATGGAAGATCATCTGCAGAATATAAGGTTTCAAATGAACGAATTTTTATTCTTGTATATAGCAGTACCTCTGGTAATTTCTGATGAAACCCATGGTTATTAATCATTTCATAAGCCTTAGAGCGATAAAAGGCTTAAATAAAAGCGTACATTAGAATGCTAATAAAAAAGCTTAGGTCACAGGGGTAATATTTTGAATCTGGTTCTATAATTACTTTGTTTATGATGTTGAACTTTATATGAAGATAATAATTTGAGCCTAAAAGTACTATTACTTATTGACAATGCTCCAGAGGGATGCTAAAGATTTATATCGCGATAATATGACAGTTGCATTTTTATCATCAAATACAATACACTTATCCAACCGCTTGACCAGAATATTATTTTAACTTTCAGGCCATGTTTCAAGTAATATGGCAATTTATTTAACGTTACCAAAAATTGTTACCACAACTTCAATTCAAAACGATACATTAAATACCGGGAAAAGGATTCAATGATATGGCTCCAATTGAACTTGAAGCACGAATGGCGGAACCGAATTGAATGAAGACGTATTACTCGAAGTACGTATAAAACAGACTTTTGATTCCACATCCAAAGAAACTCAAACTGATTATAATGAAAGAATTTTAATACTTACCGTGCGAGCTATAGAAAATTACTTATAATGGCTGCAGAACTAGAAAATTTCTTTGTTGAGAATAATCCGAACATTTAAACAAGTTTAAAATTTACAAAGTAATTGCTTAGGAACATAGCAGAAAATTTATAAACAGTTGAGTATACATTTTAAACAATCTGTAAAAAGGGTTTTTTTGCAATAAGTCCTGCCAGACCAAATGAAAATCAATTAGACAGAACCTTGAAACTAAGCAAGTTAGCAGTAGTAACAGCAGTAGTCTAGATACACATATACACATACATCCAACAAGCAAAAAAAAGGCTGCCTTATAATTAACAAATAAAGATGAAACAGAATATAAACATTTTTGAGTTTAATTTTATTGAATAAATGAATTTTTATTTTTAAAAATATATTATATATAGGTAAATATTTATTATTATAAATAAAATAAATTATACTGTTAGGTACGGATTTGTTAGATTTGTTGCATGTGTATTTATTTTCATTCGATTTGCACGAAATTCAATTTTATGAATTTTAAATTCCATATAAATCGAGGTTTTCCTATATACTTAGGAGAAATTTAGATCACGATGTATGGCAGTGCTACGGATAAAGATGATACTACGTGCATGAATAATTTCAGGATCAACTTTGGGTTGAAAATGTGTTTTAAAGGCTTTGCGTAATCGCACACCTTACGCCCACAACTTCAATTAGAGTTTTGCACTATTTTATACTCCTTTAATTATTTACGGATATTTGTGAGTAATTGTTTTTGGTTTTGAATGTGAATTTCAAGTAAGTTTTATTTTAGTATAGTCCAAAATATTGTTCTTTCCTATTTTCTGAAATAAGGTTTCCATTTAGATTTAGGGAGGGAGCTTGTTTATAACAAAGAATGAATGAAATATGACCATTTAGCTGCTCACTAACAGAGTGAGCGGTTATTCATTACGATTTAATGAACCAATTCAAAAAAATTCACTGCATTTTAGACATACACAAACAGGTCAAGTTTTTGTTGTATTACTTGGCCTCTTGACAAGAAAATATGTGTTGTATAAAAGGCCAAATTTTGAATTTTTGTTAAATTTTATTACTAGACAAAACGTCTCTGCACGGGAAAATATTTCTAGAATGGCATCATACTATTATTAAAATGATTCCTAAGCCAAAAAAAAAATTCTCCTTCCTCCGATAGACCTATCAGCATCTTACCAATCCTTGCTAAGATTTTTGAAAAACTCCTATTTAAATGACTCTACTTAATCCTAATTAATGAAAAAATTATTCCTGATCAACAATTTAACTTCCGATCTGAATACTCCACTATCCAGCAATGCCCCCGCATTGTTGATCACATTGCATCGTCTCTTGAGAGGAAAGAGTATTGCCCAGGAGTATTTTTAGATATCTCCCAAGCTTTTGATCTACGTACGATTAAGTGCAGCTTGGAAATGACGTTGGGAGAGATATGAATTATGATAAAGTAGTAGGTTGAAGGAAGAAAGCTCTTGAGTTTCCAGAGTACTCCTCTCCATAAGACAACGTAATACCATACATCGTGACATATATGTTCCCTTTGTTCAGGACCTCTACATTTCCTACTATCAAAAATTTCACTCCCGTTTATTCTATCATCATAATCCACTTGTGAGAGAATTGTCCTGTACTGCTCTCCCCGGAAACACTCATTGGAGACTTAAGAGACAGTGGCCTAGAGAATTGCTAGAGGAATCTAACTTCCATTAGTTGGAAAAATGCCAATGAGTGTTTACTCCCAAATAAAAATTGCATCTAGATTAATTTCTTGGCAATCGAAATGATTTCTCAAAAATATTGAATCATTGGCATAATTAGCACTAAGGAATTATCTATTAAAAGATTGTGGACGCTGCATTCTCAACACTTTAATATTACTTTTACTTTTCAATTGCTTTTTATATAATACTACCAATTAGTATATATATGAAGTTGGCAGAAAAGTAATAAGTACTTTTTGTGCATTTGGCTCCCCAGGTGTGCAGCACAAATTTCGTTCTCGTCCGGAAACTGTAAGACTCTATAGAGCATGATAAGTGAATTTGTGTATTTGTAGTGCGTTACAAAAATGGAGCAATGAAATTCGGAGCAACGATGTGCCATCAAATTTTTTTTTAAACTTAGTAAATCTGCAAAATTGGGAAAATTATATGGCGTATGTTCCTTATGAAAAGCAAACGTTTTTTGATGGTGTGAAGTCTTTTTGGAGTGCTCAAAAGCAGCGGCAGACGATCCTCAGTTAGGATGCCTTTCAACATCGAAAATTGATGTTGATGAAAATTATAATTACTTTATAACATACGTCAATTTCTAACAATAAGTTTTTGTTGGAAAAAGAGATTTGTGTAGTTCCCCAGCAATAAGTTCATGTGATTGCTTTTTCTCCCTTAGATCAAAAATCACTTGAAAAGACGTTATTTTGGTATTGTCGATAACTTCATTCTTTCTGCAATCAAAGTCCGATCGTAAAATTTATTGCTTTTATTTAAAAAAAACAAATTATTTGACATATTTTTTTAAAATAGCTCGAAATATATGCAAAGCTATTAGCTATAAGGAACAAGCAAAAATCAATACCAGCTTTTGGAGGGAAAAACTAATCATGAATAAATACCCGTATTGGTCAAGACAACAACCCGAAATGTACGCAATGGCTGCTCCTCCTACTGGACGAAAAACATAGCACCGCACCAAAACTTCACGAAAATAAGCAGTAGGATAGCTACAGCGATGATAAGAACTTGATCTTGTTTTAAAACACTTGTAAAAGGGTCCCAATGTTCTAAACGGTATATTAAATAGGAAATAGATTAAGAATATGCACGTTACTAAATTATAGAAAAATAGATATGATTTAAATGAAATAATAGATAAATGTTCATAAACTCTAATATGTATAGTAAATTTAAAATCTACGGAAACATTATTTTTTTTTATATAAAAGTTGATAATATTAATAAAAGTTGTTCAATTAAATATTCTTTAATCAAAAGAATATTTTTTTTTTTTTTTTAAAAACTTTTGCAAGAATGGACGATAATCAAAATTTGCTCTTCTAAATCAGGTAAAAAATTGCTTTATCATAAAACGTTTAAAAGATTCATTTAACAAAATCAATATCAATTATCAGCCATTCAACCAATCTTGAAATGATTTGATCAATTATTTATTTTTATTACTCAATTAAATAAACTTTAATGCATGTATTTTGATTTTCCATCAGTAAATTTTTGAGTTTCATTTAAAAAATTCATCGGATTCATTGTGGAATCATGGGAATTATAAAAATTTCAAATATGTTACAAATATTTATGAATGAAACGTGTCCTATTTGCTGCCAAATATCGTGAATATTTTGAAAGAAATTTTTTGCCCTTCTTTTTTAAATAATAAACGATAAAGAAATTTCAGGAAAATTGAGAAATAATAATCAAATATATCGACAATTTTCTTATATTATGAACATATATTGAACGTTTTGTGAACAGTGATTTTTTGTAAGTGCTCCTGATTAAATATTTAGTTGATGTTTAATATTCAATATCAAATCATCAGTTAATAGCAAATTTTTCTTATTCATTTTAAGATTAATTTCATTATATAATACAAACAAAATTTATGACAGTAAATCGATTATAATTTTATTGCAAGAGTTACTAAATAGAAAATCATTAGGAAATTGGAAAATCTGAAAGTTGATTATAAATAGTTCTTCTTTGAAAAGTATTTGTGGTTTATCAAAAATGTGTAGAGCATTTAAATGAGAGATTTATAGTGAATAAAAAATAATTTGTATAAAATTAATTAAAAGCATAAATAACTAATAATACTTGCAAAATATATTTAATAGCTTTGTATCCTTTCAGTTACTATTGATGCAAATAATTTTACTCTAAAACACAATTGAGAATAATATTGTCAGAAAAGTATCTTATGACATATAAAGAAAGTAGTCTAATTGAAGATTTCTACTGTAACTGCGAATTAAATTACTATTATTATTCTATGTAAATACAATTAGAGGGCATCTTTCGAATGAGAGAAAAAAAAACTATTTTTTTCGCTTGCAAATGTTTAAAAAAATAATAAAATCGCATTAAAAATTTGGATAAACAATTTTTATTTTTAGGTAATTGGAAACTATAGATGTCTTTAAAAAATAATTGAGAAATATAGTTTACATACTGCAATAAAATATTAATAATTCTTATTTTATGTTCAAATAAATCAGTTATCACACTAATTAAATTATATAAAAAAAATCTAAATCATCCGTGCATTTATAAAAATCAAAATAATAATTTTTGATTATTAATCACAAATAAAACTATAATTTAATTCTTCCAAAATTATAACCTCCTAACTGTAGCGACTAGTGCCAATTGGTCTTGTCTTCGACTATATACTTTGTTATGTCTTGATTTATATTTCGCCGCTGACTCAATCTTGACAAAGTCTCTTCGCACAGCTATTTTTGATCTGTCGTTAAACATAAAACCACGAGTCTCCTATGACCATAGCAATTTAGTTACGCTCAATCAACGCACCACAATTATTGGCAGTTTACAGTCAGTTACCAGTTACAAGCTTATTACTCCAACTGTTATTGGCGAGGTCTATCTAAACTTCTACTGTCATAAGCAGTGAAAGTGCCCGCGATAATTACCAGTATCTCTCACCAGCGATCCGAATATTGTACTCGCGATATGGATATTAAAAACAGCCACCACGTTGCTGTCTAAGGCGCCTCCCCATTTTCAGGAACAGTGTGCTTTCACAACATGGGGTACCCCGATTTCCGTTGTACCAATTTTTATTTTAAGAGTACTTCGGTTTGTACTCCGCTCATTGAGCTACTGTAGGGAATCTTGTAAATTCCTAGGCAGCGCTATGCCAGCTTAGGTACGCGGGGTCGCCAAGACCCGAAAGTACAACCGAAATCGACCGTAGTCTCTCAACCGGTTGTAGCCACCTTGCGTGTGATTCACACACTCATTCACGCATCATTCTCACTTTCCTCTCAAATAGTGACATGGCAAATCTGTTAAGGCATTCATACCTCTCTCTCATACCCAACACGATACTCACATCCACACCCTCATCATTCAACATGCTTCCACATGCACCTTAATCACACAAATCTCTGTACAGTCCACAGTCCACGAAAAGGTGCTTGGCACTCTCCTCAGCCTCCCCATAAGGGCATCTCCTCTGCAGCTAGACCATGCCTGTATAGTAACCCATTCATACTGCCATGTCCCGTGAATAAATACCCAAGGTACAGACCAAATTCAAATCCATACGCAGATGCAAAGCATCCGAAATTAACATGTGCGTCCATCTGCCATTCACACTCTCATCCCCTCTAAGTTGCCAAATTTCATACATTCTATTCAGGACCAGTACACGTGGACTAAGATCCTGAATCTCTTCATTCATAACCGGACAACCAGCAAGCGGGATGCCCCGCCCTAGGCGGTAGTAAATGTTTCAACGCAGCACCTCCAGGTCCCATGGAATTTCTCCCATAAGAACCTGCATCGCATCGGTTGACACAATTCTACTTACATTCAAACATGCATACAAAGCCAGACGCTTAACTGAAGTTATGCCCACCCTTGCATACTGGTGTCGCATAATATCACCCCATATACACGACGCATACATAGCATACGGAAAAAACATAACCTTGTACAGGACTTTTACCGCTCTGGATCGAAGTCTCCATTCTTTGTGAAATACTCGCACTAGCATGCCAACCAAACCGGCCACGCTCCCCTTTAGATGTTGCAAGTGAGGCCGAAAGTTCACCCTCTCTCCAACCTTTACTCCAAAGTAATGAACTTCCCATGCGTATTGAACCCCGCCCGCCTCTAAACGAATATTGGATGGCCTAGTGGCCGCCAAAAAACCCTTCAACAACATACACTCATTCTTCATTTCTGAAACATTCACTCCCATTTTATTCCCCCATTCAGTGACTATCTGCATATAACGGCTTCCCGCTTCCTCTACCGCATACCTACTCACCCCCTTAATCAGAAGCAGAAGATCATCCGCATATGCGATCACACCGCAACCGGTCTCCTCCAACTGCGCCAAGACACACTTCATCATCATATTTCAGATGGCGGGCCGGCCACAAATTCCTGTTGACAGCCACGCACCATCTAACAAACAAGTTTCCCATTGTTCCCGCACACGGCCGCACACCTTTCATGGAAGTAACTCCACCATAGAGAAATTTCTTCACAAGAAACCTCCTCAAGCCGCTCAATAATGCGATCTCATCGGAGGCAATTGAAGGTACTCCGGAAATCCACAAACACACCCCATACATACTTACTCTCACTCTCTGCAACATATCGTCTTACACACATCCAAGCATCCTGGAACACAACACTCGTGGCTTTCACGGAAGACGTAGCGGTTGTCGTTGTAGCCAAACACCTGGAGGAACTGGAAGCCGCATTCTCCACCACCATCCGGAGGATAAGACAGTGGATGACATCGGCAGACCTGTCTTTGGCGGAAAATAAAACCGAGGCACTCCTTGTGAGTAGCCGGAAGAAAATGGAGACCATCACCATAAGAGTAGGTGACCACGACATCCAGTCGCTACCCTACATCCGGGATCTAGGAGTGGTCTTGGATGCCAGACTCAACTACAAGGAGCAATCTCCAACGTCAGCAGAAAGGTATAAGCAGTTAAGGGCGCGCTTTCGAGGATAATGCCCAATATCGGAGGCCCTAGGCAAATCCGAAGGCGACTACTGGCAACTGTAGTTACCTCCGTCCTGCTATACAGAGCACCAGTGTGGGCGAAATCGCTAGAGTTAACAACATACCGCAAGACAATGTCATCAGTCCAGCGGCTCTCAGCGATCAGAGTAGCGTCAGCATACCGAACGGTATCACACGATGCGGTCAACGTCGTGGCATCATGCCCACCCATCGACATCCTGGCAGGAGACCGTGAACGCCAACACCGTAGGAAGAAGGAAAAGCGGCGAAAGGTCCTCTGTGAAGAGGAGAGACCCGAGAGTCTTCGCCTCTGGCAAGAGAGATGGGACAACTCGACGAAGGGTCGGTGGACTCATCGGCTGATCCCAGATGTCACCAAATGGGTCACTCGCGTGCACGGGGAAGTCGGGTATTACATCACCCAACTCTTGACTGCACAGATTCAAGAGAACTGACTCCCCAAATTGAAGATGCAGAACACGTATTCTTCCAATGCCCGTTCCATCAGTCCAGAAAACATAGTGAAGTGCATGCTGAAGAGCCAATCGGCTTGGAACGAGTTGCAGAGTACGCGGAATCTTTAATCAAGAATCTTCGGACCACGTACGAAGAATAGGCCGCGAGGCGTCATAATATCGGGACAGTAGTAATATCAAATAAGAACGCCCCGGCGAAGTAGTATTTACAAAGAGTGCCGCCGGGGAACCATCGTTCCGGGAGCAAGGGTAGAGGTACAGGTAGGTTTTAGCGAGGTAAAAATCCCGCATAACTCGCCTGGCAGGTAGAAAGTCTTCCAGGCGAGTACCTTTTGAAGGTTTCCCCCTGTACCTCATTAATCTAAACTTAAAAAAAAAAAACATCTAAGCATCCTTCGTTGATTTACCTCTCCTAAATTCATACTGAGACCCGGATACATTGAAGTCTGCCAACTTCAACCGGTGTACCATCATCCGCTCGAGAACTTTGGCAGTAAGCATATCGGCCTATAGGAGGATGCCTCAGTCCGTATCCCGTCTACTAATTTCCATTCACGGAAATACACCACTCTCCAGGCATTTACCGTATAGGCTACTTAGCCTCGGACACTCCTCATCATTTGACCTGTAAATAATGTCGGTATAGTCAGCATTTGCTAAAAACTTGGTAGACTTATTGAGTATGGTAGCCCTTATGATTACGCCTAAGTTTAGAATCTTTTTTCTTACGCCAGGTTAAAGAGAACGCACGGAATTACGTCTCCTTACCGGATACCTTTGTGGATGCTAAATGGTTCTAAGAGTGACTTGCCTGCTTTTGCTTTTCCTCTCATAATAGTAACTTTTTATCTTTAGATATGAAGATTTATGCTATTTTAAAGGCATCTTTACAGTTGCTAATTTTCCATCTACTACCGCAGAGAGGAGTTTTGATCTGTTTCTGATTTCCCTATAGTGAAGTGTCTCTGTTATGAGCCAATAATATTTTGGAAACCTGCCCTGCCTACTAAAATGGCGAAGAATATTTTATTGATAGTATTCAGCAACGTTATATCTCTTATCATCTATCCATACTGTGATATTCAACTCCATATCAGTCATCTTCTAATGGAATGTCAAATTACTCAATAATTCTTACTAATGAGATTGCCGCCATTTCGGAAAAAAATACATTTTCCAAAACCTCTTTTTAATTTCATACGACAAACTAACATGCTCCATAAAATCTAAATATCTCTATCTGGTCAATCCGACTAACCAAAGATCCATTCCCCCCTAGCTCATATCTTAAGGACCTAACCAAAGATCGTTTCCCCCCTACCTCATACCTTAAGGACATGAATTATGCGATCATGATGAAACTCATTGAATTTATAATTTTGCTAATTATCAAATTAAATTAAGCAATATTATCTATTTTTCAGTAATATTATTTGTTTCAAAATTGATTTCCGCAGTAAAATTTAGAATCTTCAAAATATGTGTATCTTTTCAATGTAGAATACGAGGGTCATTCAACAAGTACTTAGCCTCACCGCCCCAAAGAACTTCTGTCACAAAAAAAATTAACCATCGTGTAGTACATTGTTTTAGTAGCCTACTGTCAAAGTTTTAGTTGATTTCCTTCATTAGTTTTGTCTTGAGAGCCTTTGAAAGCGATCGTGTCGGTCGGTTGCACAAAAATGGAAAAAGAACAATATCGTTCGGTGATTAGATTCTTGTTTTTGGAAGGGAAAACGCGCAGCGAAACCAAAGATCGCTTGGATGCTGTGTATGGTGACTCTTCTCCTTCGATGGCGACGGTCAAGAATTGGTTGAACGAGTTTGTTTGTGGCCGCACGTCGTTATTTGATGAGCCACGCCCAGGTGCCCCGAACTGTGGCTGCTATGGAGGAAAACGTTAAAAAAGTCCACGATCTCGTGTTGGCAGACCGTCGATTGAAGGTTCACGAGATAGCTGAGACTGTGGGCATCACAGTAGGAACGGTGCATCATATTCTACACGAAGAACTGGGCATGAGAAAGCTGTCGGCGCGATGGGTGCCGCGTTTGCTCACACCAGAAAACAAGCGCAACCGTAAGACCACATCGGCGACGTGTTTGGCGCTGTTTCAGCGCAATCCAGCGGAGTTCTTGCGTCGTTTGGCGCTGTTTCAGCGCAATCCAGCGGAGACCAAGGAACAGTCAAAACAGTGGACTTCACCCGGCGAACGTGCTCCGAAGAAGGCGAAGACTGTTCGATCGGCTGGAAAGGTGATGGCCAAGGTGTGATCCACATCGAATACCTCGAGAAGGGTAAAACAATCACGGGGCGCTATTACGCTGACTTATTGGGCCGATTTGACGTCGAATTGAAGAAAAAGCGGCCCCGCTTTGCGAAGAAAAAAGTGCTGTGCCACCACGACAACACGCCGGCTCACACCTTCGCCGTCGCCATGGCCTAATTGGTCGAATTGCGCTACGAATTGCTGCCCCATCCACCGTACTCTCCAGATTTGGCCCCCTGTGACCAAACCTGAAAAAATCACTCGCCGGGTATAGATTTGGGTCGAATGAGGAGGTCATCGTCGCTACGGAGGCCTATTTTGCTTCCCTCGAGAAAATGTATTTTTTGGACGGGTTAAAAAGGTTAGAGCATCGCTGAGCCAAGTGTATCGAGCTTGAAGAAGATTATGTGGAAAAATAAATTGCCACCTTTCCAAAATTTTCGTTTTTCTTTTGTAGGCTAAGTACTTGTTGAATGACCCTCGTACACATTATTTAAGAAAGTGTGTACTACGATAAACCTTATTAGAAAATGCATTATTTTTAATAATAATAAAAATTGCTTGTGAAATAGAAAAATATAATTGGTCGTTTTTTGATTCAAATAGCTTGTCAAAAAAATATTTTCCAAAAATTGTAAATTCTTTTAAGTATAATTGACTCTATCTACCTTCAGAAAAATTAAGTAAAATTCTAATGAATTAATATATGTAAATAACCCTAAACTTATCCATTTTCATTGTTATTTTCTACCACGTTACAATATAAATTCAATTTACTATAAAAAAAATACAACACTCAACCTTCTTAATAAGAAAAAAAACGAATATAAAATGCTTAAAAATAGTAAAAATATACGAAAAAGTCTCCAACTTACAATAACTGAATTTTATTCGTGAATATTCCTTATAGAAATCGATCAATGTCACCATGACCTACTTTAAATAGATTCAATCAGTTAGTTTGTGGATATCCGTGACCTACGTGTTAATCCAACACTGACTGTGTTAACCTCCGCTAGGGAATTTTTCCCAAGTCAGAGGGAGAGCCTGCACGCGTTCAACATTACTTACGAAAAAATATTAGTATTTTTCGTATATTACCATATTTAATGTAGCGGAATCAGGGAGATCTGAGATTCTACTTTGTTGAAGTTCATAGTTGCATCTTACAACATTCAAATATAAGTACTTTCTGATTCAATCTCTACAATATAACTGAAAATTTTATATATACTTCTATGGTTATATAACAGATACAGTAAAAATAATGGAATAAGTGTTTAGCCTTTTTTCGTAGTATTTTGAATTTTTTAACACATGCTTTTTATAAGAATATTATAATTTTAGAATAGCGAAAAAAAACCAACAAAAAAGGCTAATTTTGAATAAAATATGTCAAAATAAAAGCTACTCCAGTCCAATAATAAAAAGTTGAGTAAAAAATCGACCCTCTCCCCTCCCTTTCCTATTCGAAAACCGCAAAAGTATGTAATTCTCAATTTCATATTTTTTATTTGTTTTTGTTCTGTGTGTATGTTTCTATCAGAATTTTTTTATCTGTTCCTATTTGTTTCGAGTATCTTTCATTCTGTTCTATTTTTGGATTTCGAAATTACCCCGGAAAAACTTGAATAGCTCATATACTAGTTTATTACAGAAATAGCTGAATTTAGTTACTTCTTATAACATTAACAGCCCCTACAGTATATCTATAGCTGAATAAACATATAAAATCGCTGAAAAGATTTTTGTTAGGAGAAATGTGAATTCCATTTAGAGGGGTTGCTTTTGCGCACTGTGCGAAACAGAATTCTTAAACTCACCGCTCTTTCTCTTGCTGAATCGATATAAAATCACCCCCTAAATATGTACCCAAACAGATGCATGAGGTATAAACTGAGAATAAAAAAGAACCCTTATCTCTCAACGTTGTCGTGGGTTGTTTAGGTACTTGCACTGTTGTCTTGATATACCTTGGAAAACACAATTTCAGTTCCGTGTTATATGCTCGTCAATGAACATGTGCGGGTGGTCGTTATTTCGATATCGTGTTCTGAATAGATCATAATCATTTTGAATTTGACTCAAGATGTTATTAAATATAAAGTGTTGCAAAATATTTTAAATAATACAATTTAAAAAAAAAATTCATTTATGCTAGTTTTATTTCATTAGTTCAAAAGTTATCGTAATTGTAATAGAGAGAATTAAAATTTGATGTAGATTTCTAGTGGTTTTTTTTAATAACATTCGCATAATAATAAAAATCAATGCAATTATTTCGGTTTATTTCAATATATAAAAAATTATCAGTCGGAACAAACATATTTAATTTGTGAAAGTAATTTGAAATTTTTATGAAAAATATTGATTTTGGTGCAAGTTTTAAATAAATTTTTTATATAAAAACAAAAAAATAATTTGTAAAAATATATGTTGTCAATATAAACAAAATTTCATTAAAATTTTTAAAACAATTTGTGGTTTATTTTTTTTTTTACATTTTCATATGTTATTTAGTGCAATTTAAATATTAAGTTTATGTTATATTAAATTAAGATAACAACATGCAAGCAATTTTGTTGGATCCAATATAATTGTTCGGTATGATTTATTTTTAATTTACTCGGATTTTTTTGATTGATATTTGCTCATAATAATGCCTTTATATAATACGGAGAAATGACAATACTCAAAACTAAATTTTAATTTTATGAAAATTGTTTTTGAATATCAAAAATCAATCATTATATAATAATATTGAACAGAAGAAATAAACGATACTTTTCAATTATCTAAAAAATATTGAATAATATTAACATAAAGTGTATTGATAACTAACAAAAAATAATTATTTCTTTAAACAACTATTATCTTACAAAGCTAAAAATTTTCCTCTAATATAAAAAATAAAAATATTAATATTAAAAATATAGGAAATTAAGTAAATTAATTTATAAAAAGGGGGAATAATAATAGAAAATAAAACATTAATCAACAAAATGAAATTCTATAAATGTCATATAAAATGGCTTCAAACGTTCGAAAATACGGGTATTATATTTTATAATTTTCAAAAAAGGTTGTAATAATATATTATAAAATAAATCCAAACATTATGTTTTTAAAATTTGAGTACACTTTTTGATATAAATTGTATTTTTATAAAGTGGTTTTTCAATTAATACTTGAAATTTCTAATTTACAGTGTGTGCAAAATAAATTAAAAATGTGAAATTCAAATACTTAAATTATAATAAAAAAACTAAAGTTTTAAATATTTTATTATAAAATAAGTGAAACGTTTAGTTTGAAAACTGACGAAAATAAAGAAGATTTTTTTTAAACAAATATATTTATAGTGAAATTATATAAAAAATTATATTTACTTATTTTAAATTTAATTTAAAAAAAAATGCTAAAATATTTTATAATTAATATTAACTTTAATCAACCATCATTTACCGGGTCAATGCTAAGAAATAAACAACAACGAAAAAATTCAATTTTACAAAAATCAATTTCTATAAAAATAACAACGACTAAATACATAAAATAGTTAAAATAATTTTAACTAAAAATCGTAATAATTATAATTATTTCAATATATAGAATTTAATTAGCAATAATTAAATATTAATACAGAAGAGTTTAATTTTTCTGTTTTGTAATATAATTATTATTAGTAAATGAATATGCTGCGGTTTTTGGTTAAATACAATCATTTAGGATTAATCATTTATGGATTACTTTTAATAATTAATTCTACTTTGGCAAGGATGTTCGGTAAGTTGATGTTGATTAAATTTTCAATTTAGAGTTAATTTTTTTTGGTTTATTATTAAAATGATTTGTCACTTAATATTAGCAAATATCCTACTAGTTGAAAATCGTAATAAGAAAATTGATTACATACTTTTTAGGAATTATATAAAAAAAGAAATTTTTTTATATTTTTATATAATTCCTACATACTTTTTAGGAATTATATTAACTCGTACTATAGTTGTACTCTAATTTTAATATAGAATTTCTCTTTGAAGTTGTTCATTTTCTATGAAAAATGCAACAAGTACGTAAGTCAATAAGTTAAAGTAATTTTGTGCAGTTAAAGTTTTAGCTAAAATTCGAGCGCATTTTTAATATTTAAAAAATTACAAACTTATAATATTTAAAAATTATTTTTTTTAAGTGAATTTAATTGCACCGTAATGTGATCATTCCATAGAGAATGATTTGTATTATAAAAAGTCTTTAAGATAAATCATTTAATATTGAGCATTTTAAAATCTTATATGAGGTTTATGATTTTTTATTTATGACGACTAATTATTTATTAATATAGGAGGCATTAAGTATTTGATAAGCCCTTAAAAATGTTTTTTTTTGTGTTGAAGTTAAAGCATAAATGAATTATATAGAATTAGTCTTATTTTTCATAATTGAATGAGAAGGATTTTTTCATATATTTTTTTAATTTCGCAGATAGCTATATATCTTAAAATATTTTATTTACTCATATAATTTTTTTAATTTCGCAGATAGCTAGAGGTGGCTTAAAATATTTTATTTACTCATAGATATATTTTGTAAATTCTTATTTTGAACTAAAGGAAAATTATGGAAAATTGCTTCTAGAAAGTAGTAAAATTTTGATTTGGTAAAACTTATTTTTAAAAAAAGTATAATATGGTATAATCAAATTTAAAAGATATTTAAAGATTTCTTTTTCACACAGTTTTTAAAAAAAAATTCCTTTTGAAAATGAAAAGTTTGCTTTTTTATTATAAAAATATATTTGGCAAAATATATTGAATATAATTAGAATCTAATAATGGTCTATAAAATTTTGGAAGCTTCTAAGCACAATTAGTTATCTGTCTTTTTAGTATTTATAATAATTTTTATAGTTACTAAAAATCTAACAAATAGAATTAGCAAATGAATAAATTGTTTTCTAAAATTTCTAGTAATTTTTTTGTTGAAACAAATTGATATCATTGCTACTGCATTTTTACAAGATGTTTATTTTATAAATTTTAAAATAAAAGTTAAAAATATAATTCAATTTTTCATTATTTATTATATAAATAATTATTTAAATCCCTATTTATAATGAAAAAGAATTTGCCTCAGATATTCTGACGTAATTAATTGTGAAAAGATGAAATTAAACTGGCTATTATTACTATATTTATAATTTTCGAACTAATAAAGTTAAGTTTACACTTTAACAAATTCCGTTGATAACCACAAATGATCAATCAATAGTGGTGCAGATATACTCGTATTCTACACAATTTTACGATATATAATAATTTAGTAGATCTCTCCTTAAACTAATATTATTATAATTTTAAGTAGTGACTTATTATTTAAAATATTTAATCTCAATTTATATGAATTACCTAAAACGCGGCTTGAACTATAAAGAATATACTCTCGCATATAAGGTCAATACTTATTTAAGACAGATAATTTAACTCTTAATTATATAAAACGCAATTATAAACAATCACAAATATCAAATTCTTAACAACAGCTTTTACGTTGAATCTTAAAAGTTAATTAAAAATATTTTCTTACCATCTGGAATATGCTCATCAAGAGTTTTTCAAGAAAAATATTAATTTTCACATTAAAAGCTTATATTTTAGATTTTTTAACAATTCTTGGATTTCTCTATTTGGCTTTAATTAAAATCAAAAGTTAATATTGATCCAAAATATCAGAAAATTAATTCTTAGCATAATATTGAAATTGTTTGAAATATATGTTATCTAGCTTAGTATAGTCTCAAAAATTTAATTTAAATAATGATATTTTGCCACAAACTTGCATATATAAATTAATAATAAATGGTATCATGTATTTTTGCCTAATCAAACATTTAACAAAATCATATCGGACAATATTTTTATTGAAACTTTGTTATATATTATAATATTATTATTCAAGAATATTAGAATATGTTCTTATGATTTTAGGGTTATAATTTCATTATAATTTTATGTAGTTTATTTTTAATATATAAAATTATTTATATTTTAAAGTTTTCAATATCATCAATTTTTTACTTATAGTAAAAAAAAATTTTTTTTTTTGAAACCTTTAAAATATAAATAATTTTATATATTAAAAATAGTAGTAAATATTTACAATTAAAACTTACTGCTACTATAAATGTAAACAACCGCAATTCAGTTGTATTCATGATCAGTAATGATCTAATTATTGAATAGGTAATAGGTTAAGTATACGGAGTAGCCACTGAAAAATTAAATTATATAAAATAAAATAGCATGTAAGTTTAGACCATTTGGATATTGTACGGAAACTTTTTTATATCCAGTTCCAGAATCTTCTAAAGCGATATTCTGCCGATGCCTTGTTAAGGAGAGTTACGACGGCAAGGCGTAGATGGATCTTCAAGAATACCCCGCCATAAAGCTTCTAGCACTGCTTCAATACGCACCGTATACTTAGAACCCCTTCCCGGTAGAACCGCTATGATTCTGTTCTTTCAAAACTAAGGTTCTAAATCAAATCATCGCTAGCCATTTTAAGCCTACAAAAATAGAAAATAAAAAATATTGAAAATGAGCAAATTATGCCTTCTTTGAACCCCTCAGTTATTCAGTGGCCACACTGTATAACGTTACAGTGTTTAAATTTAGTTGTATAAGATTTCTCTTACTCTTTGTGGTACCTGAAATAGGCATTATAATCTCCAAGATAAATTATTCATTTATATACGTTATAGAATATTCAAACATTACAAATATCATCAAAAATTATTCAGTTAAATGATACACAAATCATTTTGTTTCTGTAACTTGTACTAGGAAAATATTATTTATATCATAATAATGCTGAAATATAATACATATACTCTTAATACTTTAATGTTCTTACACTTTGCTATTTGTTTTTTTTTTTACTGAATTCCTGCTTTAAAGCATATAGGCACTAATGCTCTCGTCTTTAATATATTATATTGAATTGTATCTTTTAAAAAAAGGAAAATAGCACATAATAAAAATAATAAAATTCTCAATGGTATCATTGTATATGTTTGCCAATGAAAATATTATATTTACCTAACAGCAAATAAACAAAGATATTAAAATTATAATAAAATTTTATTCAGATCTTATGGAAATTCCATTGAAAGAAAATAAGCAAATTCAAATTCATCTGATAAACATAATCAATGGAGGAATGTTTTAAATGTAAATATGTCTCATATGTACTTGTATTTTTTTCCTTTTCAAGAATAAAAAATTACCTCCATTTATTTTCTTTTCCCTTTGCCTTGTAACAATATTTTTATATGTATACTAACATTATTCTATATATATTCATAGGACGAACATAATAATAATAAATATTCCTAAGGATTTTTTTATATCCCTTTGCTCAATATTATATTTTTTCTGTTGCTAAGATTTCTTATCTATGATAGCTTATCTAATATTAAAAAAAAAGAATATTTCCATTATTTCATAAGTAAACTATGTGTATATAAAATCCAGAATTTTATATTTTGCGATCAATGTTAAAGCAAGAAAAAAATTCTTTTTCGTTTGCGCTTAATATAAAAAAATTGGTCAAAATACTCTTTAAATATAATATGATTGTGTATGCTGTTCATAAATTGATAAACTTGAAGGTAAATATAATATGATAAAAATAAAGAAAAAAAATATAATATATTAATAAGATGGTATCATATTTTATATTAAAAAAGAACTCCTTCAGCTGTAGGCATCACAAAATATTTTTATGATTTCATCCTTGATTTCATTCTTGATAACGCATTAATTTTTAAATCCTTTTTTTTTTAATTTAATATATATTTAAAAATATTTCAAATAGTTTTTTATATCAACACTTGAATAAATACTAAAAAAAAATCATATTGATTTATAAAAAAAATTAAAAATTCACTTTTTTATAAATAAAGTATATATTATATAAAACGTAGTGTCCTAAAAACTAAATATTATGTAAATATTAATAATAAAATTTAAATATGTTTAAGTAAATTAGACTATTTTCTAATGATTTGGTAAATGAAAAATCCACAACATTACTTATATTTATTATTTTACACTTTATTGGCTTCTTTACCTACACATATATTAGTAGGTATACTTTATTTATATAAAAATAGAATAACTATAAATATTTATTTATTAAGAAAAACTAATTATTTATTTATTTATTTATTTTTTTATAATTTTAGATTTTTTGGTTAAAATGCCAAAATTTTTAGTTCATTTATAATTACCAAAGGCTCATGTAGAAGCACCAGTTTCTGGTTCAATAATTTTAGCTGAGGTTTTATTAAAGTTAGGTGGTTATGGATTATTACGAGTTTTTTCTTTTTTAATAAGTTTAGTAATAAAAATGAATTTTGTTTGAATTAGAATTAGACTAGTAGGTGGATTTGTAGTTAGTTTAATATGTTTACGTCAAACTGATTTGAAGGCATTAATTGCTTATTCTTCAGTAGCTCATATAGGAATTGTTTTAAGAGGATTAATAACTTTAAGATATTGAGGATTTAGTGGTTCTTATATATTAACAATTGCTCATGGATTAAGTTTCTCATCACAAAATTTGGTCATTGTCAATGTATTATTTAGCAATTCTTCGTTAATTTCTAAAAACCTTTCATTCCATATACATATATATCTGATATTATTTTTACAATTCTTATAAAGATTCCCTTTTTCTGAAAGCAAACACAATATAACAACGCACATATGTGTATGTGTATATTTGTATATATTTTAAACTTTTAGAGCTTTGTAAAATTTTATTATAATATAATAACCCTTATAATTTTTTTTTCATTTTAAGTTGTTGAATGTATTTTTGAAAAATATTAAAGGCATACCCGATACTGAAGACATACAGTTGTATAAGAATAAAAAGCAATAGTACAGCAAAGTTCTAAAAACACTAATGCGTTTTTTGTTATTTTACTTGAAATTATGTTATTTTCTACTTATTTTGTAAATAAGTACTAATACTAAGCATACCCTTTTATAGAGAATATTGGAGTTAACTATTAAAAAATTATTGCCGCGAATAATAGAGTAACCGGTGTGAATCGGTTCATGTGTACACTTCCTTACTTATAGTACACTTCCTCGTATTGTGTCATATAGTCTGTTAGGTATTTAGAAATGTTTTTTTTTATAAAAGTATGTGTTATTAAGTAATAAGAAGTTTTTTCTTTATTTTCTAATATTTTCGACTAAACTCTTTTTATATAAAACTATTTTGAAGGAAAATATCTTATATTTAAAAATTTAAGTTCTATGATTAAAGATTCACTGCAACCTAGGAAATTTTTCAGTAGTAGTACTTTTAATAATAAATAATTTAAAAAAAGTTAATAATAAAATTTAGGATTTTAAATAAAATTAAAAGAATTAAAAAATTTGTTTATAGTAATTGAGAATGTTGTCATTATGAAACAATTTTCATTAAATTTCCCTCAATAACATATTATAAAAATTTTGTAATATGTACTCGTACGGTTTGAAGTTATTTACATTCAAGTGCTTTAAAATTATTAAAAGAATTATATATTAAATATAAAAATTCAGTTATTGTTTAACAACATTTTAAAATTTAGAACATAGAAAATTAATCCTGATACTATACTAAAAGGACTAGACAACCTATGTATTTAAAATTTAAAATAAATAATAAACTTTTAATATGCGACGCTATTATAAAACCTATTTGAAGTTAGCGAATGGAATTTTGGAGCTCAACATTCCACTAACATATGTGTATGCATTTGTTTTATGAATAATCTTATAATGTTTGGTATATCGTACCGGATAAAAAGAGAGATGTGGGTACACTTTGCTCTTAAATAATGATCAGAACCGAGTGAGGCAAATCATTCTATATTCGAATTGAACGGTTCAAAAGAGAATAAGTATATGTTACAGTATGTCCAAAAAGAGGATTCAGGGTAGACGGATGTACATTCTTGTTGAAACGGGTATTAAGGTAGAATAATTGTAGGGGCAAAATATATCTAGCCAATTCACTGAAACACGGTTTACGGAAAATATTTATAAATAAGGAAAGACGGGAGACATTCCGTCGGTGTTCTAGTGAGTCTAATGACTCCGTAATATTTTTGTCTCCTATTTATTTTATCGGTTGATTTTGTATCTAGTAAGTGTAATAAGGTTTTCGAAGCGGTTGCCCATATATGGGAATTATACTCTAGATCAGATGAAGTGGAAAATTTCTTGCACCACTTAAGGAAACCTTAACATTTTGCATCATTTTTGGTAATGTTAAATATGTGATCGATTATACCACGAATGGAGAGTTTTGTGGTTTCAGTTATGCAAGTGCCATTCGTGGATAGTAGCTGGAGATTTCGGTTTCGCTTAATAAAACGGGGCATCAACAATTTTCCGGAGGTTTTTGGATTGAACGGATTGATGTGATAGGAATTGAAAGCCTTGGCAGAACCCCATAGTTCAATACCGTACGTCCAGAACTGTTTTAAAATCGTATTGTAAATTAAAAGTTTCGATCGGTTGTCTAGTATACTAAGAAGTAGTCGGTAACGTCTATTAAGTTCAAGTCTTTTTACCGTCGTATGAGCGTTCCAAGTAAATCGTTTGTCTAGGTTTAGTCCCAGATAGGGTAGTTTATCTTTTGGTGGAATAATGTCTTCATTAAGGTATATTTAGATGGGGTTATCTTTCCAGATGGTGAAGGTAACATGCACACTGTTCTGCTAATTTACTTTTACCCTTCACCTTGTAAACCAGTCTTGAAGATTTTTGATATGGGATTATAGCTTTCTGTAAGCAATTTTGATATTGGAGTGAAATGCAAGAATAGCAGTGTCATCAGCAAAGGTAGCGTTTATAGTTTTGAGATTAGTTGGCATGCCAAAGGTATAAATATTGTGTAGGATTGGACCAAGAATACTG
Source organism: Atherix ibis (assembly GCA_958298945.1). NCBI lineage: Eukaryota > Metazoa > Arthropoda > Insecta > Diptera > Athericidae > Atherix > Atherix ibis. The sequence goes on along the minus strand of OY282607.1, from coordinate 60,359,009 downwards.
CTTTAAGAATCTCCAGCTGCAATAGGGGATATTTCGAAATGATCAGTATTAACTGTTAATTGAAAATAACGTTGGAAGAGATATGACTTTAAAATAAGGAAATATGTGGAGGGAAGAAAGCTCTTAAGTTTTCACGGCAGTCCAGATAAATCTAGGAATATGCCTGGACAGTACTCTTTTCGCTCAAAAGCAGACGCAATGTAATCAACCACACGATGACATTGTTGGGTTGCAAAGTATTCTGATCGAGAATAATTTTAGCATTTTCATGGATAGATTAAAGGTGTTTTAAGATAAATTTTTCAAACATTTTTTCAAGGATTGGTAACAAGCTGATAGGTTTATATGAGGATATTAAGTATGTTGCTTTTTGGGTTTCATTTTTTTGGGTATCCTTTTAATAATTGAAAATTTCCAAAGTAAGGGAAAATACGTAATACGAAGAATAATGTTAAATGTATAGGTAACAAACATGAGTGTTTTCTTGTAGATTTATTGAGAAAAAGAGCTGCTATTAAATCATAACCAGGATGTTTTTTATTAGGAAGTTAATAGATTACACTTTTAACTACGGATGGGGTAAACATTTTTGGGACGAGAACTCGCAGAAAGTGGAATTGTGAGTTCGTCATAAATTTTTTGTGAAAGCGTCTTATCTTCTATGTACTTGTGTGGTATGAAAGTATTCACCAAGTGCTTAGCAATTACCTCACTCTTTTGTATGACCGAGTTTGCCCAGGTACCGTCGTTTTCTCGCAGTGGATGAGATGTACTTTTATAACCATAAGAGGTCATTTATGAAAATAAACAAAATGGTCATAGATAGAACGGAACCCTGGGAAACACCAGCATTTATTTGGTAAATCCAAGATCTTGCACTTAATTGTTGACTCACTATTTATGTTAGTAATAATGTGTTACATCATGATCTTAATGTTCTATCGTATTTTTTCACGATCTGTACATATACCTTTGACAAAAATTGCATTTCCGTCGTTTATATTATCATCATAGTCTACACGAAAAAAAATATATTCTATTACCATATATCCCCTTAAAGCACTTATCGGGGACTAAAGACACTTTTGCACGGGAATTTTTAGAATAATCTAACCGGAGCAAGGCGGAAAAATGCTGATGGGGGCTTACTCTTACTTTATTGCTTCACGATATTATAAATTAATATGTGAAGTTAATCTAATTTATAACAATATATGTGTATTCTTTATTGTATATATAAAATAAAGTAATAAACAAAAGCTAAAAATCATCTACGAATGCCGGATCCAGAATTTACATAAATTGGCTTGATAAAATTCTTAGAAATATTTAATACGAGTATATTATAATATACACGTATATATATAAATCTACAAGAAAAACATATTTGCTACTAAAATATAATATGAATATGAGTATATGTACATTTATCCCTTTTGATCATTTTATTTATAAAAATTATAGACTATTACACAAATTATATAACCTGAAAAAAATCACTTTACATAAAAAAATTATAATTAAACACACTGTACACTGATAAAGGTTTATAAAGTAATTTACATATTCAAAAAAAGGCATTCAAATCCCTTCAAATATTATCCATCAAGTTTTTGCACTAATTAAAATGAAAATTATTCAAAATCATTTTTAAGTTATTATATATTTTTTTTAAATATATAATTGTTTTATATATAATTTGTTCAGTTCTACGAAAATTGTAGAGAACGATTTACATTGAAAACTACACAATAGTTAAACTAAATTTTTATTATTGTAGAAGATACATGTTTTTAAAGTATTATTTATTTATAATCATAAAAAAAATGCATTCTTTAATTTTGCAATAAAAGTAGCATTCCTAAAATAAATATTAAATTAATATTCATTTTATAATATGATATTCATAATCTTAAATATCTTCTATAGTAAAGATTATAATATAATATTTATTGTGTAAAGTTATTATTTAATTTCTTAATTCATCCATTTTATCCATTAAAGAAAATGTAAAATTTGCACAGTGAAAATAAATAATTGTCTCTTTGAAGAAAAAGTTTGAAATTAAATATTTTCTTCATGAAATTGTCACAAATTTTTATTGTGTATATTAAGTCTATCTAATAAAAATGTAACAGTATAAAAAACGCTTAAAATTTAAAGCTATAAAGTCTAAAGTGCAAATATTAATTTAAGATTTAATCCATCCTACGAATGCAATTCACTATACTTTAAATGTAATCCATATTTTTCTTAAATTTACTGCTCATCAACATCTTAATACATTTGAGTAAAGAAGATTTATAATTTAATTCATTATAGATAATAATAAAAAATAAAGAAGACCGATAAGATTATTTGATTATTGGCTGACTAAAAAACCTAATCAAATTACTAACAATCATTTAGTTAATTTTAACTCTTTTTTTTAGGATTAAAATTCAATATGATAAAAAAAAACTAGGAAAAGATTAATTATATATTAAGAAAATCGAAAGGGTATTTCAAAATTGTCGGAATACACTTTTTTCACTAATATTTTTACCTATTATAAATAATGATGATTCTATTATAAAGAAAAATGTTATTTAAGTTCAGTTTATTTAAATTAATACCTCTTTGAATTTAAATTTTTGGCATTTTGGTTATATAAAAAAGGCAACATTTACCTTCATATTTTCTATTTGAACTAAGAAATATAAGAGAAAATATTTACATATGATGAATTTAAAATATTTGAGATATGAAAACTTATTTATATAATTTTATTTAAAATATATTTTCTAAGAAATGGTATATTTTGAAAGTACATGTATTTCAAAAGTTTTAATTTTCTAATTTCACAAAAATATAATATTTGAAAAAACAGTATATGTTATATTAAAAAAAATATATTGTTTTTAGTATTATAATTTTAATATCTTTTTTTTAAGTATCAGGTTTATTGAAAAAATATTTCTGATAGCCTTATAAATAAGTTGTTGATACTCGTAGTTTTGGATATACTGTTCAACGAATTTAAAATACTTTTTCATCAATTGTATTATTTTTTGAAAATAATATAAGCTTTAGTAAAAGGTATACAGAATTATTAGCAATTCAATTATTGAATTGCTAATAATTCTGTATACCTTTTACTAAAGTTTATTAGTAAAAGGTATACAGAATTATGTATTAGCAATTAACATATGCACGTATAGAAAGTTCCTTTAATGTTTAATTTAAAAAAAAAATATATAAAAATTATTTTATATAGTTCAAAAGTTATATCTTCAAAGTACTTAAATATTAAAAATTAATTAAAATCTTTAATTGTAACATTTAAAAATTACAAATAAAAATATGAAAAGTGGAACAAATATAAAATAACTTTAAGAATAATATTTTTCATATCCCGTACCTATTGAATAATATATATGTTTATAAATTAAATAATATGTATTTTCATTTTTTATTTGAATTATTTGAAAATTATATTCAAAAACGAATATGGTTTCAATTCAAAAAATATTTTGATATTTCTTCCAATGATTTTCAAATTTTGTTTGCCTTTTTTCAAAAAATATATCACCAATACAATTTTTTGTTAAAAAAATTAAAAGAACAATTAATTTTGCAATTATTAGAATAAATACAATTATGAATCATAACAATTTTATGGCTCTTAAGTTAACCTTTCTGGTTAATTTAGTTCTGAATTTTTGCTAAAAAAATGTAAGACAATCATCATAAAATGGATTCCTAGCTTATATCTGAGAAATCTTACAAACAGATAAAACAAGTAAAAGCTCAAAAATTTGTATTTAGGAAATATTTACAATATTATTAATTGAATTCAACAAGAAATATTCAAAATTCACATTATGCCAAGAATATTTTGAAAGCGTTTTAATTAATTTGTATAACACAGTTCTTAAAAGGATGCAACATTGGAAATTAAGTTCCAAAATAAACTTGATAATAAGTGCAATAAGATGTTTCCAAAATGGCAGTACCTATAGAAATTTATTCAGAATATGAACTCGTAAGATACTGGAAACAGAAGTGAACAATCACATTAAATAGTAACTTCTGAAAAAATAATAACCGTTAGTCCCAAATTATTCTGCAATACTCGAAAAAAAAACTTTGAGAACTGATTATAATTGTTATACAATATATTTTTCAAAAAGTTAATTCTAATACTGCGGTTTAGTTTATTTTTTTATTTATAGATTATTTATAATCATTATTTTTAGTTAGATATATCGATAAATAAATGAGACATGGCACTCGCAATCTAGAAAAAAATATTTAGAAAAGCTGCCGCGGGTATATTAGCTTCCCATTACAAATATCTGTACAATTTTTATAATTAGAATTGTTTATATACTCAATCGTTATCCTATAAACCCATATCAACTTCCTTCAAAATGAGTTAATAAAAGGAAGAGTAAAATTAAAGGAGGAAAATGCATTCATATTACTCTTTAACATTGTGCCAAAAACTATCTCCTTCCATATACTTTGACAGCAGCATCATTCTACCAGAAGAAAATGTACGCTATCTAGAACTCTGTATCGACAAAGGCTCAATATGGAATTCATACACAAAACTAAAAAGAACGGACTTTAACGGATGATACAAGGAGTTACTGGGATTCTTAGACAGAAGATCAAACATTAAAATCGAAAACAAATTGCTACTTACAAGACAATACTGCAGCCAATCTGAATGTACGGATTTTACATTTGGCATTCAATGAATGATTTTATTGGGTTGTTCGGAAAGTATTTTCGTTTTTTTTCTTATAAAAATGAAAGACGATTTTCTTATAGTGAAATAATATTTTATTCAATTAAATATTATCTAGTCTGATCCAATACCCTTTGCCATCTTTCTGGCAGTAGCATGATTCCATGCTCATAAAATTTTTGGTTTTTGCTGGCAAAAAACTGATCCAAGTGATTTCTGACGTCCTCATTTAAATTAAACGTTTTACTGTCTACAAAATGATAATCGGAAGGTGCTAGGTCTGGACAGTATGGTGGGAAGGTGCTAGGTGATAATCGGAAGGTGATAGGTGTGGACAGTGACACTATATTCCATTCAAGCTCTAAAAGCTTTTACCGAGTGGTCAAACTTGTATGTGGTTTCGCATTATCCTGTTGGAATACTATACCTTTCCTATTGACCAATTCTGGCATTTTTTTCTTTAAGTGAATCATTCAATTTGTCCAACTGATGATAGAGTACACTTCAGAATTGATCGTTGTGTTGCTCGGGAGAAGCTCAATATAAACGATACCTTTGAAATCCCACCAAACAGATAGCATAACTTTTTTTTGATGAATATTGGCTTTTGAAGTGTTTTGATCCGGTTCATCTGTTCTACTCCAAAATCTTTTGCGCTTAACATTATTGTAGACAACCCATTTTTCGTCCCCAGTGACCAATGGATCATTTTTTTTGGTGTTTGAGAAGCAAATCACAAACGTCAATGCTACGGCACAAATTTTTTTCCGTAAGAAGATAAGGAACCCATATGTCGAGCTTTGAGATAAAAAAATTTAATCTCTCAGCGATCTCATGATTTGTCATTCGGTTCGCATCAATTAATGCCTTTATTGTGTCTTCATCAGCAAACGAATTTACTTTCCGAACAAAACAATAGCTCTTAATCTAGTCACTGCAATTATAAATACTACATTAAATTACCTATGCCCCATATTATGTGCGTAATAGTGTTATCCATCGTGACCGAAATGTTCCTTTTGAATACGAACTATGCATAATACGTTGCAAAACATTTTATTCTCCGACTAATTAACCATTATAACCCTTCCGTTAAAGAACTATTCTCAACTCTCAATAAATACCCAACGACCTTGTACAGATAGTTGGATGCTATGGGTGATATTTCTTGGAGGAATTTTCTAGAATTATGAGAAATTCCTCCAAATCTTTTGATGTTAATTCACTGCCTAACCTAGATTCAGATCGAGCATTAAGATATGTACGCCTTATGCCAGTGAATTTAAATCGGATGTCTTACAAATCGCGTTATTGATCTTGTAAGAATAAATATATCAACCAAAATCTTGAATATTTATACAAAATTATATTTATTAAACGAAAAATATCCAACGGGCAATAAGTGCTTGAAGCGCACAAATTCACGCCTTGTACTAAAAATTTTTTTTAATTTATGGATAAAAAATTGTATGAAGTTATTCGTTTAGAAGGTTATTACTTGAATGTAATGTTAATTATATTGCACTTGAAATGATAAACTCTTAAACATGTGATCATAAATAGAATGAATTCCCTTTTAAAGGTATTCAGATTTCAAGGACGGACGTAGTAATAATTATTTCATAATATTTAACATATCCTCGTATGTTGACGTGAGTCTGTTATTACTACAATGTCCTAAAAGCCAATGACCCCGTGATCTTTTAATCATGAATGCCAGAGAAACACCGAAAGCTGTTAATTCCTTCGTTATACTTTCCCGTGGTATTGTAGATATCTACGGAAATTGAAAAAAACATAGCCGTATATTTTCCCACACATGATTTAATCTCCGATAAAACAATTAAAATATCAAAATCAGGATAAGTACCAAATACTCGGAAATTTGAACCAATAAAAATATATTTAATGACAAATAATAACAAAATTAAATTTAATGCAATATTAATATAATTATTTGGACATTAATAAAAAAAATTATTTTAGAAAGTCTTTTTTGAAATATAATTTTATAATTAATTTTAATTAAGTTTTCTTCGAATCAACATGGAATATTATAATTAGTATAGACTATTTTCTATGAAGTTTAATTAAACTCACATTCAATTAAAATATATTTACTTTTTTTCTGTAATTTTTTTTAAGTTCACTATTTGTAGGAAATGTTATTTCTAGATTAAATACCAATTACGGTTGTAAAGGAAAATAGGGCTTATCGATTTATAAGGGATACGAAGGCGAGAACAAGTAATATTACATCCTCCCATGAAATTGATTTAAGATGAATATAACCAGTTGAGAATGAATATTTCATTGAACTTTAATTTAAATATTAAATAACTTTCATAGTAAATAGAATGAGATAAAATTATAGAAAATGATTAAATCGAACAAGATTGTTGGCAACCGGAATCTATTTGGGAAAAAAATATTAAAACTCGTATATTAAATACCCAAAGCATAACATATGTAAAATTATATAGAATTTATTTAGATGTCTATAAGATAATATATTCATATATTTGTTGTTTAGTTGTACCAAAATCCTACAACATCTTAAAAGATTTCTTGGAAAATCGAATTAAGTATATTTGAATTTCCAGTGAATCTACAATAATAAATTTGGAATTATATTATAACTAATTATATATTTAAGCCTCTGAAATGGACGTCTAGTTGTGGATAATGTAAAAATTGATATTAGTTTATTGTTATTTTATATTTACTTAGAAATTCAAAATAGTTTCAATTACGATATATGTAGGCATCACCCAAAATCATCATGTAAAAACGTTATCTAATTTGAGAAGATATTTCTTAAGGACTGAGATTTAATTTTTTTGGTTTTTTTTAAAGCAAAGGAAGAAGTATAAGCCTACAATATGAGCATGTATTCACGTGAATTGAATTTTGTTCATTTATCCTTAACTTCCATCTTTTGAACCTATAAAAATCTAATTTTATGATGTTTGTAATGCATGCATCTATAACGTATTTGTCGGCCGATTAATATACTACACTATATTAACAAACAAAATTATCGAATCTGGAGGCAAAAAGTCATCATGTAATTTATGAAAAGCTGATGGCATTCTAAAAAAGTCACTGTTGCGGTTTTTTGTCTGCAAGAGGGTAGCTTTTGGGTGAATGATCTATACCATAAGATCGACACCAGTAGTGGCATATGAGTCTTGGCAAACCCGCAGCACCTGAGTTGGTCTATTCTTGCCAGGAACTTACAAGATTACTAACTATAGCTCTGTGAGGTACTCATAAAGCAGAACTGACTGTTATCACAGGGGTGATAATGAGTACCTCATAGAGCTATAGTTAGTAATCAGAACTGACTGTTATCACAGGTCGACCGCCGTGCCCGACAGATGTGAAGAGCCTTTGTCTGAAACGTGGAGGCTGTGGTTGACATCTACATCGCGGGTACAGTCTAAGAAATGAAGCTGAGGTATGGTAGTATCCCGGGTAATATCACTGCAGATAATAGTAGAGGTTTGGTAGACCTTGCTACCAACAGTTAGGGTAACTAGCTTACAACTTGTTACTGACTGTTAGCAAATGCGCCAATCCTGTAATGGATGAAGCTGGCTTAGAGGCAGGACCAGATGGTTTCATAAATGTGAGCAGAGTAATGACGGGAGCGATCTACAGGTTGAGACAGCTTACCACTATCGGATGTAAGATGGAATGTTTGCCTACTTCATGCATGGAACACGAACGAAGATGGTTAAAAAGATATACACATATGATAGAGTGAACATGCTGAGGCCACTTGCCATAGATGGTGATGAAATGAGGAAACGTTTTCTGATTGGTATAGAAAGAACGGCTTGCGAAAAAGTTAATGTAGTAGAAGCATGAGCCGAAAGAGGGCTAAGCAAAATCAAATTAAGCGTTGGATTTGAGCGAGCTGTATTATTGATTGAGATGCGTGCAATTATGTGGATCTAGTCACCTGGGCATTAGATAGAATTATTGGGCCATTTTTCTTAGAAAATCATTTTAAAGAGGCCATTACATATAATTTTGAACGATATTGTGACATGTTAACGAACTTTTTGTAGCCGAAATTGAATGAATTAAATGCAAATGAGCTTTGGTATCAACGAGATGGCATTATGAGCCATACAACATTCAAATCGATGATCGCATAATATCTCGAAATGCTGATGTGAATTGGCGACTAAGATCTTGCGTTTTGACACTGTTGGATATTTATTTAAAAAAAAGTATATGTCAATTATCTGAAAATAGTTGCAGATCTAAAAAATAATATTTTATTGTGAAAAGTCGTCAAAGATTTTGACGTTCGAATGAAGGAATGCAAACGGAGTTGTGGTAGTAATATATGTAATGTTGTTTTTTGTGCATAATTGTAATACATTTATATTTTATTTTCATAAAAAATAGTTTCAATGTTTCCCTTCAATATGTACATTTTCTTTCAGTTTAAAAAAAACACCAACAGATGGCCCAACCTTTATATTGTAGAGAACAAGACTATATATAGTTATTGAATGTGTGTCAATGAAAACACTTGGACAAAACTCATTCATTAAAGTGTTCAGAACTGAAAACGAATTGGTGGTTAGGTATGATGTTATTGGTGTCATGTATAGCATAAATTCTGCTAAAAATGCCTTTTGAAATATTTTAACAAGAAATTAATATGTAGGAAATATAGAATTGTATATTCTTAATTATATCAACAATAACTAAATCGGAAATTGTTTTTGGAAAACAGAAAATCAGAAAAATTATGTGTCATGTAGATCATCAACTATAACCAAATATCTTTGCTTATATGATAAGATATTATATTATAAATGTTAGGGACTGTAGGGCATGTTCTTCCAACTTATATTTTTCTTAGAAGTACTTTGTATACTGATGATTTAGTTATAGGTTGACGTTGAGGTCTTGCAGACAATAATGGCGGGTTTAAATCCCTATAATAATGCAGATACGATATTTTGAACTTTTGTCATATGACCTAAACTTCTAGAAAAGGATAGAAAACAAAATAAATTTTTTTAAAAAGTGTCTACTTACTATCACTTTATGTTCTTACCTATCCTCTAATTAATTACTATGATTGAACTTATTTTTCCTCTTTTTATTCCAAATTAGTTAGAGCTCAATTTCTAAATATTAGTTTCTGTAAGGCTAGTATATCATATACATATATAAATAGGGAATAAAACTGTTAATTATAAAGACATACAGATCGGAAGAGAGTCTTGGCATTTTGTTATTGTAATTGAAATCCCTTAGAAATTCTTTTTTGGCCTTTATCTAAAGAACTTTAGAATATTATTTAAGCTTGAATGAATGAATCCAAAATATATGCCCGTATTACTTATAGACTGCTTATTTAAGATCTTTAATTTTTACCATTATTGATTATTAGACTCTAACCTTTACCATTGGACAAATATAATGCCCAAATTGCATACACGCATAGCTTAAATGTTTTTTAATAGTAAGGATTAGAATTTAGGGTAACGTTTGTTATAAGCAAAATAAATTTATTTTGCAAATTATGTATATTTTGTTTAAATTATACAATCAATTATTTGTATAAATTAAATTATTTTTCTACATTATTATTTTGGAAAAACGATAACTGTTCCGATTTTATTTTTCCTACAATAAAATTGTTATATTGTCAAAATAAGTATAATATAGTTTTAAATTAACTGTCATAATTGTTAAAATAAGTATAATATAGTTTTTTAATTTGACTATTTCAATACACGAAAGGACATATTTAAATAAGAAAAATATGTTCTTATTTAAATATGTCCTTCATGTATTGAAATTGTCAAATTAAAATTACCTTTTCATAATAATTTGTTTTATTACATTTCATATGATATTCTAAAAAGAATTTTAAGCATAGCAATTTGAGTAAAAAAATGAAAAGACATTATTTATAATAAAATTTCGTAAATATGTTAATTTAATATATTTTATTACTAGAAAGTATTAATATTTTACACAAAAGTTTGAAAAAGATAAAAGTCAATATCTTTATTATCCTAAGAGATAAGTTAAATTCATAATAATCATAACAATATTTTTATTGTAAATTTTTTTCATAGAACCATTCACAAAATATTTCTGCAAAAGCACAAAAAGTAACCAATATTAATAAATTTCTTTGTATTATTATTTTATTTTTCGTTGACTAGATGAGCGAAATTTCTTTCTGAAATCCTTCATTATAGGAATTTTTCCACATTATTTAATTTTCCATTGGGAGCTCATTCGAATCATTTGGATTGTTAAAAATTTTCCTGCTAAAATTGATCATGTAATAGCAACAAAAAAATATCAATAAAAAAGAAAAAATTGAAGAAATATAAGTAGTAATCGAAGCTTATCTAACTAATCTAGCATGTAATTTGTTACGATTTTCCTTCATTTCATGGCTGAATTTTATCGAATAAATAAGAATGATTTTTTTTCTGGTCTGTAGAAATTTTACTTATTTTTAACAGTATGTATTATTTTTATATATATTATATATACACTTTTCATAAGAGTATATGTGTATATGTACAAATGTACATTGAATCTAACTCTAAGTTTAAATCAGCATTATTAGTATTGACGGATTACAGTCAAAATCTGAGTACAAAATTTAGACGATATTATATTAACAGGTTCGATTGTGATTTAAGGAAGTTTCATATTATACATCTTGGAACTTAATTAGATAATTTTATATTTTTCAGATATAAATTTTTTGATTTATAAAATTTAATTCAACCTCAATCAATTCATAACTCTTCGATGAGATTATTTGTAGCCGATTATATATATTCGTACATTGTACTGAGGTCAGTTTCGTGCAGGCAATTATTTCAGTTATTTGGTCGAGTTATGTACTACTGTCGAATTGGTATTTGTTCAAACACAAATATGAGTTCAATTTACCACCATAGTTACATCCCATGATGAAGGTTTTGTTGGTTATGTTATATTTCGGGGCGCAAACTAAGTTCAACCGATATGAATCAAATTCGAGTATACTGAATATAGATGAACTTAAAGCAAGAATAATACGGCTTCCGTATAACCTTTTCCACCGTAAAGTAAAATGTAATTGAATCAAATTGCTAAGCACACAACACTTACTTATTTATACATAAAATGATTTGTCATACTCATATTGAGTACAGTTGCATATGTTCTTACGTATATGTATACACCTATACAAGTGTATTTAAATTTTGTAAGTTTTTATTTGTCAGATATAAAGATCAAAGAGATTCACATATTACGAGCTGTTATGTTCGAAATGCCAAAGTTCCAATTATTCAGCAGGAAGAGAAGATCAAGAAATCTGAGATGACATTGCAGCTCTAAGGAAACAATCTTACAAAACAACGGGCATAAATTAATTCGTCCAATTAAGACTTGAGTTTAAAAACATCTTGAATATTTAAACAATAAATTAAACTCAGGCTGCAACATGCACACATACACATACTGCTGCATATCTTTAATCAATCCTCCAGTTTCTCCCTCTCCTCTCTCCTTTTCATTGCTGTTCATTATATACATTGGAGTTTTGATGCAATTTCGCTTGAATGATAAATAAGGGAGAACACTAATTAATGTAATCCTGTAGTAGCTATGTGTAAAATTTTTTCTCCCATTTTCAGTCAGTTGTGTCTCGTTTTTCCTCTCTTCTCAGTTATCTTTTGTATTTAACCTAGTGTTCCTATTCTTTGAGAATGCATACCTCCTTTACCATGTACACGTCAATTCTGAGGAAAATAATGCACTTTCTTTAGGCTTTTCTGAAAATTAAAAATTGCTGTTTTTGGGGAAACAGTATGTGGAAATAGGAAAATAACAATAGTACTGAAATGGGGGTCCCTTTATATCCTTTGCACTTATGTATATTAAAGAAAACCCATAAATTTTGATTATAGTTTTGTTAATAGTGAAAGTTATGGCCTAATATTTGACATGATATTTGTTCAAAACAATATGTCAACTCTAACAAAATATTGATTTTACCAATTTAGTCTTTACTCGCTCTTTAAGTTAATATGTTCTAGAAAAAAGATTTTTCGATTAGAATATGTCACCAAAACTATTCTTCAGTAAACTTTTTTTAATTATTCAATATTGATGGAAACAATAAATATTCGTAATGTTTTAATATAAAGATCCCGATGTAGTTTCTTAATTCAATATCAGATTATAATATATAAAAAAAATGTATGTAAGAAACGGAAATTTTTCTTCACCTCCTCTGAGGTAGAAAGTATATTGAAATGTTGTCAGTCTCAGAATATTTTTGCTTTAATAATAATTTATTTGAAATTATAAATAAATAAATTTAACCACAGCAAACACTAATAAATACATTTATTATCTTTTTATTTAAAAGAGCTCATCCATCCATATATAAATATAAAATAACAAAGTATTTAAATTAATTTATTAATTTCCAATCAAAAGGTATTTATATTTTTTTATATTCTTCCAATAAAATTTCCCCATCAGATAAGGATTTCATGCCTATTTATAATGCCTAATTGTACGAATAAACTTCGCTAATGATTTTCAAATGCTTGGTAAATAAAAGGTAATGGAGTGTATTATTATTGCACTGAATGCATTTGTATTTACTGTTCCATTTCATATTTACAATTGTCGGTTTTAGAAATTCATAATGAATACGATCGTAACATAATGAATGTCTCTATTATACATACATATGTGTATGTTATGTAAAGCAATGATTTTTAAAGGATAACGCAAATTTAAAAAATATCATGTGAATATAAAAATATTTTTTGTAATTTTGTCGTTTAAGTATTTATATAAAATTGTTTTATCTAACTTTCAAAGGAATAACTAATAATAATTGGTTGCATATATAAATTTATAAAAAATATTTCTTCACAACTGATTTATAATAAAAATGCGTTTTATACCATATCAGTCGAAAGAATAAAATTTTCATTGGCGTGATTACATACTCAGAACCATTTTTTTTAAAATTGACTTTTAACGAGACTGAAAAAATTATCTTAAATATTTAAACATTACTGTTTATGCCTTTCAAATCAGTTCGTTTGTGCAGCTATACCTCCACTATACTCCTTTCCATATTATTGACAGTACCTCGAAAACGTCCTTTCAAGTGTTTTTTTTCCACGTGAACTGGAGCTAGATAAATACAGAAATAAGTTTTTCTTGTAGACATAAATAGCACTGTAACAGGGGGCATTGTCATGGTAGAGTATCAAAGTATCTGCAATGTCCGATCTGATGCGAACAACTCTTATTCTGACTTTTTTTTTAAGGAGCTTCAATGTTAGTCGACGATCTGACCTCACAAAAGATATTGATGGTCTCTATGGTTTGTTTTTCACTACTTATCAGTCCTCTAAATATGTGGTATGGCACCAAAAAATGCTTGCTCTTGAATGTTACGTATGTCCAACTCGCGAATTTACCAATCTAACTTCCCCCCATAAGGTAAGGTCGAGACTTATACTGCACGTCTAGAAAATAGAAACGTACAACCTATTAGGATAAAAAGTCTTCCATATTAGCATATCGCTCGGAGTGATGCCGCCAGGTTCATTACTTTATTGCTACGTCTCTTATGCATTATTTACTCATGATTGAAATCAACAAAAATCAAACTTTTAAAATCTAATTTAATCAATATTTTGTCCAAAAAAAATATGCACATCAACTCTTTCATTCGATGATAAAGTACTAAATTTGAAAAAATAAACGTGTTAAAAAAATTGTGTATATTAAGGGAAATAATCTAAATTATATTTTCAAATATAAATAAAAGTATTTACACATATTTTTAAAAGTCACAAATTTATTCAGTATAAATTTTTTCAATACAAATTTGAAAAGAATATAATCCAAAAAAAAAAAAAAAATCAATTAAGTAACAATAATCTTTGCATATATATAACTACTTCGGACAAGGAATTTAATTTTACTTTTCGAAATATAAATTGTACAAATATTTTCACAAAAATGATAAAATGCAAATAACTTCAAAATTAAGATGGATTTCAAAAAAATAATACTGAAAAATAAATGAATACTTTACTGAAAATATAATATGACAAAAATATTTGTAAAAAAAATTTTTAAAATACAAGAATTTCTCCTAATATAAATTGTAAAGTATTCTAGAAAATTTAGTGATTAAAGGACGAATTTTACAAGACTGAAACAATTTCAAACTAGTTAGCGAAGCAATACACATATACATATATCATTTCCAATGTATTGTAAAGTTCCAAATTGTTTCAAATTCGATGGAAACTTTTTCGCTCTTTAAATAATCTAATTTATGATTTACAATACTTTATCTTTCATTAGGAATCATATTTTATATATTTTTTATAATATTTATTGATAACTACAACTATGCAGGCAATAAGTAGATGATAGTTTGACAATGCAGATTAACGTTTACCATTAAAATATAATAAGTAGGAGTAAGAACGCAAGGATGCATTTGCATGGAAAGCTAATCGATTGGTTTTTTTAAATTTTAAATATTTTATAAATCACTGAACCATGTTCTTTTGTTGCATCACTGATTGGCTATAGAGAGGGAATTTGAGGAAAGTCTTAATAAGGCATTATTATAGGATTCTAGACCGAAATGGATTTTTTTGTGATAAGACACTAAAGTATTATTTACTATTATTAACATTACGGACATGATAGATTGTGAAATTACGCTTACAAAAAGAAACATTAACAATTTTGCAAAGGATTCGTGATGGTTACGATTGGATACCAAGGAAATTTGAACGCTTGTTGAACTGAACCCCGCAACTAGAACATTGTATAAAGAAGTACACATACTTTGTCGTTAAGCGCCAATCTTGCCCGTGGGTGCAATAGTTCTGGTAATTGTTGGTATCGTTCGTTAAATTCTAGCCTTTTGGTCAAGTGTGTGGATTTCTCATCAGCCGTTTGTTCATATATAGTCTATGAGAGCGCACTTTGCTTTCTTCTGGAATTGTGTTGCCATAACCGAATATTTTGTAGAAAGACATGATTTATAACAAAATCATCTGAACAATTCTTAAAGGTATAAAATCTGCTTTTAAATATTGGATGCAATTTAGGGATTTTTGTGATTCAAAAATTGTGACCAATATTCTTTAAAACCATATATTATCCCTTGAAAATACGACATAATCATCTGAATAGATAGAAAAAAGGATTTTCAATTGAGGTACCTTCTTGTACCTGAAAGAATCGATCAGATGAATTAGATTTTCGATTGTGGTAATAGGTTGACGGTACAAGTTTCTTAAGCCCTTCTATTATTAGAGCTACAAATTATATAGTTATAGATATTTTCACAAATGTAAATGGCTCTACATATTTAAAAAGGTAAGAAAATTTGTTATGTTATTCTTCATTGAGGAAACTCTTTATGTACGATTAAAAATATTATTTCATTATTTGTATAAATATTCAAAAATATTAATTTCAATATATATTTTTTTAAACAAATTCTATAATATTTAATTTAAATAAAAATTTGTTTGAAATGAAATTCTATATTTTCTTATATAAAGTAAATTTATTTTAATATATTGAGTAAGATGATTTTCTTATAGTGAATTAATATTTTATTCAATTAAATATTGACCAGTCTGATCCAATACTCTTTGCTATCTTTCCGGCAGTAGCATGATTCCATACTCATAAAATTTTTGGTCTTTGCTGGCAATTAAACGTTTTACCATCTAAAAATTTTTGTAGAGACCAGAACAAATGATAGTTGGATGGTGCTAGGTCTGGAGAGTATGGTAGGTGTAGAAGTATATCCCATCCAAGGTCTAAAAGCTTTTGCCAAGTGGTCAAACTTTTATGTGGTTTCGCATTTTCCTGTTGGAACACTATACCTTTCCTATTGACAAATTCTGGCCTTTGTTCTTTAAGTGAATCATTCAATTTGTCCAACTGATGACAGTACACTTCAGAATTGATCGTTGTGTTACTCAGTAGAAGCTCAAAATAAACGATTGCTTTGAAATCCCACCAAACAGATAGCATAACCTTTTTTTGATGAATATTGGCTTTCGAAGTGCTTTGAGCGGGTTCATCTTTTCTACTCTAGGATCTTTTGCGCGTAACATTGCTTAAGACAACCCATTTCTCGTCCCCAGTGATGATACGCTTCAAAAATGGATAATTTTTTTGTCATTTGAGAAGCAAATCACAAACGTCAATATGAAGGCATAAATTTTTTTCCGTAAGAAGATGAGGAACCTATCTGTATGTCGAGCTTTGAAATTAAACCTAGCCGTTTCAAATGATCATGAACGGTCGTATTCGATAAATTTAATCTCTCAGCGATCTTACGATTATTATTCGCCGGTTTGTATCAATTAATGCCTTTATTGTGTCTTCATTAGCTTCAACTGGTCTTCCAGAACGTTGTGCATCTGCGAGATCAAAATTGCCGGTTCGAAATTTTCCAAACCAGTTTTTGCACTAACGTTCACTTAATACATCTTCTCCATATACTTCGGATAATTTTTTTCTTGCTTGAACAGCATTTTTATATTTTCTATAGTAAAAAAGTAAAATATGCTGAAAATGCTGTTTTTCACTTTCCCTACTTAAAAGGGTATCACCAAAAACTACTATACAGAATCAATCGAATTTGTTCACAGGTAAGCCTTGCTATGTCAGCTGTCAAAATACATCTGATTATGTGGTTTAAGTGTGAAGCTGGTTGTGAAAACATACAATTAATTCCCCTGTTGGGAAGAAGCGAAATTACGTTCCGGACAACCCAATAAAATGTAATCACTTTTGAAATACATCGAATGACTGAACTAATCTTTCTTTTATTTAATAGGAAAATATTTTATTAAAACTTTTTTTTAAAATACCCTTCAAAAACAGCATTTTTATTGAAAATATTTTGTAGCAAAATAAAGCAAAAGAAAATTAATTTATGTTTATATAACTACGTGTAGATTCTAGAATGTAGTGTTCAATCATTTTGAAATATCAGATGGTTTACGAGTACATGTTCGCCTATTTGTTCAACAATAAATACGACTACTAGAACTTCTGGAAACTTCTTCAAGGATTAGGCTTACTACTCTCGTCTTTGAAACAGACCGATATTGATCCGATCTAATCTGATTAGTTAAATTTACTCCATATTCAAACAATTCTAAGCCGCTATCTCAACTTTACCCTTTATTTGATACTCGTATTTTCTTCCTACCACTTTTCAGTACATGCACTTTTAGATTTGGCTATTATAGAATATATTTATCTGCAAAACTATATAAATAGTTCCGGTAGCACCTATTAGTGTTTGAAATACGTCATAGAAAGTTATGTAGATTCAAGAGTAATAAGTCATTCTTTGGCTTAGAATTGTCCCTAAGATTATTTTTCATATTTTATCATTTTTTATTTCATATTCATTTTAAAATGAACTCTTTTGAAAACAATTTTATCTCCTTCCACAAGAAAATACCGCAATTTCATAATTTTCATTTCAATTTACAACCAGCCTTAATATTTTATCTGGATTTGCACAAGACAAGCATATGCGTTCGTTACGAATATTGTACTCCATGCCTAAATAATGTTACCAAATTTAATATCCTTACCGATACACGTGTACATATTTATATTATATGAGAGTATTTGTTAGTTTGTAATTTTCCTGTCATCTACAGCCACCACACTTGTCAAAATCCAATAGAACTTTTAATAAAACAATAAACTATTGTATATGAGAACTTTACAATATCGTCTATCGACGTTCATTCTATTTTAAAATTATTATTTTTCATCCTCCGTATATCTGATTGTGAATATTTAAAAATATAAAACCAAAACATATTTATACCTTCAAAATTTCATATTAATTAAAAACGAATTGAAAAGGTGTATCTAAAAATATAACAAAAGATTCATTTTACAATGATGAAAAAAGATAAAATATGAAAAACTCGAAGAGAATTAAAATGGATTTGGAAATAACTTAAAGCAATAAAAAAATATCTAAGGGTATTAAAGCAGACTTCATTTTCACTTTTAATTCATTGATAAATCTTAAAATCCTATTTTTATAAATAAATTATCCTTTTATTTTCTTCATTTACCATAATATTCGCAAAATGTTTTAATCCCGATTGGGAAGCTTTTGGTAGTAAGAGTGATTTTATATTATTCTTAAGCAAAGTTAATCCATCTTGTTTTACTTTACCAATATATATTTATGCTTTTATTGTATTTGATAATTTTTAATTTTTTTTTTCTTTTATTTCTTATATTTTTATATATTTATAATCTATTTGAGTGTGTCACAATTTGACGACAACTAACAATACCCTTTTATATTTGAGCAGCTTTGCTGTATATATATGATAAAGCAAAGAGAGTATTAACAAATAAATTAAATGAATACAATCCGCCAAATACTTTTCAATTCATAAATATTCAGCCTCGTACAACCGTCAATATTGTACAATCTATAACCAATAGTCCACTTCAAAAAACTTTAGAGCACCTGCCGTGACCAAATCAACGGAATTTCACCTTTCAACTTAATTTAATTAATCGAATTTAATTGGATATCAATTGGGTAGGCAAAGTATAACATAAAAATCTTTTCGAAATAAATCAATTAATTCACAATATTGAACAGATAATTAGATGCAGACTTTTCACCAAGGCAAAATGATAAAAGCATAAAACAAAATGATGCTTTTCAAAGTATTTGTTTTAAGTTATAAAGAAAAAAAAATGAGAAGACAGAGATAAAAGCAAAAGAAAATTGGAAGATATTGAACTGAAAAAACTCCTTACAAAATAAAGGAAAATAGAAAGAAAAAGTTTTGTTCGCAAAAGCGAAAAATCCTTTTTTTTTTGAGAAGTAAAAGAAAAGAATCCGTAACTCTTCTCTTCTATTCAAGAGTGTTCGTCTCAGATTAAGATGTTTTTATAACTTTTCCCTACCCATCTTTCACATTCGCCGTGCCATTATTTAATCACACCCTATATGCTTTCTCTATATTCCACTTCACTTATACCACTCTTTTCTATTCCTTCTTTAAACTTGTCGGTCTTCTTACAATTTTTTTTCGTTTTGTTTGCTATGGTTAAAGAGATGAACATTTTCGCTTCTGAAGACTTGTGGCTTAGGGGTGGCAGTTGTTGGCCGATGGTTAGCGCTTGTTGGTTGTTAGCCAATAACTCCGTGCTGATAGGATAGTAATATAGATGGTATTGGGATTGGTATGTTCCCAGCCATTTGTGCAATAAACTTCAGCTTCAATTTACATTCCTCAATGAGAGATCCTTGCCTTTCAAAAAATAATTGAAATTATTCTCAATTCAGTTAAATTTCATCTTGGGCTTCACTTGAGAATCCTTTTCAATGGTGCTCGAAAATGAAATTCAAAAAGTGGGACTCTTCAAACAACTAATTAATTTCCATAAAAAACTAGACTTTTTTTGGGATTTCCTTCACTTTCATTTTCCTGTTTGAAAACTTCTCATCTTTAAATTTGCTTATATCTTTCTTTATGATCTAACTCTAACTTTTTCAATAATTTTTTTCTTCTTTAAGAAAAAAAAATACTTTTTATCATATTACCTGTTTCAAACTTTTTCATCCATTCTCTCATTATTTTGATTTCTTCAAATTTTTATATTGTAGTACAGTCTTTGTCATGGTATCAAAAAAAAAAATTATCTAGAGGCCGCACAGAACACTCTTATAATTTTTATTGTGATCGTACTTGTATATATCTATTCAAACAAGGTTTTCCCATATCAACGAAAAAATAATTTATGACCTCCTATTCTTATACTTTCCTGACACTTTTGCATAGTCTCTATGAAAAATATCTCCTTCGTCTAAGCTTAGTAAGTAAGCTTACAAAAGTTTTGGTAAATTTTTAAAACTTAAGGCTTTTTGCTATTATGTTCTTTCTATGAAAAAGGACTTCCTCCAGTAGCAAATACGAATCATCTGCCTAAGGAACATGACCAGCTTGTGTAACATACCACTATCCAGAACTTTCTATGCAAAAAGAAATTCACCTTCTTTTGAATTCTGTAAGCCTTTTTTTTTTACTACGAAGGAATTCTGTAAACCTTCTTTGCTTATTACATAAGCCTCTTAGAGAATTATTCAAGTATTATATTATACAATACATAGTCTCGAAAAAGTTAAACGCAAAATAATTCCGTTAGCCAATATCAATTTTCATTGATTTAATTTTCTCATAATATTTAATTCTTTTTTAAAATGCCTATAGACAATTTTAATGCATGATTTTAGAAAAATTTAGTTAATATACATAGTACATACTTGTATTATAAGAAAGTTTTTTCTTATATATTTACGACAAATTATATGTAATTCAAAACTTGTTAGGTTAGTACTTGAATTTTTTATTAGATAACTATGCCTAAATCTTAGACTAAAATGGCGGAGAAAAGAACTATGTATACAGAATACTGAAAATTATTTGCAAGTAAAGTAGTATTTATAGTTTTTTTTATCAAAATTCAAATTGAATTGGAAAAGCTCATCGCATACCAGTTGATCTGATGTAAGATCAGGTAGTTGATGAAGATGGTGTCATGGGATATGGGCTGCTGTCATGGTGGGGTATGACCATTTCTCTGCGCCTTTCCAAATCTACTCATCAGCAGTTACTCGTTACACATTTTCATTATTTTTTTTATATTCTAAAAGTGGAAGACGAGATTCGCTTTCCACTACTTCTCAATTATCCAAAAATGCTTTAAGACATGGAAAAATTGTACTTTTGTTAAGGAAAATATCGCATAGGTTCGTTGCGACTTTTCTTGAGTAAAACTCGTAGATTCACTAAACTTAACATAAAATTTGATGACACATCGTTGCTCCGAATTTCACTCTCCCATTTCACAACGTCAGAACGCACTCCAAAAACACAACTTTACTTATCGCGCTCTATAGGATCGCCTAGTAACTTGTACTCTAAGTTTAAGATGGACTCACGTACAAGCTATATGGAGGAGAAGTCAGCAGTGTTACTAGACCGCTCTCAATGATATCAAATAGATTCCCTATTTGTAATACTTCGTATAATCTAATTAAGTAATTTGTTCTTTACGGCAACGCGGTTTAAACAGATTTCAAAATATATTTTTTTAATTGAACATCAAAATATAAATAAATAATAAGTTTTACAATAAAAAATTTATAAACAAAATTATATGTAAAAAAAAACTAATAATAATATAATAATAATAAATTAAAAATAGAAATAAAATAACTATAAAAATTAAATATATTTAAATCGACTGTTCACTACTCAAGTACTAACAATTTTATGAAATAAATTATAATAACGGTCGAATTCGATAAATTTAATCTCGCAGCGATCTCACGAGTTGTTATTCGCCGGTTTGCATTAATTAATGCCTTTATTTTGTCTTCATCAGCTTCACCTGGTGTTCCAGAACGTGGTGCATCTTCGAGATCAAAATTGCCTGATCGAAATTTTCCAAACCAGTTTTGGCATTGGACTTAGCACATCTTCTCCATAGATATCGGATAATTTTTTTCTTGCTTGAACAGCATTTTTATCTTTTCTATAGTAAAAAAGTAAAATATGCCGAAAATGCTGTTTTTCACTTTCCATATTTAAAAGGATATCAATCAAAAACTACTGTGCATAATCAATCGAATTTTTTCACAGACAAGCCTTGCTATGTCAGCTGTCAAAATACTAATGTTTAGGCGGTTTAAATTTAAAGTTGGTTGTGAAAAATACAATTAAGTCCTCTGTCGGGAAACAACGAATTGCTACATTTAATTTGATAGAAAACCCGTAATGTTTTCTATCATATTAAATGTAGCAATATATTTTCCAAAACTGATTTGAGATTAGTTGCAATATTATAATGTCATAGAAATTTCTTTAACAATACCAAAAGTCTGTATATTACTCGTACTTAAGCATATCGAAAACGAACACCTTACTAGATCTCAAAAGAAAATCTATATACTCGTGATCATTTTTGAAGACATAATTTTTCAAATGGTAATCCATATGGTTTTTCACCAAAAATATGAAAAGAAGCATCCTCAAAACGGGTTTCGAATACTCAATAATAATGAAGAATTTTGTGGAAATTTGCAAGTGAAAAGGTGCATAATTCGTATGCAAACAAATTTTTGAATTGTCGAGGGATATATTTATTGCGTTATAACTAATACGTACGTAGCGTAGCATAGTCGAATCTGAAGCAATTTACGTATAACGTTTATACGTTTTAGGTTTATAATAAAGTTGTTATCTCTTCTGTTAATTCAACTAAAAAATTCAAATATTCAACATTCCCATGAAAAGCCCATCACTATTTTCGTTCCCGTGAATGAATGTAGTGGTACCATTAAAGTTTCCGTAAATGAAATCTTTTGAAATTGGTCTGAAAACTCATGAAACTTTTGCTGAATTTACCAACAGTTATAATTACATATACTAAATGGATTTGTGTGAATATTTGAAAGAACATGCTAGTATTCAGACAGACGTGTATAATAAAAATAACTGCTGAAGTTAGAAAAATTAGTCAACACCAATCAGAGTTTGTCAAGTTGAATGGATTTTTAATGCACTCTGTCTATATTGCTATGTATGATTAAATTGAATATATTTGCCTATACGAACACATATGTGCATACGTTAATAGTTAATTGCATCACAAACTCGATTTCACATTTGGTTTCATATCCGGTGGATGATTATGGAATGTCATTCAAAGTCTTGAATTTCTGCTTAATACTTCTTGGTGACGGTCATAGTATATGTATATTAAAACCTGACTATAGTCGAAAGTTCTATGGATTTTTTTTCCAATACAAGTGGCAAACACAAGCTATAAATTCAATTATTTTCAACAGGACAGAGTGCAATTTTTCATAATTGAATTCGTTCTATTCTATTGGCATAAAGATTCCTTTTTTTATCGCCGGCAACCTCACCCTGGAAAACATTATCCACTTTCTGTTACGAATATAGAATGGGTTTATTTCTGAAACTGGACTCACACATAACATATGCTGAAATAATTAATTTTTCATAAATATTTAAGTAGATTATTTACCTTAAAAAGGGAGTGTAAAAAACTTACATTTACTATAAATTTTAGCAAAAATATTGTAGACATAAATATTTTTTCTATGATAACAGTTTGTGAAATCATAAAATGACGAAACAGTTTTTTTCGAAATCATAAAATAAATATCCATAACTGTCAAAATCTTGAATTTGTAAAAATATCCATAAGAAATTTTATTTCACCTTAAAGAGGTTGGGTGAGTATAAGTATAAGATATTTTGTCATCAAATGAGATGAAAACTAGACAAAGTATGAACAAATCAAAACATTACAAAAATATTTTATTTAAAAAAAAAATCGTGTATTTTTGTAACAAATTTTTGATCACGTGCAGAATTCATTTTCTGTTTATTTCGTAAGCGTAAATTAAAAATATATTTTCTTCGCCATTCGCAGGAATGTCCTTTGATTCTGCCTGTTAAAGAAATTTTGGATTTCTCACCTTATATCCAATTTCTCTTTAAAGAATTTATATCCTTGATGAGTAGAGAAAAATTCCCTTGATAATTTTTTTATTACCTTTGTACGCGAGAAATTCCCCTTGATCATTTAATGTCACAATCTAGACGCTCTAGAATATGCCACCTCTTAAAATGGCAAAGCGCATAAATTCTTTTTCACTTCAACGTGTCTGACATGAATTTCCAACCAATCTTTTGACAGTAATTTATTTTGATTGTAAACTTTTCAGAATTTTCATAGTGTTAAATTTGGGTTATCTTAAAGTAGAACATTTAAACTAAGTTTCGTTTTATTTTGGAGAATTACAATGTCTTCTTCTTGTGCACAAAAAGAATTTTAAGTTATTTTGTCGTTAACAAAAAAAATTTCTGCTTTGTATGCTCAATTAACATTTTATCTTGTCTATTAAACAATTTAAATTTAAATTTTTAATTTAAAAGAAACTTATAAGCAATTATTAAAATTTAATTTTTAATTATATAATAAAATATTATATCAGGAAAAATATTTAGTCCGTAACTGATACACATTTTGGCATATATATGTTATTATTATAATTTTTACATTACATTTCAATAAAATTTATTTTTTGATTTGATTAAGAACAATTTAAATACTATTTTTATTTAATTGTATTTTTTCACAACCACCTTCACATTTAAGCCGCATAATCATATGTATTTTGATAGCTGACATAGCAAGGCTTGCCTGTGAAAAAGTCAATTGATTCTGCATAGTAGTTTTTGGTTGATACCCTTTTAAATAGGAAAAGTGAAAACAGCATTTTCGGCATATTTTACATTTTTACTATAGAAAATTTAAAAATGCTGTTCAATCAAGAAAAAAATTATCAGATGTATATGGAGAAGATGTCTTAAGTGAGTGCCAGTGCCAAAAATGATTTCCAAAATTTCGATCCAGCAAGTTCGATCTTAACTGGAAAGCCAGTTGAATCTGATGAAGACACAATAAAGGCATTAATTGATGGAAATCGGCGAATAACAACTCGTGCGATCGCTGAGAGATTAAATTTATCAAATTCGACTATTCATGATCTTTTGAAACGGCTAGGCTTTATCGCAAAGCTCGACATATGGGTTCCTTATCTTCTTACGGAAAAAAATTTGTTCCGTCGCATTGACGTTTGTGATTTGCTTCTCAAACGTCAAGAAAATGATACATTTTTGAAGCGTATCATCACTGGGAACGAGAAATGGGTTGTCTACAATAATGTTAAGCGCAAAAGATCCTGGAGTAGAAGAGGTGAACCGGCTCAAAGCACTTTGAAATCCAATATTCATCAAAAAAAGGTTATGCTATCTGTTTGGTGGGATTTTAAAGAAATCATTTATTTTGACCTTCTACTATCATCAGTTGGATAAATTGAATGATTCACTTAAAGAAAAAAGCCAGAATTGGTTAACAGGAAAGGTATAGTGTTCCAACAGGATAATGCGAAACCACATACAAGTTTGACCACTCGGCAAAAGCTTTTAGACCTTGGATGGAATATAATATTACATCCACCATACTCTCCTGACCTAGTAGCTTCCGATTATCATTTGTTCTGGTCTCTACAAAAATTTTTAGATGGTAAAACGTTTAATTCAAGTGAGGAGGTCAAAAATCACTTGAATAAGTTTTTTGCCAGCAAAGAACAAAAATTTTGTGAACGTAGAATCATGCTACAGCGAGAACGATGGCAAAGGGTATTGGATCGGACTGAACAATATTTAATTGAGTAAAATATTAATTCTCTAAAAGAAAATCGTCTTTCATTTAAAAAAAAACGAAATTACTTCCCGGACAACCCAATATATTTTAACTCTAAAAAGGAATTACCTCCATATTGTGTGTCCTACAAAAATTTCAAAAGAAAGTTTACTATATAAATAATAAAACTTTTTTATTTTTAAAGGAAACTTTTATTTACACCAATCCAACCCCTAATACAACATACTTCTATAACTTTAATTATTTTAATTGTTAATGAATTCAAATATATATTTCAATTATTTTTTGAAATATTTTAGAATACTCGTATGTGATTGATTTTGATAAAAAGCCTACTATAATAAGGTCAAGAAAGACAAAATAATTTAAAAATAATTAATATTACATGATGTGAGTAACTCTTTCACTTCAATAGCTCAATGTATATTTTAAATACCATGATCTATACTATTATAATGTAAAAACAACTATGGAAAATATTATTTACTTACGAAAGAATAAAATTTAATTAGCTACGATTTTTAACTTGACCTATGGAACGCTTTAACTCAAATACAAACTTTGTAAATGCAATTCGGAGTTATTTAAATTATAAAATGAAAAATTCATATTTTGAGTTATTTAAAATATTGAAGTGTTCTTTGCATATGTATTAAAAAGAAGTTTCCGTACTTAAATAATCAATTTAAATTAACTTAAAGGATAAGGATTAATCTAGTTGCTTAGGTTTTTACGTAATATTATATACAATATTCGTCAAATATGTGACCGATTTTTTTATATTCCAATTTAATAGTATACAGAATACTCGTGAAAAATCCATTAATATGAGCACATATTTTTATGGATAAATAATTATCGTCTGACACATGAACACTTAAAAAAGTAGAATTAACAAAAACTATCACAAATCGTAGCTGTTCAAACACTCATTCAATCACTGAATCGGTCTTGTAGAACGTTCAATTCTCCAGAGCATTCAGACTAGCATAAGTCCTGACATACATAAATGGCTTTTCTCACCCATTCTCCTCTAAAGTGCTAAGAAACTTTTGGTCATGGATATTCGGTCTTGTATGGGTCATTGATTTAACGTCTGGACTTCTGTTTGACTGTTTTACCATATCTAGTAGCAAATGCTATAGTAGAAACATAAACAGAAACATTAATAATTGAATTTGATATGATCCTGTTTCTTAAGAGCCATAATTCTCGCTGTATTGAGTCTACAAATAGGCAATGGTGTATCTTAAAAGACGTTGTTTTGCTTGAAAGTGAAACATGTAATGGGCAGTACTCGAATGTGATAAAAGTGTTTTACGATCTAACAAATAGTTTTCCTTTATAGTTCCCTGTTTTTATATATGCTCACTCCTTTGAAAAATTTTCCACCATACGAGTATGAACTATAGAAATAAGAAACACTAACCACAACTTTCATTAGTAATATTTCCTTTCTGGCCATTTTCATTCCTGTATGGTTCCAATGTTTTTTTATAAATATCTTATAGGTAATTCATATAAATATTGGAAGGATATTCGCATACTTTATAGCATTTCGGTAAGTACCATAAATTCTCTTTCCAATTTCGAATTACTACAATTCCATAGTCAATTTGACTTTATTATGAAATCTGTCAGACTATTCAGCACACAATAACAAAAAAGTCTGATTTATATTCATTATTACATTAATAAAACGCTATTGATGGTGAAAAGCTTTATTCGAAGAAATTATTTTCGCTGATATAAGAAATCCTCTTATGACAAAAGGACTAAGAATTTTAATACGAATACATAAAATCAAATTGTTCAAGCTAAAATGAATGTGTATAAAAAAATGTAAAAAAAATTGTGTTTGGTATTGAAAAAAAATTATTAATTATAATTCATTAAGGTAATGAAATTATTTTTAATATTTTTGAATTTTTTTTTCTATTATCAGCTCAAAACTAAAATTTTTTGTCTGATTTATAAAACTATATATTTTTATAAAATTAATCAAACTAATGTATTATGGTTATTAATTTGATCGTGGATCACTAACTAAAAAAATTATGTACAAATAAATATAAATTATTTAAAAATTTACAATGAGATTAATAAAATGTGGATCGTACGTTAATTAACTAAAATTGGTTTGGTAGTTATTGAAAAATATTCACCATATTTAGCAACACATCTATCATATGGGATATATTTTTTTTGTTTTGCCAGATAGCTCTCACTGACTGATATCACCGAAGGCGATCCACCAACACTTCGAACTTTCCCATCTAAACATGTAGTACAAATGTCAATTTTATCCGGTAGATAGAGCATGATAAGTGAAGTTGCGTTTTTGAAGTACGTTACGAAAAATGGCACAGCGAGATTTGGAATAAAATTTTGTGGTAAGGTTGGTGTATCCACAACGATGTTGTGGATACACATGCAAGAGCATACATTTTTCGGTGGTATAAAGAGTTTTCAGAAGGCAGTGGAAAACAAAAAGATCAAAATTAGAGCCGACCTCTTTCAAAAGCCGAGATCCATAGGAGCATAAAACAATTAAAGAAGAAGTCATGTTGGTACTGTCGATAACATCCAAAGGAGTCTAACAGAGAGCCCAAAAGCGATTCTAGCTGAAAATTTTCAGCACTGCTCGACCCAACGACATCACTTCATTGTTATTTTATATTTTTTCTGTATAAAAATAAATTAAAATTGTTGCAAAAACAAAAATCTTGAACAAAAATGTTGATGTTTTACATAACAATGGTATGAACAAATTTATAAGAACAAAATTAAAATTACACCTGAACACTTTTTTCAACTTTTTCTTTTCTCAATATATTTTTTTCAATATCATTTCACCCACCTACATAAATTTTTTTATAATTATGAATAATTCACAAAAAAATATAAACAGTTTCCTTAAACTTCAAGAAAATTAACTGCTTTGAAAATTTTTTGGTAGAAAGGATATGAATAATTCAGTAATGGAAAAAGAACGAACATGAAATAGAGAAACAAATAAGAGTAAATAGAAAAAGATTCTTTGGTAAACAAGCAAAAGTTAAAGAACCTACGTAAATTTTCAAATAAATTCGCAGGTAACTCATTAATATATATTTTCGAAGAGGAGACATTGACGAAAATCAATGTTGATAACGATTTCATATTTGTCAGATATTTATCTGATGATACACATCAATGAATGAAATCGTGACTATGGAAAATCAAGGTACCAGCAATATTATTACAAGGCATAATTGATTTGAAGAATACCGGAACCTTTGAAATACAAATATAGATGAAAAGCATTCAAACATGTTCGTATATAGAGAGTAGTAGGCTTTACAAATACACTCTAGCCCAAATAATTAAACAAAAATAATATTTGAAAATATGCACAGAAATCTGTCATAGATTTTCTAACGGAGAAAGTATCTAATTAGACTTGGCAGATTTAATTAGAAAATTTGACATTGATGACTAAAATATTCTTTTATATTTGTTATTTTCTATTCGCTGTTTCATGTTTTATTTTAGAAAGATTTTAAAATAAAAATTAGATTTAAAAAAAAAACCAATTGCCAAAATAGACGTCCAAATGAAATTTGTCATTACAAAACGAATGAAAATATCTGGTAATATTAATTATTTACCAAATTAAGAGGCGAACTTTATTTGAAAATCTATATTTTCCATAATTATAATTAACATTTTCAGCACATTCATATTTGATGAAGTGGATTAATTAATACTTTACAAAATTATAATTAATATCTTATCTCAAAAAATTATTATTAATATTAATAAAATAAATTAATCATGCTGCCAATTTTTTTGTTTGAAGAGAGAATATTAAATTATGCACAATATTTTATAATATTTAAAATAGATCAACAGAAATGGATTTGGATTAAAATGGAAACTTACGTGCAATACGCAAAATAGAAAATAGAAAATGGGACAGAATTTTTTTTTTTGGTAAAATTTAAAGATTAAATGAATTCTTAATGGACCAGTTAACATCATTAGACACCAATTAGAGGGCATCCGTTCCAATGCCACGTACTCTTTCAAATTTATACATTGATGTTGTGTCGAATGACGTCAAATCTTCATAGCCTTATGTATATTCATATAAAAGATAAACTGGATTTAAAGATGTACTCGTATACATACACATTTTCATATGTAAATATTATCGCAGAAAATCTCATTTTATAGTCAACACATAAATAGAGTTGTATAATTCACTTATAAAAAGATTGCATTTTTTATTAAGCTGACTACAGATTCTCATATAACTATATGTATGAGTATAAAAAATACTATCAAAAAGAAAAACTATTATAACTTATGTACATATGAGGATAAAATTAATGAAGATAGTACAAAACCGATATACATAAATGGTTTGTAAATAAATACCTAACAGTAATTAAAGTTATTTTTTTAAATATAATAGTATACTTTCTGTTATATTTTTACTTTAAATCTGGATTCTCCTATTTACTTGAGTTTTTTAAATATTTTAAGTAACCTAAACTTTCTTGTTCTCTTCTAACACAATTTCAGAATCGTCCAAAAAATTTCCATTGAAATACACATATAACAACGAATATAATATTCTCTTGTGGTACTCATTGGCCATTTTGCATTTTGCGCAATATTACAATAATTCTGGTTATTCGTTATATTTGATCCATTTCTCTTACCCTTTTTCTAAAATGTGTGCATGCTTTCAATTCACTACGTAGTAATTTTTCCTGTAATTTATTTCTAACACAGGCATTCATCTTCCTCCACCGATAAAAACTAATTTTACTCGCATACTTTGAGAAGTAACCCGCCCACAACAATCAGAATGTTCCACCATTACAATTCTACAGAAATCCTTGATATTATTAAATCCGACAAGACAAAAGTTTTTCAGATTCTGAAGCCATTTCGAAGGTTCTTAACGATATCTAACAAATATATGTGTACATTCATATACATCTTAAGTTCATTTAATCATTTACCATGGCTACTTGAGCAATCTGGAACTCCTTGAAAATGCTGGGTAAGCATGCCAAGCTATTGATGATACAATTCATGTAACTAACAGGTCTTTCTACACCAACATACCAAAAATGTGGAAAATTGGATTTCACATCGTAGAAGGAAATAACATATATCTATGAATCCCAACTATACCAAACAGGATATTAAACACTACCAGAACATGCCATAAAGTCGGAGACCATTTAAATTTCTCCATATTCTAACTCTTCAAAGTATAAGGAAATGATTCATAATTAGCTTTATCAGCAGACATGAAACAATTAACTCTTAAGTTAACTGGGACTGCCTTTTAATGAAGGCACGCACATTTCGGACAAATTGACCGCCAGAATCATTTCAAAATTGTTAATTCTAAGCTTAATTTCTATGCTTTAAATTATGTATTTTGTGGATTAATTAGAACAATTGTTCTCATTTTTTGATGGTGACTTTGTTTAATTTTTGATGGTAATTTTGTTTAGCTAGAGAGCAGACCATAGACAATGGATCTAAAAATGAAAATTTTTACTACTTTGTTTGTTTAAAACGAAAAGTCATTAATAAAATTATTTCATTAGAATTGAATATAATTGGTGGTGACTTAGGAAAATTAAAATCTCTCTCTTAATCTTAAAATCATTTAATTTTCTTTTATTTAAGGAGTTGGAATATTCATTTATAAATGACTTTATTACTCGTAGATAAATATTTTAGTTTATTTTGTCAAATTATTAAATTTAATGTAATTAAC
Source organism: Atherix ibis (assembly GCA_958298945.1). Lineage (NCBI taxonomy): Eukaryota > Metazoa > Arthropoda > Insecta > Diptera > Athericidae > Atherix > Atherix ibis. The sequence goes on along the minus strand of OY282607.1, from coordinate 60,327,090 downwards.
TTTTCTATTTCATAAAATTGTCTATGAAAGTCATTTTTATTTTTGAACATATATTTGTTTTCAATTAATTATTTTATAGTAAATTCCAATTAATTATAAAAGTACTTTGTCAAGAAATTAATTTCATTTCGTTATGAAATTACTTTCCGAACAACCCAATAGTTTATTTATTGGCCTTTTTTCTTTTAGTGAATTATTCAATTTGTCCAACTGATGACAGTATACTTTAGAAGTGATCGTTATATTGCTCGGTAGAAGTTCAAAATAAACGATTCCTTTGAAAGCCCACCAAATAGATAGCATAATTTTTTTTGGATGAATATTGGCTTTCGAAGTGCTTTGAACCGGTTCATATTTTCTATCGTAGAATCTTTTGCACTTCACATTGTTGTAGATACCCCATTTCTTGTCCCCAGTGATAATACGCTTCAAAAATGAATCATTTGATTGGCATTTGAGAAACAAATCACAAACGTCAATGCGATGGCACAAATTTTTTTCCGTAAGAAGATGAGGAACCCATATCTCGAGCTTTGAGATTAAACGTAGCCGTTTCAAATGATCATGAACGGTCGAATTCGATAAATTTAATCTATCAGCGAACTCACGAGTTGTTATTCGCCTGTTTGCATTAATTAATACCTTTATTGTGTCTTCATCAGCTTCAACTGGTCTTCCAGAACGTGGTGCATCTTCAAGATTAAAATTGCCAGACCAGTTTTGGCACTGGCGCTTCCTTAACACATCTTCTCCATACACATCAGATAATGTTTTTCTTGCTTGAACAGCATTTTTATCTTTTCTATAGTAAAAAAGTAAAATATGCCGAAAATGCTATTTTTCACTTTCCATATTTAAAAGGATATAAACCAAAAACTACTACGCAGAATCAATTGAATTTTTCCACAAGCAAGCCTTGCTATGTCAGCTGTGAAAAAATATATGATTAAGCGGCTTAATTGTGAAGTTGGTTGTAAAAAAATACAATTAAGGCTACTTGCGGGAAACAACGAAATCATTTTCTTGACAACCTAATAAATTGTATATTCAGTATAAAAGCAATAGAAGCTCGAAGCAACAATGAGTGTGTATCAATAGTGTCTTGGCGAATTTATTTTAGGGAATCTTGCTAATACAAAATGGGATACCAGTTCAAATTTTCGGAGGTTGGGCTTGCAACTAATTTCGCCATTTTGTAAGTCTTTATAATTCGCATACTGAAAGAGAGCAACCTAGGACGAATAAACAGAGTAGAAAAGCATAGAGTGGTATTAATAAATTAATTCCCTTCGGAATTTGGGAACCTTTTTTCCAAATCCTCTAATTACATTTGTTTAAGTTTTAAGATTATTTTTTTATATTTGCTTGGTAGATGATCCATCGGCTGCAACTATCTGCTGCTTATTTTTCATACAGTGTGGTGCGGTGCCATGCTTTTTGTCCAGTAAAAAGGGCGGCCATTTTGTCCATTTCAGGTTATTGTCTTCGACCAGTACGGGTTTTTATTCACGATTGGTTTTTCGTTCGGAAAGCTGATATTGACAATTCATTGTTCCTGATGCCTGTGGTTCTTCCTGTTTTCTTTCCGCACTTTTTGGAATCACGACATTAAAATAGGATGAAAAGTAATTTTCATCCAGTAATTTTCACCAGACCACCTAAAATTACATTCTCCAATGTCAAAAAACGGAATAATCCCATCTATTGAGTCATCGAATGTGATTTTATCCAACTCGTTAGCTATCGTGGAGGAACTGCCATAGTCTTGGGCAGAACTCGTTCAAAAAATTACACCTACATAGTAGTGGTGTAATGATTTTCTTTGAAATAACTATTGCTGCCCCATTGGCTCTTTGTAATGGAATTTTCAAGCTCATTAACAAAATTTTGAAAAAATTTATTTTCTCTTGCAATAACTATTCCTATTCTCAAAAGAAATCTTACGCATGCTTCGGCTTATAACTTTAGATCACTTTCATTATTGAGTTATAGAGCCAGGCAGATGTCCTAGCTATAACCAGATTATTGCAAATAAATTCAATCCGCAACAAAATGCTTATAGGTCGAAAACGCAAAATAGAAAATGGCATCCCACTATGAGATCCCCTATATATACGATGCTATTCAATACGTATATTCACACCCTTTCCTACCTCCTGTAATCTTTTAGGACAATATCATATTTTTATATAGTATCTGGCATTAACCAAATTATGTTGAAGATCAAACCCAAATACAATAGAACTCTATTTTGAAAATGGTTAAAATCTTAGACACTGCCTAATGTAAGGTAAGACGAAATTAGGCAATTATTAACATATAACTAACATCTTTTGTGGCGGAACCATACTTTATTTCCTAACTCTATGTGTGAGTGTGCCAATAGCAGATAGGAAAAAAGCGAGTCTAGGAAGCGATAAACTCTTTCATCAGGCTATTCAGTGGAGCACACTGGACATCGACGATGGAAACCATACTAATGAAAACAGAAAAAAACCTATATTTTTCTATCTTCAAAAATCTCACCCTAAACTCATAGAGTTCTATACTTTCCTAATTACCCATCCATACTTTATTCAAAAATATTATCATCTCCCCTAGCTCAAAAAGAAATTTTATCACCCCTATCCTTATTAATATCTTACCCACAAATCAATTCCTCCGTCCTCACCATCGATTTCCAAATTTCCCAACCATACGCAAATTGGAAATCGTAGTTATTAGCAGAGTGTCAGCTTCTCTTGATGATATTAATGGAAGACTGTCGCCAATCTGTCTACATACGTGTATAGGAAAATTTTCCTTAAACAGATGGTCCGTTTAAGAGACCATATTTTTGTATGCAAAAAAGGTGCTACTGATACCAATACAACATCTTTTACGGTCGTCAAACTTTTAAGCTGGATCACCGATGCACTGTATTTTGTAATCTTTCTTATAGAGGAGTTTCGTAATATATCTTTATAAAGGAGGATGTGATCTATCAAAATAGTAATTGAGATTGTTTGCAGATTATTTTTAGCAATAGTCTCCGCATTTTAAGGCCGTTCGTTGCCAAGCGGCATATCTAGTAATAGAAGATATCAACAATATTGAGTTGTATTGGGTGCCGGGGCATATCGGAATTTTGGATAGTGAAACTGCTGACAAGTTGGGTGGGGAAACTCTCCATCGACCAGTACTCACAGTTATCCCCAATCTACCTCACCTGCTTAAAAAAGGCAGCTAACACTATAAGGCATATGCAGACGCTTATAATGGACCAATAGCAATCTGTTTATTGTCCATTCATTAGATAACCACCAATAGACCAGTCTATTCAACATATCCTAAGCACGTTAGATCCTGAGAATATAGATTGGAAATACAGCTCTCACTCATAATTTTCTTCTTGGCAACACCAACAGTTCTTAATGTCAATCCTGTAGATCGCAGTTCAGCATCACTCACATACTATATGAATTTCAGCTGTCCAAAAATTACTTAGCGAGCAGAATTCCTTATATTGTGGAGCTTCTGAAGCCAAAACAACTCTATTCTCAAGTCTAACAGAACAGATTACTACGTTGTAGAAGATCCCTTTTGAATCTTCTACAACATAGTAATCTGTTCTATAAAATCTACAAGTCTTCAGTAAATAGCTTCATGTTGTTGGCATTATAAAGGGGCCCCGGTACATTCTAAGAGACCTTCCATATACATAAAAGCAACAAAATTGTAGAGTCGCTTTTCATATAACGATAACGAATCAATTGACATAATCAGAAAGCAAACTTTACTGCTCAGTACCAATCCATGTGTGTTAACATCAGCATCCACAAAAACAAACCTTGTATTTTAGTTTACATAAGATTTTTAATAAAAAACTGAAAAAAATTATTTGATATCAACGCTATTTTTAGTATTGAAATATCGAACAAAATGTTTTGTATAATATTTATTAGAGATTTTTTGTGCTCTAACTTCAAAAGGAAAATCCCGTATAAGCAAAATGGTATACTCTATGCAATCAGTGTTAGGGGAGTTTATATGGGCACTTTAACAAAACTGAAAGAATTAGTTCTGAATGCTTAAAGTAGATATAGAAGAGAATCTGCTAATGACAACTTATTGTTTCCTCTTTTATAATCAATATTAAATTATAAAAATATTATTACATTTGGTAAGTTCAATTTTTTACCAACTTTTCTCAATTTATATTCTTAAAAAAGTTTTTGAATTTAAATCTTTCCCTAAAATCTAATACGCTCAACAATTTAAACTTATAGTTCGGAAAATAGATAAAAGGAAAAGGCATTATTGGCATTATATTATAAATTAGAGAATTTTTTTCATATCTGACATTACTGTTGTTATATGTGTAAGAATCAATAGAAGAAATAGAATAAAAAAGAAATATTTTTCTTTTCGAACGATAAAGTAAAAACAAAACTTTAGAATTTACAAATCCGAAAACTTTTTCAAACATTTTGCAAAATGGGCATATTTTTCCACTTTTTATCTCAATAATAATATAAAAGTTCTCTTAATATTTATATGTTCGTATTTATGAATATGTGCGCCCCTAAATAATTTACAAAAAAAAGCAAAAAGAACGAAACAAAAATTATCATAGTCGAATAAAAATAGCGAATTATTATCTGTTCGATATTGTGCAAAGTCTTCTCAAATGTTTTTATGAGTTATGATCGAAATTTATTACTATTTTAACAAAACGATATAAACGCAAAGGGGATAAAAACTACTAAACGATAAAAATAGAGGCCAGTCTCTATTTACAAAAAAAATGAAAATAGAGATTTTTTTCCAGTCTCCTCCCCATTTTATGAATGGAAATAATTCATCTCGTAACTTACAAAAGTTACGCATGTCACGCATTAGAAAAAGCTGACGTACCCTTACTACTATACTCGAATGTATATTTTTTTACCGGGTTTTATTTTCATGTTTTCTTATGTAGTCTAGCCCTATATAAAAATAAGATAAGATATATGTTATAATTTCGATCGACAGTTGTACAAGAGGGTGCGAAAATATAGAACACTTGTTATAAGTTGATAGGGGATTCTCTAAGTTACTCTTTCATGAAAAAAAACTACCACTCACAATCACCCTTCAATTGGTATTTTTTTAGCTCTTTAAGTGCATTAGGCGTAATCTTAAAACCTGTCAATATTTTTATTGCGATACTTTCCATTAAGTAAAGCATGAAATTCAACAAAATTATGGCGTGTGCACATGAATTTTCACATATTGGATAAGACCACATTATTGTATATTGAGGATTAAATTCTTTAGAGACCATAGGGTTGGCCAAAACGTTATTGATGTGGTGGGTCCATTTTAATTTCCTGATTGAAAAACGAAATCACATAAAAGTATTGTTGCTGCTATATATCTATTCCTATCATGGCAACTTGCGGCACATGAATCAAAGTGAATTGCATTGAATTGAATTTAGTTGAATTGAATTGAATCCCTTCTCCAACTACTACGGGATGAATATATATAATTTCGCGTGCATAAATCCTACTTGAACAGGCAAAAGATTCCGCCTGTTTTATTTGCGTGCCTGTCTAAATCCTCTTGAGGGTCAACAAAAACTCTAAATATTCCTCGTAGGAATACAGTATCACTAAAACATTAGCTTTGCAACATCAGAACCGTGAATCAATTGATTTGTTCCGAAGTTGACATGGATACATATGAATCCGACGAGTTTATTCGATTACCCTATTAATATTTTACGGATTAGACCGCATAATGATATAAATCAATTTTTCTACCCGAATTCACTCAAACGGAACCAAAATCCAGTGTCCTGTAAGTGAAACGTTTTATTTTATTTTTTTGTTTGTGACCATCACTGTTTCGCTTAACCTTGTTTCCCCTTCTAATATTGTTGATTGTCATACTCGCATGAGTGCACAGCTAGTAAGGGTGGAATGTTCTTTCAACCGACTACTGAAAAAATAGAAATAGGTTCACTTTACCAGACCACATTGAAAACGTCCGATCATCCCCAAACTCATTCAAGGAGACACGTACGAATCTTATTTGAACCTGATTCTCATACTTACCAACCTGACAGTACACGAGATTGTGAAGTACCCAAAACACAAAGTAAGGTAGACATCTGAATTTATCATTCAGATATGATATTAAAGAAACAACCAAACTGATCTGAAGATAAGCAAAAAAAATCGAATCTTTTCACTATAATAATTTTGAAATCGAATTAGGTTTCGGTTATCAATCGATATTAAACCGAAATAAGGTCTTTTGTTGGGAATCTTATTTTGTAAACAGATATATCTTATTTTCTTCAAATAAAAGGAGTGTGTAATAGAGTAATATGTTTTGCGATTTCATTCCCATACATGTATAGTATATAAGAAGTATTTGCCCACACGTTCTCCTTTTCGATTCCGAAATAAATTATTGTATTAAATTAACAAACATATTTTTTCACTCTTCATGATATCATAAAAGACATTCTTGTCATTACATTTATACAAAATTTTAATTGCAAATGTAATCATTGCTTACACTAAGACCATTTCTTGAAGTATAATTTTGTAGTGATTTATATGTTAGCATAGTCGCTAGTGTACCGGACTACCATTCAAAGAGGTCGTGGGTTCAAATTCCACTGAGGCAAAATTCTTTCCAAAATTTAAAAAAAATAGTTTTTCTTCCATTTCTACTTTAACTTCCTTATCCCGATATTCCTTGTCACTAAATGACATTTTAGTATCGTGACGCTTAGAATATGTTGACATTTCCAGTACTAATGATAACAAAAAATAATAATATTAGTTTTTTAATATGAACTAAAATTTAAAGCTCAACCAAAGTTTTTAAAGCTATATTTTAATAAATGTTTGTATATTCTAATATTATTCAAAATTCTAAATTTATATTCATTTTTTAGATGTGTATGTCAAAAAAATTATCAATTTCATATTTTAGAACCGGAAAGAAGTTAATGATTATACTATAGCCAACGGCAGTTGATTTTTTAATATCTCAAAATTTCAGTTCAACATTTCTTAGCAAATATCTTACCATTAAACCACAATTGTTTTTGTCCAGAATTTCTTACAATGACTATTAAAAAAAACATTACATTCACTTATTTTAATTTTAATGCCAAACAACTGTACGTGAGCAACTAACAAATTAAAACCTACTAGTAATTTATATGCATATTGGCGAAGTTAAGTGCAGTATTTTTGCATATCAAAATAACGAAATTTGTTATGTTTTGTTTTGTTTTGTAAGGTGTTTGAGACAAAATCTAGAAGCCATTCTGGGGCACAACGAGAATGAGGCCATTTGGTGACTTTATTTACGTGTAGGTTGGCATTGTCGGCTTCTCTATTGATACTGAGCGATTATTAATTGGAAGTAAAAGATAGACATTGTTAAGTTTCGTCGAATAAATTAAGTAGCTTAAAGCGATTAAAAATAGAGCTTGGAAATGAAATTGTTACATCCAGGAGCTCTCCATTAGAAGTAGTCCTACTCAGAAATAAATTCTGGATTAAGATGCATATTTATTTAAAATACGAGAGATAGTAAGTTGTATACCAGCCGACCTGGTAGCACAGTCATTAGGTTCAAATTCCACTAAGACATGGTCATACGCTAAATATCTATCCCTACTTACGCTTCATTTCATTTCATTTCATAATCCAGTATCATCTCCTTGTGGTATCACAATAGGGCTAAATTTTGTCTAAGCGTCTTCGACTGCAACAGTGTACAGCCGATCTAAACAATAAATAAATTACAAGTTGTATCCTATAGGAATGGCATAAAACAGTAAGACGGTTGCCAAAGAAGAAATCATTGCCCAGAATTTCGGAATGGTTCTTGTGTAATGTTAGATGATTGAACCGCAAACGTCGTGAATGGAATCAAAGTAATTTTTATAAATGGATCATGAATTCAACGATTAATCCAGATTCACTTTGAGCTATAAGACAAAGTAGTCTATGCAATCGAAAATTATAATTTTGTTGTTATTCGATGGGCACTATAGAGTGATGCATTACTTGGCCATCTAAAAATAAAAGTCCTCTTTCCAAATGACTACTTAATTGTCAAACTCTTCCAAAATTTTCGATATTTATACAGAATTTTAATATCTAATTTCCTATATATAAGGAAAAGTGCATATTGATATGTATACATGGCAATAAATTACAATAAGTAATTTGTAATTTGAGAAACTGACATTTTAACAAAATACGAATGGTGGTAGAGAAAAGAAAAATTCTTCACGGGCAATAAATGCTCGAAGAGCAATAATTTACGCATTGAATTCATAATAATAAAATTTATAATTTATTAAATGATATGGTGGGAAGAAATTCTAATAGAAGATCAATACTTAAAGCACAATGTTTATCGTATTGCACTTAAAATTACAAATCTTTAGTCCAAGTAAAATTGGACTGGTGAATGGAGTAATAACTCATTCATAATTGTAAAAATATGTTAAAGTATTGCTACACTGGATAAGACAGGTTTGCTGAGATGTGCCTAATGTATGGAAAGAAGTCTTGTACCGTCGGTCCAGTCTGTTTATCCACGCATGGCTAAAGATGTTAAATACCATTTGGTCCATAGATGCAGCAAGTTAAGAATTTCAGTGGAAAAAGGATGCTAGATAACCTCCCTCACCAGTTGATTATCCGAGAATATCAGTATGACCTGGAACCCAATGCAACTCAACATTCCTGTTGTCAATCAGGTTATGTTAAATGCACTTAAGTACACGGTCAACTGATAAGACACAAACGGCTTCGAAGGCTGCGAGACTATCACGATTCTTCAAGGCAGTCTTAACTGCCATCTTAACTGACAGTTTGCCATGGAAAGAATAACTTTTACCTGGTAAAATTACATACTAAATCTCGTGATATTCACCGCCAGCAAGCTAGATCACTGCAAAGGATATTGTGTGGTTATCTAGAGTAGCATGGATGGATTAGTGTTTGCCCATTTTGGATCTACTTAGTGTCATAGATACCCTCAACTCTGGTCCTAATCACAGTTTTTGATTCGGGTGCAGAAGGGAGGTTTGAAAATTAAGAGAGAGAGTGGATAGATCTCTTTCTAACTGAAAAAGCATTAAGGATAATTGATTTTGCCTTGCTACTGGAATTCTTATGCAAAATAAAGCAACGTTCCATCCATTAGAGAATTCACTTCTCTCATAGCCTAACTTTCTTTAATCTTACATTTTATAGAATTCACTTCTCGATAGCCTAACTTTCTTTAATCTTACATTACGTGTATTGGTAATACCCAGAACTATCATGGAATTTTCCGGATCGAGGGTTGTAATATAAGAGGTTCAATATTCCCATAAGAGCATCACTTTTACTGCTCCAGGTATTCACAATCGAGATGACCTCTGATGGTAGTAAGTAGTCCTTCAGTGATCGATTCTAAGATGTAAAGGTTATCAGCATAAATGTGTTTTTGAGGAAAGATTATGTCTTTCATAACGAATTGGATTTACATGTTGAAAAGGATAGTGAAATAAGGGAAACCTTGTGAAATACCATTTTCTGTAATAGTTTTAACGAAAAATAAGCGTTTACCTTAACCATATAGACTCTACCAGTCCTGTATGTTCGCAACAGGTTCAAGGCGACTTAGTCGGCTTTTCACTCGGCCAACTGTAAAATACTCCTGTGTGGGCGGATATGATCGCATGCCTTTTCTACGTCTAGGGAAAAAAATAGCGTGCTGTAGATTGGGAAGCATAGTCAATCCACCCCATGCTTTGCCTGTATCACTGTCTTCTTGACTCTGAAACTTTTCAATTTCAACTCGAGATAGTTGGTCGCATTGAAGAAACGGTAGTATTTCTTCTAGATCAAATTTCATTCTCATATTAATGTAGCAATTTGTCGTAAGTACCAAACCAGTAGGTATATAGATGCACCAGACGAGCACAATATGAACTCACTAGCTGCACGCCTAATAAAGGCAACAACATTTCTTGCTTCCTGATTAATAGACAAGTGTAATAGTAAAGCATCCATGGTCATAGTACCCACAGACCTAAATCTAATCCAGTTTACCGGCTTCTCCATAAAGTCTGGAAGTAGTTTTGTATTAGCATAAATCAAGTTTCCATGAAAATAAACTCAATATCCTTGTAGGGATACATGTGGACTTAGTACGTCTTGTTGGCGTGCCAAAGTTAAATAAAATGTAACTCAAATTTGTGGAATTGAACCAATCCTCGGAAAACTTTTCACGCCAACAGGTTCTTTGAGAGGCCCACGAGAGACTGGGTAACCAGACCTTGCCAATCCGCTGATTAAAATTATTATAAATATATATATTGGCTACATTGATTGTAGGATGGGCATTGGCCAATATTATAATAGCCAGAATATTGGTTGAAATTTAAATTTAGAAGAGGGAAAGTAAGTGGTAAATGTTGATACCTACACCAAATCTTTTCTCATTATTAAGCTGAGGTAACTTTGTTTCTTGCAAAACAACAATCTTGGGAGAGTGCTAATCAAACCTTCCAAATTATTTAATAAAATGGGTAGATATTCCTATAGGGCAGTTACTTTTTATTATCTGAAGAACGAATTTTTTTAATAAGTGGGAGGAAGGTTAGGAAAAAAAATGTTGGAAAATATTGGACGCAGGTACCTAGATTAGTAACAACTAAACCAATCATCTTTTCTCAGAAAATGATTATGCGCTAAACTTGATGAGACTATGGACGAATTGTTTGGTTCACTGCATGATCGTCTTGTTCATCTTTCTGAAATTTCCTGCTCAATATTTGAATTTCCTCCATTCATCTTCCGGCACCAAGAAGATTATTTAGTATCCTTTGTTGTCCAAAATTGGCAACTAGATTAGGTATTATTGGCTCTGAGGATCCAATTCGTACATTAATATATCCACGATATGAACTCAATTCATATTTTTACTCAATTCATTTTACCATTTCATCATGGATAGAACTACACTTATACAATATTTTTAAATTAACGATATTGTGTACAGTATAAGTCATCAATTTGTCAAAAAAAAGCCATCAAACTATCAACGATATAAAGTGACAATATCACCTGTCAGTAAAATTATGAAGATCTAACTTTATAGATCTAGCGCCAATCGTAGTAATTTGTCCTCCGTCTATTCACTTTGTGAAATTTTTTTGCAGAGTTCGGCTTATATTCGTATAAGATCTGAAGCATGGATTGCTTTGATTACTTGTTTTAAAAAAGATATATTATTGCAGTTGGCTATACAGAGTCATAATCCAAATATCTGAGAAGAGATTTCACGCTATAATACTCAGTCTTAAGGAATAACAGCTATGCATTTTAATCTTTCACATAAATAATCAGTTTCTGGAGCCCTCTTTAATAATTATATTGACTTCTTAACCACTTCTCTTTCGTAATGCCGATAATCTGTTCATTCTAATTGCATCTATCTCCACGAAGTACATATACTCGTTTATACTCTCTCTATGGCATAGAATTCAAAGTATGTATCCTAGACAGAATACATACCTTTATATTTGCCATAAATACCATTGCAATAATATGAATGTATTGTAATAATAATAGCGTGGCTTTCAACTATCAGAGTACATTGAAGCCCTATGTATTAGCATGTTTCGGGAATCTTCAAATTAAAATTACTGTTAATTTAATAAACAACTGCCAAATGTTTCTAATTGTCAGTAAATGTAAGCGATAAGCAACGCCATGTTCGACTAAATAGTAATCTTATATATATGTTGCTTTATCTGCTATGTACCAGTAACAGCGATTGTATCAAAGAAGGACATCAAACCACTTATCGAAACTGCTCGCAAGCCCATCCCTCAGTTCCTTCTCATATTCTGCACAGTAGTTAAATTAAAATATTGTTATCACTCATTTTTTTTCATTAATGATTTTCAATCTTAAAAAAGATCCTTCAACTTTGGTCGGTTAGTATTAAACTTTCTTTTCTCAATCAAAAATGATACTGGACAGGTAAGAAAACTAAAATGCCGATGTATTCTTGTACAGTAAATTTTTTCTAGACTAGTTCGATAAACTCGATAATTAGTCGTATTTGTTGTAATTCAAATATGCGCAATTTAACGCCACTATCTCGTATTACGCAGTTATTGAATTAACTAGCTTCCACATCCGTGAACTTTATTATAGAATCTTCCCTTTTAGGACAGCTCAAAGGGTATTCGTTCGTGTCCCATCCAGTAGTTTTTGTATTTTTAATGAAATTTGACATTAAATGCTTGAAACAGAGTTGATAGTGTTCATAATAATTTCTAACTTATAAATGGAAAAAACCCTTAAACGCTTTATAAGCATATAAACTTGACAATAGTGAGTGTGTTCTTTTTTGAAATTTTAAATATTCATTACAATTTTACTAAATTTGTTGCAAAGGAAACTGTCACGAATTCAGTATCAGAAAAGATATCCTTGCCTTATTGGTAATAAGGCAAGGATATCTTAACGTTCTGTAACCTTTTTTCATGATGAATTGTCATCAAACCTAAAATTGCCGTTCCTACATTTTTAAATAATGTTTCCTAGTCACTTTTTTAACTTTTTGAAACAAATTAATATGCTCTAAAAAATGAAACAACCTTTCACGAATGACAAATTTTATCTAGTCTAACTCAAATACTATTATTGATAAGGCTATGACCTCATGGTCTTGGCCCTGCATCATATTTCTTTGAGAATTTTAAAAAGAAATTATTAATGGCGTATTGTGTTTATTGGAAAACTATATCTTATTTTTGGCAAATAGATAAATACAATAGTTTTCTGGTAATTATTCGTAGATATTTATAAAAATGTTCTTATGGAATTTCCATTGAAACGTTAGTCGTGCATTAAAAGGATTACTATAAAACTTAAAAAGAAAATGATTAGCTTAAAACTTCATTATCAAATAATTTCAATTATAGGATGCTGTATTGTATTTAGCATTAATTAAATTTAGAAATAGAAAGGGAACTATTGGGTTGTTCGGAAAGTAATTTCGTTATTTCCCAACAGAGGAATTAATTGTATTTTTTCACAACCAATTTCACACTTAAGCCGCATAATCATATGTATTTTGACATGGGAAGCAAACAACAGCCTTTTCGGCATATTTTACTTTTTTATTATAGAAAAGTTAAAAATGCTGTTCAAGCAAGACAAAAATTATCTGATGTGTATTGAGAAGATGTGTTAAGTTAGCGCCAGTGCCAAAACTGGTTTGCAAAATTTCGATACGGCAATTTTGATCTCGAAGATGCACCACGTTCTGGAGGACCAGTTAAAGCTGATGAAGACACAATAAAAGGCAAACCGGCGAATAATAATCGTGAGATCGCTGAGAGATTAAATTTATCAAATACGACCATTCATGATCATTTGAAACGGCAAGGTTTAATCTCAGAGCTCGACATACACATAAAGGTTCCTCATCTTCTTACGGAAAAAAATTTGTGCCTTCATATTGACGTTTGTGATTTGCTTCTCAACGCCAAGAAAATGATCGATTTTTGAAGCGCTTCATCACTGGGGACGAGAAATGAGTTGTCTAAAACAATGTTAAGCGCAAAAGATCCTGGGGTAGAAAAAATGAACCGGCTCAAGGCACTTCGAAAACCAATATTTATCAAAAAAAGGTTATGCTATCTATTTGGTGCGATTTCAAAGAAATCGTTTATTTTGAACTTCTACCGAGCAACACAACGCTCAATAAACAATTAATTTTCTGAATTAGTTATAATACTACTTAATTGGAATTAAAATTATCGACTTACCTCATTTATCTTAACTGATATTTAAGATAATATTTTGTATAAATGCATTTTATAAAAATAAATCTTTTTTTATTAAAAATAAATAAATATTGTAGAAATAATAAAATGCATTCTATAAAAATAAATTGAACGATTTCTAATTAAACTCTTAAAAATGTAATATATCTCAAAGCTTACATTTTTATTAAACAAATGGGAAAAAAATATTTCAGAAATTAAATTCCACTTTGTAAATAGTTGTGCATGTACACATGTATGTGCTTATAGTACTATGAATTATTTAAAGGAACTTGCATTTAAATACGCAATGCCATAGAACATTTGCTTGTATATATATACCATCAGAGAGAGTGATGGTATATATGTAGGATTATATCGTTCAGCCATTAAAATAACTAAATTGGATGATAATAAAAAAAAAACTACCGAATGAATGAATAAATGAATTCCGCTATATGAATTTCAATTTATTTATTTTTATTTACTGGAAAGTTTTCATTTAACGTTAATCTAAGCCCTTCAACGATCGAACTCAATCAGTTGATCGAGTCAGTTAATTATTCTCGTGAAATGGTCCGTCCAATTCATATACACTGAACCACGAGTGAATACATATGTTTACATGTAAATTTCGAGAGAATCGTATTCCATTGCCGTAATAAACCGGCTAGTTCTACGTATGAAATATACCTGCCAGTTAGAAAGTAGACTACTATCCGCATTATTATTACTATCAACTACATTTGAATACGGGGTTATTACACAACATTATCAAATATACTACAATCTATTCATTCATGTGCATTCAGCATAATTGACGGAATAACTGCTTTAAAATTCCTAGCCTCAGTTTATCAAAATACATTAATAACGTTTCCCAAAACTGTGTATTCTGGAGAGCTTCTTAGCCTATGTAATTTTACAAAACTTACAAGGAATTTTCTCTCCCGTTCGTAATCTGCTGAAAGAAATTTCCCGTATGGTTGTAATTATTTTGAAATGAGGAGCGATTGGATTGTCTGAACATTAATTGAAGAACGACAAGAACAGTAGTTCGTAAAGTCTGGAATCATTAGGATGACTATTCAAAATCGATGTCCGAAAAAATCGTGGAAAGAAAAACTCAAAAATAAATAATGTTTGGTCTAGTTGAGTTTTAGAAACCTTTTTTTTCTTCTAAAAGTATATATTTCAGAAGGTATGCAAAGGATCGATATGGGTAAAGCAAAATAAATTAGGTAAACGTGTAATAGAAAATAGAAAAAAAATTGAATTACCTATGGTTATGAAAGAACTATTTCCATATCAGAAATTATAGTTTTGTTAAAAAATGTTTGAATAGAAATTTGATAAACGCCAAAATCCTAATAAATTATGGTTATACTTTTGTACGAGGATATGCACGGTTATGTCTCCCACTTTTACATTATAGAATTTATGAATTCAGCTCAAACCAGACAAATTGATTCCGAAAAGCATTGAAGTTGAAGAATTACTTTTGAATGTTAAACCTGGAAAAAAGGTTGAAGTACTTAGCACCTTACACCTAAATACCATCAAATGCTATGCCTTCTAAACAAAACTATTATATTTAAAAACGAAACTGTTGAGGAATATTATTTAATTGAGACCTAATCAATCTGGTTAAATAAGGGAACATTCTGCCGAATGGTGGCGAGGCAAAATCACGTTCTTCCGACTGAAAGGCTAACGAATATGTGTATGTGTGCTTTGAATTTTCAAATCTTTTATGCGATATTGTTAGAAATTGTGATAGAATCTAATTTGAAAATACTGTAGTTATCGTATGCTATCTTTTATAATAGTTTCGGTGAGAATCTGGTGCTTTCAGGTTACAATAATCAAAAAAAAAATCAACAAATTTCAGTTTTTCAATTACTTTTTATTTTCTTTAATTATTATATTTTTATAATTAAATACCGGAAATTTCCCGGGTCGTTTATATAGAAAATAAAATATTTGCAAATTAATTTTCTAGCAAACAAATTAGTTGCTTTTTAAGTGCGAATAGAGAGATATTATCGAAATCATAGAAAATAATTTAAAGACGTTAAGCTTTTTACCCGAGGCTAAAGAAAAATTTTATTATTCTTTCCATGACTTTGTTCAGGTCGTGAGAAATCCCCATTTCAGTACTATCAAATAAATCGATAAAATTTACTTATTAAATGGCACCCCGTGCTTCGTAATTTTCCTTTTTTTTGCTTGAGTTTCTCAACTTCCATCACGAATTTCTTCCAGATAAATCCAATTTTGTTGTTGTTGCTTGAATGTCTAAAATTTTGAATAACATCAATATTAGAGAACTCAAATGGAATTAAAATGTTTTTAGTGAATTTTATTTTATTTTAATAAATTATAATTATAATATGCAATAATTTGGAAAAGAATATTACTTTTTATAATATTTTCTTTGTCTATCATTAGGCGCCTTAGTTTCTCATCCTTTTTTGTTCAATAAAATGTTGTTTTAGCCACTGAATAATATATGAGAAATTTGTAGTATAATATATTGTAATATTCTCTACAATTAAATATATACAAGTGCATCACGAGAAAACCATATAAATTTGTTACCTTTTTTTTTATAAACGAAACTTTATCTTCCAAGATTTTACTTAATTACTTATGAAGGCTGTTTATTTAATTGCATATATGTAAAAATATGTTCAGTTACCTTCACTCGTATAAAATTGATAATAAATTAAATTAAAGAATGCATATTTTGCCAGAATCGATATTAAAAGCTGTATCTGTGAAAAATCGATGATAATAACAATATCTACTTCAGTTAATTGAAATAAAATTACAATGGACTGTCCCTAAACTTATTAAAATACAAATAAATTCTTAATTATAGAGGCTCATATTATGTTTTTTTATCATCAGGAATGTAGATTGTGAGCAAAAGAAATTTTATCTTTCAAAAATGTTACGCAAAGAAACGAATACTCCATCTCAATTGAAATGTTAAGTGTAATAGATAAGATAGTTAATGTGTTATTTTTCTTATAAGAGAATCTAAATTTCATATTTTACAATCTCTGGAATGACTTGACCAGTTATTTAATGAACATTAAATGAATGTCATTATTGATTGATACATTGATCTCGTATTCGTTATTATTTAGTTCGAGTAACTGGAATCATCTTTTATATTAAGGATTACTGTATTAATTACTTTAAATCTGCTATTATTTTTTTTTTTAAATGACTAATTAAATTATTTCGGTGAAAACCCGATTTAAATTCACTTAAAATCTGCTACCACAGTAGATTGTGCAAATAGCCTTATAAATATCATCTATGTACTTTTACATTACATGAGTTGAGAATATGAACTGTGATTAAATTCCATATTATACTCGTAGCAATATTAAACAGAAGCTTAACTTTAATTATTTCAATGTGCACGTATAATTAAATAATCAGCGTTTTTCAGTTTCGTACAATTTATCGGTTTCAAAATCGCCAAGTAATTTATTCGCTATAAAGACACTAACCTTAACACCTGACTTCAGCTGAATCAGTTTATTTATGCTGACTTGAAACATCCAGACTAATTTTTCAGAATATTCCCGAATAATGAGGTACTTTCTACCGTGGCTTTCCCAAAATATTTGGGAGTATATCTTTTATATATTTTATAATAATTCCATATAGTCAAATGCTTTCCATCACAGAATTCGCTATAATAATCGGAAATATTCGAGTTTCCCATTGTAGACTTTTCTAAAACAATTCTATACACTTTGAAGTTAGAAGAGCTATTCAGCCTTGTAGTGGTGTAACGTTATTACTACGACCCATGTAGATTGAAGAGCTTAGGTAAAACACTTTTTTGTATTATATTTTAAGTAAACTTCAGAAAATAGGCTTTCTGCTAGATTTTATCAGTTGTCTTCCCGGAACTCGCTCTCTAGAGGTATTATGGCAATATATGGTATACCATAAGAGAGTTATCTCGGGCCTCTATTATTTATTCTTGCCATTAATGATATTTCTCCAGTAATTAAATATGTAATAATATACGTTTATGATATTAAAATGTTTGTCTGTGTTGAAGATATGAACGATTACTCCAACATACTGGAAGATTTAAATATATTCTATAGTTTGTATAATTCTAACGTCCTATATCTTAACCACGAAAAGTGTGATATGATAACATCATTATATTTTCTGATAGCATTGCAGGAACTACTATTAAACGTATGCAGTCTATCAAAAATTTGGATGTTAAGCTTAATAAAATACTTCATCGCTCTAAAAACTAGCCTTATTTTGGGCAATACTGGAATATGTTTGTGTAATTTAGTCGCTTTACTGTGATATACACAGTAGGCGTATCGCGAGTAGGTTCAACGGAATTTTGTTAGGTATGTGTTAAGAGGATCCTTTATGGAATAATTCTTTTAAACTCCCATGTTTTGTATTACACCTTTAATGGCTTCAGCTACCTTCACTAGTAAAGCAACATAAGCTTTCTGACTTAATTTCTATTCATCAACTGCTGAACTCAAATATTGCATCAGTCACTGAATCGAATACGCTTGGCTGTTAATAATTGTAAGGAATTAAACATCAATTGAAGTAGACACGAAGCACTCGTATATATTTTTAACAAAGCGTTTGTTTACTGTCTCATCGTAACAATGCAATTCGAAATTCTGTAAGACCCTATTATTAAAATTCCTTGAACCCTTCAAAACAGTACTCAGCCTTTATTAAAAAATGTTACGTCTCACCTTATTATTGTGTATACATTTATTAGTTTAGAAAAAGCCTAAAGTCGAGTCTCCAATCGATTATTATTTTAACTAATCATAATTATTTTATGCAATTTAATTTATTCATTGTTCAGTTACAAAAAATTTCATTGTTACTAGAAAAAATAACACATCTTAACTAAACATCCAACTAAATGATATCAAAACTCTTGATATACATTTTCATTCGTATTATAGATTTTTATTAATACAAAAGTTAGCCACTTAATAAAAACAATAACTCCCATCGTTCTGCAAATCAACTTATATAAAAAAAATATTTTAAATTAATATATTTTCTTTTAAAAATTTCCCTAATTTCAGTCTTAATTAATTTTCCTAAAATATACTTTCCGAAACAAATCTAAAAACAAAATTAAGATAAATAACAATTTGACTTTTAATAAACTTGCTCTTTTTATAAAAAAAAAAAAAATTATAACATTTGCAAAGTAATGAAAAGAAGAAAAAATTAAATACTTTAAAAATGGGATCTTTAAATATTGTTTAAAAGAACAGTAATTATATAATATCAAAGAAGGAAAAGTTACTAAAAAATGAAAACAAGGACGTCAATCTGCTTCTAGCAATTAGCAGATATTATTAATTTAAATTTCTTCCTTCTTTGATATACGTTTCTCTATTATTTTTGTTACTCTACTAATTACTAATATTGTTGTTGTTATTATTGTTTATAAAAACTAATAATTTTACTTTATCTATTAATATAAATTCACGAAGATAAATTTTTAAGTTAAAACTCTTGTTAAAGTGAATTTTCTTAGTATACCATTTCGAAAAGTTACTTCATAATATCGCAACAATGATTTTAAATTAATTAATTTTTTTCACATTTTTAAATTCTTTTTTAAATTTAAAAAAAATACTGCCTATATATTAAATAGGCAACTCAATTAGGTGCTTAATACCTACTACAATTTACTTTAATAGCAGAACACCAACAATATCTTGATAAACAAAAAAGGAGAATCCAAACATTCAATTACATTCTGAGTTGATAAGTATATAAAAAAAGATTACAAATATTAAGAAAGGAAATTTATCTTTTCCTTATTTTCTTATTTTCATCTGAACATTTTTTTTCTTATCTGCTACCTACCGCTCTTTTTACTTATATATTCTTTTCTTTCATTGATAAGTGAGTGAATTAAAAAAGGTTTAAGAAATATTTCCATAAATAAAAAGAAACGGATACAAAACTTACAAGAAATGTTTATACAAACTTTATTTTATTAGATATTTTTCCGCAATTTATAAGCTTGTCCAAATACTTTTTCATCAATTTTTCTTTGAATTTTCATTCTATGTAATATCCAACCACCATGTTTAAGAAGGTTTTTTCTAAATTTTTATTAGATTTTAATTGATGGTTATGATAATGAATAACAAATACTACTAATACTACCAATAATAATAATCAAAACAAAATCGATGTCAACGCCAGATGTAACGCAGAACCTAGTGCCATAGATTCATTCAAAAAGAGGAAAAACAATATTAGCATCTGCTCTTTTATGATATTATGCTTATCCTTAATGTTTATTAGTAAAAAAAGTGTGAATGTCCAAAATAGAAACACTAGTTTTTGCATAGAATTATGAAAAATTTGTTGGAATAATTTTTTGCATATTTCTTGTTTATAAATAATCCTCTCCTGTTAAATGCTATATAAAATGTTGATTTCCATTTTTAATTTATCCCCTCCTAAGTCGGTGAACACCTATCATCATACTTATAAAAAAAAATTGGGTAACTGTACGCGTAGTTATTTCTACGACCTTTCAGAATTTCGAATGACGTTTCTCCATTTTGATTAAAAACTAAATGACAGTATTTAACCTTTCGTAACGCTTCATGAATTTAATAAATTCTGTTTTTATTCTACCCGTTTATAGGCACTATTTTTATCTGGAATTATTATTCTTCGTTTTTCTTCCATCATCATGATTGTTCCTCTTTTTATTTTACTTCAATTTTTTTTTGCTCGCTCCCAAAGGAAGCAATGTACATGCTTTCTGAAAATATCAAGACAACAAATTAATTGAAGTAAATACAACTTAATTGAATCGTTAAGCCTTAAAAATGTGCGGTTTTAAAACTTCACCCTAGCAACAGAATAAATTTTACATTTATTCCTACCTAATTACTCCTCCCTTTCTGCATAAACAAAACCATACGAAAGGGTCAGATACAAAAAAAGTAAGAAGATGGTGCGTACAGATATAAGAATTAAATAGAAATATCCCTTTCCTCATTTTTGGTGGAAAACAATAAGGATAAAAAGGAAGACATTTATTATAAATGGGAGAATAAAGCAAAAACGAAAGCAATCTCTTCTATGGATACT
This sequence comes from Atherix ibis, assembly GCA_958298945.1. NCBI lineage: Eukaryota > Metazoa > Arthropoda > Insecta > Diptera > Athericidae > Atherix > Atherix ibis. The sequence goes on along the minus strand of OY282607.1, from coordinate 60,306,092 downwards.
ATAAAGAGTTAATATTAAACAAGTAGAGTAGTAGTATCCATGTACATATCATGTTCAAAAACTTAAAGTTTAGTTCAACAAAATTTTCAATCTAAAATCATGAAGTGTGTTACGCAAAAAGTAAGTCTTCAATAAGGCAAAAGTTTCCCTTTCAAAGCTATGAGCACATTCTTTATTTATGCTTTTGAAATATAATCAAGAAATATAATATTTAAAAGTTTAAGTTTACTTTTACACAAGAATTTTCTGCTTGAAAAATTCAGTAATTTTAATTTTTTTTTGTCAAAAAAAATAAATTGGTTTTTATCATATTTATATATATAAGCTTATACCTTACATGCTTACATAATTTTTATGTATAAATTTACGGAATTTGTTGTTGATTTAAAAAAAAATCATGTATATATAATCATTAATCTTATGATGAAGCACATGTAATAAAAAGTTTTTAAACCGTTTTATTCACAATAAATTTTATGTAATGAAATTTGCATGTTCTTGAGAGTTAATTTCATATAACACTTGGGTTATTGTTAGCTTTGACTAAAGTTTGTATATGGACATATGTTTCTATATGTAAACATAAGAAGAAGCATATATCCTTAAAATAAAAATCATAATATATTGTAAATAGCTAATAAAAGTTCTGTATGGATGAAATAAGTAATGGTTTTTCAATAATATCTAGTAGAGTTATAAATATAAGGCTTGCTTGTGAAAAAATGCGATTGATTCTGCGTAGTCGTTTTTGGTTGATACACTTTTAAATATGGGAAGTGAAAAACAGAATTTTCGGCATATTTTACTTTTTTACTAAAGAAAAAATTAAAAATGAATTTCAAGCAGGATAAAAATTATCCGATGTATATGGAGAAGATTTATTAAGTGAGCGCCAGTGCCAAAACTGGTTTGTAAAATTTCGATCCGGCAATTTTGATCTCGAAGATGCACAACGTTCTGGAAGGCCAGTTGAAGCTGATGAAGACATAATAAGGTCATTTACTGACGCAAACCGGCGTATAAGAACTCGTGACATCGCGGACAGATTAAATTCATCAAATTCGACCGTTCATGATCATATTGAACGGCTATGTTTAATCTCAATGCTCGGCTTATGGGTTCCTCATCTTCTTAGGGCCGTCCCATTGACGTTTGTGATTTGCTTCTCAAACGCAAAGAAAATTATTCATTTTTGAAGCGTATCATCACTGGGAATAAGAAATGAGTTGTCTACAACAATGTTAAGCGTAAAAGATTCTCGAGTAGAAAAGATGAACCGGCTCAAAGCACTTCGAAAATCAAAATTCATCAAAAAAAGGTTATGCTATCTGTTTGGCGGGATTTCAAAGGAATTGTTTATTTTGAGCTTCTACCGAGCAACACAAAGATCAATTCAGAAGTGTACTAGCATCAGTTGGACAAATTGAATGATTCACTTAAAGAAAAAAGGCCAGAATTGTTAAATTTCTTCAGTATAATAAAATCGTCTTTCATTTTTATAAATAAAAAAAAAACGAAATTACTTTCCGAACAACTCAATAGTCTGACGCCCGAAAATACAGTGATTAGCCGGAAAAGTACCACTCTAAGAAACATTATTGGAATTATGCTCTTGATATTGGGGGAATTTTACTGGTTTTTTTTGTTACCATTTTAATGTATTCAATGAAACGCTACATATTTAATTACACTAGAATATTGTAACAGTTTAGTATTTTCTAACTTGATACTAGTTTTAATTCATTACCAATTAAATATTTAATTAATCAAATCAAAAAATTTAGTCAAAAACGACACTGAGCAAATATAAAATTTCAATTAGAACTTTTTTTAAATTTTTTTTAATAAAACACATATTTTATATGAAATTTCTATAATTCTTTATTAAAATATGTAAAAAGTTATGTTACCACGATATTTCAGCCTAAATGTTACCACGACTGCATTTATAGACATCGATATTTTCGATCATATTTTTGCACAATTGTAGCTCCATTTAACGTATGACGCGTTTGATTTTGGTTTTGAGTTCTTACATTGTGTATGGACTCAAAAACCATATCTGCCTTAAATAATATGAACTTGGCGGTTAATTAACATCACCTCTACTAGAAATGAGATCTCTATTGAATGGAGATTGAAACCGTTAAAACCAAAATGTCATCAAAAAAATCAGTTACCATGTAGCACACGCCTTATTTTCGAAAAAAACGGGCTAAAAGTAATTTACTGTCTATCGTAAGTTTAGAACATTTATTAGAGCTGAGTTCTTTTATTTTATTCTTGCATATGGTTTCCATGTCAAGCTTTTCTCTAAGTTCAGTCTCCAGGGTATCGAACTCCGGTTTGTTGTAGTATTTTGCTGCAATTAAGGTATATGGGAAAACATTGTTCACGGCAGAAAGTAAAATAGTTACGTGGGTAGACTGTTATTCTCCATTTTGTACACCAGTTCTGGAGGCATTGAATCTGGGTTTGGAGACCTTCGGAAGCATGTTAAGGATTTTTGCTGGATGCAAGGCAAGCCGTATAATCAGCATATATGGCAAAGAAGGAATTGAGATGGATTTGGCTGCCGGATTTGTAAATGTTCTAGAGAATGGGTCCAAGTAAACTACCTTGTGGAACACCAACCAATATCAGAGAGATATTGGAGAGGTCGTTAGATTCATTTACTTGGAAGTAATGTTTAAAAATAAGTGTTTTTTAGACTAGAAAATAGGTAGAAGCAAGAATTACAAGTAATCACAGATGCCAAACTATCATAAGATTGACTTATAAAAAGAAACACACCGGGACAGTACTCTTTCTAAAGAAATCCGCAAAGTAATGTAATGAAATCCACAACTAGTTAGATGACATTGCTGAGTAGTGGAGTATTCGGAACAGAAACCAAATTGGTGATTGGAATTAAATTTGAGCATTCGATTAGGGGATGTAAGCGGTGGAGGATTATTTTTTTTAAGGATTGTTGAAAGGATTAGAGGGAAACTTATTGGTCTGTATGAAGTGGATTGGTTTATAGGGTTTAGGGATCATTTTTATAATGGGAAATTTCCAGAGAATTGGGAAATATGTTATTCGAAGAATGGAGTTATATAGCGCAACAAGGAAGACTATTACTCTGTAAGGTAGTTATTGGAGTATATTGAAGGTGATTAGATCATAGCCATGATCTTCGTATTTGGTAAGGAGTTTGATTAAATTGACAACTTTGGAAGCAGGTATTTCGCCTTTGGCAGAAAACTCATGGGTAAGAGAAAGGGTAATTCTGTATCGATTTTAGTACAATGGGTCCTGTCTAATATATCCTCATGTGGAGTAAATGTTTTTGCAAAATGTTCAGCAAAAGCGTCTGTTTATGTTTATCCATTTTAGCCCAGGTTCTGTCAGTTTTTCGTAAAGGGTTCATTTTTTTTATAACATAATATTTGTCTTGTAGCAGTCTATAGAGTTATATTTTTCGTGACTGATGAAGTGTATTTTCTGAAGTATTTTTATTGTATTTTAAGATTTTGTCATGTTTATCTTTTTACAGTTTATTCAGTTTTGTTTTGTTGCTGATCATTCTTGTCTGTTGCCAATGCGCTCTTGCTTTGCGTTTCTCTGTAATTAGTCACCTAATTATTAATAGTTAATTTGTTTAAATTTGTGGAGGGTTGGTGTTTTAATTTTTTTATGAAGAGGCTGGAGCGTTCTGTAATAAACATGTCAAATTATGTACCATATCATCTAATGTTTGTTCGACTTTGTCGTAAGTCTAATTGCTTATCAATATATTGTTTGAACAATTTCCAATCGATTGGTTCATTAATGAGTCTCCGAGCGTTGGTTTTTGGAGTAGGTTGGGAATCGAGGGCTATTAGAACAGGAGGGAATTAATATATATTGTAGTAATACATAGAACTATTTATAAAATAATCTAGTATATCAGGAAGCTTGGATCGGAAAGTTGGCCAGTATGTAGGAGCCAGAGATGACTTGGTAGGGAGAGGACAAATGCATTTGGTTAAGAATAATCCCATGGGATTCTGTTGGTGCTTAGCTTTAAAGTCACCACCAGCAATGAAAAAATTCTCAAAAGCTTGTATTCAAGTTTATAGGTTTATTCGGAGGGAAATATGTGGATGCAATAGTTAATGGGATAAGAAACAGTCAATTGATATGGCGGTCGATTGAACAATATCTCCTGCAATGTAGGAATGAAAAGAAAAGGATAAGGAATTTCTCGGGATGATTGCAGTACCATCGTGGACAGTATTGTCAGCGTCGTCAGTTCTGAAAATTATGTTTATCTTTACTGATGTGCGCTTCTTCAACTTTTATTTTTGTGTATATTAGTGTCTCGACATTGAAGATGCGTTTGTTGTTCGGAGCTGATTTTAGTGACATAAAAAAAAGTGACAGAAGAGTACTTTTTTACGCTGCAAATGCTAGTTAACGTATGTACTTGTATCTCCAACATATTTTTTATAATTTGCCGCAGGTTACGGATCACGATTTTATAAGCTCTTTCCTCTTTAGGCTGAAATATTTGGAGAATTATTTTCGTTTTGCCGAGGTATTGTATGATAATTCTATATTTCAAGCCGTTTTGCATTCGACTTACAATCGAACTGCTCGGTACCAATGCGTTTGATAGTAGCCGGACCTAGCTCAACCAAATTTTTGATATTTGTGACGAAGATGGCTGATGGCTTATATGCATTTTCAGTATTTAATTGTATAGAGGAATTTACAGCACTCGGACTGCTTGAATTTTCAGACAAATAAGCAATTATTTTGTCATAAACGTTTCTTTCTGCGACCGATGTTGTTAAGTTTCTATTATTCTCTTTATTTTTAGCCTTTGGCGATGAGCTGGGCAAGCTGACGGTAGTTAAATTTCTTTTCGCGGTTTTTTCTCATGTCTAGGTCGTCTAACAGAATTTAAGTTTTTCACTTCTTTTTTGAATTTTTTATATGCAATTTTAAATTATATATAATAATGTATGACCTTAGTTTTAATAATTTTGATATTACTTTTTAAGAAATTTTATACTAATTTATTCTTTTTTGATTTAAATGAAAAATTCACTGTTTAAAAAATTATTTTTAATTAATTGAATACATTTTTCGAAAGCACTACCAGAACTAAAAATGACACTGTCATTTTCATTCCTAAGAATTCAAACTCCTTCTCTTTTATTAAATCATCCAAGACAGTACTGCTGCTGCCCATTTTATGAACTTTTGTTTGAAAACATTCATTCATCTCAATTTTAGAAAGGATAACATATATCATACAGTTATAAAATTGTTTGTATTATCCAACATAAAAATGTGTTTTAGATAATTACTTGACATTTCAATACAACTGTAGTTGACTTTCACCACTACTAGTTTATCCAACGTGATGTAGTTGTAGCTGCTTCTGATGTGGCTATTGTTGCTGATGATGTGGTTGCTATTGTTATTGTTGGTATTGCTTCTGTTGCTGCTACTGCTATTGAAGATGAATCTTCATTGGGACTGAGCTCTACTTCACTCAAAATAAACCTAAATATGTATATGTCCTTAGGAACCATGGAAAAGGAAGTGGCGAAAAACCCATCTTACACTATCCTTACAGATCCCGCATTAATGCCGTTTATAAAAATCTTTTCGTTTCCATATATCCGATTTATAAAATTCTAAGATAAATCTTCTCAACAACATATTCCAAAAGACATTCATCCTCCATTTCCATATAAATCTCTAATTTAGAAAAAGATCTATCAAACCTTTTTCGCAATTTCCTACCCACCTTCTCATTCATGTAGGTACAGAAAATTATTCCTAGAACTGTTGGATGGACCCGGTAATTAAGTTCATATTCCCGAACGTAGCTATTGATGAGCATAAAATATCTTTTCCATTATTTTCAGATTATTTGCAATGCGCACCCTGCACTATGCAGGGGAAGTTTTCCATCTAAAACCTCCCAACAACAAGAATATAGTTTATATACTTATAGTATATGAACATTCGAAACTATTTGTGGCTTGTCAAATGATCCGGTGGTCAATGTGACTTATCACAATCTACTCAACAATATAAACGTCGAGTTGCATCCTGGGTAATCAATGGACTGATACTCCTCCTGGATAATAAATAGGCTAATAATTCTACCATTTTATAGCTAATGCATTCTTAAACTTGCCTACCTTATTAACAAAATGGCATAGACAGAAGATTTATTGTCGCAAAGCCAGTCTAATCAACAATTACTCCGACATTCTGGACAAAGAAGCTTCTCAGAAATCCGATTGTGCATATCACACTTACCCATGATATTATTTATCATTTCGTTAATGGCATTCGTTTAGGATATGAGATCCTCCATTGTGGAGGTGGAATTAAAAGGCAACCTATTTCATTTCGAATAAGATGCCATTTACTAGACCTTATTTTAATTTCCTGAAACTTCAATTTTCTCTACCAAATTGAACAAATTCTCATTCCACCCTCCAACCCACTCCTAACCTGATATCGCCAAATAGGCTAATGTCGGGACAAGACTATCAACCAACACCGGTTTTTACAATTATTGTCGACGATCAATCTGCCTGGTTATAAACAAAATATTGGGATAGGATAGAAGATGCTAGGTGCCTATGCATATCAAGGTAGCCGAGAGATACAACGTTACATCATATTATATTTCTCTAAATCATATTGTGCAAAAATTTTAGCATATTCGTTCAATCGCGTAACTATCATATTTCAAATACTTTTCAAAATATTCCACAATATTTTTTTTTTGTATAAAATTTTTTTAGTTTTTTTTTTGTATAAAATGATTGTCTAAATCATATAAGATCATCAAAACAAAAGTTTTTTTCTCTTAGAAAAATAATAATTTTAAAGAGGTCTTACACAATTTGGTTGATGAAATTTTTACACACAGAGTTAACTTATTTGCAAGTAAAAGGTTTTAGAGCTATTATTACAAAACCTCATTTGTGTATTTGTATTCTTTAAAGAATAAAATCGATTTTTAAATAGTTCCTCCTTTAAGTCATCATAGTCTTATATAAAAAGTAAAACTTTATATGAGATGCGTTGAAATGCGTCTTAAGTGAAAACATTACTAGTAAAGATACTAAATCCATGACATAATAAACTCCAATGACAGAGAACACAGCACTATCACTCTTTGAGGAATTATTACTATTCCATGGCAATGTTCAAATGTTTTTCCCATAACAGCTTTATACGCATGTAATGAAATAACCTACAAGTATTGCGATGTACTCGTACTTTTAGAAACACCACGTTTATTAGCGCATGTTGTTTTGATGGATAACCATCGCAAGAGAAAGTTTACATTTACGACTAAACTTCTAGTCTATCATGACCGAATTTTGTAAATTTTTGGTGCCGTTTATCTTTTTTTCTCATTTCTCAACCGTTATCTTCGTTATATTTCCACCACCTCCCCAAAAACGAAAAATCCTCAAAAAAAAAGTTTATTAGATAAAACTACGATAGAATTTCCGGTTCAGTCATATTCTAAAAAAATAATTAGTGGAAAATTCAGATAGGAGGAAACTTTCAAATGTGTATTATTTAGAATTTTAAAATTTTTTTATAGGTTTATCCATACCTAAGTTTTTCCCCTTTTAGACAATTTTTTGCCTCTTTTGCATAAAACTGCTGGAAAAAATTACTTTTAAAACTTTTATAGCTTAATTAAATTTACCTTTTTTCCTTATATAGTTATTAGCAAACAAAATTTTTGTACATTTTTTTTGATATTATGGATTATAAAAAAGTTTTTTTTTATATAAAACTTTAGTAAAAAATATTCCCGAAAGTTTAAATTGATTTAAAATATTCGTAGTATTTGTTCGAAAATATGCTCATAAGCAAATAACTTATTTGAATACTGAATTTTTATTTTTATTAAAAATATTCATATCCATAAATATTTACGATATTACATATATCAAAGTAAACTTTTTTTTAGTTTTTGTTTACATTCGATAATAATATATGTATGTGTTGAAAATCAGAAAATATAGAGTTATTATTAAAAATTTATAATATTGTCGAATTTTGAGATTTTGCTCCATTTTTTTTGGGGGTTTTATTTAGCATAGATAAAAATTTAGATAACTATAAAAAAACTGCTTTTGAAATGAGCAAATAGATAAAATTGAATAACTTATTTATAATCAGTTTTTAGATAATTTCAAAAAATTATAAGTTATTCAATTAGTGTTAACTTAATAAGTTATTCAATTTTATCTATTGAGCATTGGTGAATATCTAAGCATCGCCGCAAGTCGGGTTATAAATAGTTTAGCAAGGATCATAATTGATAATGTAGAATCCAAATACATCTGATACAGGCTCTCTTATCAGTTATATTAGAGTATACCCGTTTTCTCATGTGAGGGGCCAAAATCTATCATCAATCACGAGGGACAAAAAAAATATATCGACGCACTATCAACAAGGAGGTAAAAAATTATTGTGGCGAGATGACAACGATATTTTAATTCATCGACTAAAAGAAGATGATCACAGGATTTCATTTCTGACATAGAAATGTGAACTGAAAGAGTTAAGGAGAAGTGCCCAAATTACTTGTTTAACATGAGCGCTTCAAGGAAAACCTACACGCTTTAAACAGGACAATGATATGATTAGAGCCACTTGCAGTTTCACTCACAATTGAGAAGGCGGATCACTTTTTTTCACTACATATGCTTTCCTAAAGAAATATGTAATTCCATAGCTGAATACACATAACCTGGGTAATCGAGCAGCTCAATCATAACGTGAGAGTGAGAATAGCCCAGCTTCGAGTCCAGGTAGGAGAAAAGGCTAAAACCCAGTCTGTTTATGATGTAACGCCTAACGGTGATCTCATAGAGTGGCACATTTGAAGAACATGGAGAAGGAGCGTAGTAGTTAAAAATCGAATACACTATAGGTTTTGGATCCTGTACAGGGTCCTTACAAGATTTCCATCTACCTACATTAAAAAACGAAAAATCTGAGGACACGAATTCAAAAAAATTAACACAGTTTTAGTAGAAACTGTGGTTGAACCCAATTCCTTATACACATACTTTGAATATTGTTTACTCCAACTTCTATAGACAAGAACAACAAAAAGCTAATAAGTGAGTAGGCATCAATAAAATATTATAAAAATAATTGGAATAAATACTCGTAAATAACAAATTTTCTTATGTAATATATTTGCATCCTATTAAATTTTCTAAATATATAAAAAAATTTCGAATGTTTAATATATTGGTAAGTTTAAAAGTTCGTGGCATTTTTGAGTAAAATAGCGATGCCTAAATCAGAAAGTTAAAATCAAATTATTCAAAATTATATATTATTTAAAAAATATTATCCATTATTGTCGACAATATTTCGCCATTTTCGAGCGGAGCCATGATTCCATCAGTATACAACTTCTGTGGTATCTTGTTGAAAAACTGAATTAAGTGATTATCATAGGCATATTTTGAAGCCAGCTTGGTTGCATTAAGACAGTTCTGTAGGGGTCCAAATATGCGGTTGGCTAAGTCTGGGCTACATGATGAATGTATTAAAACTTCCCAGGCAGACTATCTCAATTTTTTGCGAGTCATCAAAATTGTGTGTGGTCGAGCATTCTCAAGGTGGAACAATTCTGGCCATTTCTTTTTAATTGCTTGGCGTAATCTTTTGAGTTGCCTATAGGACAGTACCGAGTTCTAGTTTTCCTTCCAAGACCACCACACACACACCATAACCTTATTAGCCGTTAATCCTGGCTTTGAAATTGAAGCATCGAGTTTCTTTTTTAATTCATCTGTAAGCAAATGGTTTAAAACGGTTTGATGATAAATACTCGTATTTAATTCATAAGCATTGCCATGACTGCTAAAATACCGGTTTTGCTCAATTTTTTAAAAATTTCATCACTTATTTTGGTAATTGGCCGGCCAGAACGGGGCTCGTCCTTGACTTTTGGCCGGCCCGAACCGCAAATTTTTTCACAAGCGTTGTCGATTTTGCCGAAACAATATTATAAAATATAGCAAATTTTCTCTTTACTCTGGCTTTCAATAAAATTGTGCACTGCACAAAGTTTTAAGTGTCACCTTTCGAATGCACGTCTAGTGTTATTGCAATGCGACTAATGGTTACTGAGTTATTTGATTGTAACTTCATCTGTTGGAAAATGCTACAAACTTTTCTGACTAACTAAAATTTATAAAAATGTGACAACTTATAAATAAATTGGAAAAGTATAATTAATTTATAAAAAAACAATTTATTTATGATTGTTCACTCGTTTTTGAACGAATTCTTTAAAGTTTTTTTAAATATATTTTAAGATTAAATAATAACCTAAATAATGACCAGAAATTTCAAATAATAATAGTGAAAAAATTATATAATAAATAAAAAGGATATTTATCTTCCAAAATATATGTTTTATTGATTTTTTACATTGAATCAGTAAAGAAGTACTGATTTAGTAAATTTGATTATTTGCTAGTCTTTTATCCGTACAATATCTGTCCTAAAAATGCCTTAAATAAAGTACGATATTTATGAGATTAAATTTAAGTAGAGTCTTAATTTGACCATAATGCAGTGCAGACGTATTTTGTTATTCACAATGATAGACGATCGTAATTTAGTCAATTCGCTCATTAGGATGGAAATATTTATATTGTGCAATAAATTAACGAACTCAGAATTAACTATTCATTATTGAAGTCTTTTATTGTGTAAAATGTCCCGTGTGCCATCGACAAGTGCTGAGAGGCAGAAGCTGACTTAGAGAAAAAAATTTGTAAACCATTGGGAGAACCGAAAAAAGGACAGCAGAAATTATCCAGGTCGGTAATTTCATCTCCTGTTTCAGTACAAAGGAAAAAAACTAAGGTCATCGACTGTCAAGTAATAAAATAAAATTGATTAATTATATGAAAGCGATAGTAATGATCACTATCCATTTTCTGGATGAAGAGAATCTAGGATACCATATAGAGATGAGATTCATCACCTACAGCACACCACTCCAATAATGGATATTAAAAACGAACTACAGGCAAAAGTATTTAAAGTCCTTACTGTTTCTAATATTATCTAAAGAGCCACCTCCAAACCACTCCCACTTTTCTTTGTAGATCTGGAGCCGTCTTCCAAAAATAAATTTATCTTCGCGGGAGATACTTTGGTCTATTGCAAGATAAAAATTGAGGAACCACACCCAATAAAGTGTCATCGCTGCCAAAAAAAGGGCCACACAAGACCTATTGCCGACGCGCACTAAACAACAGAGTGTTGTAGTGTAAAATATCACTTTCAAAGTGCGTACACTACGAGGATAACCACCCCGCAAACTATAAAGGTTGCGAAAATTTACAAAAAACTCTAACAAAAATGTACCTTAAGGAAGCGAAGACGAACTTACTGTTCTCCACACCAGTAAACCTAGCCAAATTCTATGCTGCGGTGGCTGGTAGCTCTATCGAATTACCAATCCAGTCAGCATTTATACTATTACTACCATTATCAACATTTATATCAATATCTACATAACCATCAAGATCAAATTCAACACCATCATCATCATCAACATCAACAAAACCATCAACATCATCATCACATCAACATCAACGAGACCGTTAATATCAAGAACAAAAAGTAATATTAATAATCCCAATATATATAGTCCTTATCCTCCACCCAAAATAAATGTCCTCCTGTACTGAAAAATTCCTGTCCCATAGACAGAAACTAGACATATTACTTCACAGTAAACGTGTTGACAAACACATAACACTCATAACTGAAATATACTTTACGTCTAAATCAAACTTTAACCTAACGAGACTAAATCATATTTAGAACAGACCATCCTGACAATACAGCACAACCGAACTTCTTCTCCTTTCCCTATTGCTTCTACATATTGCCCGCTGAATAAGTGCATAAGCTTCTATAAATATTTATAATTTTTTCAAGCTCTCAGAAATTCCTTCAACGCTGGCGGTGATTTTAATGCCAAACACCCATAATGGCGTTTTCGCGTTGTCTACCATCGAGGAAAGATGCTTCACTAGATGTTTTCACCATCCCTTACCAATCCATTTCACCCTCGACTCCCACGTACTCACTGACTACCCCACCAAAGCTACCTGATATAATAGATTACTCCATAACTAGTCCCATAAATTCCTCTAATATATATATAAATTTTGATCTATGATAAACCTTAAAAACAATGGATCGTTTACGAAAAACTGACGGAACCTGGACTAAAATGGATAAACATAAAGCAGACGCTTTTGCTGAACACCTTAAAAAAACATTTACTCTACATGACTCATTGTTCTTAAATCGATACAAAACTGTTTTCGAACTTACCAGTAACTCTTCCCCCAAAGGCAATAACTACTTCCGAAGTTATCAATTTAATCAAACTCCTTTACAAAAGCGAAGCTCCTGGCTATGATATACTCCAAAAAATTCCTAAAAGAGAAATAGTCCTCCTTAATACACTCTTTAATAGTCTTCCTTAATATAAATATGATACCAATAAACAGTCTACTTTCTACAGATCAAAAAGTCTCCTGCCAATTCTCTAAACAATCTCTAAAAAAGTAGTCCCCCACCGCTTCTTACATTATCTAATCGAATCCTCAAATTTAATTCCCAACCACAAATTTAGTTTTTGCTCCGAATACTCCACTACTCAGCAGTTTTATCGAGTCTTGAATTTTATTGCATTCTCTTTAGAAAGAAAAGAGTACTCTCCCGGTGTATTTCTTGATATCAATGTTTTGATAGTTTGGCACCAGGAATTATTCTGAAAACTCAAGAGCATTCTTTCTTCTATCTATTTCCTAGTCCAAAAATCATTCCTTTCCAACCAACACTTTCAAATAAATGAATTCAAAGAACTCTAAAATCTCTCTAATATTGCCTGGTGTTCCACAGGGTAGTTACTTAGACACATTTTCTACAGGAGTTACACATTCGACATACAAATCTATCCCAATTTCTTTACTATATACGCTGATGATCTGGCCTGCCTTGCATCTAGCAAAAATCCCTTAACATGCTCTTAAATTTTCCAAACCCAAATCCTAACCCTCCAGAACATGTTTGACAGATGGAGAATGAAAGTCAGTGAACGTAAATCTACTCACGTAACTTTTACTGTCTACCATGAAACAAGTCCTCCCATATACCTTAATGGCAGAAAAATACTACAATAAACTAAAGTTCGGTAGCTAGGACTGAACTTAGAGAAACGCATAACATGGAAACCACACACAAGTTAAAAAATAATAACCAAAAAGAGGATATCCGCAACTACTTCAACTTCTAGACAAACATTCTAAACGTACTATAGACAGCAAATTATTTTCATACAATGTCCTACTGAAACCAATATGGACTTACGGATGAGAACTCTAGAGCTCTACTAAACCTACCAATTTCCGTCGAATCCAATCTCTTCAATTAAAAGTAACTTCGTACAATCGTCGGTACTCTATTTAATGTTCGCAATTCATTGTGATCTTGAAGTCCTATTTGTTTTTGATGTGGCGGTGTCTCGCCTAAAAATTCGAATCTAATTCCTTCAGTCAAAATTACTGCGTCAAATTATCGACACTTCCTTTCTTCGCAATACTGTTCTCCACCATGATCTGAAAATCCTCTTTTGTTTATGATATTACCGTGTCTCGTTATAAAAAGTTGCATTCCCATGTTTCCAATCATTCCCCTCGTTTAGGAACTATACTTTACTTTCTTTTCTAAAAACACCCATCGAAGAATTAGGCGTCACTGGTCGCGTAATAAACTAAAATACTGATGCTTAACATACACGTAAGCACACGCTAACAGGAAAATCTTCGATGGATGTTTACCACCCATTACCTTTCACGTTAATTAATACTATTGTTCAAAATTTTTTTTTAGAAAACTAAAGTAATAATTAAATAAATAAAAAAGCATTTATAGTAATGCGTATGCAGTTAATTGGCATGGTTAGAGTTTTAAATTATGATTTTGTTGGCTTATCGAATATTTATTCTTAAATAAAAACTTTTTTTTAAAACGAGTGATGGTAACCCGCAAATACTCGTTTAAGAAATTTACCATATAAATATGATTTTATAACAAATAATAACTCATATTATTATGTAATTTTAATTTATCACCACTTTATCCAACAATTCTCATAAAAGTATCTTTGCTTATCGATAAAACAATTTCGAGATATGTGGTATATAAGGTAATTTAATATATATTTGCTGTATCCATATAAAAAAAGAATAAAAATCATTTATTTAGATTAAAATTAGGGGAATACCCTAAGTAACTAATAGTATGCATGGAATTGGTGAAATAAATCCATTAAATTAATATTAAAACCGTACTACTTATGAATATCAAGGTTGTAAAACACAATTTATAAAAGAACACGAATACATCTACCGTATTTGTTAATAGTTCAACTACATATACACATACCTTAACTTTTATTGCAATTATATGATAATAATAAAAACAAACATGGAGTTATAATTTTTGGCAGGTGCTGTCGATTAACATTTTTACTTTATTCATTTCTACCTAAATAATATACTTCGAATGTAGTTTTTTATAGCCACCAAAATTACAGTACAGTATTTATACGATATGGTGAAAGAAATTTAATTATGAAAATCGAAGTGTATAAATGTGAAAAGCTTGTACAACCATCATCACTTAATAAAGTAACATAAAGGCACCAATTATACTATCGCAAAAATGCATAAACTTAAGGTAAATCTTAAATTAAATACAAAAAAATAAACGAATAATTACAATTGACTGAGTTAAAGGTCAATTTGTTCACGCATATTCGGCAAAATTAATATTTAGGATATTATAGAAAAGACTCGCTACAAGTTATTGTATTTTGAATACAATAAAATCATTCTTAATGATATAAATAATATTTTGAATAAATCAAAATTGCTTGATTTTTTTTTAAATAACTTGATAATACATCTACAACTATAAGGTATTAGCAGGTTATAAAATAATGTATCGTAATTAAAAGAACATAAATATATTGAAATTTTACGTCGAACGAATATTTTTTAATACTGGTAAGATCAAAAGAAATCGTTTATAAATAATTCAAAAAAATCTAAGAATAACAGGCTTTTTATGTCTTACATGGAATATCTTGTGAACACTCTCTCATTGTATGCAGATGAGCGTTTTTAGAGAGATTGGTAGATGGACATTAGAAAAACGAGTATCAAATTTTATATAAAATTTTCTTATTGCAATCGAAAAAACTCATTGTAAGTAAATGCTATTATAATAGTCAATAACAAAGATGAAGATTATGCGATAATTCAATAAAAAATAATAAATCAATTTAAATGTGTAAATAAATTTATAACATGTGTATAAGCTTAAATCCGCTGTTTGGTCATAGATGGCGTGAGTGTGCGTATTAAGCTACCATGGGCACGCCATACTTTTTTTATGAGGTTATAAACATTAATCAGTGCACATTGTCAGTTTTGTGCCAGAAAAATACCATATGTGGGAAGCTCAGCTTTGCTGCTTCAATTTGAAGAAATTGGCCGCCGAATCGCATCGAATGCTTATGGAGGCCTATGGTGACAGTTTTTTATCGGAGAAAACGTGCCGAGATTGGTTTCATCGGTTCAAAGAAGGCAATTTTGACTTGTGGGACAAGAAGCATGAAAATCGGCCTAGGAAGGTCGAGGACCATCAATTGCAAGCTCTTTTGGATGAAGACGATACCCAATCGCAAAAAGTACTCGCGGGCATGGATGTCATTTATGGGCATGGATGTCCGCTCCCTGACACTCCTCCAACAGCAAAAATTCTGTCGTAATTACAATAGTAGCACTCTCAGTCATCCCAAGTCTAATCCCATAGCCCATAACTCTGCTCATTTAATACCGTAATGTGTGATTTTATACAAATTTTCAAAATGCGCCCATTCAGTTGATGTTGACGAAACCGACTGATATTTACTTTAAATTCTTCCCTCGACCTAGTTAAAAGAACTGTAATTTGGTAATGGCTTAGCAACTCATTCGAAGATTATACTGTTGGTAATCTATCTAAATATTATGTGGTAAGGCTAAAAAAAATCGAACCCACTTACGATTGCTTTGATCTATCATGTTTTAACGATCTACCAATCAAAATCTCCGCACCAAAAATATTAATATTAATTAGTTCACAAATACAATAATAATAAAAGAGGCGGACCAATTTCATTATTGCGTTGTACTTCCAAGACCCTGGAAAAGATCTTAGCTACAAGACTTAACCAGGCGCTTGACAATAGACTCAATCCCCAAGAACATGCCTACAGGTCAGCAGGGAAACTTTGAGTATGCTTCTTGAACTTCAACACTCAATCCATAATTGCTACAAATGTAGACTTTGTGGTTTACTGTTGTCTTTCGACTTAGAAAAGGCGTATGACAGAATTTACCCACACAGGGTGCTCTTACAGCTGGCAGAGTGGGGAATTGACTCTGCAATATTGGCACTTCTACGTTCCTACCTAACTGGTAAAACCAGTTGATTTCGCATAAACCGAGATTCGACTGTATTAGTTCAATTTGATCACAATATCTTAAATTTTAATTTAAATATAAAATTTCCATAACTTTTTGTTATAATTAATAATTTTATCAAAATTTAATGAAATTCTGTCATATAGTATTCGGTCAATCCGATCTCGATATCGTAAAACTTTTTTCGGAATTTTATTTAATATTTTATAACTCAGGTAATAAATCTACACAATATCAATCTAAAAAATTCAAACCTGATGAAATTCGCTTTATTTATTCACATAATCTTCGATCATTTGTCTTATTAGATAGTTTGAATCTTTTTTTTATTTTATAGTGTTATACTTTTAAATGGTACTTCATCTAAAAATGTCAATTTTTCCAACAACAAAAATTATGGATTTTAATTCAACTACATTTTGAATTTATTTTAATTCAACTACATTTATTACCTTTTTTTGAAAAACTTCTCTTAGAATGTGTTTACCTTTACTTGAAGATTCCAAAACTGTCCCCGATCACCAATTTGGTTTCTGTTCCGAATACTCCACAATCCAATAGTGTCATCGTATGGCCAATTATATTGCGTTCTCTCCTGAGTGAAAATAGTACTGTCTCTACGCGTTTCTAGATATATCACATGACCTTGATCGAGTGAGCCACCGTAGACTG
Source organism: Atherix ibis (assembly GCA_958298945.1). Lineage (NCBI taxonomy): Eukaryota > Metazoa > Arthropoda > Insecta > Diptera > Athericidae > Atherix > Atherix ibis. Next base: position 60,288,804 of record OY282607.1, on the reverse strand, counting down.
CTCTAGAAAGTTAACAGCTTATTTCCGTTTACATACTTCTTTATTTTAAAATCATTTTAAAGTTACGGTTAATAGTAACTCTTGGTCAACTCTTATTACAACTAATACCAAAACTATGACTGCTACCTATACAGGTGATACCGGTATTCTTGCATGCCACTCCAGAATCCAAATAACTTCCAGAAACGTGCAATCCTATATAAAAAAACCTTTATGTCTGGCTTAGCAGAATAGTGTTGATGTTACCTTCATCCTCTATAAAGATCCTCACATCCCATATACCTTAATGGCAATGTCATTCTACCAAAAGGCAAAGTAAGCTACCTGGAACTAAACCTTAATAAACGACATACTTGAAATTCTCAAACGAAACTAAAAAAACTACAACTAAACAGATGTTATCAGCTACTACTTAGATTACTGGACCTTCCCATTATGGAGCTCCTGAAACCAACAACTCTATTCCCTAGTCACCTATTTAAACTTCTACAACATACTAATCTGCTCCAGAAAATATAACAAAATTCTTAATACTCTAACTTTCCACACGTACTATGAAGTCGCCAAATGGCCTCACGGTCATGGCGCTATGAAGTGGTCCCTGGCACATGTCAAAAGGACCTTACAAATAACAACAAGAATAAAAGTGCCGGAGTATCTTAGCATGTTCTTACCATCCTCTCTTTGTAGAGCATAACAGCCATCTACGCTGGATTTAGCCTTAATTAAAACTGCTCGAAAGTCCATTCTAAACTATGTTCATGTATCTTGCATCAAACGTACACAGAGACATGGTAACTAATTTGTAAAGTCTATTTTTTGTTGTTGTAAGGTGTCTAAAACAAGAGCCAGGGGCCATTCTGTAGCAACACGACCATGAGGTTGAGAGTTTCTATAATTGCTTCATAGACGGTGGCGTCCAGTTTTTGGCAGTTGCGATGACCTCACTGATGTTATTGAGTACCTCCTCTGCTGTTGGTTCTGCTGCCAGTATGAAGAGAATATCATGGGCCAAAAAGTGGATGTATATGTTGCAAATGATAGTGGAAAGAGGGCAACCATATGGAATCCCATTTTCTATTATGCGCTTTGACAAAAAAATACCGTTAACCATAATCGTGAAGGATCTACCAGTTTTTATTAATCGCATTTTCTAAGTCTAGGGACATAAGCAGCCCACATGCTTCAGTAGAAATCGTGTATAGCGTGCTGTAGATCAAGAAGCATAGTCAAAATGTGCCTGCCTGACCTATAGCAAAATAGTAAATAAGGATAGGGGTGGTTCGATGAACTTCTCAGCAAAAATCTGGTTTAGCCTAAAAGCAAATCTTGGACATGCAATTGTTAGCCGAAGAACGCGAGAAAGTTGTTATTTTGATATAGGAACCGCAACAGCCACTTTCTAAATATTTGGAAAAATTGATGGTTCCGGTATATGATTAAAGAGGTTGACAGTTCTATTGTGGAATTTCAAAAGTGCTTCCTTAATCATTTTGAACAATACCTTGTCTCTTCCAAGTTTAGTCTCCTTGAAAGAGTTCAACTCTGCAATGGATATTGGCTGATTCAAGGTAAATGTGGAAGAAGTTGGAATTGGCGAGAGATTTTCCGTGAAGGATGGATTTTGGAATTGGCGAGAGATTTTTCCGTGAAGAGGATCGTTTATCTCTACGACATTCTACACTGAGATGGTTCTTCAAACAGAATAATGCCCAAACTGTTACAAGTTCCTCAATAATGGAAGGGGAGTAGGTTATAATTCCATTCAGCATCTGATGTCAATTATGACAGTAAAATCATTCCAAGCCGAAAGCTTGGCTTATCTTAAGTCTCAACTCTAGAAGGTTAGTTGTACTGGCGAAACGGCAGTATTCTTTCTAGGCCAAATTTTTCTTACGCCTTAACGTAGTAATTTCTTGTGAGTACCACACTGGTCGATATCTCAAAAAAGATGATATTGATTTACTACCTTCATGCCTGAGGATATCAATCATTTTTCTAGTCTCCTTGTTAACAGGTAATTCTCTCTGTGAAATATCAATAATCATAGTGACCACAGATCTAAGCCTATCCTAGTTTGCCAGCTTGTCAATAAAGCGTAAAAGTAGCTTTATATTAGTGTATGCCACGTTTGCTTCTAAAATGATGGGTTGATTATCATTTCCCTCAGAGAAATCATGCACCTTCAATGAAAATAAACCCCACATCCGTGCAGGAATAAATGTTAGATCGAGAGTAGACTTAGTTCCCCTTATCAAAAAAAAGGTCTGATTACTATCATTTAATAAAATATAGCTCGAGTTCATGGAATTGAGCGATTTGTCAAAAAAATTTCCACGCCAACAGGTTATTTGAGAACCCCAAGAGATACTGCCTGCATTGAAATCGCCCGCCGAGGATGATGCTATTAACCATACAGAAAATAATGCAAGCTAGAGCCGAAATTAGTATAACACCAAGATGTTTTTCTGCAAGGAGACCTTAAGTAAGAGTTTGGAGTGTACGAATTTTGGGCTAAAATTTTGTAAACAAGAACGGAATGGCCTACAAGCCAGTTTTATTAGAACAGAAGACGATTAAAATGGTTGAAGCCTGTTTTTTTATAATTGGTGGGTAGTGGAGTTGGGAGAAATGTATTTTTTGGAAGAGAGGAGGTTGATGGAGGTGATAAAGTTGCGGTTATTGGTAATAATATTGGAAGCGGTAGCAATGGCATATGGATGGCTTTGACGAATGAGATGATGGGATTAATGCTGGAGGGATCGATTTCTGAGTTGGTCTTGCCATTGAACACTTGTTGTCCGTCATGACGTTCAGAAATTCTTTTTCCTGGGTATAATATGTCAGTAGCTGTCTCCAGATGCGTGGATGTTAGTTTTACAGTTAACTCAGAAGGTTCGCGCGCATGGTTGTTCCGAATGTGGAGAAAGTTCACATTTGGCACATAACTCTGACACTTTACAATGCTTCTGGGTATGGCCCAGAAACTGATATTTTCGGTATTTCATCGGATTGGGACAGTAATGTTTCATCTCAAAATTGTAAAACAATATATTTATTTTCGATGGGAGTTCATTAGCATCGAACGTGAGAACGACGGGTGGAAAGGATTTTTCTTGCCTCTACGACATTAAATTCGGCTAAATTGCTAATAATTTCCTCTTCGAAATTAGAAAAAAATGTTCCCTTGGCTAGATTTAGGGAAGAATGTAGGGAAACATCAATTTTATGCCATCAGTATCTATTGATTTGGCATTCATAAATTTATCAGCAGTAATTCTTGATTTAGTTGTTATTATTGAAGTGGGTCAGTCTGGCTCTTTTTTTCGGTGTGAGGTAGAATCATCGTGGGTGTTATGGGAAGGGAAAATATCTGAGCCCGTTGGCGGAGGAGGTTCCGGCGAGATGAAGTCTATCTCAATGGGTTCCTCAAAACTAATAGCACTTATCACTTAATTTTATTTTTAGTAAACAGAAATATAAATTCACTAGTAAAATATAACTGATACGTGGGCTACTATATATATTTCTGGCCTAATAATGAAAATGCGAATATTTATCAACGAAAAAGGTTTTATTGTTTTTCAAAATATTCTCCATCAAGATTTATACACTTTTGCATGCGCTCAAACCAATTTTCGAAGCACTTTTTCCACTCCGATTGAGACACCTCCAAAACATGGTTTTTGAATGCTTCAACAGCATCTTCTGGCGACGAAAATTAAAAAGAAGTCATTGGGTGCCAAGTCAGGGCTGTACGGAGGATGACCCATCAATTCGACGTTTTGTCCGGTCAAAAAGGCGCTGGTTTGAGCCGATGTGTGAGAGCTCGCATTGTCATGGTGCACAATGATTCGACTTCTCTTGTTCGTTTTTCGAATTTCTCCGAAGACTTCAGGCAAACAAATGGTGGTGTACCACTCAGAATTGACCGTCCTACGTTGCACAAGCGGAACAGTCGCCACATGACCAGTTTTGCCAAAGAAACAAGCGACCATTTGCTTCGAAGTGCTTCTTCCACGAACAACTTTCGTTGGATTTGACTCGTCTTGGAAGACCCACACGGTCGATTGCTGTTTTGTTTCGGGCTCATACGCATAGATCCATGATTCGTCACCTGTGACGATCTTATAAACGTCTTTTGAAGCACCGCGATCGTATTTTTTCAGCATTTCTTTACACCAATCCACACGAGCCTTTTTTTGAGCGATTGTCAAATTGTGCGGGATCCAACGAGAACAAACCTTTTTTACGGCCAGGTGTTCATGCAATATCGAATGTATGCTGGTGGGAGAAATGCCTAGGCATGCCTCTATCTCACGGTATGTCACATGACGGTCTTGCATTATCAGTTCACGTACGGCATCGATGTTTTCTGGAACAACGGCTGTTTTTGGACGACCTTCACGGAATTCGTCTTTGAGCGAGCGTCGGCCACGATTGAATTCGTTATACCAGTTTTTCACAGTGCTATAGGATGGTGCTTCATAGCCATACAAAGATTTAAGTTCATCGATGCACTCTTGTCGTGATAATCCACGTCGAAAGTTGTGAAAAATGATCGCACGAAAATGTTCACGAGTTAATTCCATTTTTTTGCCAAATTGATTTTTTCAAGTCACTGTAAACAACACAAATGATAGTCGTACGTCAAAACGTTCTGAGTACGTTTATGCTAAAAAATGTCAAACTTTCCAATGGAAATGTCAGATCGCACCTGGCAACACTTAGTGTTGCCTAGGCCAGAAATATATATAGTAGCCTACGTATAAGCTATTTTTGATGACATGGATGTTGACCAATTGTGGTTTCAACAAGATGGTGCTACGTGTCGCACTGTTCAAGTAACAATCGATTTATTGATCGATTGTTACTTGAACAGTGCGACACGCATTTTCATAAATAGTTAAATCTCTAAAACATTATTTAATAAGGAATGGCATTTGTTAAAAAACAAAGTTCTCACTTGTAGACCCTGCATGTATACAATTACCTGCACAAAAAGGAGCTTAAACAAACTTCTGAGCCTAAACTCCTGTATAATGATATAAAAAGAGAAGACTCTCTTGACGTTGCACCGTTGCACCTGGCTCATGTCCTTGGGACCTAGAAAGAGGTGAAAAATAGCATACTATGTTACGGTCTGAAAGAAATTCTTGGTATTTTTGCATATTGGAAAGGACGAGACATGAAGTTCTACAGGAGCTTGGCCAATGACAACAATACTCTGAGAGGACATTTTCGAAACCTACCGCAATCTTCGCATAAGGCTAGCGACAAGAATGCTTAGCAGAAACATTGGCCATGCTCCTGTAGAACTTCACGTTCATAGAAATTTTCATTTTTATCCAAATTTTAATACCTTCCCGTCCTACCCCACACCCAAGAATACACAGATATATTTTTGAATGCCATATCACTAGAAAACTAACACTTTGAATTTACCTTAAATTGCCGATACTCTAATTGAATTAGAACAAATAAGTGTACTTCCATTTTGGCCTTCAGAAGAAACCGGTTTGCACTGTAACTCCATATTAAGTTTTTTTATATCAGCAATTTTAATAACAAATCATTATATTTTTGTAAATAAATTCAAAATAATGTCCACTAAGAAAAATATGTCAATTAAAATAAAGTATGTTATTCAATTATTAAATAATTGCTTTATATCCCGCACTTCTCGATAGAAGGTAGAAATTGCATTATGATGCATTTACATTATCTACTATATATTAGTCAATAGTAACTCAATTCAATATATTGTATTTGGAGTTATTTAAAAAGCAAACGTTATAACCATTTCTTTTTACAACGGCAACCATCAACTGCATGTTAAATAGACTACAAGAAGTCTATAAATACATAATCATAATGAGATAATTTGGTCAAGTAACAAAAAGAAGTTACAGTGAATTAAAATCATCAACGATTTGACAAATGATTTTTTATCAATTGTTTGGTTTAATACTTTTTGCGTTTTATAGCATAGGTAATGGACTTATATATTATAAATAAAATTTTCTGATTATTGACTTTATCTTTTCACTTAGCAAATTATTGTACTTTGCGATGACTAGGATGTTATTTTGCACAGTTTGATTAGGAATACGTTGTCGTTAGAATAGCCGTATCATGGACACACGTGACTATAAGAATAGTATTTCCTATAGTGATAATGAAATGAATCGCAGATTGTTGAAATTTTTCTATATTTAAAAACTGGTGTTATTAGTTTCATGTTTCATACAAACTCATTAAAATTAGAGATTTACACCTTTCCTTAGTCATATAACAGTTATATAAAAGAGTTACTACATAACTCTTGTCTACATCCTACATGCTGCAATCTTTTCGACCTACCATCGATTAATACTAAAGAATTATTTCGATAAATACGTTAATGGCACTTTTAACACGTATGAGTATGCAGATACCTTATCATAGTCCAATTTGAACTACACTTCCATCATCGAAACTACGAGTTTATTGAGTTTTAAAAGAATTTTGGTATATATTAGAAAAATTAATTCATACCTGTAGAATTTTTTTTAGCGCATACATTCATAGTAATATAAATTGTACGTCTTAATGTATATATTTTTGTTCGGTTTTCACAAAAAGCCATTCATATACAATATAACTATACACTCACGATATTTTGAGCATCACAGCAATCAACTATTCATGATGTTTTGGCTTCTTAGAATTCTGACTGATCTAATTATAAATAAAATATGCTCAAAGAGGTACGAACACATACAAACATATACTAGTGCATGTGGACATATATGAATATAAAAAATAAAATTGCCACGTTTCCACTTTTTTTCTTTCAAAGTTGATTTATGATTTAGTATATTTTTTTACAAGTTTTTCTTCCATATTTGACTGGGAAAATATTACACAAACTCTTTTTGGATAACAAAACTGTAACAAATAAATAAGGAGCAATTTCCAGCACAGAATAGGGACTACCAATAAATTATTCCATTTTCCAAGGAAAAAGACATTATTCAACAAGGTATATTCTAATATTTATATTCTAAACACAATACAGAGAACAGGAAAAGATGCTGAAGCGTTTTTATGTTTAACATAAATATACATTCTTAAAATAAAAATGCCCCTTTATGACCACCCATTATCAAAAATGCAGTTATGATAAGGTTTATTTATATACAATTTCAACGTATACATCAACAAAGGTGTTGTTAGCTTTTTTTCCTTTTTTATTCATTCGGGATTAATATACCATTAATATTAAAGTTTTAATATATTTTAATGCTAGATATAATATTACCATATTAAATTTTCTTATTTTGTGCTTTAAATATATAACTTGAACCATTTTCACAAAAAGTTCGTCTAAAATTTATTAAGAAATATTAGCTTATTACGTGTAGTAAAGTAAGGTATAATAGGTATGTACAAATATCTTTTACTTTTCTTGTTAAAGATATTGTACTTACAGGGCGGTACGTTGGAAAATTTAAATTATCTTGGAGGTATCCCATATTTTTATAGATTCGACTTAGTATTTTTAAGGACATTTACATAAATTTAAATAAAAATTAATAACAATGACTTGATATGCAAAAAGTATCCCCGAACTATTTGAAATTTTTGTTTGAAAGATAAAAGCTTTAAGAAATAAATTTGGGTAGTACAATTTTTTTATTCGAAATATAATTTCTTGCTATAATTAGCTTGGGGACACTTTTTGCATATCAAGTTATTCATATTTATGGCATACGGCCACATCAGCTGTTCATAACAATACTCATTCATAACAAATTCTGCTTGCACTCACTATTATTGCTTGTTCAATATTGGTTTTTAAGACGACAGTTGTTGATGGTTCATTAGAATACATTTCCGTACTATATAATCGAGCCATTGAGTGAAATCAATGGTTTGGTCAACTGTATGGACATATCACCATCCTGGAAGAAATATATATGGTCCGGATTTATATATGGTATTCTTTGTCAAATAAATAATTATTAATTATGGCCAGCAATATGTAAAGCAAGTTTCGGCTCAATATTAAAAGAAATAGGGACTGTCGATGCTACAAAACTAGCGAGACAAAAATGAGCCTCATCACAATTTTGCTATAAGACTTATATTTGTGTTTTACAAATTGTTGACTTGTAAGCGAGTAAAAATTATAAAATGTTTGAACTAACATATGTGTAATATATAAAACCGAGTAAAAATTATAAAATTTTTGAACTATGTGTAATATATAAAAACACCCGATAAATAACAATTAAATATGACAAAGTATAAGAAGTTACATTCACTTCAATGGTTATATCCATTAAAATTCTTTTATCTTAATTTTTTTTTATTTTAGTTAATAGTATCTCACTATTTTGAATTCCCTAACCATAATTCGAAAAAGTTTTTCATGCAAAAAATTAATATAAAGTAACCTTATATATTTGTCAAAAATACCTTTTTTTATTTAAAAGGAAAAATCTTCAAAGAACTCTAAGCTTTGACATGTGGTTGACAGAATTCACAGAAATAAAAAAACATAAGATTTTAATAATTTTTATATGAATGGAACTAGTAAGACTACTGTACAATAAAAAATAACACTTCTAACCATCCTTTAGTGCAAATTCAAAAAATCCTTTTTCCGACACGTCATATAAACTTTTTAACAAAATATCCTGGAATCGAGAGGTATTTATTTATTTGAAGCCAAAATACCCTAGTATAAGTAAGAACAAATTAAAGGACACTATAAATTTGACACGTCAAATATGTGAAATATTTATTGTTTAAATTTAATATAGCAATTTTGAGACTGCTTGGACCTTCTATCATAAGGGAATTACAGAAAATATTAAATTAATAATTGTTGAATCATAAATTTGAAAATTCTCTTCTGTCCTTGCTAATGATCGTAACAACTTGTGTTACTACCATATTGGGCGAGCGCTTATATAAATATTTTTAAAATAATATTCATACAAAAAAAATAAGAAAATTTTTCTTCTCATTTTTTGTATGAATATTATTTTAAAAATATTTATTAATAAAAAATACGCCCAATCAGCGCACTACCATAAATGATGGTTAACAGTCAGTAATCAGTTACAAGCTGACTGCTCCAACTGTTAGTGGCGATGACTATCTAAACCTCTACTGTCATAAGCAGTGGCAGTGCCCGAAATAACTACCAGTATCTCCCACCAGCGGTCCGTAGACCGTACCCGCGATATGGGTATTAACCACAGGCACCACGTTGCTACCAAAGGCGCCTCACCATTGTCGGACACAGTGTGTTTTAACATCATGGGACCCCCGATTCCCGTGGTACCAATTTTTGTTTTAAGAGTACTTCGGTTTGTACTCTGCTCATTGAGCTACGGTAAGGAATCTTATAAATCCCTAGGCACCACTAAGTCATCTCAGGTATGAGGGTTTGCCAAGACCCGAAAGTACAACCGGAATTGACCTTCGTCTTTCAGCCGGTTGTGGCCACCTTGCGTTTCACTCGTATACACATTCACTACTCATCCATCAAATATATTCTTCTCGCAAAGAATGCCATGGCAAATTCAGCCAAACATTCCCTCCTGTCAGGTGTACTAAGTGTACCACACAAATCCACTCGACTTTCATTAACACTAATGCAACAAGCATCCAAATCCCGAATATCCCCATATAGATCACACTCCACGAGAAGGCGATACGCACTTTCTTGTGGTGCACCGCATAAACCCTCTTTCCTTTCACTCAATACTTTCTTAAAGAGGAACTTATTCATACTACCATGCCCGGTTATCAAATAACCTAGGAACAGGCAACATTCAAACTTGTTTTCCGAAGCAAACCTGACACATGAGATGAACCTCTGGGTCCATCTCCCATTCTCACTCTCATCTCAACGCTGCTGCCAAATCTCATACATTTTTTTCAGGACTAGAGCCCGCCGTTGGCGGTCTCTAACCTCCTGAATTTCTTCATTCAGACCAGGGCCAATACAATGCCACGCCGCATCCGATAGAGCATCATTTTACGGAGCACCTCTAGATCCCATGGGATTTCTCACAATAAGATCTGCATTGCATCAGTGGATACTGTCCTATAAATATTCATACAGAACCAGCCGCTGAATACTGTTGATTTATCTCTAGCATACTTAAATCACATCACATCCCTCCAAACGCAAGCTACATACACCATACGCGCAACAAACAAACCCTTATAAAGCATTCTCACTGCCTTCCCCCGAATAACCTATTCCTTCTTTAATATTCTCCTCAGACATACAGTGATACTAACAACTTTCTTTCTGAGGTGGTCCAAATGGGATCCAAAATTCAAGCGCTTACTCACTCGGACACCGAAATATCGCACTAAATTTATAAATACAAAAGAATTTTATTCAAATGAAAATAAAAAAAATAAGAACACAAAACAAGAGACCAATGAAATATAACAAATTGTCAGAGTAGACCGCCGACTGTTGTGGAGAGGGCTCAGATCTGGCATATCTCCTTTAATGGCCTTTCTCTCAAAATCTAACATGCTACACCTAGGCTAATTATTTGGAGTGCCCCTAATTATTAAAGGCAACAACGACGATGAACCTCTTTACTGCGCTACCCAAGTAGCTACCCAAGTATCAGTAATTAATAATCAATAATGATTTCCCGCTATATCGCGTGGACTTGTACAGCCAAAACAAAACCACAGTCTTGTCATTGCGATAGTGGCGAGTTTTCATCCTGTCACTGGACACATAGTCCGGCATATCGAACTAGAGAATGAATGGCTTTCATCTTCTCTCTCAAATCCAGTCCATAATCTGCCATATTACTTGATGTTTCTAGTGGAATTCCAACAAGTAAATCCGCTGGCAGCCGTAGTTTTCTTCCAAAGTCCGCACTTACCGGTGTTACTAGGGTATTATCTTGTACCGTTATTCTATATGAGAGAAGAAATAGTGATATATATTGGTCCTAGTTTTTTTGATGCCGATCAACCAATTTAGCCGAAAGCCGTCCCAGAGTATGATTGAATCGTTCTACCGTTCTGTTCGATTGAGGGTGATATGGGGTTGTTAAGGTTTTGTGAATTCTTATAAGCTGCCACATTTCAGTGAACATGTGAGTACCGTTTACCGCATTCCATAGGAGGGAAAGGTCCCGCTCCGTCCATCGCTATCCTTTCCCTATCTGTCTCCCTCAAAATGTGATTCATCTGAATACTCAAGACTTTTGGCTTCATCCTTAAACTCTTCATTAAGAGTATGTACTTTATTTCGGTGTGTCTCCATATGAACTATGAGTCTATCACAAAACTCTTTACTTAGCTCTGATTCAACTATATTTTCTATCGACGATATAACCTCTAATTCCACTTTTTTGTTTCCTTAATTTGTTTGCAATTGGACCCGGATCCAACTTTAAACACTCAGAACTGGTCATCAGTAGCATCGTTAGCTTAGTAGTTATATCTATAAAATTCTTAATTTTGTTATACAAGAGTGCAACTCATTGAAATACATCTTCGTCTATGTAAATTAACTCTTCTTCCTGAGCTAATTCCCTTATTTTATTATCGTAAGTTACAAATATCTCGCAGTTTTCAGATAAAATGGGGAGTAGGTGGTTTCATATTTAATTTTCGAGTTCTTTGCGGAACTTTGAATCAATACCCTTTTGTAATTCATTCATGATTTAAGTAGGGTATATCGAAGTTGTTAACTATCAAATATAGAATATGTAAAATGATTCAAGTGAGTCTAGTTTTAACACTGAATTTATAATAGATTTTTCTTTTGTTTATATTAATTGGACCCATTTAAAAGTATGAAATCTAAATTTATTTAAATTTATTTTTATTTTTAAAAGCTTTGCTAAATTTGTTTGTTTCTTTGGTTGTACGTAAAGTCCCTACATACGAGCATGAGGACTTTTGGTGAGGGGTTAGATGGATGAAAAATAAGTAAATTATTATTCATTTTAATTTGTCAATTTTTCTTCTCTTCAGCAGAAATATTATTGTCCTGGCGTATTCGGAGATATCTCTAATGTATTTTAATAAGTATGAAATTCTAGCCTACTCTGGAAGCTCACTTACTTCCTTACCATCCGATCCTACCTGTCCAAACGATATTTTCATGTAGTTAAAAATGTCGCAGTCTTTGATATATTCGCTATTCTCCCTTGTGTCACTTAGGGTACCATTTTTGGCCTTCTACTCTACGGGTATAATATTATACCCACGATATTCGTTCCAATGACAACAACTTAATAGCTATATGTATATGCTGATGATAATGTCATTCTTTAACGATGCGAAATCCCAAATTTTGCCACCTACCATTTACAAAACCATATTGATTCCCTTAAAAAATTGTTCACAAACAAGGCACCATCCCATTCCATACAGAAATATTGTTCCACATATGCGTTACATAGGACTGTTCATCAATAAACGTTTGACATCGAACCCATACACAAAACTGAAAAAGAACTTAAACGAAACTAATAGTAAATAAAAAAGTAACTTTGTAAAATACAGTAACAAGAACAGTAGACATGTGGAATAGAACTTTAGAGGTCAACTAAGCGTTCCAGTACTGGTCAAATTCAATCTTTCTATCGAAAATCATCTGAATAGTCGTCGATGCTCCGTATTATCACTATAATAGTGCGATTCATGGTGACCTTAATCTTTTTTTCGCTTGTGAAGTGTCTGTTACTCATTACAAAAAATTGCATAGTCGACTGTCATCCTATATCAATCCTTTTGGAAGGGCATTGTCCTCAATTTATGTCCCTAAAATGTACAAAGACACTTGAAAAGGCAATGACCACGAGATCTCCTAAGGTTAAAACATTAAGCCTAGAGTAAACCTCATAATTTAATGAAGCATCCATGAATGTGCACTTCTCTCTTATGTATCATGTCACTATTCATTGTATTTAAAAAAATCTGTTTGTTGTTATAATATAATTATACGTGTATATCACACCAAAAAAAATTATCAATTTTTTTAAATTTTAATGCATTAATATATTCTTTTAGCAATTAACACATTTTTATAATTTTTGTTAATTAAACTATATTTATCAAAGGCTTGTAAAAATCTATATTTTATTAACATTTCCATTGTTAAATCAAAAAAAAATTTATAAAAACTTTAATATACAAAATTTGGAAAAATATTGTAATTTAATATAATCAAAATTTCAAGTATTATTGATAAATTTTAAATAAAATATTAATTATAAATTGATTGAATTTTATTTAATCATTTTTATATTTTTGTTTAATTACAGATGTGACCAATATACCAAGAGAAAAGTTTGTGGCACAGGCTGGTAAAAATATAACATTACCATGCCCGGGCGTAAACGAGCATTCACTGGTCGATACACTCACCTGGAAAACAACCACAGTAATTGCAGAATATGCAAATAGGATACCCCTTGTGCATAACCAGAGGGTAAGAAAATACTCACACTTGTATTCCATAATTAATGTATTCCATTTTGCATTAACGTCAACTCAATGTTTTGTTTGTTTTAAAAATGTTGTTTATTTAAATAGTCTAAATAGAAAAATCGATTGCGAAATGGGGATACTTTGGAATGCTAATCAGTTGCACTCTTTGGACCAGTTATATCACCCGTAACCTGTTTATCTATTTCACCCATCACTTATAGAAACCATCCTTTAACTTCAGAAATGTAATTGCATTTCGGTTTTCTCAAATTCAATTCTTAAAGTCTAGTAAATATATGCACTTATATATATGTATGTATCTATAGATCAATTTTTTACTACAAAATTAATTCAAAAACTTCTATTTACAACAAAAAGTAGAGTATTTATTTTATTCTATCCAAAATCTTATTTAAAACTATCCTGCAATCAAATAGTCCTTTAATTTACAATACAAATTCAATATGCTTTACAATAAAAGTTTTTCTACTCTGGAAATTTAATCGTCCCCATTTCGACTTAAAAAAAAATACAAAAATATTTAAACAAAATATATTCTAAAATGAAAACGAAAGTGGTAAATATCTTATTCCTTCTATTTTTATCCGGCAAAGGAATCAACGAAATTACTCCCACAAGACAATGTAGAGGGAGAAAATTGACTCAATTTAACTTTGAAAATCACTTTAATTTAAATTTCTTGAGAATATTTTAATACGTCCTCGGAAAGTCGAGCAGCATTTGATTATATTGAACTTTCTTAATCAATTTAAGTTTCGATTGTGCAATTCGATTCATCTATGAGTATCTGCAATTTCAATAGAATACTTTTAATAGACATAAAAATTAAATAAAAAGAACAATAGAATAAGAAAATATGTTTGGCCAACGTTTTTTGTATAAGTAATATTTAATATGTGTGTTTGAAAATAATTTTGAATTTTGGAAAACTTTTTAAACAAATTTTTATATATCTATTTCAAAATTTAATCCAATGTCTAACTTCGCATAAAAATTACTTTCAAACATTGAAAATTTGTTTTTTTACATATTTTAACTATTGAAAATTCAATTACGTGACCTAAAAATTTTACATTTCTAGCAGAGTATCGCTGGTACTGTTATTTACATATTTATCTTCAACTAATACAGATTTGCAACACCATATTTACTCTATAAAATAATCTTTAATTATTAGTTTTTAGAGTACTTATTCCTTAACAGTTAAGTTGAAGAAAGAAGAAAATTTGAAATTATATTGGGTTTTTCGGAAAGTTATTTCGTTGCATTACGAAACTACTTTCCGAACAACCCAATAGTTTATTTATTGCCCTTTTCTCTTTAAGTGAATTATTGAATTTGTCAACAATCAATTCTGAAGTGCACTGATGACAGTACACTTCAGAATTGATCGTTGTGTTGCTCGGTAGAAGCTCAAAATAAACGATTCCTTTGAAATCCATTTCTCGTCCCCAGTGATAATACGCTACAAAAATTGATCAGCAAATCACAAACGTCAATGCGACGGCACAAATTTTTTTCTGTAAGAAGATGAAGAACCCATATGTCAAGCTTTGAGATAAAACGTAGCCGTTTCAAATGATCATGAACGGTCGTATTGAATAAATTTAATCTCTCAGCGATCTCACGAGTTGTTATTCGCCGGTTTGCATCAATTTATGCCTTTATTGTGTCTTCATCAGCTTCAACTGGCCTTCCAGAACGTGGTGCATCTTCGATATTTGGTACTAGTTTTGGCACTGGAGCTCACTTAACACATCTTCTCCATACACATCGGATAATTTTTTTCTTGCTTGAACAGCACTTTTATCTTTTCTATAGTAAAAAAGTAAAATATTCCGAAAATGCTTTTTTTCATTTTCCATATTTAAAAGGGTATCAAACTAAAACTACTATCGAGAATCAATCGATTTTTTTTCACAAGCAAGCCTTGCTATGTCAGCTGTCAAAATGCATATGATTATGCGGCTTAAGTATGAAGTTGGTTGTGAAAAAATGTACTTAATTCGTCTGTTTGGAAATAACACAATTACTGTACTTTCCCAATATAAAATTAAAAAAGAAATTTACTCATCTACAATATATTCTCCATAATGCAATAATTTTTATCATAATTAACAGAATTGTTTATTATATTGATTTGAAATCAAATTAAAAAAATTTTGAATCCTAAATAATTTGTTATGATAAAATTGAAAAGTGTATCTTCAATCGTGCGTAGATTGACAGAATATTAGTAAATATTTCATTTTGAAAATGAAATATTTACTAATATATTGACAGGAATATTAGTAAATATTTCATTTTCAAAATGAAATATTTACTAATATTCCTGTCAATCTACGCACGATTGAAGATACACTTTTCAATTTTATCATAACAAATTATTTAGGATTCAAAATTTTTTTAACAAATTATTCCAATTATCATTAATATATAGTATCCAATCTCGATCCCATATAGATCACACTCCACGAGAAGGCGATAGGCACTTTCTTGTGGTGCACCGCACAAACACTCTTCCCTTTCACTCAATCCTCTCTTAAAGGAATTTTATTTTTAATAATTAAAAAATTTTATCATGACAAATTATTTAGGATTCAAAATTTGTTTAACAAATTATTCCAATTATTATTAATATATAGTATATTTGAAAACGGAATAGGAGATCTGGATGAACCATTTGTCTCGCCCGCCTCCAAATATAGCTGATGTTAGAACATAAGTCGGCTAAACAACTTGTTCCCTTCAGTTATTATGAATTTCTTCAATTTGAAGAGTTGTAAATCTTATTAAAATGATAATTAAGATACTTGTACAAACAAAAGGAATTATATGGTACTTGATCGAACATTTTCATTTACTTCTACCACTCACGTGTATGAGCGTTTTTTATAGGGGATGATGGATGGTTTTGCGCACAGCTAATAATGCGGTTGGTCATGTTTAACCACAATTATTATTGCGCGTGGCTTTTCTACATCACCAGTATAATCTTAGAATACTCTTTTTATTGATATATGAAATAATAATGAACTTCGATGTTCCCTAGAATACGAGTATATCGCAATGTCAAAAATAATTTCTAAAACTCGTATATTATTATGCATTGATCTTCTTTCGCAGCACCTGCTTTTGAAATGTTTAAATTTTGTTGCTGTGAATCTGTTTAACGAATCTTCAAATTTGACTGACATAACGTCATTCAAAATGGCCGCCTTTGCTCCGTTTAGAGAATCGAAATTGCGCTGATTAATTAATTCAAATAACCCCATAAAAAGAAGTTCAAAGATGATAAATCTTGGAAACCATTACACATCTACATTTTTTGAAATTATCGACTGGCCAAACTTCTTCCATAATAAAACGATTGTGGTATGTGTTGTATGGCCTCATAAAGTTCGTTTTTATCAATCTGCACGCTCACCATTAACAGTAACAGCAAATCTTCCTTATTTTGAACAAAACAATTGTACTGAAAGATGCCACCGTACAAAGAGACCACTTTTTCGGAATGTAAAGGTTCCTCATGAATAACTTGTAGATTGTCTTTAGCCCAGTATTGATAATTTTCTTATTTGCCTATCTAAAGAGATGAAAAAAAAGTACCATCAAAAACGAAACTTTCGGTAAAAAAATTGGATATTTTCCAAGCGCTGCTGAGGCGCTTATCTTTCCATTTACAAATTGCAAACCCTACCTTCAATAAAAAAATTGAATATTTTACGCTAAAAATTGGTAACGTAAGTAAGCCTTACTACAACTGATAGTATCAAAAGACTTTGGCGTTTCAAATATGGCCACACAGTCTATTTAAAACATATAACTTATATGGAAAAACTCCTTAAATCTAAATTTTTTTTGAGTTGGTAGTTTTGATTCTTGAACCAAAATCCAGATCATTTGTCTACACTTGAGTTTTGGTTCAGTTTTCTTTTTAACTAGGTCCTAGGCATATTATTGAATTTTGTATAAGACAGACACATTTTTACAAGGCAGACATAGAGTATCTTTTTATAAAATTTTATTTAATATTAATAAAATATTGTTTCATTTAGTTTAATTTTCCACTATTTATCCAATGGTTTTTGTTTATCAATAGCTTATTGGAGCTTTTTAGTAGCTTCTTTTCTGTTCCATAACATAAGCTAATAATATAGTGTCATCTGCAAATGTTGTAATATTTACATTTTTCATGTCTGGAAAATTGCTTGTATAGCATTGATCCCATAATACGTCCTTGAGCTACTTTAGATTGTACTTCTCTTAGGTCAACATAATCATCTACCTGTTTTACTCTAAACAATATGTCTGATAAATATAATGATAACAGATCTACATATTTATTTGAGAACATTTTTTTAACTTATAAATCAGGTCGTCGTACAATGTTTTGGCCATATCCAGCCAAATTATAGAGCATGTACGTTTTTCTCTAGTGTCTTTTCTGTTTTATCCGCATTTTAGTGAATCTGAACTATCATAGAATATTACTCCCTACGACCAAGTTAATGAAGTTTTTAATTTCAATAATGTGTATAATCATAGCTTATAAAATTTTTTTTAAATCTTTGATATTATAGGCCACAACGAAATATGTCTCTAAGATATAGTGTCATTTTTGGACTGACAGTATTTTTGTATCACAATTACTTTGTTTACTTTCCATATATTTGAGACATCCTTAATCTGAATGCTGTATTTATTAAGTGAGCCAGCATAGTTGGGGATTTCTTGGATAGCATTTTCAAATTCTTCTCCTGTTATCAAACAAAAATTGGAGCTTAGTTTGACTTTATTCCTTAAATTTGCACAGGAACAGATTATCACAAAGGAAAGAAATGTATGATATTATTACTGGTAATTTTTGAAAATATAAATAAAATTAATAATACAACCTCACAAATGACGTAAACTGAGGAGTCAAAATTCCTTTCAATAAGATTTTTTTTTGAATGGACAAATTCATTAAGTTGTCACTTGACTTAACAACAAAAGGCAATATTTCTACTATGGCCAACAATGTGCCAAGCCATCCGTAAGACGATGACTGATATACCTTTGTCTTCAGCCTTCAAGCTATTTTAGAGATTTTCTTTTTACTTTAGTTTTCCTTCATCCTTTTCTTGTGAGCCTTATGTTTCTTTAAAAAGAAACGGGAAAAGGCATCGATTTTCATAAATATACGTCAGGAAGGATATTCTATTGAAAATGAACTGAAAATGAAATATAAAAGAATAATAAAAAGGCAAAATACTAAATTTCTTTTAACAAAAATGTCCTTCTTTTGTTTTTAAGATATTGATAAATTTTCTTTTGTTTTAGATGATTTCCCCATTCTTTTTAGCTCTTTCATAGTATTTATTTTCTCAGAAAAGCTTTTTTAATATCTTAAAACTATTAAGTTTTATAGCTTTTTACCGTTGATTTTCATGCAGATTTTTTCCCTTTATAAAGTAATTTTAGAAATGAACGTTAAAAATGTATTAAATTTTTCATTGTATGTGCATACTACCAGACAAATGTTTAGAATCACCAATATTTTTACGATAATTATAGTTGTTGTTTTAGGTTGTATTAGTATGAAACATGTAAAAGAGTAAGCATAGTTTTACCGCAGTCTTAAAAAATGCCCATGTAATTTTTTTAAATTTAATTATTGAACAATAGCTACCGCATTTGTTTGGGTTCATTAGTTATTCTTTGACAGTTATTGTGATAGAAAAAAATATTTTATTTTAGTAGCAAATAAAAGTGAAATTTAAGAATTAAAAGATGAAAATATTGTACTTAAGAAACTGACTAAAATTAAAAAATAAGGTTTTTAAATTCTTTGAGAAAGGCAAAGAATTTGCATTTTTTTAAAATTTTGGTGAATGAAAAGCAGTGTTTTTTTTTCAACGAAACGTGATTTTGTCTAAATGTAGAAGACAACACCTCTTTTTCCCGATTTTAGAAGAAACCCAAAGTATTTGGCATATTACCACAGAAGGCTCAGTGAAGTTATGATATGGGAAGCCGTCCCAGTTAAGTTATGACTGGAAAGTCAAATAAATAAAATGAATGATCCAGTGCAATATCGTTGCAGGATTTTTTAACAGGATAAGAAACAATACAGACTGCAAATATGCAAAAGAAATGGTTCGAAATATCGAACCGTGATAAAATACTTGTTTTTAAAATCAAAAACGAAAGATGAGGTAAATGCAGAACTTAGAGAAGTTTATGGAGACTGCTGTTTTGTTATCGACCATAAAATATTGGACAGCTGTATTTAAGCGCTGGCGTTCGAGCATTTTTGAAGTAGAACGTTCAGGTTATCTAAATAAGGTCACTACCGAAGATGATATTGTTTTTAAAAGAACGTCAAATAAAAGTGTATACCATAGTTGATATTGTAAACATCTTAAAAGAACGGGATGTTTGCCGCTTTTAAATATTATATTATTTAACGTGACTTCTTTGTCGTTAAATATACCATAAAACCACGGGTCGCCTACATTACGCTCAATTAACGCACCACCATTACTGGCACTTTACAGTCAGTAGCAGTTACAAGCTGATTACACCAACTGTTGGTGGCGAGAACTATCTAAACCTCTACTATCAAAAGCAATGACAGCGCCCGAGATAACTACAAGTACCGCCCACCCGCGATCCGTATACCGTAACCGCCATATGGGTATTAACCACAGCCACTACGTTGCTGCCTAAGGCACCACACCATTATCGGGCACAGTGTGTTTTAACACCATTGGGCACCCCGATTCCCGTAGTACGAATTTTTGTTTTAATAGTACTTCAGTTTGTACTCCACTCATTGAGCTACGATAAGGAATCTTGTATATCCCTAAGTACTGGTAAGCCAACTCAGGTCTTCGCTAAGACCCGAAAGTACAATTGGAATCGCCCTTGATCTTTCACCCAGTTGTAGCCACCTTACGTGCCATTCACACACTCATTCTCACACTATTCTTCCTCTCCTCTAAAAAAGTGACGCGGCAAATTTATTCAAGCATTCATACCATTCTCTCACACCTAACACTCCACTCACATTCACACTCTCATCATTCACCACGATTCCACATGCACCTAAATCACGCAAATCCCCGTACAAGCCATACTCAATGAGAAGGTGCTTGGCACTCTCCTCCGCCGCCCCACAAGGACATCAAGCCTCCGCTGCCAGACAACGCCTGTACAGGAACCCATTCATACTGCGTATCCGTGAGTAAATGCCCAAGAAACAGACCAAATTCAAATCCATACGTAGATGCAAAGCACACATCCGAAATGAACATATGCGTCCATCTGCCATTCACTCTCTCATTCCATCGGCGTTGCCAAATTTCACACATTCTATACTAAGATCCTGAACCTCTTCATTCGTAACCGGACAACCAGCAAGCGGGATACCCCGCCGTAGACGGTTCTACATACATTCAAACATGCATACAAAGTCAGACGCAGAACTCATTTTCTGCCCAGCCTTGCATACTGGTGGCGCATAATGTCAGCCCATACACACAACGCATACATTGTACACGGAACAAACACACCCTTGTACAGGACTTTCACCGCTCTGAATCGAGGTCCCTATTCTTTGCGACTACTCTACCAGCATGCCAACCAAACCGGCTACGCACCCCCTCAGATGTTGGAAGTGCGGCCGCAAGTTTAGCCTCTCTCCAACTTTTACATCAAAATACCACATTTTCCGCGCTAATCGGACCCCGACCGCCACTAAACGAATATTGGGCGGCCTACTGGCCAACAAAAAACCATTCAGCAACATATACAAATTTTGCCTTTCTGAAACATTTAATCACATTCTATTTCCTCATTCAGACATCATTTGCATATTGCGGCTACCCGCTATCTCAATAGCATATCTAACCCCCCCCCCCCCCTTAATCAAAAGTAAAAGATCATCCGCATATGTAACACCTGAACAAAAACGTTTTCATGTAACATCTTCCATGGAATGTTTGGTTATTTTTGAGCGCACTTCAAGTGAATTTTTGTGTTGATCCATACCTGCTAATGGAACATGGATTCATCATTACACATCAGAAACCAAAATTCGGTCAAAAGAAAGGATAGTTACTAGCGAAAGTGCACCAAAGATAATAAAAAAGGTTTTATCGGCAGTAGAGGTTATGGCTACTCTGAAATGCTCAATATACCATATTCTTCATAGATTATCTCGGGGAAAAAAAGAATAACAGAACAGTATTATATGTGGAGTATATACCAGCTTATCATCCCAATGATGGCATAAAAAGATATATAGTTAACAAGGGGGCAGAGGATATGCCGTGGCTGGCGTGAGGTGATATTAAAAATTAATAATCACATAATTTTCCCTACGGAGGGATGGTGTATGGTACAAAAAGTCGGAGCGGTGACTAGGAACTTTTAAGGTTCCTGACCGTAGCTCTCAGAGCGGCGTACAAACTGAAGTACTCTTAAAACTTAAATTGGTACCACGGGAATTAAGTCTTAAAACTTAAATTGGTACCACGGGCCCTATGGTGATACTATAATTTATGTGCTCGAAAATATGGAGAGGTGCTACGGCATTTACGTGGTGGGTGTTGTTGATACCTACAAGGCGGGTACAATCTATGGATCGCTGGTGGGAGATATTGGTAGTTTTCTTTTGCGCTGTAATTGCTTATGACAGCAGAGGTTTAGATATACCTCGCCACAAGCAGTTGGAGTAATCAGCTTGTAACTGATTACTGACTGATAACTATCAATTATGTACGTGCGCGGATTGAGCGTAATCTTAATTCCTATGGTCGTAGGCGACACGTGGTATTATGTGGTATGCCACGTAAACAAAACAGATTACTCTGGTCCAGTTGAATAATTAAACCAAGAAAAAGCTACTGCATTTAGCAAAGAAAAAAATTGCTTTTATGAATCATCGCAGTGGCAAAATTCCATAATTCTTTATTATGCTATGATTTAATGTATATTGCTTGAAACGTGTATTTTCGTATATTTTTTTCGATGGGATACAAAAAATAGAAAAATGTTGGACATATTGCATTTAACTGAGAAAAGAATATGTTAAAAATTACATGAATAATACAAATAAAAAAATACGAAAATACACGTTTCAAGCAAAATACATTAAATCATAGCATAATAAAGAATTTTGTCTATAAAAAAAATTATAGTTTTCGAAAATAATGTATTCACTCTATCTAAGAGTTTTATATTTTATTTTTAGATGACGTACACATATATATTATTAAAATATTAGTCAATATATCTAATCTTTAGAGATTTATTAATTTAAAATATACAAATAATTTTCTTCAAATAAGCTGTACAAGGACAGATAATGTAATGGCAATTAAAACCGAATAGTCTGCTTGGAATTTTATGTTTTGTTTTCAAAGTCTCCTTACTATTAATTAGAAGTCTCTAGATTGAAACTGGAAACTAAGCAAATAGACCTAACAATAATCACGTAATCTTCACTAATATGTCTGCAATAGTGGCATAAAATTTTCTGTCTTACTTTTTGGGATCATTTCAGCCTGCGAGAGAAAATCCAAAACTTTTCCGCTTTTAAAATTGGAATGCCAAATAGTTAAATTGGTACAAAGCGGTATGTCTGAACTTTTAATCTCCATATTTGCTATTGATTTTACTTGGAATAAGCTAAAAGAAATTTAAGAATAAGGACGCTTTGCTTATGTGATTCTAGTCTATTGAATGTATCTGTCCAGTGCTCTGGTTATCCAATTTTTTTCTGTAGCTACTAAGGATTTTCCGAGTAAGGTTTCCATCATTACGCTCAATAGTCTATGGCACGAGGAATAGTTAATTTAAATAAATTGTTTTGCCTGTCATATACCATTGAGGTGTTGAAATTTGCCTAAGCATATTTGTATATCAGTTTTATCCTTTCTTTGGAATTTAGAATTTCGTCATCATTGCATGTAGTTTTAGCTTGTCTTTGTCATTATGAGGAGGTGATCTAGCGGTTGCTAACTTTCACAGCCAGAGGAAATAATATATTGCTGAAACAACAAAAAAGACTTATAAAAACTAATAAACTAGAGAATATCTTATGGAAAATACTTAAAAACTTAATTTGTCTATAGTTGACGCAGGTTAGGATATCTTCCTTTTTGTATATATATAAGATTTACTATGTGCTATTGATTTACTGTTCTCTCAAACTTACGGTGGCTGCGGTTGGTTTTAGTGTTCTTTATTTATGAGACTTGCAACTAATTCTGCTTCTGGTCATTGATGTCCATCATATATGGATAGATATTTTCCATAATTTTATCCAAAACATGATTTATTGATTATATGTGTCATACTATTTCCGAGGGGTAAAACCGAATAAATCAAAGATGAAAGTGATAGGAGTGAATAGCCAGCTATGCTCTCTCTTTTTTGTTAAAACTTATTTTCGTTTTTCTCTTTTTAAAAAAAAACCGAAAGGAATAAATTTGATACTATAATTTCAAAAAATTATCTAACATAAATAAACATTATCTCAAAACTTACTAGCAGAGGTATTGAGCGGCGATGAGCCTTTTCAGGAAAATGCTTATCAGCAATTACATTGGCCAAAAATTTCACTTGACCTATCAACCAACGCAAATGAACACTGCTACTACTGCGTGAAAGAAAGTGGTTAGTACCACTGGATGCCTAAGGAGGGTATTAAAGTAGGAATGAGGTATTCGGGGGAAGGCAATGAGAAGATTATATAAGGGCTTGTTTGTTCCATGTATGGCATATGGAGCTTGCGTTTGGGGTGATGTGATGCATTTTAAGTACGCTAGAGACAGAATCAAAAGTATTCAGCAGTTGGTTCTGTATGCATGTCTGAATGTTTGTAGGACAGTCTCCACTGACGCCATGCAAGTCTTATAGGAAGAAATCCCATGACATCCGTAGAAGTATTCTATACCTAAAGAAATAGGTGCTCCGTAGAAGTATTCTCTCTCTGATGCGGCGTGGCATTGTATTGGCGGATACCTGCCCTGTCCTAAATGAGGAAATTCAGAAGCTTGGAGACCGCCAATGGTCGGCTCTAGTACTGAAAAAAAATTTATGAGATTTGGCAGCAGCGTTGGGATGAGAGTGAGAACGGGAGATGGACCCAGAGGTTCATTTCATGTGTCAGATTTGCTTCGCGACCCGTGGTACTATGTCTAACGATAGGTACGCCACGTTTACAAACAGAATTATTCTGCTACTCCTGAGTATTGAGGCTATGTCGAATATCGTTAAGTACTGGGCTACTTGATATTTCACTAAGTTAGTTCTGGACCACTCGATGTTTCTTCATAGGCGGAATAACCGTCACTTATATTGGGTTGTTCGGAAAGTAATTTCGTTACTTATTATAAAAATAAAAGACTATATTCTTATAGTGAATTAATATTTTATTCAATTAAATATTGTCCAGTCTGATCCAATGCCCTTTGCCATCTTTTTGGTAGGAGCATTATTCCACGCTCATCAAATTTTTGTTCTTTGTTGGCAAAAAACTGATCCAAGTGATTTTTGACCTCCTTATTTGAATTATACGTTTTACCGTTTAAAATTTTTTGTAAAGATCGGAACAAATGATAATCGGAAGGTGCTAGATCTGGAGAGTATGGTGGGTATGGCAGTATATCCCATCCATTTCTAAAAGCTTTTGCCGAGTGGTCAAACTTGTATGTTTGGGGCGATTCATCTTTTCTACCCCAGGATCTTTTGCGCTTAACATTGTTGCAGAAAATCTATTTCTTATCTCCAGTAATGATACGCTTCAAAAATGGATCATTTTCTTGGCGTTTGAGAAGCAAGTCAATGCTACGGCACAAATTTTTTTCCGTAAGAAGGTGAGGAACCCATATGTCAAACTTTGAGATTAAACCTAGCCGTTTCAAATGATCATGAACGGTCGAATTTGATAAATTTAATCTTTCAGCAATCCTACGAGTTGTAATTCACCGGTTTGCATCCATTAGTACCTTTATTGTGTCTTTATCAACTTCAACTGGCCTTCCAGAACGTGGTGCATCTTCGAGATCAAAATTGCTTAATCGAAATTTTACAAACTAGATTTGGCACTGACGCTTACTTAACACATCTTTTCCATACACATTGGATAATTTTTTTCTTGCTTGAACAGCATTTTTATCTTTTCTATAGTAAAAAAGTAAAATATTCCGAAAATGCTGTTTTTCACATTCCATATTTAAAAGGGTATCAACCAAAAACTACTGTGCAGAATCAATTGAATTTTTTCCAAAGCAAGCCTTGTTATGTCAGCTGTGGCAAAATATATATGATTATGCGGCTTAAATATGAAGGTGATTGTGAAAAAATATAATTAATTCTTCTGCTTGGAAAAAACGAAATTACTTTACGATGTTTACTGCCTTCGCATAGTATGTAACGATATACTGTATGCATGTTGATACATTTATATCTTTCCGATGTTTACTGCCTTCGCATAGTATGTAACGATTTAATATTTATTAAAATATTAGCAAAAAGTCCAAATATAGCAGACTTCATCAAGACTATTCTAACGCAGCAAGCTTACCGCAATCTGACATGTCTAGATTTCGTATAAATGGAAAACTCAAATCTAAATTCAAACAGTTGTATAATTTCTTTAAAAAGCAGTTTTATTTCATACTAAAGCTAATTTTTAAAATGTTTCATCCTTACTTAATATACTAACCAAATTTGGTTTTATTGAAAGTTGATTTGTTCTTCTTTATTTATGAATGCGTTCAAATATGGTATTAGAAACATTAATCTCACGAACATATTTTCTCTTAAATTTTCTTATTTATTACAGATTCAACTCCTATTGGAAAATTTCAGCTTGCATTTCAACCCAACAATTGCATCAGATACAGCGGAGTACATTTGTCTTGTTAACGACAGGCACATACCAGAAGCAATTGTTGATTTATTAGTTCAGGGTAAGTAAATAATTATTCTTGATATTTACACAAATTCACATACACAATCGTTTTTGTTTATTAATGACTGTAGGTCATACGTTGGGATAATTATAACAACGAATACATGTCTAAATACAGAAAATGCATACATGAACCAATGCATTTCTCATTTAACTGCTCCCAAAATATTGTATTGTACTCATATAACCAAAAAAAACTGTTCGGGTAAATAATCAGTCCTGCAATATTGTAAAATTGTGGAAAACTTCCTGCATTCGAATAAATAAATTTTCCGAATCTGTTAAAAAATTAAAAAATACAATCAAACAATTTAATTAATAGTACCGATTTTTTATATTTCAGATGTACCAGACCCGCCAGAGAGGCCTTTAATAATAAGTTTTACATCGCGTTCAGTTAATTTATCCTGGGCGCATTCACAAAATTCAAGAAACAATCCAGTTAAGCACTTCATCATTGAAACGAGGTACATATATACAGAACGTTATAATAGTACATATATACACAACTTAAAGACTACATAAAATTTAAAAATTGTTAGCTTTTTTACCAAATTAGAATTTTTAAACATGTTTTCATATTCTTACGCCTACAAATACTGTTACTTGTAGGACAAGCATTATAACCTTTTGATGAATATATTCAAACGACAGACAAAAATAGTATTAACTTTTTAAACCGCCTAGAAGCAAAACGTTATTTTTCTTTCGTATAAATTATTTTAGTAAAAAAAAGCTCCTTAGGAAGGAAAGAGATTAACCTTGTAATAGAAAAAAAATTTAAGAATAAGAATATGACCTATATTATTTAAAATAGAGACTAAAAAATAGTACGTAACCTAAGGTAACTTACATGTTTATATGAATTGCCATCTACAAGTTACTAAGTTCGAGAATACTGCCTTTAATCGTAATGAAACTGCCATTCCGTATCCGAAAGTTCATAAAAAAATGTATAGTATTCAAATTTATCCTTAAGAGTAAACTCTTACTTCTTCTATTTTATTTTTTCTTAGAAGTATAAAAACTGAATATATAAAGATATCGTGTAGCAAATATGAATATATATGGATAAGTTGGTTTGTGTTTTTTAGACATACTTTGTACAATAAAATCATAAATTTTCTAGTGTTAAATAATTTTATGTATGTGCATTATCTCTTTTTATATATTTTAACATATAATGGTAGAACTTCATATACTTCAAATGATCCCTTACCTATGCTCTATCTAACCAATGATAGAGCATTGTAGCATATAAATTCATCCTTATTTTTTAATTTCAACCAAAAACCCAAACTTATGCAAAAAAAATTCAAACTATACATATAAGAAATGAAAATAAAAAATATAAATAAATAAAAGCTATAAAAGTACGAAAACTAAGTCCTATCAAAATGGAATAAGATATTGTGGATGAAAATACTGTTGACTGTAAACATAAAATTGAAGAAAAATTTTGTTGAATATTCATAGATCAGAACCATATACCGACCGACTTTTCGTAAATGGATAAACTCTTTCCACTATAGATATATGAGCGCACACTTGATGCCAGAGAATTCCTGTAGGAGTGCCAATTGGAAAAGTGGAATTTCTATATAAGGGAATACGATTTTATCGTGGATAACAAAATCTTTTGATTAAGTAACCGAAGGCGATTCACATATAATCATCGATTTATTTTTCATACATATAAATAAACTGTGATTATATGTATATATATAAGCATAGTTGGATTCTCTTATACAGATAACAGAATACCAATCACTTACAAGAAGTAAGAATAAAATCGCGGCCAGGACCAAAAATACAGAGGCAGTAGTGGTCTATAGTTGTAGCCAGCAGATTCGTGGTGTTGACAAATCGATATCCAATCACTTGGTTGGTCTGTTGGTGAACGTTAACGCTTCGCACGCTTACTTTGAACGCCTTCCAAGACGCTGTTCATACCCTTCTGAAATATCTGAACAGCTTAGAGGGATAATTTGGATTTCGGGTATTTATGGAGCCTCGTTCTGTTTGTTCTTTGGCACCGAACCGTTTAGCTGGCTGAAGCTTTGCATTGATTTCAATCTTCAATTTGTATAAATGTTTTTCGCCTTTAATCTCCTTATAGTAGTTATACCAGCATTCCATACTATGCCGTCTTGGCTTTTCTCTTTCGATCGTCCTCTTTAGAAATTGCTTATTTTCAAATCGTTTCTAAAGAGGCTCGATTTAAACTTTAAGATTGATACGTTATTTTGTTAACATGAGCATTTGAGTGCAAGACACGATTTGAAGATTTTATACCGTATTTGTTTTTTTTTTCACTCAAGCAATCTAATTTTTTTATATACACATCCTTATATACAATATGTCTGTTAGTGAGCATGCATATGAACTTTGAAAATTATTTACTAACAAAATCCGATTGGATTTTTTCTTCAATCAATTTTGAGAAAATTGACTAAATCAGCAAAAATAGAATGATGAAAATTACTTTAAAAATTAAAAAAAAAAAATGTTATACTTCAGTTCAAAGCAAAAGAGAAATTCTTCAATTTCTTTCGTTAATCTGTATTTTGTATAATATATAAATCGACAAGGAAATGGATCAGAGTTAATGGTTTTTGGTAACGAAAGTGTAGAATGAAGTTGTACATGTTTAGTAGAAAAATGAACTAATTTAATAAAGCCGAATAATCTGATTTCGACGAATGAATGATAAAATTAAATTAATAGATTTAACTTTACATAACATTTTTTATATAAATAAATAGATAAAAACTTCATAAATAACTATTTGTTTAGATATTTGAAAATTAAGCTTACATATTTTTTAATAAGGAAACCAATTTTTTAAATGTTTAAAATTAAAATGTTTTCTGCGTACATGGATTTTTATTAACTTTATATAATTATCTACAAAAACAAATAAAATATCTAAAAAGTGACGCGACACTTTTGTCATTTACAGAATTGATAACTTCATAAGAAGAATAAGAGTAGATACTTACACATATCTCCTAAGAACAATTCATATGGTTTTGTAGAATGACAATATGTTTAGATATTCTAGTATTCTATTATCATCAGAATTTGTTGTTATTAAAGTGCTGTCTGAATACATGTGTACAAAATATAATATGGAACCACAAATATTACTCTGCAGATGCGATTAGTAAAATTATAAGTAGAGAAATTTCAACATACACATAAGATATCGAATAATCCAAAGCACAATTCTTATTTATGTACAGTAAAATTATTTATATCTTATACTTTACAATAAAAATTATATCGGCGAACCTTTGAATCACCTCAAAATATTAAGCACCTCTGTTATTAATTATTTATTTTATAAGTTTTAAAATCTTGAAATTAATTCTGATGCTATTTTTTTTAAGGTATATTCAAAATAAATTTTCATCATTCTTAAAAAATGTTTGTTAACAATAAAAATAAGTCATATAATTTTTCAACAATTGGTAATATTTTATGTTATTAGATGATCAGTTCTGACGATAAGCTTAATGGAAAAATGGATTTAGTTACAATATTATAATATCACGTCACCAAATACCTACTTTTTTTTTTCTTTCGAAATTACTTTCCGAACAACTTAATAGTTTATCTATTGCCCTTTTCTTTTTAAGTGAATTATTTAATTTGTCCAACTGATGACAGTACACTGCAGACTTGATCGTTGGGTTGGTCGGTAGAAGCTCAAAATAAACGATTCCTTTAAAATCCCACCAAACAGATACCATAACCTTTTTTGATGAATATTGGCTTTCGAAGTGCTTTGAGCCGGTTCATCTTTTCTACTCCAGGATGTTTTGCACTTAACGTTGTTGTAGACAACCCATTTCTCGTCACCAGTGATGATACGCTTCAAAAATGGATCATTTTCTTAGCGTTTGAGAAGCAAGTCATTGCGATGGCACAAATTTTTCCCGTAAGAAGTTGAGGAACCCATATGTCGAACTTTGAGACTAAACCTAGCCGTTTCAAATGATCATAAACGGTTGAATTTGATTAATTCAATCTTTCAGCAATCGTACGAGTTGTAATTCGCCGGTTTGCATCAATTATTATGTCTTCATCAACTTCAACTGGCCTTCCAGAACGTGGTGCATCTTCGAGATCAAATTGCCGGATCGAAATTTTGCAAACCAGTTTTGGTACTGGCGCTCCCTTAACACATCTTTTCCATACACATCGGATAATTTTTTGCTTGCTTGAACAGCATTTTTATCTTTTATATAGTAAAAAAGTAAAATATTCCGAAAATGCTGTTTTTCACTTTCCATATTTAATAGGGTATCAACCAAAAACTACTATGCAGAATCATGTCAGCTGTCAAAATACTTACGTATATGATTATGCGGCTTAAGATAGGCAAAATATCCCTATTACATACTGAGTTTGAATCCATGAAAATATTTGCTCACAATTCGCGAAGAAATTAATTTTTGTCGCTAAGCATAATTGAAAAGGTATATAATTATACTTTTGGATACCAGTAAGCAAATTCGTAACAAAAATTCGTTCCTTTATAAGGTTTTTAATTGAATTAATAAAACTACTGTAATCAATTTTGTAAGAAAT
This sequence comes from Atherix ibis, assembly GCA_958298945.1. Taxonomy (NCBI): domain Eukaryota; kingdom Metazoa; phylum Arthropoda; class Insecta; order Diptera; family Athericidae; genus Atherix; species Atherix ibis. Next base: position 60,257,738 of record OY282607.1, on the reverse strand, counting down.
ATCAATTTAATTATATAAAATCTTGGTAATATATTTGAAAAACTCCTATTAAAACGACTCTACCCTGTCCTAGTTAATGAACAAATTATTCCTGTTCACCAATTTGGCTTCCGATCTGAACACTCCACTACCCAGCAATACCATCGCATTGTTAATCACATTGCATTCTCTCTTGAGAGGAAAGAGTATTGCCCAGGAATATTTTTAGATATCTCCCAAGCGTTTGATCATGTATGGTATCCTCGACTCCTCTGGAAACTCAAGAGCTTGCTTCCTTCAATATACTACCTTATCATAAATTCATATCTGTTCCAACGACATTTCCAAGTTGCAATTAACTCAGAATCCTTGGAAATATATCCTATTCTAGGCGGAGTCTCAGAAGGCAGTATCCTTGGTCCCATCTTATATAACATTTATACCCATGACATCCCATCTGATCCTAATACTATCATTGCTACTTATGCAGGTGATACGGCCATACTTGCTACCCATAGAAACCCTAACATGGCTTCCAATAATTTACAATTCTATATACACAACCTTCAATCCTGGTTTAAGAGATGGAGAATGAAGTAAATGAACAGAAGAGTGCTCACATTGCTTTCACTCTTTTTCAAGAAAAACCTACCACTTTATGCCTTCATAGCAACATGATTTCACAATACGGGACATATTGTACGTTATATGGGCTTGACCTGGACAAGAGATTAGCATGGAATCCATATACTATAGTAAAAAGAGTTGAAGATAACATAATTTTAAAATCTATTTGGACATATGGAATTGAACTTTTGGGTTCAACGAAACGTTCCAATTCCTATCGCGTCCAGGCCTTACAGTCCAAGATATTCCATAAAATTGTTGATGCCGCCTTTTATGTTCGTAACACCATAATATATTCTGATCTAAAAGCTCCCTTTGTTCAGGACCTTCGCATTTACCGCTATCAAAAATTTCACTTCCATTTACCTTATCATCATAATCCACTTGTGAAAGAATTGTCGTGTGCTGCCCTCCCCGGAAACATTCATCGGAGACTTAAGAGACAATGGCCTAGAGATTTTCTAGAGGAATCTTACTTCCGTTAGTTGGAGAAACGCCGATGGGTGTTTATTCCCACTTCATGATGCACAAGATTGTAAATTAAAATGTTATGTAAATCTGATTGTTACAATAAAATTGTAGTTGCAGATAAAATTAAAAAAAAAAATTTAAATGAATATTTTTACCAAAAAAAATCGGGTAAAAAAAACTCTTATATTATTATGAGTCTGCTTTTGAAGTAGAATCGACCTATAGAATAGTTAATATGATTTTCGGAATATGGAATCGTTCACTTTGAGAGTCAAATGAAGAGAAAAAATAGATGGAAATTCGGCGATGATCTTATTTTTAGAAATTAGGTTTTACTGGCAGTAACTTCAAATAAGTGTAGATTTACACAAGAGACTACCTTTTATAATCTAAACTCAAAATATACATATATCTGCAAGCTATACATGCCATAGGTCCTAAAAATTCAAGCTTAAAAGTTAAGGATTACTTAAGTGCAAAAAATAATATTAATAAATTAGAAAATTTGATATATTTATGAAAAATAAAGAAATAATATAAAATATTACCGTTTTTTTATCTATTTTAGTATTGTTCGTATTGTTTATAAGTTACCATATTTAAATAAAATATTATGTATTTTCATATTGCATAAAATATTTTCAAAATAAAATTAAGCCAACATACCAAAATACCCAAAATATATGGGAATAAATAAAGTATTCATAAAAGCTTTGAAGAGGATTTCCAGTTAATTTTATGATGTAATATATTATCATTGCAACTAATTATAGTGTGTTTGTTGCATTCATTTAAATTATGTTAAAACAGATTATTATAAAAAAAATTATTTGATTTATAAAAAAAAAAAAATATTTTGTACATTTTTATTTAAGTTATATATTTACAAGCAATCATACTTTACATAATTTTCCTTTGAAAATCTCAATATCAGAATTTCCAGCTTTGCTTTTAATTCTTTGGCTTGTTTTAAAAGTTTCAAATTAACATAATGGAGAGGTAGTAATTTACTAAAAGTTTCAGGAATTGAGTTTTCATTTTTTTCCGAGTACTATTAATATAGAAAAAGTAGCGCATTGGTGCAGAAAACTAATTAATCTGAAATAGTACATAGATTTGTTCCTTCCCTCATTTCGATTTAGTAATTTTTATCTTTTAAAATTCTACTGCATTTAAATTTTAACTATGAACTATATATGTTATATGGTAGTATAAGAATAATTTATGTTCAATTTTTCTTTTCCTTTTTTTTTTAAATTTTATTCAGTTTTAAAAATATTACATTTTAAGAAAACAAGAAAACCATAACATGAATAGGAAAAGGAAAATCGATTTTCTTCCAAACAAAACTATTCATAGTGCAAATGACAAAAAAATAGAATCATATTAAACAAAAAGAATAAGAAATTGAACATGCCTGAAGGGGATAGACTTTTGATTGCTTAGCAAAAATAGGTCAAGAAATGCATGGAATAACGTTTCTGGGAACTGAAAATTAAATCGGAACATTTTTCTTTTAAAAGTGCCAATAGAGATGACATCCGCTTTATTACTATTTCTTGTTATAATCAACAGCGGGTTGTATTTTATTCTAGAGAAAATTAATGTTGGTTTTGTATAGTGTCAGTATATTAGATGTTAGGGCGGACGCTCATTGCAAAGTACATGCACGAACCACAAAATTCATTTATACTTACTATTGTATCATGGATCAAAAGACAATTTCCTAAAGAAGATTGGCTATATTTAAAAACTTGAAAATATGACCATTGAAATATTTATATTTGATTATGTAAAAAGTTTAACTCTTATTTACAAAATCCGTTAAAGGGGTTTAATCGTTCTATTGTAGATTGGGTTTTCCTAAAAAAAATTAGTTGAATTACTACAAAAATTGGACTTTATATTTTTGGTAAAAAGATAATTATCTTCTATATTGCATAAATATTACCAAACAACTTAAATTGCTTACAAAATTTGTCTGATTGAGAATAAGATACCCATCGGCATTAAATTTCTCTAGAAAATCTCTAGGCTATTGTCTCTTAAGTCTCCGATGAGTGTCTCCGGGGAGGGCAGCACACGACAATTCTTTCACAAGTGGATTATGATGAATAAACAAACGTAAGCGAAATTTTTAATAGCAGGAAGTGCAAAGGTCCTGAACAAAGGTAAAATCACGATGTATTAAGGTGTTACGAACATAAAAGGGGGCATGAACAATTTTACGGAGGATTTTGGATTGTAAGACCTGGACGCGATAGGAATTGGAACGTTTCGATAAAGTCCCAAATAACGTACTTTATAATATTATGGAATCATGTTGCTGTTAAGATATAAAGCGGAAAGTTTTCCTTAACAAAGTGTGAAAGTAATGTGAGCAATCTTCTGTTCATTTACCCTCACTCTCCATCTTTTAAACCAGGATTGAAGGTTGTGTATATGGGATTGTAAATTTTTTGAAGCTATGTCAGGATTTGTATGGGTAACAAGTATGGTCGTATCGTCTGCATAAGTAGCAATAATAGTATTAGAGTCAGATGGGATGTCATGGGTATAAATATTATATAAAATGGGACCAAGGATACTTAGCCTTGTGAGACTCCCGCTAGAATAGGATGTGAGACTCCGGCTACAATAGTATATATTTCCGAAGATTCTGTGTTAATTGCAACTTGGAAATGTCGTTGGGAGAGATATGAATTTATGATAAGGTAGTAGGTTGATGGAAGAAAGCTCTTAAGTTTCCAGAGAACTCCAGGATACCACACACCATCAAAAACTTGGGAGATATCTAAAAATACTTCTGAGCAATACTTTTTCCTCTCAAGAGATTGGTAAGAAAATTAATGGGTTTATTTGGTATAGGAATCATTTTAATGACAGTAGATTTTCAGATACTATTAAAAATGTATGCAATTAAATCTAGAACTTTTCAGGAAATTTGCTTCAGAATAGGAGCTGTTATTAGATCATAACCAGAAGCTTTCTTATTGGGAAGGCGCCAAATAGTCGATTTAATTTCCGAATATTATTTAAATTATTTTTAGTAAATAACGTTATATTTGGAAGGAAAAAATTATTTTCTGTGATATCTTATCTATCGATTGGTAGTTCTGACATTCATTAAATTAGTTTTTGTATTATAAACAAAAATTAAATAAATTTTTATAATATTTAATAACATTTTTCTGTGAAAAAAAGCTAGGATAAATATTTTATTAAAGTTTAGTTTCAATAAAACAAAAAATAATTGTAAAGAAATAATTTCTTAGTAATTATGTCAATCTTAGGATTGGCAATTTATTATAAATATATTAACTCAGTAAATTTTGAAATTTTATTAATCAAAATTAAGTTAGCAAGGTATTAGCAGTCAGTGATATTTCTGATATTTCAATCGATCCATTTTTCCGAAAAATAATATTGCACCTATCGCCAACTTTATGAAATTGCATATTATAAATTTTTATTTACTTCGGAAAATGATCTTCCTCAATAAATATACGAGGTCTGATATATTTAATTAAATTATTATAATTAATTTAATAATAAAGAATTATTTAAGCATATATTAATAGATTTATAAATAATTATAAATCTATTAATATATGCTTAAATAAAATACATAACCCGCGGAAATTTTGAATTTCCGCGGGTTATGTCTTTTCGATTTTCGATTTTTTTTGTGGCGTTATATTGGTACTAATGTCTCTCACTTATGCCGACAAGTTCGGCTATTTTGAATGTTCAGTTAATTTTTGACAGCTGCTTTGCTTGCACGTGATTTGGCTCGTCTCCGATTTTTGCCCATTTTCGACCTAAAACAGCATCGCATTAACATTGCTAAGGAGCTGTTGGACTCTGTCCGCGACTACCCAAATTTGCTCTAGAGGGTCATAACTGGTGACGAATCACGGGTTTATGAGCGCAAATTATTGCCCAAAAACAACACACTAATAATGCCGAAGCCACCGTATTCCCCACAACTGATCTCCTGTGACTTTTTCTTGTTCCCGAAACTGAAGAGCCCCATAAAAGGACGGCGCTACGCTACGATTGAGGAGATAAAAACGGCATCGAAGGAGAAGCTGAACAAGATCACAAAAAATGATTTTTTGAAGTGCTTCGAGGATTAGAAAAAACGTTGTCATAAGTGTGTAATATCTGGTGGGGATTACTTTGAAGGGGACAAAATATATATTCATGAATAAATAAATAATTTTTGAAAAACACAAAATTCGCGATACTTTTAGAACAGACCTCGTATATAATTAGCATATGCTACAAGCTATAAATTAAAGAAAATTACCTTTTATGCTTAGTCCTGAGTTACGAATATTTTCTATCGCCAGGTTAAAGAAAATGCATGGAAGTGCAGCTCTTTGCTGGAAATTATTCAGCTGATTTTAATGTTTCTACCACACAAATATTGATCAGCCCACTTAAAATTATTCATTTATTTATAATACTAAATTATCACGTGGAAGTATAAAATTTATTCCTGGCTATGTTATCATATGAGGCTAAATATGGCCATATTTTTGGAGTTTTTCCTATGCTTGGTGGCGGCAGCACATTTTTTCAAATATCGAGAACTCCAAACTGGTTATTGATTGAAGGGTTCTGTAAGATGTTCCATCCATCGTCTTAATATATTATGTGGCATGATGACCATTGTGGTATGAATTATCTTATTCCACTCACAGTCAGGTAAAATTTAAGTTCTAGTACGCTTTTTGTCTATGTATCGTAGCTACTATTTGCAAAATCACAATAAGACTCTAGGCATTCCGCCTATTTTCGAGAACGCAACATGTCTCAGTATGTCGAATATTTTTATAATTTTGTTCTTTCCAGTAAGTTTTAAATCTAAATAACTAGTTAGATAATGACGTTTCTTTTTCGGCCGTACTAATGATTGTTCTGTTAATGTCTTTGCAGGCCAATACAATGTTTCGCCCCCGGTAATCGGTATTCTCAATCCTTTCGTTTGCCTCTGCATGAAGCTATAACCTTTCATTCTCGTATCACTGGTTAGAAATCATTATCATTGACAAACTCCCGCAAGCTATTGGTGCCAAAGTATTATAAAGCAGTTGTTGTGAGCACAAGAGATATCCCATTCCGAACTGTCAGAATATTTATTATATTTTTCTCGAAGATGTCTGATAATATCAGGCTACTTTTCTGGCTAACTAAGAAGCATTTTCCAGAAACGTAGTGTTTTGAATAGTAACTGTAATATATATATTAAAGTTGGTGTTCACTAAAAAGCCAATTTCTTCCAAAATATATGTTCAATATTATTATTCTACGTTCTAGTTTTCATAATGCGCTACAAAAAACAACGCGTAGTAACAGGAAAAAAATTGAAACTTGTACTGCACATCTAGGAGAGACTAACTTACAAGCTATTTGGAGAAGCATTATTACTAGATCTGTGATCTAATTACTTCTATGCTAGATGATAATATAGATTTTACAATAGTCTGCAATATATTTGTATTTTATAATTATATGTACATACACGTATATCTAACAACTTACAAAAATATTCATTTTCTATAGACAATTGGAATTTTATCATATTTTTTAGATAATGAATTAGTTTTTTGACTAAGTACAAAAATAATGTTAACAATATTTTTCTCTTTTCTTATGATAAAATCAATTGATTTTATTCAACATGAATTCATAAATAGATACTAAAAGCCAAAATAAGCAATATTTCTTTCAAGAATTATACTTTCACCAATAAGTTTGACCTTTTTTATCCTTTACCAAAATCCATCCTTTATCACGTTATTAAATTGCCACATTCACCCACGTTGAAAAAAATGAAATATAAAATGAACGAATATGAAAATTATTTGAAATATCATAAAATAAATCAAAAAATACTGAAGGTAAAATGGAATTTGTGAATATTATTTATAAAAGGTATCCTAGAAAATTGTTCGTATATTTAAACGGTTTTTATTTTTGGTAATCAGACAGTTTATCTTCTTTTAATTCTAATCGTTTATAGAAAATATATTTGTTTGCATTTGATTTATAAATATTCAAAAGAAATATTTTATAAAAAGATACTAATACATGTTTTTATTAAAATGAAAATTGAATAATGTTTGATTTGTTCCATGATGTATGAGTTATATTAGTTTTAGGCCATAGTTTAATTTCAATGCAAATAAATTCAAATATTTTTATTGAGATTTAAATTTTGTATCATGTATTTTATGATTTTGCAAATACCATAAATTAAATACTGTCAGTTATAAACTTTTATTATTTGCTAGCAAGCAAAAAATTAACAACTACATGGTTAGACACTGACTTGGTTTAACTTTGCCACGTCATGCACATTTTATGAGTTTGACTATAATAACAAGAGTTTCTGCCAAAATAGGAGATCTGCGTAATCGAAAAATGTATTTATTGTACTATTATACTTTAAAAATTACTATCACACTATTTTGTTGATGGATTTAAAAAATGTAAAAATAATATAATTTGCTAAAATATTATTTTTACATTTTTTATATAATTAAAGCAAATATTAGTAGAAAATATCATCAAATATATGTGATAAAAATCAGCAACCTTTTTATCTTATTAGAGCGCCAATTTATGATCAACTAAGCATTGTCTTAGAAATCTTGTCAAAATGTTAACATTAATTCTAGCATTCGGTCTCTGTCACTATGATGGAAAATTGAAATACTGCGATCCATTCACAAGTCGCGTCAAGTTCATCTTTCATATCTAACACACCACTTATTGTGTATCCACACTCTCATCATTCACCACGATTCCACATGCACGTAGGTCACGCAAATCCCCGTACAGGCCACACTCAATGAGAAGGTGCTTGGCACTCTCCTCTACCGTCCCACAAGGGCATAAAGCCTCCGCAGCTAGGACCACGCCTGTACAGGAACCCATTCATACTGCTGTGTCCGTGAGTAAATGCCCAAGAAACAGACCAAGTTCAAATCCATACGCAGATGCAAAGCACACATCCGAAATGAATATGTGCGTCCATCTGCCATTCACACTTTCATCCCACCGACGTTGCAAATTTCATGAATTCTGTTCAGAACCAGTGCATAGTGTACACACAGTTTTCATTTCTGATACATTCATTCCCATTCTATTCCCCCATTCAGACACCATCTACATATAGCGGCTACCGCATACCTACTCCTCCCCTCAATCAAAAGTAGAAAATCATCCGCATATGCGATCACACCGCAACCGGTATCCTCCAACTGCACCAAAAGACCATTCATCATCATATTCCAAAATGGCGGCGCTGGTCACAAATAAATCATTAAACCACCTCACTTCCTAAGCCCAATAAATCATTAAACCACCTCACTTCCCACAGACCAACAAGTCTCTTTCCAATTCTCTCGAAAATCTTTGAAAAAATAGTCCTTTGCCCTAATCGAAACCTCAAATTTAATTACGAACAACCAATTTAGTTTCTGCTCCAAAACTCCACTACTCAGCATCATCGAGTTGTCGATTTGATTGCATCCTCTTTAGAAAGGATGAATCCAACGGATCTCCAATATCTCTCCGATATTGGGTGGTGTCCTACAGGGAAGTCTACTTGCACCCATCCTCTGTAACATTTATACATCTGACACCCATCTCAATTCGTCCTAATTTCTTCTTTGATACAGACGCTGACGGTACGGCCTGCCTTATCTATAGCTAAAATCCCTAACATGCCTCCGAAATCCTCTAAACCCAAATCCAAACCCTCCAAAATTGGTTTAATAGGTGGAGAATAAAAGCCAATGAACGTTAATCTAGCCACATAACTTTTACTCTTTATCATGAACAATATCCTTCTATACACCTTAATGGCAGCAAAATACTTCAATACACTGAAGTTCGGTACCTAGAACTGAATATAGACAAACGCCTTCTATGGAACCCACATAAAAAATTTAAAGGCAAGAACTAAAAAGATGATACCTACAACTACTTCGACTTCTTGACTAACGTTCTAAACTTGCTATACGTGTAGACAGGAAAGTACTTTTACACATTGACACTCCATTTTATGTTCGCAATTCATCGTGATCTTGAAGTCCCATTTGTTTTTGATATGGCTGTGTCTCGTCTAAAAATTCGAATCTAATCCCTTTACGTTAAATTATCGATACTCCCTTTGTTCGCAATACTGTTATCCACCATGATTTGAAAGTCCTTTTTGTTCATGATATTACCTTGGCTCGTTATAAAATGTAGTATTACCATGTTTCCAATATTTCCCCTCGTTTAGGAACTATTCTCCACTTTCTTTCCTAAAAACACACATCAAAGACTTAAGCCTCACTGGTCGCGTAGTAAACTAAAATACTGAGGCTTAACATAAGCACACGCTAACAGGAGAATCTTCGATGGATGTTTACCACCCACAAACCTTTCGCGTTCGTTAATACTATTGTTCAAAATTTAAACAATAAAACCTAAGCACACGCTAACAGGGAACCTACAACTAAAGGGTTTTCGAATAAGAGTGATATGATTTCATTTTTTAAAAAAACACTAATTGTTAAGGAAAGTCAAATGATTTTTATTTAATGTGAAGTACAATCGATACAATTAAGTTCTGAATAAAACGTCACTCAAATTGCCTCCACGACTTCTTTTACAGGAACGAATTCGAGAACCCAATTTTCGAGCACTTTTTCCATTACATCAAGTCGTATGTCATGAATAGCACGTTCAATATTCACTTCTAAAGCTTGAAGACAGTCTGGTTTATTGCTTAAGACCAATGACTTCAAATAACCCAATAAGAAATAGTCTAATGGTGTTAAATCACAACTTCTTGGAGGCCATTCAATGTCACAATTTCTTAAAATAATCGAATCTCCAAAATTTTCTCGCAATAAATCGGTTGTTGCACGTGCTGTGTGGCACGTAGCCCCGTCTTGTTGGAACCAGATGTTGTCAAGATCAACTTCTTCCAATTTCGGCCATAAAAAGATGGTTATCATAGATCTATACCGCTCTCCATTAACAGTAACGGTGTTACCAGCTTTATTTCGAAAGAAGTACGGACCGATGATTCCACCAGACCAAAAACCACACCAAACTGTCAATTTAGGTGAATGTAATGGGTGTTCATGAATAATTTGTGGATTTTCTTTGCACCAGAATGGCCAGTTTTGTTTATTTACCGCACCACTCAAATGAAAGTAAGCCTCATCGGAGAAGATGATTTTCTTAAAAAAATCGTTATCGTTTTGAAGTTGTTCCAAGACAAAATCAGCAAATTCACGACGTTTACGGTGGTCCAATGGCTTCAGTTCTTGAGTGATAACAATTTGATACGGATGCAAGCCCAAATCCTTTCTCAAAATCTGCCAGGTTGTGGTTTGGCAGCAATATTTTCATTACTTCGAGCGGTTTTTTTATCTTATTGGCACTTGAACATTATGTAAAGAAAATTGACGCTCGAAATTTTTAACAATTCGACGAATAGCGAGCACAGTTGGACGATTATTACGACCATAAAATGGCAAAAGCGCATGAAAAGTTGCAATTGGAGAACGATTATTTTGATAATAAAATTGAATAATTTGTAAACGTTGTTTTTGCGTACATCTCTCCATCATGAAATTGTAAACATTACTGAATACAATGAAAAAAAGACAGATCATGACATATTACAAATGGCCGAAACGTCACTTAGAAATCATATCACTCTTATTGGAAACCCATATACTTCGACTTCTTGACATATATTCTAAACTTGCTATAGACAGGAAAGTACACGTACTTTTATACTATGTCCTACTGAAACCAATATGAACGTACAGACTAGAATTCTGGGGTGCTACAAAGCCTTCCACTTCCCATCGAATCCAATCCCTTTAATCAAAATTACTTCGTACAATTGCCGATGCTCCCTTTTATGTTTGCAATACTGTTTTTTTTACGATGATCTCAAAGTCCGTTTTGTTCATGATGTTATATTTTCTATTATTCTAGTTTAATTGATATATGTACTTAACGAATATTTAAAAGTTGAAATTTTTCAGAAGTTAACAATTTTATATTTAATTACTTGAGTAAAAGCTCTTGTTTTAAATAATTTTGAGGTAAAAAAAATAAAACCTTCAAAAATATTATATATAAATTTAGTGTAATTTAAGCAAAAAAACAAACTAATTAACCCTATTCAAACTTTAAAATGAGCATTTTCCCTATAAATCTTAAAGGGTTTATTTATATACATAAAAATGCCAGAAAATAATGATAACAAAGATGATGACAATAATTATATGGGAGAGCAGTGGGTGATAATGATAATTATAACAATAATTTTATTAATAGACAATAAGAAAATACTAAGGTCTATGTATACTAATTTATAAATATTTCAGAGTCGGAGAGAATGGACCATGGGACCAAGTGCCACAAATTTTAACAAAAACTAATGCCACATCATATCAGGTGACGGGTCTTCTTCCATTTACGGTGTACAGCTTTCGAACGTTAGCTGTTAATAAATTGGGTGTAAGCCCTCCGTCCAAAGAGTCATATTATATTGTCACATTAAGAGAAGGTAAGTCCATATAATTTATAACAAAATATCATTTTTAACGATACTCCACCTATCTACCCTCAATCTAAATCCTCCCCCAATTTTCACACTGTTTTTATCATAGTGTATAAGATCTGATTCAAAAAGACCAGCAACTATCCCCTTCAAACCCAAATATGTCGTTGCTGAATTTTGCTGAAATAAATTTGATTCTAAAATATAATTATGTGGCATTTCTTTTCCATTTTTTCTCTTAATTTTCCCTTTTTTTCTATAGATATTTTTCATTCGTTTTTATTTGAACATTTTCCTTTGCTAAATTGGAGTGATTCAATTTAATTAAAGTTAATTACATTTTGCCGTTGATTGTACATGGCTACTTTGTGTTTTAAAGTACATGTGCTGTTTTCTAAGCACCGTCTTTATTAGAGTTGTTTAAAAGCATCGAAGAATGTGCACTACTTTCAAACAAAATATACCTTACTTATACTAGCACAACGACATCAACCCGTTAACGGGATTTCAGAAATGCCATTTTAATAGCAGTCAAATATACTCGTATTTGTCAGATGGTAGTGCCATTGATTGTGCCAAAAGCAACAGTAAACGAACACTATGGTGAGTGAAAATGAAAATATTCCAAATCAAGGATTTGATGAAAAAACTCACACTGCTTCAGTTCAATATGAGTTATAATTTAAAATGTTCTTTTACACAATACAATATATGTATGTAATTCCTACGCCAACTTCAATATTTGTAACTTAACATTGTGTTTTGCACAACCATATATAATTAATTGTTCAATAATTAAAAAATAATAAATTTTATATTAGAAAGGACTATATTAATGATAGCTAGCTTATGAGTTTCGAAAACCAAATAACCTTCATTTTTCAGAGGAGTTTATTTGGTTATTTTTCCTTTATACATTTTAACTTATTATTTAAGTAAAAGCTAACAAATATAAAATAATTTTCTTGTTTTTTTTTTGGGCCTCTTTAAAATTTTCATATTTTTCTTTAAAGTTTTGTATTTTAATATAAAACATTAAATCATATTTTTTATACTTACCTTGTGAACATTATTCTTTTTATATAATTTCGTATGGGATATTCAGTGCCAACGGGTAAACCAGTGACAACAATTGCTCGCAATACATCATCAAGTTCGATTTATATTTCATGGAAACCGCCTCCGCCTGACACAATACTAGGAGAATTTCTAGGATATCGTATAACTTACCGTCCTCGGGACAAAAACCCTAGCGATGTACAGGAAATTTACATACGCGACAACACAATCGAGGTATGTTTTCAACTATTCAATATTAGCTCTTTTTTTCTCTCAACTTTTCCAATAGAGTGCGAATATATGTTTTCCTTTTTGTTTATGTTCTTTTATTTTTTAGTCAAATTTACACAATATTCTCTTTTCTTATTATATTAGGATTTTCGACATCCTTTTTGTTCATTTTCAACCTATCTTTTTTATTATTTTTTTTTTGAATACCTACATTAACCTACATAAATGATCCCCAGTTTTTAGCAATATATTTTTACCCCATTACGATATTTTCACCTTGTTTATATATTTTTCATATTATTTTACAAAAATTGTTGTAGCTTTCAATTCAATCAATTTTTTGTTTCAACCATAGTCAAATAAGTTAGAATAGAATATGTAAAATAGAAAATTTGTGGAGTTTTTACATATGTTCACTTTTTAAGCAAAACAATATAGATTTTAAATTATATCGCCATTATTTTTTAGAGATTATGTTATATTACTCTTTCTATAAATGTACCAGCCATTTTCCTTGGATATAAACTGTGACGCCGGTTTTTTGTGAATATATCTTGGTATTTTTGAAGAATTGTAGGCTTTGTTTATTGAAAAGTACAATTACAAACTCAATATTTCTACTGAATATATCAGTAACTAATTAGAAAATTATAAAAAGAGGGTTTATAAAATATTTCTAATAAAGCTTTAATCATTTCAGCTATTTACTTATCATATTAATTATGAAGTCAAAAATAAGGACTGATTATCAAATAAAAACAAGCGTAAAAATAGTTAATTTTATAAGTTAAGTTTCGGTTAAAACCGTCATTTATCAGGCGGTGTATTCATTATTTAGTTTTAAAATAAGATATTTTTTTGCTAACATAATTAATTGAATATGTATAAAATCTTTTTCATTAAATTTTGAGAAATATTTACGATAGGCTAGGACAATAATTTTATGATATTTCTAGCACTTCCCGCATTTTTTCCGCGGTAATCGACAGCAGTAGTTGTCCAAACAAACTTTGGAGTTAGTTTTTAAAATTTTATAAATATATAGAAATTTCTAAAAATTCTATGAGGATTTTCGATTGGTTTATATATTAACATTTTATTTTTACCTACAACAAATTAATGTATTTTAATTCAAGTCGGTTCAAAAATGCAATTACATAGCAAAAAATATATTTTATTTTTTAAACGATTAGATAAATGTTTTCTTTTATGATATCTTCTAAATCAACTTAATTTCATGCAACTAAATCCTTTAAATAAGATATAATTTGAATTATTTAGTAAGAAAGAACTACAAGCATACTAACATAATTTCTAAACTTGGTATTTTTTACACTAGCATAAGTTCAGTCATATTTTTGCTACCCTTTTTAAATAAGATTATAAATAACGAATAAATAAATAAAAAAATATATATTTATATATATTAATATTATAAATAACATTTTGAGAGTATTAGGAAAATATAATTTCCAAATATACGGTGTATTGGCTGGGATATCATCATAAAATGATCCTTTCATCTTGGTTTTCAGTTTTGGAAATAGAAAATAGTCACATGGTGATAGATCAGGCGAATACGGAGGGTGGTTGGTGAGAGAAATCCGGTTTTTCATCAAAAATTCGTTCACTTTTTTGCTCTTCATTTAATTCATGTGGAACAAAACGCGCACAGACCTTTCTTTTACCCAAATCTTCAGTTAAAATTCTCCAAATAGTGTTTTTACTCGTATTTAATTCCACAGCCAACATTCTCGTGGTAAAATTTGCATCGATACCAATGATTTCACGGACTTTTTCCACCAATTCAACACGATTACTAGCTTCCGAACGACCTGGCCTTAGGTCGTCCTTTAAATCCTAACGACCATTTTTAAATCGTGTAAACCACGTATAAACTTGAGCACGACTCATACAATCATCACCATAAACTTTTTACATCAATTCGTATGTCTCAGCGAATTTTTTTTCAAGTTCAACACAAAATGTTATATTTGATGTTTGTTCCATTTTTGTTTTGTAACATTAGCACACTTTTTTTTATTGAAATAGCTGTAACTTTCACATCTGTTATCCGATTTACATGAATTTAGGTGCGTTTGAAAGAGGATGAATGTTTATTTTTAATGCTGCAAATTTTCAATAGATGACGCTGCATGTTGTATGATTTAAAAATAAGTTCGGTTATTTTTATGGCACACTGTGTACATAATAAAAATTCATTAGAAAAATAACTGCCAAAAGTTTAACATAAAAGTTATTATTTATGTATATTCTGAAGCAAAAATAATAAGATAATTGAACAAACAATCCTTTTGAACCGAACTTGGCTTGATTTAAATTAAATCATTTTTTGTTATGAACGAAATGCGATGAATGCAAGTAAAAAGAAGGAAATGCCAGAAATAAAAATAATTAAGTCAGAATAAAGTAAATTTAAATAGGCAAATTGGTTACCTTTGGCCAAGTATGAAAATGGATACATACCGTTTTATTGTTTTTATTGTTTTTAACTATTTTTAATATTTTTCGTTTTACGTAACCAAAATGTTATTTAACAATGATTATTGAAATATGTACATATTTACATGAAAATACTTTCTGGGTTTTTTTAAATTTTATTTTAAAGTAAAGAAGTACTAAACTATCCTACAATATATTTTTTAATTTTAACAACATTTCGGTTACCATAGAGAGACAATTCCTCTAGTTTAATTAAATTATATAGACGGTATTTCGCTATGAATTTCCGAAATTTTTAGTTTTAACCTTTGGATTAAAAAATGAAAAGAACTGATTTTAAATAAATAAAAGCTTATACAAAAAAAGAATTTATCAAAATGCATCTATGAGTAAATGAAATGTTTTAAACCACCTCTAGTAATATATAGGTATTTGTGAAATTAAAAAAAATATATGAAGAAATTCTTCTCATTCAATTATGAAAAATAAGACTAATTCTATATAATTCATACGTGGTCTATCTAGCGGGTGCAAATTTTAAAGTTACATTTTAAAAAGTAAATAAAAAAACTAGTGTATATATCTCTAAATTACCGGTTTTATTAGAAAGACTGAATCTTGGAATTAAAGAATGAAACACAACATCATTTAAATGACTGCCACGGCTGGCCTTACAGTACCCCATTCGCTCGACCCAATTTTTCAGTACATTTTCGAATGTCTGGGCCTCTATCTCTTTAATGGCAACTTTGATTTCGTGTTTCAAGGCGTCAATTGTCTCTGGATGGCTTGCGTAACATTTATCCTTAACGTCTCCCCACAGAAAATAATCCAACGGGCTCAACCGTGACTCGTTGTGAATGAATCGGCTTTTCCATGGTAATTTATCGGATTCTCCATGGATTTTCTGAGCCCCAGATGCGACAATTTTGTTTGTTGATATACCCAGGTGGAAATGGGCCTCATTCTCATATTTTGCTAAGTCTAATATCATATCAAGCAAATATAAACGCAAAATGCGCTTATTAAATAAATCTAAGGTTTTAATTATTGGATTGTTCGGAAAGTAATTACGTTTTTTCCCTACAGAGCACTTAATTGTATTTTTTCACTTTACTATAATCATATGTATTTTGACAGCTGACATAGCAAGGCTTGCTTGTGAAATAATTCGATTGATTCTGCATAGTAGTTTTTGGTTGATACCCTTTTAAATAGGGAAAGTGAAAGACAGCATTTTTGCAATATTTTACTTTTTTACTATAGAAGAGATAAAAATGCTGTTCAAGCAAGAAAAAAATTATCTGATGTGTATGGAGATTATGTGTTAAGTGAGTGCCAGTAACGAAACTGGTTTGCAAAATTTCGATCCGGCAATTTTGATATCAAAGATGCACCACGTTCTAGAAGGCCAGTTGAAGATGATGAAGACACAATAAAGGCATTAATTGAAGGAAACAGGCGAATAACAACTCATAAGATCGCTGAGAAATTAATTTGTTTGGTTCATTCCATAACATATATTTGCCGTAGCATTTAACCAGAGACTTTGAGAAATCTCCTTGACAGTCGACATATTAAAACTACACGAGGCCTGCTCTAGGAGAAAACAGTAATACAGGTCCATCATGTATTGAAAAGAAGGTAGTTGCAATGGTTTATTTCGCTGTTATCTAATACTTGGCTACATTTTCTGACACTTAACTCAGGATTGCACAATCTGCATTCGTCAGAGAATAGATTAGCTTCTTATGACACGGTGTGTATTAATTCAAATACACGTTGGTTAGTTATCGGTTAATTAGTAAGTTAAGAACTGATTATAGGGCATATGAGTGATCAGTTCATGCTCCAGAAATTCTATCGCTACACTTATCGCTTGACATTCTTTAAGACGATGTTGTGATTGGGCGGTAATAAATGGCCGATTACTGTCCGATTCTATATTAAAGGATTATTCTGCTCCGATGGTGCCTGATATCGACGCACCCATACACATCGATCAATTGCAGTAGCATTTAGAAGTTCTCAATTAAGAAAAGTATTTTGTATTTAAACATTTTTAACGTATAATAATTGAGTACCAGTCAACATAAAACGCAAAAGAAAATTTTTAACTCTACATTATATAATTTTAATTTTTTTATTTAGATCCGCTTCACTTTTTTGCATAAATGTTTGATTTTTTTTGTTATCTTATGCTAAGCGCCATAATAATAAAATCGATAGAAAATATTTTCACTTTTAATTTTATTGCTACTTTATATATAAGATTTTTATTATTTTATTACAATCAGGATTTCTTGGATACCAATTCAATTCAAAATATTCTTCCAATAGTTTAATTATTGCGAACTTCTTTAGGTTGAAATAAATTTTAATACATGCCTTAAAGTTAGATATACTAACTGAATTTTTCCAGTATAAATGTTCTTAAAAACAATTCATTAAAAAAATCTAGTTTTGAATAAAAATAGCGCTAATAAATTGATATTTATTTTATATAAAAATTCAATATTTTCAACTTATACGAATTTACTTTCCTCTGGCAAAATTTTTTTCATATTTAGACATGGGGATTTTTTTTCATCTGTAACTACGTGTACAGTTGTATTATAACAAACAAATTTACATAACATTTTAATTTACAATCTTGTGGGAGTAAACACCCATCGGCGTTTCTCCAACTAATGGAAGTTAGGTTCCTCTAGAAAATCTCTAGGCCATTGCCTCTTAAGTCTCCGATGAGTGTTTTCGGGGAGGCCAGTACATGACAACTCTCTCACAAGTGGATTATGATGATAGGATAAACGGGAGTGAAATTTTCGATAGCGGGAAACGCATAGGTCCTGAACAAAGGGAACATTTCGATCACGATGTATTATGTTATGTTGTAACGAACATAAAAGGGGCCATCAACAACTTTACGGAGAGTACCCATAAAAATCCTGACATAGCTTCGAACAATTTACAATTGTATATATGGAATTCTAAATTGTTGGAAGCTATGTCAGGATTTGCATGGGTAGCAAGTATGGCCGTATCGTCTGTTTAAGTAGCAATGATAGTGTAATGATTAAATGGGATATCATGGGTATAAATATTATATCAAACGGGACCAAGAATACTTCCTTGTGGGACTCCGGCTAGAATAGAATAAATTTCCGACGATTCTGAGTTAATTGCATTTTCGAAATGATGTTGAGAGAGATATGAATTTATGATAAGGTAGTAGGTTGAAGGAAGAAAGGTCTTGAGTTTCCAGAGAACTCCTAAATGCCACACACGATCAAAAGCTTGGAGATATCTAAAAATACTTCTGAGCAATACTCTTTCCTCTCAAGAGATTGGTAAGTGGCTGATAGGTCTATAGGAGAAAGGAGAATTAATGGGTTTATTTGGTTTAGGAATCATTTTAATAACACTAAATTTCCAGAGTAAAGGAAAATAGGTTGTGTGCAGGATACTATTAAAAATGTATGCAATTAAATCTAAAACTTTTCGGGAAATTTACTTCAGAATAAGAGCTGTTATTAGATCATAACCAGGAGCTTTTTTATTGGGAAGGCGCAGAATAATAGATTTAATTTCCGAGGGCTTTAAATTTTTGGGAGGAAGACTCATCGGGACTGAAAACATTAGTTCTTCGATAATTTTGTTAGTATGCAATTTGTCTTCTATATCATCATGTGGAGCAAAAGTATTTGCCAAATGCTTAGCAAATACTTCGGCTTTTTCTTTGTCTGTTGTTGCCCAGTTACCGTCATTTTGTTTCAGTGGGTGTGATGTTCTTTTGTACGAGCGAATTCGTCTAGTGGCTTCCCATAAAAAAATATTTATTTCTCACCACTCGCAAGGAACGAGACTCCAAGTGAGTGTTAGAATGATAAAAAGTCGGAACCAGTTATGATTTTATTTGGAGGAAAATATACGGATACTACATTAAGATTAAATAAGGAGATATCAATAGTAACAACTGTGGACTGTAGGGATTCGGAGAAGAAATTGAAGTGAATGTTATGTTTAATGGATTTTCTTATAAGGATAGCTGTTACACCATGCGCCGTATTGTCAAGGTGATCAGTTCTGTATGGGGGTTCAATCCATTCGCGTTCCATAAAAGCATGGAGAAGGAATTTTCGGTGCACGACGACATTTATTTTTGAACAGTGGCCGATAAAGCTGATACAATTGACATCAATAATTGCTCTATATGTATATTGGTTAATTGGAAGAACATTGAGTATATATCTTGGGATTATAATGACGGAGGGGAAATATAATCCTTACTGCTAGACATGGGGATTTTAACTCTAAAAATTATAAATCAATCATCCAATACATTTTTTTAAATTAATGAAGCATCCAGTACATAAAAATTTTATCTAGGAAAATTTATTAATTTATAAATAATATTACAATATTAAAATTTATTATTCTTTAAAATTAAGACCACCCAGCCCACAGCTAAAAATACAAATTTGTCTTTACAAAAATGATACCTAATAAACTATACATATATATATATATATGTGTGTGTTCATAAACAATAAAAAATATATATATTTATAATTTTATAAAAGTTCTTAATTTGTTAACAAAACCGAAATCGATAAAAGAAATCAAATGGACCACACTAAAATCTAATTGGTGGGAAAAACTACTTTGATTGACAATAGTAACAATAAAAGGAAAGCGAACAGTAGGCAAGCAAACAAACAAATCAGGATAAAATCCCCAATAAAATTATATGAAAAAATGTGTAAAATATAAAAGAGTTAAAAAAGTATGCTAGTAAATTCTGTTATAAGCTTTATAAATTCCCAATAGCATTTACCCATTTACCCACCTATCAACTGTTTTGCAATCAACCTCTAACTTTAAGCTTCAACCTTTTCGCTTAACCCCATAAACGTTGCCTTAGTTATAGCAGTAATCCTTTCAATACTCATTATTTATATATATATTTGAGCGATAAACAAAATATTTTAATGACCATAAGATTGTTGAATGAGTAGATATTCATGGGTTGTGATAGCGTATAAAATTTTCAGCAGATTTTCACCGATTTCATGTTTTTGTATTTTTTATCTCTTATAAAATAAAGTATTCCTCGCTTGGAGAATATAAGCAGATTATTATTCGTATTTTATATGCAAACTACTGCGCATATATTTTGCTCACGGCCGTCTCTCCTATACGAGATTATTCGTATTTGTTGCTAACTACAATTTTCAGTTCCATACCAAATACTTTTTATTGAATTTTTAATAACAACATTATTTTTGATTCAATTCAATATCAATCGGCCCAAATCGCATTCATTCCATTGAATCAGAAGTAATCGGGTTAATTTCTCTGAGAATATATAAACGATTCCTAGTAAAATTCCGCCAAAAATGCATTAGTTGAATTTGTTTATTAGAAATTAGATAGTGTGTAATAAAAATTAATTTCGAAAAGGTAACTATAATTTACTCTTCGTTTTACCATTTTAAGATAAACTGTCTGTACATTAGATTTGTAGATTCACTAATCAAAAGTAAGTGAATATAAACTGTCTGTACAATAGATTTGCTTTTTTTATTGAATAATTGAAAATTTCATACAACTTTGATATACTTATAAATAATTTCAATTTACAGATTTATAAATTGTTTAATATTCTGTTTCCAATTATATTTAATTTCACTAAATTAAAAAAATAAACTATTAATATATATTTTAATCTATTTTCAAATAAATAGAATTTATCAATAATGAGGCTCTAAGCTTATATTAAATTTAAATGAACTCAAATTTATTAAAATCGTTAGATATTTATAAATAAAAATGTTGCTTATAAAAATTTAGTTTTAAAAAATATATTTTAATGCACTGTTATCTATATATATAAATTTTTATTATTGAAAAAATAGTATTAGTAAGCTAAATACTATTAGTTTTCTGTTTCAAAATGGATGATATACAAAAAAAAAATCAATAGTAATTAATAGATATATTTTATATTAAATAAAATAACGTTTCATATTTGAGTTAAAAATTTCCGAAGGTCTTCAGAGAAAATAGTTGCCAGTTTGTAATATATCGAAATGTTCTATTTTATATATGTGTATAGCAACCTAAGAAAATACTCTTCTAAAATGTTTCAGAATACGCCAGAGCCATGTAGTAACAATATAAACGCAACCAATTTTATATTATAATTTATATTAATTTAAACACGTGGAATGGTTTAATTATATTCTAAGAAAAATTTAAAACTGCTTTCATAATATATTATATTGTAGTATATTGTTTTGAATGAATATCCTTTATTTTGAATGAATTTCCTTTATAACAATTTGACATTAAAAAAATTATGTTCATTCTGTTTTATTTTTAATTAAAGCAGCGAAAAGTTTCTTCTCAAACTACATTATCCAAATAATTCGGTATTATATATTTTGCTGCAATGATTTCTTTTAACTTTCATTATTAACGAAATTTTAATGTTTGTCTCGAACTTTCTTTAGCACATTCCGTATATTCACCTTAGCATTTCAACAGAACATTCAAGAAATTTTTTTGGCAGTCGAAATATTAGACATACACAAGACCTGCTTTAGGATAAAATAGTAAAACAGGTCCATCATGTAAAGAAAAGAACGTAACTGCAATTATTTCGGGAAAGCAATGGTTTATTTAGCTGCTATGTGTGTCTAATACTTGGCTATTCTTTCAAATAACGAAAACCAAATAAGTTCCAATATATCTGGATTAGATTCTCAAAATATAGCGTTTATTAATTCAAGATTTGACATACTGCTTACATCAGAGGAAATGACAGATCTCCATTGGTTAGCTGTAGTAAGCTTGGAACTGATTATAGGCACATGAGCTATCAGTTTATGCTCAAGAAGTATTTCCAGAAGTTCTATCTCTACACTTATCGCTCGACGTTGTTCCCTAAGACGCTTCTATGATTGAACGCTATTTAATGCTTTCTAATTCTAATATAATCAAAAAATAGTTGTGCTCGGTTAGTGGCCGATGTTGACCCATTTATACACATTGGTCAACTGAAGCAGCATTCTGAAATACATTATGCGAATTGCTTACTGATATTATGCTTACACATATACTCAAGTCACTACCTACTTCAAAATTAAATATGCAATAACTTTCATACAAACATAAATATAATTCGCAATTACCAAATGCATTCCATATTTTGAACTTACAGTGATTGAGTACCTGTCATCAGGTAAATAATTAGTTTTTTACTTATTTTTATTTAGAAAATAATAAAAAGACTGAAAATTTAAAAATGCTGATAAATTTGAACCAATCTTCACTTACGAAAAACATATAATCAAATATTGGACTAAAAGAATATTTTTTTAAAATAAAATCGATTAAGCCTTTACATATTATTTCTACTTTTAATGGTATTATAAAAATAATCATTACTCACTTCTCGATAATTATTTACTTTTATATATAATATCCTTTTTAAAAATGGTACATCTATTTCCAATATAATAGTTATAAAAATCCTTTAGTATGGCAATATCCAATTTGCAACTGCATCACGAATTTTACCAACTACTGCTGGTAATAAATTAATTTTTACCACAGCCATAAGTCCACATAAAATATCATTTAAAGCTTTAGTGTTCCGCCATTACTGGTATTCGTAACTGTTTCCAAAGCTTCCAAAGTTCCCCCAACGGACTCTAAATGTCACGCGGCCTAACATCTAAATTTTAATTTATTTCCCGTCTATATTTTCGCAGACATGTGCATATTTTTATACATGTTTAGCTTGTAACTATATAGAATAAATCCGGGCAGCTAAGATCAAAATAAATGCTAAAATAATTTTGATTATTTTATATTTCTGAAGAGAGAGAGCGGCCAAATAAACCAAATTACATTTACCAATATTGAAATCTATGTCAGAGCACTTAACGTAATGATTTATGTCGAAACTAATTTGGAAGTGTCGCTTTGAAATATCAATTTGTCATTTAAATTATTTTACTTTTAGTATATTTATTGCTTTTAACATTATATATTTTATCTATTTATTATAATTTCTTTTTTTAAAAAGAATATTAATACTATATATCGGCTTTTATAATATCACAATTTTTACCATCGAAATTAGGAAAATAATCACCACATTTTTAAAGTGAAATTTGACTAAAAAAAGATTGCATTAAATTAAATAGAATTATATGTATAAATGCAAATATTAAGATATTGAAACTTTATTATAATAATATTTTACAAAGCTTTTTAAATATTATTAATTTTGAAGTTAAAAAAAATCTTGGCTCCTCAAGAACTTTATTCCTTCAACATTCCACCGTATTATAAATTTATATCTCTCCCAACATCATTTCCAAGTACTAGTAAGCTCTTCCGACTCTGGCTAGAATAGAATATATTTCTGAATCCTCAGAATTATATTCTATTCTAGCCGGAGTCCCACAAGGCAGATCTTTAGTACTATTTTATATAATATTTATACCCATGACATCCCATCTGATCCAAGTACTATCATTGCCATATATACAGATGATATGGCCATACTTACTACCCATACAAATTCTGACATAGATTCTAATAATTTACAATCCTCAATCCTGGTTTAGGAAATGCAGAATGAAAGCAAATTAACAGAAAAGTGCTCACATTACTTTCAGTATTTTCCAAGAACTACGTACACATTTATACCTTAATGGCAATATGATTCCACAATATGCTAAAATACATGGAACTCACATACTAGACTAAAAAGAGTTCGAACTAACCGACGTTACCTACAACTTCTTCGAGTATTGGACAAACGTTCAAAGCTGACAATAAATAGTAAACTTTTATTCGAAGCTAACATACACTACAATCACGAAATCTATTTGATTCGAAGATGACATACAATACAATCATGAAATCTATTTGAACTTATGGAATTGAACTGTGGGGTTCAACGAAACAGTCCAATTCCTTTCGCATTTAGGCCTTGTCGGTATCCTTTTTTATTTTTGTAACAATGTTATGTATAGTGATCTTAATGTTCCTTGTCTTCTGGATCTGTATACTATATATCCCATTATAATATTGGGTTGTCCGGAAAGTAATTTCTTATAAAAATGAAAGACGATTTTCTTATAGTGAATTCATATTTTATTCAATTAAATATTATCCAGTCTGATCCAATACCCTTTGCCATGTTTCTGGCAGCAGCATGATTCCATGCCCATAAAATTTTTGTTCTTTGTTGGCAAAAATCTGATCCAAGTGATTTTTGATCTCATCATTTGAATTAAACGTTTTACGGTCTAGAAAATTTTGTTGAGACCGGAACAAATGATAATCGGAAGGTGCTAGGTCTGGAGAGTATGGTGGGTGTGGCAGTATATCCCATCCAAGCTCTACAAGCGTCTGCCAAGTGGTCAAACTTGTATGTGGTTTCGCATTATTCCACTAAACCTTTCTTATAGACCATTTCCGGCCTTTTTTCTTTAATTGAAACATCCAATTTGTCCAACTAATGACAGTACACATCAGAATTAATCGTTATGTTGGTCGGTCGAAACTCAAAATAAACGATTCCTTTAAAATCTCACCAAACAGATAGCATACCTTTTTTTGATGAATATTGGCTTTCGAAGTGCTTTGAGCCGGGTCATCTTCTCTACTCCAGGATCTTTTGCGCTTAGCATTGTTGTAGACAACCCAATTTTCGTCTTCAGTGATGATACGCTTCAAAAATGGATCATTTTCTTAGTGTTTGAGAAGCAAATTACAAACGTCAATGCGATGGCACAAATTTTTTTCCGTTAGAAGATAAGGAACCCATATGTTAAGCTTTGAGATTAAACTTAGCCGTTTCAAATGATTATGAACGGTCGTATTCGATAAATTTAATTTATCAGCGATCTCTTGAGTTGTTACTCGCTGGTTTGCATCAATTAATGCCTTTATTGTGTCTTCATCATCTTTAACTGACCTTCCAGAACGTGGTGCATCTTCGAGATCAAAATTGCCGGATCGAAATTTTGTAAACCAGATTTGGTACTGGCGCTCACTTAACACATCTTCTCCATACACATCGGATAACTTTTTTCTTGCTTGAACAGCATTTTAATTTTTTTTTAGTAAAAAAGTAAGATATGCCGAAAATGCTGTTTTTCACTTTCCTATCAAAATTGCAGAATCAATCGAATTTTTTCAGAAGCAAACCTTGTATGTCTGGTGTCAAAATACATAAGATTATGCCGCTTAAGTGTGAAGTTGGTTGTGAAAAGCTACAATTTCGTTTTTTCCCAAATTACTTTCCGAACAACCCAATAATTAAGCTAATTATACAGAGTAAAATAAAAGGCAGAAAACATATATGCAGGACTATTTATTTCGTTTCACATATGTTTGAACATTTTCAATAATATATATATGGTAAAAATTAGATTTTATGTCAGTTAAATATACTGTAATAAAATAATGAAATGGGTGTTTATTAGCAAAATTTTAAATGTTTCGATCCGCTTAAAAAAATATATATAATTTATATTGTAATATAATTGTGAATATAAAATAGGGTACAATATTATATTCATTAAGCTTCATGTTATTTTTTTCGAAAATTCTTTCAATATAATCCACTTTGATATTATGGAATGTATTGTCTTTCTTCCTAGTTGCTTAGTGAAAGGTCAACATTTTTTTTTATACTATTAATGGTTGAAATAAATATAAAATCAAAAACTAAACGAAGTATTCAAAGTATAAGAGAAATGAGAGCAATCATTTATAAAATTGACATGGTAACTTTATCGAGTAGTTGATCAAATAATCTGACATTTTCTTTAGTTTTTTTTATCCATTTTATTAATTTTTCAACTGTTTCGGTAATTTTAAAGGTATCACGTAAAATAACTCGAAATACCTTAAGTAATTCGGCACTTATACAATAACACTATTATTACTATATATATTTTAATGTTGGAAATTTCAAAATGCTAAAAGCATTGGCAAATTATTACTAATCTTATAAACTCGGTTTCAGTTCTATTCAATCTGAAATTACAATCTGTTGCCTTAAAGTAAATAACAATATATTATCTTATAAGGTAGACCAAAAATAGATAGAACATAAAATTCAAACAATTTCTTATAATCAGAAAATTCATCTCGAAAAATCATCCATCTCTTGTAGTCGAACAAATGGTATGATATGTCAATACCTACAAAAGTAAGAGATGTTATGCCAGTTTTAGAATTGGGAAATTCCTTTATTTTTATTATATCCTTTTCCAAAAACTTTTATTGGATTTTTAAGCAAATTCTTATGATTATATTTGAAGTCTACCATCCGATTAGAGCACATTTTGCTTTGACTGTCCACCCAATGCAGTAACATTTGTCGAAAAACCGAAACTTTCATGGTTTATATCAAAAATAATATGACCCTTGTCAAAATATGCACCTCCATTAAAAATTCATCTATCAAATATAAAATGAGGAGAGAAAAAATTGAAAATCCTCTTATTTGACATGCTTTTTTTTGTTGAAAATAATTGAATAGAAAATGACTTATTGTAGCCTATAATAAAATTTTAAATTTTATCAATATTTGATACCTTTTATTTTAATATATTCTTTAATGATATATTTTTACAATTTCATATCTGTTTGGTTAATTTTGTACATTTTTATTTTTTATTCTTTCATAAATGGAACCTAATTTCATACTACCAAAAGTAAATAATTCAAATTTAAGGAAAAGTCAATTAATTGAGAAATCATGTTAAGTATATTTTTACTCACACACTATCTACATGCAAAATATATTAAACTATAAAAGATTTAGCTTAAAAATAAAATTAATTCCAGTTATTATAAAAGAAATTTCTACTGTTTTTATTTAAAAAGTAACTTTATATAATATATGTTTTTATTTAAAAAGTAACTTTATATAAAGTAAACACTCCATGATAGATTAAGCCAATAAATCGATTATTTACTAGGAAAATTGGAAATTAGCTTCTAAGTTATACAAATAAATTTAAAGTAAATATGTACCAGACTACTTGAGACTTACTTACAAATATACTAAAGAATTTTATTTACTATATTATATAAGCTATATAATTTCAGCATAAGTTATAAAAAACTTCTAATGTACATAAGAATTAATAGAGTCCATTCTCTTCACAAAAAGAGACCAACTATTGTACATACTCGTTTATATAAAAATACATTAATATAAAATAATAATCTATTGTATATGAATTTTTATACGAGTACTTTTATATAAGTCTAGATTATACGTGTATAATACAAATATAACTTTGAAAAGAATAAAAAATGGATATTTATATACTGATATTAAATTGTTTTCGTTTAAAAAATATTTCTCTAATTTTTCTTTAATAGCTGTGTTTTCGAGAAAAAAACTCCTTCGACATTATTTTATTTCGTTTTACGGTAAATAAGTATTAAATGTCATTTTATTAAACGAACAAGATTAAATATTGGAAACGACTTTAAATGTACTTATTTTCTCATCTCTTTTATATAGACTATAACATTTAAATTATCTAAATTGATAAATAATAACGTATATTAAAAATATACTTTTTATGTTTTCTTGGAATTTTTATCTTGTTGTGCTATTTCAATTTATTTATAAAGAAAATATTTTTGAAGGACGAATATAATATATATTTTTTCTTCTAAATAATAACGTCATTGCTTTGGTATTTGTAAAACAATTTAAAGATCAAACCATAAACATTACTATTAATTTCTCTACCGGAATTTTTTTTAAATCTAATTAATCTTCTAATTTTTCATTCAATATTTACTTTTCAAATATTTAGAATATACCCTCTGATGTAGCATCATGTCTATTCAAAAAGTATCGCGAATTTTGAATTTCCGCGGGTTACGTATATTCGATTTTCGATTTTTTTGGGGCCGTATGTTGGTACTCATGACTCTCACTTATGCCAAAAAGTTTGGCCGTTTTGAATATTCAGTTAATTTTTGACAGCTGCTTTGCTTCCACGTGTTTTGGCTCGTCTTCGATTTTTTCCCATTTTCAACCAAAAACAACATCGCTTGCATTAACATTCTTAAGGAGCTGTTGGACTCTGTCTGTGACGACCCAAATTTGCTCCAGAGGGTCATAATTAGTGACGAATCATGGGTTTATGGTTATGACGTGGAAACCAAAGCTCAATCATCCCAATAAAAGCTGCCGAAAGGGCCAAGACCAAAAAAAGCGCGCCAAGTTCGGTCGAATGTGAAGGTTTTGCTTACAGTTTTTGCTTTCTCCGATTGCAGGGGCGTGGTGTATCATGAGTCCTTGACACACGGTAGAACGGTCAATAAGGAATATTACCTGCAAGTTATGCGCAAGTTGCGCGAAACAATCCGCTAGAAACGCTCGGATTTTTGAATGAACAAAAATTGGCTTTTGCACCATGATAATGCCCCTGCTCACGCATCGTTGCTTGTGCACGAATTTTTGGCCAAAAACAATACACTAATAATCTGGCCCCCTGTGACTTTTTCTTGTTCCCGAAACAGATTCTTTGATTCATTTTTTGGAATGTGCAAAAATCGAATTCGAGCCGAAACACGTGCAAGCAAAGCAGCTGTCAAAAATTAACCGAACATTCAAAATGGTCGAATTTGTCGGCATAAGTGAGAGACATGAATACCAACATAACGCCACCAGAAATCGAAAAACAAATATACGTAACCCGCGGAAATTCAAAATTCGCGATACTTTTTGAACAGACCTCGTAATCGATTTCCATACTTACTCGAGCTCGAACATGACATAATAAAAATTGTTTAATGCCATAGTGCTATGAATTCTAATTCTTATACTAAGATTATTTACGAGTATAGTACTTATGGTATGGCACTTGAATTTTTTGTTAACTCTTACTGGTAAAAAATCTGTTACGTAAAATAATCTCATATTCATTACAGACTATTACTTGAAATAGTAATATTGGCAAGTAAAAATTATGAAAGAAATTTAAAATTTGCATAAAACAAAATGTACATTACTTAAATTTAGTTGTATTCAAGTTAAAAAATTAAGATTGGTAATACATCAATATTAAAAATTGAAAATAACTTCCAGTTAAGAATTTGTACACATTCTTAATCAGTTTCTAAAATAAACAAAATTTTCTTTAGATTAAAATTAATTTTAGATTTAAAATTTAACTTTTCTACGAATCATGTCATTTTATCATATCGGACGTTAGTTGAGTTGGTCTGAAGTGATTTTTTTTCTTCCTTTATTTAACTCTATAAATGAATAATAAATATTCAATTAAAAATACTTTATAAATTATTGTGAATTATTGTGAATACAAAAAAAACTTAAAGTTAGATAATTAAATAAAGTGTATAAAAACCAAATAATATAATATAATTATAAGTGAGTAATTAAAAAATTGTTATTAATAGTTCAAAAGTCTTAGGTCACTGACCAAGCGAGAAATGTCGACGATAACCGATGAACGGTTATCGCAGTCAATGTTAATATCGTTTGCCGATGAGGATACAGATTCCGTAGTCAGCAGCGAATTTTTAAAACCGGTTGGACGATCTCGGCATCCAAAAACACCAAAACGAAATGTAACCACCATCAGCTCGCCTGGCTCATCGCCGAAGGCCAAGAACCAAAAGAAGGCAATGATCGGTGCCAGCAGAAAACGGTTATGGCAATAGATTTGCTCTATTGTCCGAAACTTCAAGCAGTCCGATGATTGCAAATTCGTTTACACGAGCGAATACCGACAATGCATATAAGCCACCACCCATCTTCGTCACAAATATTACTAATTTGCTACTGACCAATTCGTTTGCAAGTCGAATGCAAAAGGTCTTGCAAAAGAAAATAACTCTGGTGGTGCATATAGAAGCATTGTCCAGTTCCTCGAGGAAACTAACCAAACGTTTCACATATACCAGCCTAAACCAGAAAAGGCCTATAAGGTGGTGATACGTCACCTACATCACAC
Organism: Atherix ibis; assembly: GCA_958298945.1. Classification (NCBI taxonomy): domain Eukaryota; kingdom Metazoa; phylum Arthropoda; class Insecta; order Diptera; family Athericidae; genus Atherix; species Atherix ibis. Next base: position 60,227,276 of record OY282607.1, on the reverse strand, counting down.
CACATCCGTTGAAGAAATAAAAAGTGAGTTTGAGATACTAGGACATAGCGTCACTGTTATTTCAAGTGTAAAGAAAGATACTCCTCTGGCACTATTTTTCGTGTCACTGAAACCGGCTCCCAACAATAAAGACATATTCAAAGTCGAGACACTAATGTACACCAAATTAAAAAATGGAAAAATCGTATATTATTAAAGATACAGTGCAATGCTATAAATGCCAAGAGTACAGGCACGCCGAGACTTATTAATAAAACTACCCCAGACAAATGCGTTCTTCAAAGCTTACTCCACTTATAAGAAGCTGCAGGAGAAAATCAACCCAAACAACAAAAAACCAACCAACCAACTATTATAAATAGTCGACCAGTCCAGCAAGGTATATCATTTTCTGCGGTCGCGGCAGGAGTCTCCAATATTGAACAGCAACAACCAAAACAACAAGAACCTCATCAACAGCAACATCAGCAGCCACAATTACAACAACCACAACAGCAACAATCTAGCAGTAAGAATTATGTTCCTCCTACGTCATTGTTATCTCAAGATATATCCTCAATGTTCTCCCAGTTAACCATTACACTTATAGAACAATTAAACAAAATACAAACACCACTTTTAAATGCTTTAATGTCCACTGTGTCAGCTTTATCATCCACTGTTCAACAATAAATGTCGTCGTGCACCGAAAATTCCATCTCCATCCTTTTATGGAACGCAAATGGACTGAACCCCCATCGACAAGAACTGGACATTCTTCTATATGACAGATGCATTGATATTGCTCTATTAACTGAGACGCACTTTACATCTAGGTTATACTTTACGATCCGAGACTACGAAACATACAGAACTGATCACCCTAACAATACGGCACATGGTGGAACAGCTATCCTTATAAGAAAATCCATTAAACATAACATTCACTTCAATTTTTCCTCCGAATCCTAACAATCCACAGTTTTTACTATTGATACCTCCTTATTTAATCTTAATGTAGCATCTGTATATTGTCCTCCTAATAAAACCATAACTGGTTCCAACTTTTTGTCCTTCTTACACTCACCTAAAGCCTCATTCCTTGCGGTCGGTGATTACAATGCTAAACATTCTCAATGAAAGTGCCACGTTGCTTACCCTCGAGGAAAGATTCTTCAGGAAGCTCTATCCCATACATCGTACCAAATAACTTTCCCTCCAAATCCAACATACTGACCAATTTCTAGTTCAAAACAACCTGATATCCTCGATTGCTTCATTACCATTCCTTCAGTTACCATGAATTCTTGTATTGAAACCCGTTCCGATTAAAACTCTGATCATAGTCCTGTTCTCCTTACCCTTAATTCTAAGCCAATCTTAAGGACTCTTTATTCAAGGCTGATAAATGGCAAAATATACTATATAAAATATACTTATTTAAAAACAAATTAACGAACATAGAAAAATGAGAACGCAATGGCAACGCTTCGATTAGTGACAATATTTGTTTATGGAAAGCCACTAGACGAATACTATCGTTCAAAAGAACATCACACCTACTGAAACAAGATGACGGAAACTGAGCAAAAATAGCCAAAGAAAAAGTAGAAGTATTTACTAAACATTTGGTAAATACTTTTGCTTCTTCCCAATAAAAAGGCTTCTGGTTATGATCTAATAAGAGCTCCTATTCTGAGGCAAATTTCCCGAAAATCTTTAGTTTTAATTACGTACACTTTTAATAGTATCCTGCGCACAACCTATTTTCCTTTACTCTGAAAATTTACTGTCATTAAAATGATTCTTAAACCAAATAAATCCATTAATTCTCCTTCCTCCTATAGACATATCAATCTTTTACCAATCCTTGGAAAGATTTTTGTAAAACTTCTGTTAAAACGACTTTATCCAGTCCTAGTTAATGAAAAAATTATTCCTCATCACCAATTTGGTTTCCGATCTGAAAACTCCACTATCCAGCAATGCCATCGTATTGTTGATCACATTGCATCCTCTCTTGAGAAGAAAGAGTATTGCCCAGGAGTATTTTTAAAATATCCCCAGCTTTTGATGGTGTGTAGCATCCTGGACTCCTCTGGATAGTCAAGAGCTTTCTTCCTTCAATATACTACCTTATCATAAATTCATATATCTCTTAACTTCATTTCCAATTTGCAATTAACTCAGAATCTTCGGAAATATATCCTATTCTAGCCGAAGTCCCTTAAGGCAGTATCCTTAGTCCCATTTTATGTAATACTTATACCCATGATTTTCCATCTGACCCTAATACTGTCATTGCCACTTATGCATACCATACGGTCATACTTGCTACCCATACAAATCCTGACATAGCTTCCAATAATTTATAATCCCATAAACACAACCTTCAATTATGGTTTAAGAGATGGAGAGTGAGAGTAAATGAACTGAAGAGTGCTCACATTACTTTCACACTTTGTCAAGGAAAACCTACTTCTTTATACCTTTATACTCTATTTGGGACTTTACTTGAACAAGAGACTAACATGGAACCCACATACTAAACTAAAAAGAGTTGAAGATAACCGACGTTACCTAGAACTTCTTAGACTACTTGACAAACGCTCGAAACTAGTAATCAAAAGTAAATTTCTAATCTACAATACAATTATAAAACCTATTTGGACATATGGAATTGCACTTTGGCGTTCAACGTTCCAATTCCTATCGCGTCCAGGCCTTACAATCCAATATCCTCCATAAAATTGTTGATCCCCCTTTTATGTCCGTAACAACGCAATATATCGTGATCTAAATGTTCCCTTTGTTCGAGACCTGTGTGTTTCCCGCTATCAAAAATTTCACTCCCGTTTATCCTATCACCGTAATCCACATGTTAGAGAATTGTCTTGTACTTCCCTCCCCGGAAACAGTCATCGGAGATCTAAAAGACGGTGGCCTAGAGATTTTCTAGAGGAATCTTACTTTCAATAGTTGGAGAAACGCCGATAGGTGTTTACTCCCACTTAATGATGAACAAGATTGTTTACAGATAAACTTCTCTTCAGCTATTTCCAAATGAAAACTTATTTATATTATTAATAAATACAATTTATTTTGCAACTTAATCGTTTTTATAAGAGTATAAAATTACTCTTATAAAAACGATTAGGCTTTCCTAATCGTTTTATAAGAGTAATTTATATATTGTAGGTGTATGATTTTATGTATAAAGTACTTTTATTGTAATAAAAATACTACAATATATATAAAATTTATTTTGTCTAATAAAATGCATTTATAAAAAGTATATATATATAAATAAATATATAAAATGTATAATATTCTATCCTATAAAAAATAAAATCATGGTTAAATTTTAAATAAATAAGAAAAAGAATCGTAACAAAATTTCAGAAATACATAAACTTATCACACCATTTTCATTTCTGAGAATATGAATAAAAAATAAAACCGGAAATAAACCCTAGAACTGCATATAATATCAGCTACGATTGTCATGAAACACTACCTCAAAATTTAACGGATTTAGATAGTCAACGGGTAGATTAACGGAATGTCATTCAATTCAACATTTCATATCTGTCACGATTATACGGTCTTACTAATACTCTACCATTTCTCAAACTCCATATAGAAAAACTAGATAATCTAAAAAGTTGGTCGTAACGTAAATCACTAACGGAACGCATGCATGTTAATCCTTACACATATCAGAAAATCACCTAGGCTAAAATGTTGAGAAATAGAATATCCGAAAAGTTGTTGCCATCAAAACTACAATAAATAACAACAACTACAATTTAAGGAACAAATCCAGTATGCGTACTTAGTGTTCTTCGCACTTGCAATTTTCATCGAGTTTATGTAATTTTTCTGACGCCACTCACAACACTATCAATATCTGGTATTTCACCATTTTCGCATTGAACTGCTATCTGGTTCACATAATAAATCGATTCGGAAGTGACCCTAGTTTACTCTGTATGGGATTGACTAAAATTTGCTCTACTGTCAGTGCAGAGTAGAGACACAAAATATTCACATAGGAATCAGTATTTCTAATTCAGATACGAGAAATTATTTGAAAAATAACTTTTTTTTAAAGCACATTTATTCACCTTTAAAAAAGAAATGACTTTTTCTAACAAGGTTTACAATATAATTTTTTCTCCTTTCTAATTTTATCTTACCTATCGGCCTTTTTTTACTGTTATTTTATCCTTTTTTTGAATGTGATATAAACCTTAATTATGAGTTTAAAAAAAAGTTACTTTTGATAAGGGATAAGATATAATTTCCATTTTTTTTAACCCTAAATCTAATAGTACACGTGCACATATACATATATTGGTTATTTTACATATTCTGCTATTATGTCACTTACTCTTAGTCCACATATCTATCTTGCTTTTGAAATCAAAGCCTTCTGTCTAGGTCAAATCGAACAAATTGCTTGACTAAAGTAATATTGATCTCATTGGCTTATCAAGGCAATTTTCGTCAAACATAACATAATTTGCAGACACCTTCACAACTTTCAGATCGAATGTCAAACTTTATCTTTTCACATACCGATGTACCACCTATTTATCTCTTTGGTTTCTATCCACTTATTCACTAAGCTACATATATGTGTATGAGCATATGGTATATTCAAAATGAAATTGATTCGTATCGAATCAATTCAAATGGAATCGTAGCCAATCGAATAGTATCGAATCGAATCGTATCGAATTGTGTCGTATCGTATCGATTACTGACAGAAATACGCGTATATAGAAGTATGAACTCCATCTTCGGTTTTATTATAGGCCTTATCATAACACCAAAATTGTAAAAAAAAAAAAAAAAAAAATAAAAAAATGTAAAGAAAATCAAAAATAAAATTACGGAAAATCACATCGCATTTTATCTCAATTTGAAGAGTATTCAAAGTGATTTTCATTGGCCTTGTTATAATTTTTACTTCTTACATTGACTTTTTATACTGTAATCACTATATTTATTTATTTAATTTAAACATAATGCATATTACCGATATATTCGTTAAATTTTACAAAATAACTATACATTAAAATTAATTTCAATAAACTTAATACCAAAGTTGTACAAATGTTATTTTAGAGGTGCAAAAATGATTTTAAGACTATACTACTTATATGATACTCTACTTCTGTTGTCTAAAAGTACATGATAATTTGAAACTATAGCATTATTAATAGATGCTCTCTAAACTTTAATATAAAATCGGATATTTTTTTAAATTATTTATATTATTTATTATTATTACAGTGAAAAACGAATTTTATAATAGCCGTTCAAGAATCGTATTATAGTGAAAATAAAACATTAACAGCATTTGCATTTAATCTAAACCACATTTTGTTAATTTTTAAATATATAACATAATTTGTTTAAATCTATGTTATACGAGTACTATGATTTTTACTCTTACCACTAAAAAATAATTTTTTTCTGCTCTCACTGAAAATTATCGCATATATTTTTTTCATTCTGTGTTAATACTTGTTAGTGGTAAGAGTATTTTCGGTAAAGTTTTTCATGTTTTAATAATAAAAATGATAAAATTTAGTTGTACGAAAAATGAGAAGAGTGATATTCTCGTTTATAAAAATCTTGGTTTAGTTTTGCTTCAAATTTAAAAAAAAATTGGTTGTTCTCTGTTAATTGTATTGCCATTTATAATAAAATATAAGAATGCCGGCAGCAAAGATTGTCGTGAATGATCAAGAGGGGGCGAAGATTCTAAACTGCAGTGAAAATAAAAAAAAACTGGATTATCAAGAGGGAGTGATCGTTAGTGTATGGATGATTTGCAGAAAACTGCAAAAAGATATATTATGGGGTAAAAAACTAGCAAGGGAACCTTTATTGACGGAAAAATTATGTTGAAGACATTAAATTAGGAAAATAAATTGAAATACTAGACTTTTAATGATTTGGCAAAAGTTAGTTTCTCTTATGAAAGCAAGTGGAATCTCTTCGGACCCAAATGAAACCTGCGAGTACTACGATGACATAACGAGAGATACATCAGTTACAGTTCTTTATTCGCATACACATAAGTTGATGTTACTATTACTAGGTTATTGTAGTACAAACATATTTGGAAATATTGGAGGAAAACTTTTCATTTCCGCCAAAAGGCTTGGTCGGTTGCAGTTTATTGATGCAATAGTGAATGCATAAAAATATTCGAGGAAAATTTTTTACCATAGATGGAAGAGTAATTTTGAAACTGCAACAAATTTTTTTATGTCACAATAGGGCTAGTAATATTTTTTTCATATGACTCTTTTATTTTAAAAAGATTAACAAAAAAAAATTTAATCTTCACATTTAAAGAATTTTTCATAGCAAGTTGGCTTTACAACAATGAAATAGCCATGTAACAGCCCCGATCTCAATCCTATAGAAAACATCTGGGCTGCTATCAAATACAAATTATAGAAGAAAAGTCCCACACCAGTTCAAAAATATGATATCACACAATATTTTGCAAATAACGATCCATTTTCACTTATAAGTTATTTTCCGTTATTAGTTTCACTACTAACTTCTTTTTAAAAGACAAGTACCTGTTTTATTTGAAAAATAATTTCAATCAATTTATTATTTTATAAAAATCAAATATTTTAAAGTAGTGTAGTTTCTATGAGCGATATATTTATATTTGAAGTGATAAACTTACTTGTATTTGCTCAAATTTTCTTATAAAAAAAATACAAGGTATCCAAGAATTCATTTTATGGAGAACCTATTTTTGTAAGAATTTATGTTTTTATGATAATTTCACCATTGAAAGTATTACACTTCAGATTAAAGTTTAAAGTTTTTTATGACTTCAGCTTAAATATTTAATCAACAAAATAATAAGCATAAAAAGAAACAAAAGTGAAAGTATTCACAATTCTACATTTATTTTAAGTTGATAACTCAAATGGTTACTTTTCTCTAAACGCAGAATTATAAATGATATTCCACAGGGATCTCTTATTTATATAATCCTCTTTAATATTTATATTCACACCTTATCCATACCTGTTTCGCCAGTTTGTCATTACTTTTATTCTGATAATCTTTTTATATAAGTTACCTCTGATTCCACGCACGATATCACTCCATATCACAAAATTCAATTTTCCTATAATTTTTTTAACGTGACATTTAGTCAAGAAAATCTTCTTTATCAGCTACCAGATTCAATGAAAATCATGAGCATTACTATCGCACGCGAAGAAAGATTTCACATTTAAAACACTTAACCGAATCAATTCCTGCCTATCAAAATCTATAACGTATTAAAACGGTATAAATTCTGATAGGCAGTAAATGTAAAATTCGACAAAGTAAGGATTTTAGGGTACCTAACACCCTGCTGGACGGAACGGTACTCTATACGAGCATATATGCGTTGTTGCTTGCAGCAGGTATATTAGTTTATTCGGGTCAGCAGTTAACTATTGTATTAGACTGTCTAGTTCAGCAAATTAGACTCATTGAATATGGTTACAAGCCGAACTCTCATTACCTTTTCAAATCTCATATAACATAAACTTATTGTACAAAAACCTACAATGCTCGGACTACCCTCTTCATAGCGTCTCCAATCCCGTTTCATTACGGATCTCTTATCTTGAAATAGGTACCTTCAGTGTTACTATAACTTTCGAAACCTTTTTCTTTTATACTGGCTGTAAGCCATGTTTGAGAGCAGAATTGAGAGTGTATATAGCCCTTGACAGATACAAAAAGACAAACACTGATCGGTTATTCTACGGAAAACTTTTAATAGAGCAGTTGGACGAACTAAATAGTCACTTGTAATTTTTCGCGGATGCAGCCGTCAATAATAACAAGATGTCTTATGCAGTCATTATATTTTTTACTACTTGGCAGTCATTAGTAATTTTTTTATATATTGATATTAAAAAAAAAGGAATATAGTATTATTAAATACAGCTCCTATTGCAGCAATAATTGGTATCCTCAAAGTGCGCCCGACTCACTGCTGTTTTCTACGTCCAAGAGTATATCCACCAAGGACAATATCAAGCTCGATTATAAAAGAAAGAGGGAAATTATGTGGAAAAGTGGTTCCTATAGGATAGCCGTATTCCATTTTGCTGTCAAGTCTATTGTACGGCTAGCCATAAAACAGTATAGTAGACCAGCTGTACAACTATAATTGTTCACCAAGGGTTTCCGATAGCCTTAGAGCATCCACCCTCCACTTGTTAAAATTTTAGAAATTGTGTCATCTAAATAGTCTGTGCTTAGGGTTGATTCCCCCAGCCTGTAAAACAACTATATTTAAAATGGAGACTATAGGACACAGCAGATGAAATCAACAGCAACTGACCCGGCAATTAAATTTATGCATTTTCTCATGGAATATGTACTCCTTATATAGATCCAAAACTACCATCATTGATACCAGGTCCTCCTTGGAGGAAGCATGGAGAGGAATTAATGGGATTCTCGACAGTCAAATTAATAATCTTATTTTAATCAATTGAAACTAAGAATGGGATTATAACCGACTTCGCTTCCATTGTTGAGGAACTAGCAACAGCTTGGGCATCTTTCTAATCGAAGAACCACTTCAATATTGAATGTTGTTAAAATTCGTTTTTCACTCTTTCAAGGGAACTACGCATGGCAGAGACACTATATCTTTTACAATTATTAAAGAGGCACCTTCGACATTCCAAAGTAGAATTGTCAGACTCTTTAATCATACACTGAAAATATCAATATTTCCAAATATTTAAAAAGTTGGTGTTACGGTTCCTATAGCAAAACAATAATATCTCGAGCAACTCAACTCTATTTAAAAAAACAAAGTATCATACACATTTCATTCCTCTGAGTACAGTGTATCGATTACCCACAATATATACTATATTCAGTACACACTGTAGGCATCGATCCACTACATCACTTACCCTCCGAAAATACTCTTGTGAGCGGGCTTCAATTTGTCTACTGTTATATTTTTACCCGTACTGGCGATCTGCACTCTGAAATTTTTGGAATCCCTTGCAATCATTCTATAGGAACCTGATAAGATGGTGTTAAGGAATGTGTTTTTCTATCTATAGGAATAAAAGCATGAGAAAAGTTTTTGCGTTCAGTTTGAATAAAATATTTGGCTTTTGTATATGATGGCGATTGGTTGGTGCCATCCCTAATAGAAAATCTCCTAGAATTGCTAGAGCTTCACCATAAACTACTTCGACTGGAGAACATTTCAAGATACGAAAACCCAACAATAAAATGGCAGTTTACCTGTCTGAGGTACGAAAACTCAACAATAACAATGGCTGTTTATCTGTCCAGTTGTCATTATTATAATAGTCTATGTGTTCTGATTGCCTTAGTCAGATAGTTAAAAAACTGCGATTCAAAGGGTTTACCTTGGTATGTGGTTATCGTGAGGGCAACTCCAAAACGAATGACAAAATAATAAAAATTGTAGCAATAATTTGAGCCATACAATCCTTAATTGGTATTACTTCGGGCCATGTGCTATATCTGTCTACTATTATCAGTATATATGATTTACCGTTCTAAACAGGCAATAACCCAACAATACGAATATGGATATGCTCAAAACACGTTTTGGATAAAGGGAAATTGCCTAATTCAAAATTTGTGTGCCCAGCAACTTTATTCTTTTGGCAAATTATGCTTTATTTAGTCCACACATTTATTTCAGTGTTCATGCGAGGCCAATAATATCTTTCCGAGATAAGCTTTCGTATTGCTCTAATACCTGGATGCGAAAATTTGTATAGTTTCTCGAAAATCAATTTTCGTAGACATGAAGGAACAACTGGACGCACAACATTTGCGCTTGAATTATACCAAATATTGTAAAAGTTTTAATTTATTGGTACAATTATTTTCGATTAAATTTTGTATTTCTACGTCTTCATGCTGTAGCCCAGAGAATTGTTATGGTTCTAAATGAAGATTATTTTTTGTCATCTATTTCTTCAATGAACATGCGTGATAACGCATCTGTAACCTGGTTAGTATTACCTTTGATGCTTTGAATATTCGCATTGAACTGAAAAATATAATTAAGATGTCTGATCTGGAGTGGACCATTTTCTCTGATTAAGAGTTTAAAATATAACATTTTAGAGCTCCAAATGTACACATTTAACTAAAAGTTGTTTAATTTTTTCGAAGGCGTCTGAACAGTTATCGTTCCAAAGAAAATTAATACTCTTTTTTCATGAAAATACTGTCAGTTTATAAAGTAGTATTAAATGCGTTGCCAAGTTAGGTAAAAACCAATGATAATAATTCCTCACTCCGATGAATCTTTATAAAGACTTAATATCTGTTCGAATGAAATACGCAGCAATTGCGAAAGCTCTACTCTCTATCCTTTATCTGATGTGTTGTGCCTAAGGAAGTTAATTTTAGCCTTGCCGAATATACTCGTAATTTTGTTGATCTTTATGTTGAAACCATATTCCGTGAGCTTACAAAACCCTTTTTTTCAAATGGAGAAGGTGTTCTTCTTCACTATTGCTTGTTACTAAAATATCGTCCACATAGGTGAAAACGAACTTCATATCTTCAAATACTTCATGAACGAAACGTTGGAATATTTTAGCTGCGTTTCTTAACCCAAAAGGCATATGCAAAAACTCAAATATTCCAAAAGGCATAGTGATACCCTTCTTATGGTTCTAATTATTTTGTTACTTAGGTACTTCGTTGGGTAGATCTTTTCAGAAACGATACTTGGTAAGAGCATCAATTAATCTCTTATTCTTAAGATCTACCATAATTCCAAATTTGTTAATGAAATCAGCACCTTTAATTGATTTTTCAACTATGGCGTTCGAGAGTTGGACCTACTTTTGGAACGATTTCTAAAACGGTTACGGTCCCTGCTTTTCCTCCCGTAATTATTATTTTCATTATTTTCAATGATGGATTCATATAACTTGAGGAAACCAATCAAAGCTTCCATATCACGGAAAAAGGTGGAAGGGCGTCTATCACTGATTTCGGATCCTTGTAGAAACTGTTCCAAGCTTATTTCTTCACTAACTCCGTGATGTGTAATAAGTGCTGCCTTCAGAGTATTGTATTGGTTCTCTGAACCTGAATTTTTATAATATCCAGAACACTACCGATCATTTCCTTAGATAGGACACATGGCACACGGTATGCAGTTATTAACAATAGAACAATGTATCTTAAAGTTATGGGCTAATTGAATCATTGAACCTTTCTTTTTCGAAATTATTTGTAATGACAGTGAATTCTGGATGATATCTTACGAGTATTATTTTAACGAACTTTTTGTGGTGAAAATTGAATAAATGGAATTCTAATGAGACTTCGTTATAACGAAACGATGCTACGAGTCATATGTGTACAATATGACTAAACATTATTTTGTTGCGCACTAAATTCGGTGATTGAATAATTTCACGAAACGCTGATGTGAATTGGCCGTTAAAATATTGCGAGTTAGCACCGTTAGATTCTATTTTTTTAAGTTAATTGAAAAAGAAGATGTGTGCCAATTATTCAAAAATAACATAAAAAAATGTTCGATATTTGCTTATAATATGTGTCAGTTTAAAAAAAAACCTACAGCTTAAAATAAAACAAGTTTTTACATGCAGCGCTGCACTACATCACAAACTCACACAAATTTGGCACGAAAATTTTTACATATGAAAATTGGGTATTAGCGTCAGTTTTAATAACCAAAAACATATTTGAAACTATTGATGCAATACTGATTAGTTTTCAATAAATATTTCTCTTGTTCCAAGTCACTTTTCTCATTTTTGGGATGTTGTAAGCATACAGCAACGACATTACAATATCAAATATATTCTCTTATGTATATGTACAGTACAATTAAGTCCTTTAAATGCCATTTAGTAGACTACGATAAACACTATATATGTTTATTCATGTGGCACTGAATGCAGAGAAGATGCACCCATAATCGGACCTTAATTTGATCTTTTGATCCGTGTACATATTCTCGTATTGTCTATCATAAAAAGTATTTTTCTGCTACTCAAAGGATCGTACTATAGTTGATAATTATTTCAAATTAATAATCAATTAAAAAATTTTCATATATGGTAATTTATTATTAAATTTCCAATAAACAATTTTTGCAGTAAAATTATTGTAATGCTATAATAATATTTTCATAAATCAAATTAACTCTGAATTATTTATAAATTGAAAATTATTTTCCATATAAAATTAATAAAATAGTCGGTCAAAGTAATCTACTTCTTTATTGTATCTAAATAAAATCCCAGCAAGGCAACGTATGACGGATCCTGCGGGTAAAATTTCTAATATTTTGACCAAAATAATCCTTTTATTTTTTACTTTTTCTTTTGATATTCCAAAGAGAAATATTTTTATAGTTTTTAGGTCACACCTAAAATTTTTTAGGTCCTTATATAAAAAATATACTGTATTTGTAATAATCCTTAAATAAAAAAATTTATTGAATTAAAGAGGAAAAGAATGATAAAACAAGTATTTTTTTACAAAATATATGCAGACAAAACTTTTAATAGTAAAGTCTTAATGACTGAGGAAATATGCAAAAATTTATGAAGAGTGAACATTTTTCTTTGTGGCAAACATTCTGCAATATTTTGAATTTCATTATGTTTTACGTTTTCCATTTTAAAATAATTGAATTTATTTATACAATACTTCAAGATTAAATTTTTTTTCTTCAGATATCTTAGACAATCGGATGAATAAAACAAGTATTTCAGTATTGAAAAATGTGACAAATTATCTTCTATAGGAACACAAATTTATTTTTTATTTTTCATTTTAATGTAGTCTTCTTAATAATTAGATGCTATTAGAGCTTATATAAAAAATATTATACTTAAAGTCGACACTGAAGAAATATTCTCTATGCTCTTCCACTGCCTCTATAAAAAATATTATTAGAATAGACGGAGATGTACAAAGAAAAAAACACAAATGTTTGATGATGAATTAAATTGGTATTATTTTTTTATGATAACGATTATATTTTATTATTTTAGTATTTGTTGAAAAGGCTACGAAATATTTTTTGAAAATAATTAAATTTACGAAAATAATAATTTGTACTACGATTAAAACAATATTATTAATGAATTATATTAATTTTTCTAAAATCCAAATTTAATTGAAATTAATATAGAAAAAAATAAAAATGGATATTCAATTTTAGTATATTTTAAATTGTTAGTTACATATCTGCGCATTAATTCTTGTTGAAATTTCCCCAGACCGCTTTCTCCAGACTGTTTTTACCTTTTCAGCATCTTTAGCTGGACTTTATTCTACCTACAGTTATTGGGAAAAAAAACTAAGAATACTTAAAATAGACTTGATTAAAACATAATATAAAATAGAAACAATTCCTATGAAACTGCAAAAAAATTTTAGTAATTTGTTTTTATCCTACATCTTTAATAATAATAGTTGATCAAATGCTGACTTTGAATAATAATATCCGGACGTCAGTTACCTATTAAATATAATAATTTGATTAATTTGGCTTACAATTTTGAAAGACATGAATTTTTAACTACCTCAACGAACGGAGCAAACAAATTTGTCAAAAAAAAAATCTTGTAGGTTTTAGTGGGCATATAATTGCTCAACAAATTACTCTCTCAAATTTCGACGTTTGAGACTATAATATTCTGTATATGATATTATATATATGGATACGTATACTTACTTTGAAAAGAAGTTCAGCCCAATTAGTTGCCTGCGAAGATGATGCTTTTATTTTCTATAGTAAAAATTTATCATTATTTGTGATAGTTTCGTGATGGTCAGATTTACGAGATTAGCTACAATTCGCTAACGATTTATATTATTGTAATATGCCTGTAGAGCAATCAACCACTACAAAGATTAAAAGTCTACCCATTTAAGTATCTAAAAAAACCATTTACTGAATTCGGCCACATATATTGTGTACGCATCCAGCTACTTTATAAATACCGAAAACTAAAAGCAATTTAACAAAAACATTTTAACCACCCTTATAAGTTATTCTTTAGCCATAATCTATTCAATCCTTCTGGTTGTATATCCAAATCATGGAATATTGCCAGCCATTCTTATTTGTACTTAAATGTTATTTGCAAACATAAAGGATACCGCGTTTAAATTTGCTATGATTTTGTCTTCGTTTTGGGTACGAATAGTGTGCCATTTTCCAAGTTGGGAAGTGCATAAAACCCATATAACACGTATATGATAATTTTAATAAAATGCCTGCATGACTACTAGTCTGATTGTTTGGCTAAATGGTGTCTTCCTTGTCTAAAACATTTTTCTCAATAGGAGCGAGCACATATGTGTATGTGTATATATATCTATCCGAAAATTTCGGCCTCAGCATCATATTTATGGTAAAGCATTTCAAAAAGGGGAAAACTATAACAAAACTCGATCGAACTAAATCGTAACAAAATCGATAATTTGTCGTTTTCTTGAAGGTGTTACCAAAGTTTTCGCCATTTTTTTTTCCTAATATTTTCTATTATTATTTTTATTTACTTGTGTTTTTTTGAATAGAAATCAATAGGAACCCAAATATAATAAAACAGTATCAAATTAATATTATAATATTAGATAAAAGACTATAAAATTGTTGACAATATACTTTAATGTTTATATTAACTATCATAGAACAAACTGAACTAATATGAAATGATATAAAAATGATATTTAATGAGATACAGAAAACATCAAACAGAAGTACGCCAGTACATAAGATGGTACTTATCCATTTAGTTCAGTACTTCGTAAAAACGAAACAAGACGCTATCATTCGTATAGCATATCGACTTTATTATTTTTGTGATCGCCCAGGGACTAATTATGTTTTATTGTATTTTTTGAACCATAAACAGTCAATCATTGACTCAACGAAAAAATATATAAGCCAAATAATCGGAAAAGTTACCCTTAAATATCCACATTTCACCTTGAAATATTTTCCATATATGAGCATGTATGCTACTTGTGTTTAAAAAAAGATAATTTTAATCCTGACCTTTAAAAAATTGATCACATCCAAAATTGTAATAGTTCAAAAACATAAAACAAATTACTACCACCATAAAGTAAATCACAACCAATGAAAAATTTGTAGAGCTAAAAACTTCGCTAGAGATTTATTGCCATTAGTATGAATAATTATGTACATACGTACGCACATTTTTATTTAAAAAAACTGTAATTCATCAAAATTTTACATATTTGTTAATATGTCTTTTATGGTTACCTGTTACATTAAGAGAAAATACAGAGAAAAAATATATAAGAACAGAGTAATCGGTTTCTAAAATGTGGCAATTTATTCAGTTAAAAATTGCGCAAAACATCAACAATTTTCCTATTACCAATAAATTCGCATATTAAAAACAGCTTCGACATTTTATATTAAATGAAATTTATCTTTTTTTTATAGCTCAAGAAAATTTATTTGATGATAAATAAATTTTAGGAGGTGGGTAAAAAAATTGTTATATTATGAAATGGAAATAAACATCGCTATGGTTATAAAAAAAGAAATTATTACGAAATAACTTCCTTTATTTGCTAAATATTTACAAAAAATTTATCAAGATTTAGCATGACAATTTTTTAAGGAGAAATTTTGTATATTTAGCAACCACTAACAGGTGCGTTATTTCTCCCCTGTTTCTGAAAATTCAATTGAATTTTTTTTTAATATAATATTACTATTGCCCTTTTTTCAAACTCATGTCATACATCATTTTAACTAGCTGAAATTGTGTAAGGTGAGGCATATTATTGTACATGACACCTCCATTTCATCTCATATTTTCTTTTATAAGCCTAACCATGTTCAAAAAAAGCCTAACCTGAAGCTATTGCAGTATGGTTTAAAGTTATGAAAAATTTTAATGTTGTATGTTTTTTTAGGCAATAAACAGCTTTAATGCAAAGTATAAGAAGGCATTCCGATATGATAATTTTATTATTTTCAAGAGCTTCCGATGGTACGAATATTTTAGCACTTGCAGAAGGGAAAAACTACTTAAATTTTTAAAAGATATAACAATTATATTTAATAAATTTTAAATATTGTGTAGTGCGGAAAGTAATTTCGTTTTTTTTTTTATAAAAATGAAAAACGATTTTCTTATAGTGAATTTATATCTTATTCTGGCTTTTCTTCATTAAATGAATGATTAAATTTGTCCAACTGATGACAGTACACTTCAGAACTGGTCGTTGTGTTGCTCAGTAGAAGCTCAAAATAAACGTTTCCTTTGAAATCCCACCAAACAGATAGCATAACCTTTTTTTGATGAATATTGGCTTTCGAAGTGCCTTGAGGCGGTTCATCTTTTCTACTTCAGAATCTTTAGGCGAATTCGATTGGACTAATTTTGCTACAGCGCAGTACTTACCAGTAGACTCTCAATAAAATGAACATATCACTGACAGCAGTAAAATACAAACTCACAATAGTCACCAACAACACTGAGTTTATTCAACATAAACAATAAAAACTGAGTTTACGCACACATAAACAGTAAAAATAAAAATATGACGCTTCAACATAACCAACGAACCCGCTAAGCCATCTATAGTTAGTTCGGAAACTACAATCTCCTTACCCTAAAGGGAGAAGTGCCTTTTTGCGCTTAAAATTATTGTAGACAACCCATTTCTCGTCCTCGGTGATGATACGCTTCGAAAATGGATCATTTTCTTGACGTTTGAGAGACAAATCACAAACGTCAATGCGCCGGCACAAATTTTTTTCCGTAAGAAGATGAGAAACCTATATGTCGAGCTTTGATATTAAATCTGGCCCTTTCAATTGATTATGAATGGTCGAATTTGATAAATTTAATCTCTCGGCGATCTTACGAGTTGTTATTCGCCGGTTTGCATCAATTAATGCCTTTATTGTGTCTACATCAGCTTCAACTGGCCTTCCAGAACGTGATGCACCTTCGAGATCAAAATTGCCGGATCGAAATTTTGCAAAACAATTTTGGCACTGGCGCTCACTTAATACATATTCTCCATACACATCAGATAATTTTTTTCTTCCTTGAACAGAATTTTTATCTTTTCTATACTAAAAAAGTAAAATATGCCGAAAATGCAGTTTTTCACTTTCCATATTTAAAAGGAAAGCAATTACTTTCCGAACAACCTTATATAATTGTTTATAACAATTATGCATATAAGGATGACAAGAATTTATCTAAATTTAATTTAATAAATTAATTATTGTCAATTTAAAATTATCTTGTTTTCTGTATAGAAAAAATAAATCTTATGAAAAAATCTTAACTTTTTAAGTTTTAGTATAGAAAAAATGAATCTTTTAAAATGAGTCTAAATTTAATAACTTCATTTATTTTATAACGCTAGAAAACTTTTAAAAAAGTACATTATTAGATAATGACAACGTAAACGAAGTTGAATAGAGTTAACTACATAGTCTTAATATTTTTGCACATTATCTCAAAAGAAATATAACTTTTAATTATGAAAAATGATTAAATTTTCTCATTAAAAGTTAAGGAATCAGAATAGATTATTGTTGTCAATAATTATAGATACCATTTTGTTTGTAACTGATTCTTAGATCGAGCGTAATGTAAGTATTAACCAAGTTACAAATAAGATTATTTATACCCAAGCTTTTTCACAATTTTATGTTCTTCAGCAAAATTAAAATATAATTTTTTTTTAATAAAAATTGTATATTTAAAATGTGTAGTTAAAAAAATGAAGAATCCAATAATAATAAAATTACTATATTTTATATAATCTATTTTTTACATGCGAATAAAATATTTTTAGTAGAGCCTTATCTAAGGATAAGAAACTATAAAAAGAGTTTTGAGGTATTGATTTTCTGTTAGAGCATCTGGCATTTTTATTGAAAAAATTATCCATGTAAATTTTCTATAAATGCGTAGCTAAAACCCAATAGTCAAAAAATTCTGTTTTTTTAGAACTAGTCCATGAAATTGCGCTTTGCCAATCGTGCATATTCGTACGTGCATGATCTTTCCTACTAATCGCTGGCTAGGCTTTTGCTAATTATTCATAACACATAAATTTGAAATACTTGAAATTATGACCAAACAAAATTTTTTTTACAAACTAAAATCAATAAAAGACTTTTGAAAATATAAATTACTTATGAATTTACTATAAACTTTCCACGCGTAATATTACTATTCTAAAATTATTACACACTTATTTAAATTAAAAACTTATTGTTATCTGTTTTTGCTAAGATTGTTCTGAAAATTATATAAATTATATTGAAGAAATTTAGTTCATTCCTCAGAAGAGAATTCTTTAAAAAATTCGAAAACAGCGTAAATACAAATACTTTTCCATACACAAACTGTAATATTATTAAATTAATAATTTTTTTCCAAAACTCCTCTAAGCATAATTGCAGAGTTTGTCTTCTGTGAAATCATTGCAAATTTATGATAATTCAAATCATATACCTTTGCACATTATCATAATAAATGGCAACTTGGTATAGCGTAAATAATCCTCTTTTACATTAAATAATCCTCTTTACGCTAAATGCTAACATTCCAATTGATTTACTTCAAATAATCCATCAAAATCATATTAAATACGATTATTTAAACATAGATGTACGTCATTTATGTTCACGATAGTCAAAAATGAAGAATCCGATGATAATAGAGCTACTTAGTACCATATACGAATACAATACACGTATTTCAAGTACCGAGCTGGATTAGGAACTTTAAAAAGTGTCTTGAGGTAATTTTTTTTAAGAAAATATTTGCTTTAATATTTTATTGATTTTCTTTTAAAGCTATTTTCATATTTTTCAAGAAATATTTAAACATGGCAATTTTATGCAATATATTTATAGTATTTACTTAATTTTTACAACTTTTGAATTAAGATGTTTCCACTTAAACCTTTTACAATATTTATGTAGGTCTCCTTTACATGTTAAAAATGCTTGTAATAATATTTTGAGATTATAGCAAATCGGAAAATAATAGTACATAAACGTCATATTTTGTCATGTCTGCTATTCGAAAAATAAAAATATCTCTA
Source organism: Atherix ibis (assembly GCA_958298945.1). Classification (NCBI taxonomy): domain Eukaryota; kingdom Metazoa; phylum Arthropoda; class Insecta; order Diptera; family Athericidae; genus Atherix; species Atherix ibis. Next base: position 60,208,115 of record OY282607.1, on the reverse strand, counting down.
TTAAAAATTGTACATAAGCTCTTAATTTTTTTGCAAAAAAATAATTATGAATTTTTTGGAAGATAATTTCGCATTGATAATAGACCAAATTAATAAAAAAAGGATACTTCTGAAAATTATTTATAATTTAGTTTTCCATGATAGAAAAATATTAATTTAGTGCAATATTTTATAATAAAAAGTAGGTAATGCGTAAATGAAACTAAAGAGTCTTAAAGACATACACTAATATTGCAAACTATCTAACAAGTCCAATCTTTTGAGTTCAATCTAATCTAATTTCTAGATTGCTAAATCTTGTAGAGAATATTAAAATCCAAAGTATTATTAGCAAAAATTTGTATGACAACTCTTGATGAGTTCAGTATAATAATTCCAGATTCTGTATAATAATTTGAAAGCAAATGCGTAATTAGGTAGAGTGATTAATGTTTCGGCATTTTTCTAAAGTTTTGTTGCAGTCTCATTTAAAACCATGGGACCAACCTCAAGCCTAGATAGGATGCATGCATGCAATTGACGCTTTTCTGCAGTTCCACTCTTTCTTGAATAAAGCGTGGATAGTATAAAAAGTCATGATCCGCGTCATTACCCAGCATAAAGCAATATAAGTAACTGCTCCTTGAACTCTTCTGTTCCACGTGGTTATATCAGAAAATAAGTGACGCATCCATCTTCGTTTAGTCGATAAATATTTGTCGTTTCTTTCCTTCTTGATAATGGGGCTCCAATGGATTTCTTTTCTTTACCTGTCCACGATGATAATTTTTGACTCTCGCATCCGTCAAAAGTTCGATTGACGGGAAGTTAGAAATTATACAAACTACATCTTTCGAAATGGTATGAAATGCTTTCGAAATTAGAAGTACGATCCTATGATACACCACTATCGCTCGGCTCGATACTTGTACGATTCGATCCCCATAGCTTCTGAGCTTAGACAGGAGCATGCGGCTACTCTCTTTTAGCGCTTCATTATTAGGCATTATCCCTGCTTTAGTATTTACAAACCAACTTGAATTTTAAGTAGACTTGCAGCTGTTCACCAAATTTCAATTAGGTTTCTATCCGAACCCTCAGGTAGTGAAGCTATGACTGTGAAATGGTATCGCAGTTACCGTTGTTAGGATTTTCAGACGACGAATCGCATCTAGAATACTATTATATTTCACCAAATTTAAAAGATTAAAGCAATTAGCATATTGCTTTAATCTTTTAAACTTTCAATGGCTTTACCGTTCTAAATTCGTATTGGATTCTTGAGCCTTTTCGGTTTTCATGGCCAAACCACGCTTATCTCTACGTAATGGTGTGATAGCTAAACATAATTGAATAGGTCAATAGGACGAGTACTGTTAGGAAAATATTGTTTCGCATTTGTTAAGTTCAAAATGCTTATGAAGAATAATATATTATAAGAACAATATGAATAAATATAAAAAAGTCAATTTGATTATTATCTTGGTTTAAAAATAATGGCAACGTTTTTATCAAACTTACAATAACCTCTCTAAAGAAAATATATTTTTTAAAGAATTTTTTTATTTATAATTAAAATATTTTTGCTTTTCATAATTTTTTTCTACAAATATTAGATTAAAAAAATAAAATCTTAACCAAAAGAGATATAGCATAAAATAGAATTAAAAACTTGAACTTAAGCATAAGCAAAGTATGGTAGAAATCAGAACAAAAACTTTTTTAATATACTTAGTATTAAGAACAGTTGCCTTTCGTAGTTAGTTTTAAGCTTATTCAATGAATTCTAGATAAAATGGATACCGATGAGTTTAAAATGATTTCAATTTAAAGAACAATAGCAAAAAAGTTTTGTAAACGTTTTTTTTTACGTAATGATGCTATAGTATTTTCAATACAAAACGAATAATAAGTTTTACCTTTATAATCTGTAAGGAATTATTTGCTCACTGTAGAAGGATTTACTAATATTAAAATAATGACTATGAAATAGAGTATTATTAAGGACATTTAAGTAAGTTTTTAATATATATGAAGTCAAACTAAAGTTGTATAAGTTATTTTATATATATTTTCTTTTTCATTTCACGTAATTATTTTTTTATTCAATTTGTTGTGAAATATACAAGTAGGTATATTTTAGAGACTATTTATAAAACTACTTCAGTAGTGTATAATACTTTTAGGAGAGAAACTTGACAGTTTAATAAAAATATTAAATAGATTTTTATAGTGTAATTTTATGAAAAGAAAATTTGTTGCAAGTAATTGTATATTTATTCTTAAGCTATACCTATACCCCTGGAGAAATCATGTTTAATGCAAAATACTTTTAAAAGAAATTTGAATTGAGACTTAAGATATGAAAAAATATGGCATAAGTCCATTGTTTGTTATTATTTTATAACATAAGTTAAGTTAGCGAGGATTCTTAAGATAAATATGTTACTGTATAGAAAAGGTAATAAATGTGCCTAAAGAACAATATTATGTTATAAGGAAAACATTTTAGAAAATGGAAAAAATTCACATTCAAAATGCTCATTTATCAACATAAAATGTTACATTTGAAAAACAAAAAAAATTTTAACTTATTTATTCCAAATTACAAAATTTTAACATATTATGAAATTTAATCCGCCTTCAAAATATATACACATATATATAAAATTGTTCTATGAAAACAAATTGTTCTTTTAAGTCATGAAATATTAATTTTCTGGAATTACTTCTAAATAAAAATGAATTTTGCCACATCAGATAATTTTTTATTTCTAATATACTTATTACACATAAAACTTAATTTGATATTGTATATTCCACATATCATCTTTTAGGAAATTATCATAATTCGAAATAATTTAGAAAATTAAATGAATTTTCAAAATGTTAATAAGTTAACAATTTCTTACTGACAAATACTAATGCAAATGATATGCTACAAAAAGTTCACTATCTTTTACACATAAATAAAAATGACTGATAATATCAATAGTAATTTGTATTTATTTTTATATTATAATTTGTACAGGAAATTTATCTAACCTTTTTTTAATTAACCATGTTGTATTCGATAATTTAAGGCTGATTTTTTGAAGTTGTTTTTTATATAAATATGTATATACCGTGAACAAACTATAATATTTTATTGGAGGAACAATAATCAATGGTTGAATATGCTTCGGGAGTCCCCAACTTAACCTGCCAGAGTTATATGTCCTTTTCGAACCGATATTGTATTATTTTGCTAGGGTGCAATTAAATTAATTTAGGAACATTTAATAATTTCCTTAATTTTAAAAGATAATTTAATAACGGTATATTAAAATACAGTTTTATCTTATATCAAAACTATTTAGTTAGATCATTTCTTAAATAGAGTATCACTTTTACTGAAGAAAATATTTGTTTGCACGACCTCAAATGCAAGTTAATGAGTACACAATCTGATTAGTTTAATCTGTGTAAAATCTAAACAAACTTGACAATAATTTTAGTAACTTAAAATATTTTACATTTTTTACAAAATTATTACTAAAATGTATTGTTTTTATTTAATTTATTATTAGAAACTGTAGACTCGTAGCCATTAACCGGCATAAATTTGTTTATAATAGACTAATCTAATGGCAAATATAATATCTAATTGAATATATATTATTTGTATTAGAATTGTAATAATATATTCAAACTGCGTAACATTTTTTTTATCTGCAACTACAATTGTATTGTAATGAGCAGATTTACATAACATTTTAATTTACAGTCTTGTACATTATGAAGTGGGAATAAACACCCATCGACATTTCTCCAACTAATGGAAGTTAGATTCCTCTAGAAAATCTCTAGGTCATTGTCTCTTAAGTCTCCGATGAGTGTTTCAGGGAAGGGCAATACACCACAATTCTCTCACATGTGGATTATGATGATAGGATAAACGGGAGTGAAATTTTTGATAGCGGGAAATGCACAGGTCCTGAACAAAGGGAACATTTAGATCATGATATATTACGTTGTTACGAACATTAAAGGGGGCATAAACAATTTTATGGAGTATCTTGGATTGTAAGGCCTGGACGCGATAAGAATTGGAATGTTTCGTTGAACCCCAAAGTTCAATTCCATATGTCCAAATAGGTTTTATAATTGTATTGTAGATTAAAAGCTTATTTTGGATTGTTAGTTTCGAGCGTTTGTCAAGTATTCTAAGAAGTTCTAGGTAACGTCTGTTACCTTCAAGTCTTTTTAGTCTTAAGCACTCTTCTGTTCACTTGCACTTGCCTTCACTCTTCATCTCTTAAACCAGGATTGAAGGTTGTGTATATGGGATTGTAAATTGTTCGAAGCTATGTCAGGATTTGTATGGGTAACAAGTATGGCCGTATCGTCTGCATAAGTAGCAATGATAGTATTAGAATCAGATGGGATGTCATGGGTATAAATATTATATAAAATGGGGACAAATGATACTGCCTTGTGGACTCCGACTAGAATAGGATATATTTCCGAAGATTCTGAGTTAATTGTAACTTGAAAATATCGTTGGGAGAGATATCAATTTATGATAAGGTAGTATGTTGTAGGAAGGAAGCTCTTGAGTTTACAGAGGAGTCCAGGATGCCACACACGATCAAAAGTTTGGGAGATATCTAAAAATACTCCTGGGCAATACTCTTTCCTCTCAAGAGAGGATGCAATGTGATCAACAATGCGATGGTATTGCTGGATAGTGGAGTGTTCAGATCGGGAGCCAAATTGGTGATGAGGAATAATTTTTTCATTAACTAGGACAGGGTAGAGTCGTTTTAATAGGAGTTTTTCAAAAATCTTACCAAGGATTGGTATGAGGCTATTAGGTCTATAGGAGGAAAGAGAATTAATGGGTTTATTTGGTTTACGAATCATTTGAATGATAGTAAATTTCCAGATTAAAGAGAGTAGGTTGTGCGTCGGATACTATTAAAAATGTATGTAATTAAATCTAAAACTTTTCGGGAAATTTGCTTCAGAATAGGAACTGTTATTAGATCATAACCAGGAGCTTTTTTATTGGGAAGGTGCAAAATAGTAGATTTAATTTCCGAGGGCTTTAAATTTTTGGGAGGAAGACTCATCGGGACTGGGAACATTAGTTCTTCGATAATTTTGTTAGTATGGGATTTGTCTTCTATATCATCATAAGAAGCAAAAGTATTTGCCAAATGTTTAGCAAATACTTTGGCTTTTTCTTTGTCTGTTTTTGCTCATTTACCATTATTTTGTTTCAGTGGCTATGATGTTCTTTTGTACGAGAGAATTCCTGTAGTGGCTTTCCATAAAGAAATATTGTCACTAATCGAAGCGTTGCCATTGCGTTCTCATTTTTCTATTTTCGTTCATTAATATCCGTATTTTAGTTGGTAAATTTTGTTATTGTGGTTGTGTCGTATTGTATGAGCTGTGAGCGGTTGTGACTGCATGTTGTATATATATCGTGAGGTCATTTACAGCATTATTAATGTCGTTTGCTGTTTTTAACATTCGTTTTAAGTAAATCTGTTGGTCTAATTTGTTTCTAAATATGTTCCAATCTATTAAGATTGAGTTAGAAGAGTCTTTAAGATTGAGTTAGAAATAAGGGTAAGAAGAACAAGACTATGATCAGAGTTTAAATCGGAAAGACTTTTAATACTAGAATTCATGGTAATTGAAGGAATGCTAATGAAGCAATCGAGGATATCAGGTTGTTTTGAACTAGAAGTTGGCCTGTATGTTGGATTTGGAGAGGAAGTTATTTGATGTAATGTATGGGATAGAGCTTCCTGAAGAATCTTTCCTCGAGGGCTAGCAACGTGGCAACCCCATTGAGGATGTTTAGCATTGTAATCACCACTCGCAAGGAACGAGACTCCAAGTGACTGTAAAAATGATAAATAGTCGGAACCAGTTATGGTTTTGTTGGGAGAACAATATACGGATGCTATATTAAGATTAATTAAGGAGGTATCAATAGTAACGACTGTGGATTGCAGGGATTCGAAGGAGAAATTGAACTGATTGTAATGTTTAATGTATTTTCTTATAAGGATAGCTGTTCCACCATGTGCCGTATTGTCAGGGTCATCAGTTCTGTATGTTTTGTAGTCTCGTATCGTAAAGTATGACCTGGATGTAAAGTGAGTCTCAGCTAATAGAGCAATGTCAATGCATCTGTCATGTAGAAGAATGTCCAGTTCTTGTCGATGGGAGTTCAATCAATTTGCGTTCCATAAAAGGATGGAGATGGAATTTTCGGTGCACGACGACATTTATTTTTGAACAGTGGATGATAAAGCTGACACAGTGGAGATTAAAGCATTTAAAAGTGGTGTTAGTATTTTGTTTAATTGTTCTATAAGTGTAATGGTTAACTGGGAGAACATTGAGGATATATCTTGAGATAACAATGACGGAGGAGGAATATAATTTTTACTGCTAGATTGTTGCTGTTGTGGTTGTTGTAATTGTGGCTGCTGATGTTGCTGTTGATGAGGTTCTTGTTGTATTTGTTGTTGCTGTTCAATATTGGAGACTCCTGCCGCAACCGCAGCAAATGATATACCTTGCTGGACTGGTTGACTATTTATAATAGTTGGTTGGTTGGTTTTTTTGTTGTTTGGGTTAATATTCTTGGAAAGGTACTGGCCTGTACATTTGACGCATTAGGGGGTGTGTCGACAATAAGTCTTCGTGTGCCTGTACTCTTGGCAATTATAGCACTGCAATATGTCTTTACTAATGTACGGTTCTACCACTTTTATTTTAGTAAACATAAGTGTCTCGACTTTGAATATGTCTTTATTGTTGGGAGCCGGTTTCAGTAACACGAAAAATAGTGCCAGAGGAGTACTTTTCTGTACACTTGAAATACCAGTGACGCTATGTCCTAGTATCACTTACTCACTTTTTATTTCTTCAACGGATGTGCTGTGATTCAGGTGATGAATCACGACCTTAGAGGCCTTTTCTGCCTTGGGCTGGTATATGTGAAACGTTTGCTTAAATTCATCGAGGAACTGGACAATGCTTCTATAAGCACCACCAGAGTTATTTTGTTTTGCAAAACATTTTGCATTCGACTTCCAAACGAATTGGTCAGTACCATTGTCGGTATTCGCTCGTGTAAACAAATTTGCAATCATCGGACTGCTTTGAAGTTTCGGACAATAGAGCAAATCTATTACCATAACCGTTTTTGCCTTCTTTTGGTTCTTGGCCTTCGGCGATGGCTTTTCGCCTTCGGGAACCAGCTTTTTAAAAAATGTTGCCATTGTTAGTAACAGAAAATCGGTCGGAAAGACTTTACATCTGTTGATGGCTTTCCTGGTTTTCTTTGTAGTAAAAATTAACAGGTATAAATGAAAAATTTTAAAAAATTATTTAAATGATTAAATTTGAAAATCAATCTTTTTTTTTATACAAATTATCAAATATATACTCACTACTTTGAATACAAAATATCCAAAAAAAAAATTTATTTCTTATTGTAAATTTAAAAACAAAAGGAGCTAGTACCCATATATATTATTTTTCGGATTAATCTATGACTATTGTATTACAATTCTTTCCTTATGATTATTCTAATTTAATTAGACCACATTTTCATATTTACACATTTTCTTGTTCGATTTTGGGTTAAACTATTCTCTACTAAATTTTCTATTTATATTCTATTTCTCAACTCATTTTCTATTCGAATTCCTTTTATCTTTAATATTGAATAATTTTTTCTATTTTGTTTTTGTTGCTTATTGTAAATTTTTCTTATAATTTTTTTGACCACACAATAAAATTGAAAAATGTTATAGGACAACTGATGATACTTGTATAAATTATGCACATAAATTTTTACTATAGATTCTATAAAGTAATTTGTATCAAAATACTAATTAAAGTAAATTTCATTTACAGAGTCATGAAATTCATAATTTAGATACCTACACACAATACCTGGTATCTATTCAGGTATTCAATCCCGAAGGACCTGGACCAGCTACAACAGTACTTGTTATGACAGATGAAGGAGGTAAGATTAAAAATTTTAGGTTCACCTTTACAATAGTTTAATTACTTTTCGGGGAAAAAATATGCAAAACGGAATTAGTTTTTTATCAACAAAACATAACTCCCCAAGGCTTCAAAATTGTATAAGGGAAATTTTTACGAAAAAAATGGGAAAAAATTCTTATAACAAAAAAAAAGGACTTAAAATAAAATATTTCGAGAATGTTTTCATAGGTTGGGGAAATAAATTAGATTTCCGAATAAATAAATATTTCAAGGATAAACACATATTTTGAAATGAATTATTTTAATATATATATTTTTTTTTAAATACTTAATAAAGAATTTATATTTGTAATTAATATAATAAATTAATCATATTGCTATTTTCAATATTATAAGTATATTAAATTATAATCAACATAGCGATGATCTCAAGTCAGATAGCTCAACGAGTTTTATAGTATGGTAATAGACAAATTGTCTATAGTAAGGTAATATCAATAAATTTATTAATAAACATTAACCTATATACCAGCTATTGATCATATTATAATAGAGAAGATTAAAGGGTTCGCCAGATGGGACTCAAAGAAGAAAATTTTATATTGTTTTTTGTGAAATATATTGTTGGCTCAGGAAGATCATAGTTGAAAATCGACCCGAAGAGAAATAGTGTGTGAGGAGGCAATCTCGTAATAAGATATTGATAATATACGTAAAGAGAAGTGCTACCAAAAACTATTGTAATTGATACGAGTATAGTAGCAGACTTTTCAGCTCATACAGAAATAATTTTATTTATTAGAATAAATCCATCTGCTTTTACAAAAACGTATTAGGATCGACTACAGCTTCCATGCTTGGTCTCCAATTTGTATGGGTACCGTTATATATATACTTATTAGTAGATTATCTGACAAGAATAGCATAGATATTTAAATATTGGTTTCATTTCATTATTTTTACGCTTATTTATTTAACATGGTTTGGATTGTCCGCTTTGAGTCAAATATGCATCGTTTTGTTTTATAATTTGTTGCCATTTTAAAGATAACTTCAAAATGCCTCACTAATAGAATTCCTGGTCTCTATTGACGAAAAACTCGATTAGGCGATTTTCAGAATAAGGAAGTTTTGCAACGATAAAAAAATATGGTAATTGCTTGGTACTACGTCCGGACTATAAGGCGGTTGCATCAAAACTTCTCAACCAAACTCCTGGAGTTTCTGGCGAGTCACTAAAGACGTACACGTATGTGACCTAGCGTTGTTCTGATTGATCACAACACCTCTCCTGTTAGTCAATTTTGACCGCTTCTGCTCAATCGCTACCTTCAAACGGTTCATATGTTGATAGAAGAGGTCCGAATTAGTGTTTGGCTGTATGGAAGCAACTCGTAGTAGATTATTCTTTTCCAGTCCCACCAAATGCACAGCAAAACGTTCCTGGCCATAAGATCTTCTTTGGACACCATTTAATCCGCTTCACTGCGATATGACCTCGATTGTTTTTGCACAATATTATCGTATGTGATTCGATCCATCATGTTTTTTGAATTAATTCGTGCTGCACCCAAACATCGAGCTTCTTTTTGCATTCAGCTTTATGCAGATGGTTTAAAACTACTTTGTGGTCAATCTTTAGCTCTTGGGCAGTACTACAACTGATAACAAGCCAGTCTACTTCAATTATTTATCTGATTTTATCGACATTTGGTGAGAACCAGTGGCCAGCTTGGTATTAAGGTTCATTGTCACATTCTGCATATGTACTAGTACCACGACAACACCGGCGCAAGGCAATAAATAATAACGTAGCACACCATCTATTGAGATATTGCCATCTATTGAGATGCTAATTGATTTTACCAGCCTTATCTTACAATTTCTATTGATAAGAAATCTCAACACAATTGTTATTTTTCATCGATAAAATGTGTAATGTTCACAAACAATATTGGATGGATAGAAAAATCTTCATCCCACAGCGATACTCTTAAGTTCACATAACTCCTTGGCGAAATGCATAAAGATAGGAAGCAACATTTGCTTCAATAGCTGCTCCATTTTTAGTGCACCAGGCTTTGTTAGAGCAACCAGCACTCTCCTAAGCACTATATATTATTAAAAAATATAAGTTGCCTGCATAAATATAATGAGTAAAAGGAGAATTTGAAAAAAGCCTATCCTACCAGCAAAGTAGGATCTCTATACATTTAGAGGGAGGAAATTCATACCCCAATTAGCCAACTAAACCAAAATTGTATATGGTTGTACTATTCCTTTGAAATCCCACCAAACAGATAGCATTACCTTTTTTTTGATGAATAAAGGTTTTCTTAATCTCAAAATAAGATTCCTTTGAAATCCCACCAAACAGATAGCATTACCTTTTTTTGATGAATATTGGCTTTCGAAGTGCTTTGAGCAGGTTCATTTTTTCCACTCCAGGATCTTTTGCAATTAACATTTTCATAGACAACCCATTTCTTGTCCACAGTAATGATACGCTTCAAAAATGGATCATTAACGTCAATGCGAGGGCATAAATCCGTAAGATGAGGAACGCATATGTCGAGCTTTGAGATTAAACCTAGCCGTTTCAAATGATCATGATTGGTCAAATTCGATAAATTTAATCTCTGAGCAATCTCACGAGTTGTTATTCTACGGTTTACATCAATTTATGCCTTTATTGTGTCTTCATCAGCTTCAACTGGCCTTCCAGAACGTGGTGCATCTTCGATATTTGGTACTAGTTTTGGCACTGGCGCTCACTTAACACATCTCCTCCATACACATCGGATAATTTTTTTCTTGCTTGAACAGCATTTTTATCTTTTCTAAAGTAAAAAAGGAAAATATTCCGAAAATGTTTTTTTTTTCATTTTCCATATTTAAAAGAGTATCAAACTAAAACTACTATCGAGAATCAATCGATTTTTTTCGCAAGCAAGTCCATACATGCTTGCGAAAAAAATCGATTGATTCTCGATAGTAGTTTTAGTTACTAAAATTCTCGATATATGCTCCAAAGTATGTTAAATATAATATTGGTTATTGTTTGCCATTAAATTTAATATTGTAATATTTGTGGAAGTATAATTTAAATATATTATTATAAATATGGTAATTGAAAAATTTAATTAATTTGGTATAAATGATATACTCATAAAATCATTTTTGATATAATACGAAAAAATTAATGAAGAAAATAAACAAATTTAAATATTTAAAATATTTTCCAATTTAGTCTCTTCAAAAGTATTATTTTTGTGAAAATTGATAAATACCTTAATTTGCTTATTTAACAAAAAAAATCCTATTTTTTCCCTTAATAATTATGACTTTTCGTCTATTTCTGAAACCTTTTCTATAATCCTTTATTGTTTCTTAATTTTCTATTCACAAATAAAAAAAATCAATCCTCTCATTTTAAAGGAAAATCAGAAGTCTTTATAATTGCAAATAATGAAAATATCAAATTAAATGGAAAAAAAATATATTTAACAGAATTATGTTTCAATGGATAAAAATTTTAATATCGGAAAAAGCTTAAACAAAATATATATACGATGAAATAAGAAAAATTAAAATTAAAAATTAACATAAAATCTAAGAAGAAAACGAGTCTTTTGTTGAAGCTTGGCCATGAAAAACTTATTTTCTACAAAAATATGGATATTATAAAGGAAAAGGGCCTTCTTAAGATTTCCAAATGTAAAAAGAGCGCTTACAAAATATTGTTCAAACTGTCTGAACTCAGTAACTATTCAGAGTTGTGATAGCAATTCGTATAAAAGAAAAACGAAATATTTTTGAAGGCAAATTTTAAGGAGACTATTTCTGTAAAGCTTATAGCTATACACATAATACACACTCATACGTGTATGTATGTTAATAATTCTTTTGGTTTTAATACTAGTATAATACTAATACGTATAAATATAAGTAAACTGTCTTGTCTACATGCAGCATTAGTTACTCACTAAATATATATTTGTATATTGTACAAACACGTTTATATGAAAAACGGATTTTTTCTTGGAAATTTTTGTACGAATAAATTTTCTGAATTTGATCAAATTTATGAAATATACACAACTTAAATGCAGGTACAAGTATCCTGCCGTTGAGCTTTCTGTTAGTGAAAGTTCCTACTATAAGAGAAACTCACTGAGAATTAAAATTTTATTTTATCCTTTGTTTACGTAGATCTAGCTTTACACTCTTATTGTTCCACAAGTTGATTTTATTTCTTTTATAAAATATATGAATTGTCAAAGAAAACTTATTGTATAAAAGTAATAGTAAGAAACGGTTTCGTGGGTACGAAGTATTCCTTTTTTACTCGTAATATCCAAATATGCACAGTGAATACGACTGCATTAGTTTTTCATTGCATACTCAATTCTCTTGTGTAAACACACTTTTCCGGTCTATTTCTACTAAAAATATATTTATACTTATATTTATTTTTTACCTTTTGATAATTGCTTTTTGCTTATATTATTTTCTATTTTTCACATTAATTACGTCCTTACAGTATCACGCAAATACTACGTACGTGTATTTTTATATTGTACACAATTTATATCTTGTTATAAATAAATAACTCCCCATGACCTACTCTAACATGTTGACCAGTAATTGCAAATTAGTACTTTTTTCAAACGCCAATAAATATGCAGTACCATAAAAATTATCTGTGCTTACAAATATGTAAAATAACCACATAATATATGTTTGCATACTTCATACCATATTTTACTACCATCGACAAGAAAAAGAAATTTTTTGAATTTAATTTATTTAGTTAAAGTGTTTGTTAAATAATATAATACAAAAGTTTATTCAAAATGGATATTGCTTTTGTGAAACTTACAGACGCGTAAAAAATTTGGGCATATGTACTTCTTTTTAAGAACACATCTTTGCAATTAGTATTTTCTCAATGATGAATTTTAGTTAAAAGATTAACGACGTATAATGTATTATATACAGAACATAGTAGGGTCTTATAACTAGGTACGTAAGGCTTATGGTAAAAAAGTAAGGAGATTGATTTTATTTTATATTTATATATCCATATTAATCAATTAAGAATAGTTTCCTTAGACAGCTATATATCGGCAGAGGCGTTTTTTCTACTCTTCGTGGGTAGTACTGGCAGATTTCAACCAGAATCGCTTTCAGCTTCTTGAGTACACTGCTTTGAATGCTTTCGACACGACCAAGATGATTTTTAATTTTGGGAAACAAAAAAAGTCACACGGAAAAGATGGATCTCTTTTTTCAACAAAACCTCGTTGAGGGAGATGGTACTGTTATAGAGGGTTTTCTTATAGTGGAGCATCGAAGTGTCTGCGGAGAGTTTTTCTTATGAACTCACTCATCAGCTTTGATATGATCTCAATAGAGGCCTCTCTAACCGAGACTCGTTTTTCACTGCTTCTCAGCCCTCTAAAAATACTTAATGGCACCGAAATACTTTTGCTTTTGATAAGAAATATTCCTCAAAGGCTCGTTGCTACTCTTCGTAAGTCAAACATTTAATTTGAAGGCCTTTATTGCTCGATAGGAGTATCGAGTTGCGTTGGGTGCCGGGTTATGTGGAAATCATATGAAATGAACGTGCTACTCAGTTGGCGGGAGAAACTCTCCGGCGTCCTATGCAAAAAGCTATCCTTAATATGCCTTGCCTATTAACAGAATGACAAACAATATCCACGGCCTTATGTAGAAACACAGACTATACTATGGTAACAGTGAAATTTTTTCAGCAGGTCATTGGCTAACTACCAATAACCCACTCTACTCAACATGCTTGCCGAAAGTCTGGGCATGAAAACTGCTCAGAATTTGGATAGGGCATACTGCTCTCACCCATAACTTTCTATTTAGAAACCCCACTCGTCCTATTTGCTAAACCTGTGGCTTTCTACTAACTACTCCATACATTTAGCAAATTCCAGCAAACTTAAAATTTATTTGCGAGCAAGGTTTTTCACATTGTGATTTTTTTTTTTAATCTGATCAAATATACTTTTATGTTCCACAAGATTTATCTAAATCTAATTGTTTCAACCTACTAAAACGGACCAGCTTCGTTTAGCAAACGTAGCATCCGCTCACACGTTACTTGTAGTCGCCAAATGGCCTCACGGTTACTTGTAGTCGCCAAATGCTATGAAAATGGCGCCTTGCTCAGGTCCAAGGGACCTTTTTCTTTTCACGCTCTTTAGGGTAGTGTATACCATATAAAATTAACGAAATATAAATTAATTATTTTGCTTTTATTTTGTTTTGAACGTCAATTTAAAAGCTTGAGTGATTTGATTTTCATTAGACTTAGACTAAATTTTTCCCAGTCTGATCTTAATTATAACTTCCTATTTACTAATGGCTTTAACTTTTCTATTTTTATATTCTCGATTATTATATAAACCCATAGTTATAACCCAACCAAGCATTTTTAAATCTATTTTTTTTATATTCACTATTGTTATTGTATATAACCAATAATTATAGCCCATAAAAACTGCTGTTTTTTTAGCTCTTATCTAATTCGATTCATCTCAAATAATAAATGGAAGATTTTTTTACATATTTTAAAATGCCTAATTATAATCTAAATTTAATGTCGAAATTATTTTTCAAAAATTTTCATCAAATGTAATAAATTTTTAATCTCTTTAATTTTGTAAAATTCCAGATAATAAATAATATATACATATATATATATATATATTGTATAAATTGTAACTATAATAAATATTGTATTAAAAATTAATAGATATTTAAAATCATTAAAGTTACTCGAGTAAATTATAAACAACATATTTATTTAGTACATTATTTAGTGTTAAGCTTCCTATTCTAAATAACATCAAAAGAATTCCATTCACTAAAATTTCATTACTTCAAATAAACATAAATATAATAATCCTATAATATTCGTATATTATTTGTAAATTAAAGAAATTTTCTTTCAATGTTATTTATTTTATAACTATAATTGCTAACTAACACACAAAAAAAATGCAGAACGTGAAATTCATATAAACAAATTTATGAAACAAAACCATAAATGAGGATTACTATTTAGAATCCCTCCTAAATTTCTATACCGGATAAGGGATGAAGACTTATTAATAATAAGCTGATTCTATTTTATGAGATTACTTTAAAAAGTAAAAATTAAACAAAGGAAAATATACAGGAGAAAATGATAAATAAAAATAAATTAAATCATCCATCCTCCTTAGATACAATATATAGATATATGTATAGGTAAATAAATATTTATAAGTGAAACTTTACTTCTGCCTCATTCAAAGCAAACAACTTATAAGTAAGGTTTATTATATTGTAGAAAATTTCTAAATAACTAAATTAATTTGAAATCATAAATCCATACGACTGCATAGCGTAGGCACAGGGAATACTTGCAGACCTTTATCACAAAAGTTTATTTATATTTCATTATTATTTATATTGTTCAAAATATTTGAGCGAGTATATACAAATTTATTTTTACTATTATGTAATAATAAAAAAAGAGAAAACGACACTTCGAGAGGCCAAAGTTATCAGCTTTGGAGACTCAATAGTGGGAATGAGTACTATGGCCTCTCGAAGTGTACATATACTTTTCCAACTTTCTCCGCAGAGCAATCGCGATTTTTAGCAGCGGTAGCCTTTGTTATTAGCTGAAACCATTCATAGGCTTTGAGAGTTTCCAACATTATTAGGTATGAGTTTATGATGAGGGTATGTGTACTTACTCCTATTCTACTACCTATAATTGCTTTTGTTGCGGGTCACCTTAAAATCGATCGCTAAAAAACGCGATGTAAATGCATATTTATATATAAGTAATATTTAAAATAAATTAAATTATGATATCTCAAACTGATAAATTTCGACTATTTTTCAGCATCTCAGAATATAAAATTTCTATAAAGTCGATTTTTTAAGTACGAAAGTATAAAATGAGAACTAAAAGAGGACTCCCTCTAGGTACCAAAAAAAATGCATAACAATTTATTATCAGAGAAGATAAAATTGTAATTACCTTAATGAGAATTCGCTGAAATATTTACAATGAAATCAGACAAAGGTCAAAGAGAAATAATTCCTTCTCAGTTTTGCTCCATTGAACATTTTCTTCAGCTTCAATACCAACGCCAAAAAACGTTCATTATAAAATTAAATATAAAAAATTAAATATCTTGCATAATTTCAACAAAAATCAAATGTAAATGTTTAACAAAATTATACAAATATATATATATATAGCCATAATAACAATGAACTAAATGTCCTTCGTTACAATACGGAAATATGAAAATTAAGGACCTAGCAAAATGTAAGAATTTGTGTATATTACCGTAAGAACATTTTTTTTTCTACATAAAAAAGTGAAAGTATAAAAAATAAATGAGAAATATAATACTAATAATATTATTAATAATAATAATAATAATAATAATAATAATAATAATAATAATAATAATAATAATAATAATAACAATAATAATATAACAATAATATAAATTACAATAAATCTCAGAGCAAGGCACAAATATAAACGAATTGTTACCGACAGACTGTTTTCGGTAATTTTCTAGAAAATCCCCAATTAATTGTATTGCTTTTACGGACATCGCGTATACAGTTCGTGCTACAACTATAATAAGAGTATATGAGAGTCCTTCTAAGATTACTTTGTCTTTTTTTATTGTTTTTGTTTAAAATTCAGAAGCATAAGCTTGGAAGGTGGCCATGATGCTTACTACTCGTATTTCTAATTGTTGTTATATGGTTTGGGTTTTGATTGTGGTTGTAAAAGTATACTCTAGATAAGGTTGTACTCCATTTTTATTCCTGGTATTGCTTCTATCAGTGTCCATTTATACAAAGTCTGTGTTTTTGTGCAGTATGCGAAGTACTTTTACAAAATGTAATACTGTGATGCTACCGTTATACGAATTTCTAAAAGCGCTTCTGTTAGTGTTGCTACAAATGTTGACGATGCTACTACAAAAACCATTCAAGTGTTCGCAATCTTCATCTTTTTGATGCTAATTACCCATGTTTACCTGTGACTTAAAGAGAAACGTGCCCTGATTTCAAATATGCAGCCATTATCGATAATGATCATCGAATTTAATTGAATTTCTGGAATATTATGAAATAAATTTCCTATTTTAGAGGAGACTTATTTAGGTTAGTACAATTCAGAATATCATCTTTTATTTTTTCATACTCTTGTCCTTTTTTCTATTATCACCGCTCTTCTTGCCCTAAAACTGAGTTATACTTTCACCTCTCCCCAATTTTATCCTTTGCTTAGTCTACTGCTATCCTAAGTACTTTCGTTTTCTAGCATAATGCTTGTAAAAAATTTCCTTCTACATTTTCAAGTATAATTTGTATTTTCTTATTATTCTATTTTAGCTAACTATGTACGTGTATGTCCAGCTAAATACTATTCCATATCTTACATTTAGAAATATTTTCTTATGTTTCTTACTAAAATATCTCATTTAGCTTCGAACATATAATTGAACTTCCCTGCACCGAAACTTACTACCATAGAAATAAAGTCCATTATCGTATTGGAAACTCCAATCTTGATATAAATATATAAAACTCTGAAAAATATTCTGTCAATTGGACTCTTATATTTGCTATAAAAACGTCATAGAAAGAAACGTTTTATAATAATATATAAAAAAAGTTGGGAAATATGAAAATAAAAAAATAATCCATTTTCATTTCTTCGTTCTTCTCTTTATAATATTATAATTATTTTATTCAAGAATATGTATACCTAAACACCGTAAATTGAATTAACTGTCGAATTGGGAGAAAAGAAGAAATTAGGCTGAATTTAAAAGATATCAATATTACCGATTGAAATGTAGAAAATATGAAAATGTAGAAAAACTCTAAGACAAGTTTTTTACACAAAGAATGTATTGCATTCTGTGCCGGTATTCTGCAGAACTAGAAAAAGGGGATGAAAATTCCAATAGAGATTTCTCATGATAAGGTCCGTATGTGTATGTGTTTGTATACTTCATTTTCATTTATTTCTATCTTCGATTAGTTTTGATTCTGTGCGCAATTTTTCCATTTAATTTTTTTTTATTTTCCATCTTAACAAATGGTTTGAAAGGACTTTTTTCTCTGTAATATGTAGACACATTTTTGATTTGGTTCTTGTTCCTGCCACTTTCTAAAATTCGATTTCTTTTTCCATATATTCTTCTGTTTTCGGTCCCCATTCATTCTTCTTTTAGTTTATAAGGTACTTTAAATGAATAAATTATGGAAATTGAATATAATAAAAAATAATAATAAAGCAGAACATCCACAAATCTTACTAAGCTTACTTGGGGGGTGTTATTGGCAGCATTGAATTTTGACATAAGTATATGGGTAAAAGAATGAATGGAATGAAATTCATTTGATTAAAGTGCCTTGTGAACTTGACATAATTACATTGATGACAGCAAATGTTTTCATATTTTCATATAAATTTCAACTGGAAACAGAAATCGGAAACTTTTTCTGCCTTTTTGAAATACAAATTTCTAAAATTTATAACGATAAATGCATGCACGTGACAAGTGATTTCTTATTAATAGCATCTTAAAATTTGAATTTAAGATAAAATTGTAAAATATTTTCTTTTCACATATACTGAGTGTTCGTCTTTGAAACATATCTTTTATACTTTCTTTCAATTTCCGACTTAGTTTGTTTTTTTTTCAATATTATTTCCATTTTTTAACTTTCTATTTATTCAAAATTTCACTCCGTTTAATATTAAATTCTACATTTTCTTAGCATGTTCTTATGTTATGCAATGAAGTTCTTTAAAAAAATATATTAATCTTTAAACTAATGGAAAATAAGTAAAATCGTCGAAATTTATTAATTGTATAAATACTTAACCGCGAACTAAATTTGGCCAAGGGAAATTCAAGAATTGGAATCCACAAAAAGCTTCATGCATAACAAATAAATTAAATTTACTAAATTAATATAATTTTGAAAAGGAAGAAATACTTATTTTATTAAAAAAAAGTTTTCTTCAAATATTCCAGTGGGCGAGTTCTACTCTTCAAGTTTAAATTAATATTGGAACATATAAAAACCAAGTATAATTTTTTTTATATTCGCTTGCAAAATATTATTTAAGATCAAATTTATATAAAGAGAAAGTACGAGATTGCATATATATTTAAATATCAAATGCTATATTTTCCAAATTATTATTTTGAAAACGTTTTCCATAAGTACTTAAAATTTATTTCTTAATATTTTTCAAAGTGCGAATAAAAAATAAATATGACAGTATAAATACTTTGAAATTTATTAAAATATAATAAGTAATCTGCATATTTTCATAGATGAAGTTTCTATTTATTTTAAATTTCTTAAACAGATTTTAAACAGATTTAGTTCATGATTTTCATTTAGAAACAGAAATACTAAAAATATTTTTATATTTTGCTATATTGATACAAATATTTGTACGAATAAAAGCTACAATTACTAAAGATTATATGATAATTAGAAGGTAACTTATTATAATCAATATTTTTAAAATTATAGGAAAAAACCAAAACAATTTGAGCAAATTATTTTATTAAGATTGGTTAAATGTATTTAATAGAATCACCCATAACCCTTTAGATAATTTGAATAGATGTCATATTTTAGTTATTTTTAAAAATGCAACAGGTTTTCATAGAACAACTATACGAATATTTATCATTTTATTAAGATGTTATAAGTGATCTATAATAGCTCTCAAGTTCGGCCATTTTGAATGTTCGGTTAATTTTTGACAGCTGCTTTGCTTGTACGTGTTTTGGCTCGTCTTCGATTTTTGCCCATTCCAAAAAATAGATCAAAGAATCTGTATCAAATTTTGTGTGAAAAACAAAATTAATTGCGCGGATGCATTTCGAATGTTGACTGTGGCATATGGTGAAGCTACCTTGGACCGAAGCAATGTTTATCGGTCGTACAAATTGTTCTCAGAGGGCCAAGAAAGTGTGAACAACGAAAAGCCGAATGTGAAGGTTTTGCTTACAGTTTTCTTCGATTGTAGGGGCGTGGTGCATCATGAGTTCTTGCCACAGAGTAGAATAATAAGGAATACTACCTGCAAGTTATTCGCAATTTGCGCAAAGCAATCCGCCAGAAACGCCAAGTTTGTGAAAGAACAAAAATTGGCTTTTGCACCATGATAACGCTCCTGCTCACGTATCGTTGCTTGTGCGCGTATTTTTGGCCAAAAACAACACACTATTAAACAACACAGATCTGGCTTTTTCTTGTTCCCGAAACTAAAGAGCCCCATGAATGGACGACGCTACACTACGATTGAGGAGATAGAGACGGCATCGAAGGAGGAGCTGAACAAGATCACAAAAAATGATTTTTTTGAAGTGCTTCGAGGATTGGAAAAAACGTTGGCACAAGCGTATATTATAATATCTAGTGGGGATTACTTTGAAGGGGACGAAATATATATCCCTCTATTATATAAAAAAAAAATTTTTTGTAGTATTTTATTAGGATGTATGTATGAATTTTTGTTGTTTCAATATGTGTGTTTTTTTGAAGTCATTTTTTTTAAGTCATTTTTTTTGTAGTCATTTGTATATGTAAGGATGTCATAGATATGGGTAGAAAAAAGTTAAATGCGAGATTAAAAATGTAATGAAAAATTATATCGAAAACAAACCTGAAAAGAGAAAAGCTGCTCGCGAATATTACCAAGCGACTAAATATGAAAAAAATCCAAAAAGCAAAAATTGATGTTAGGATTGTATGAAGCGGGAAAAGAAGTAGAATATTCCCTGGAGATCGTGGAGGGGTGGGGGTTGGTGAGAGAAGCGAAGCGATTGGTGGAGGGGTGGAGGTTGGTGAGCGAAGCGAGCAGGGGGCGAAGCCCCTTACTAGTAAACAAAATAATAAAAATTTTATTTGTGATGTGCCTAAATGGGTTTTAGTGATATATTTTATCGAAAAAGTGGTCAAAAAGTGAAAAGTTCGGCATTCAATAAATGTAAACAAATCCGATCGTAAGAGGGGTGGGGGTTGGTGAGCGAAGCGAGCAGGGGACGAAGCCCTCTAGCTCATTAATAAATAAATAATTTTTGAAAAAAAGTCAAAATTCGCGATACTTTTTGAACAGACCTCGTATATATATCAATTTTCGTAATAAAAAAAAAGATAACACTTTAAGTACAGTTACTAACTATCCAAAATTATCTACCCTTGGGCAGAAAAACAAAATTTCCTTGGAGTATCATTTCATTATCTAGATTAGATATCTCAGTTACATTATCTAAAGCTGATAAAGAAATTTGTTCACTCCTAGAAGACATAATAAATTTATATAAAAAGTGAAAATTAAAAGAAGCTAAAGTTGTTAAAAAAAATTTCAAAATATTTAGACAAACAATATACTTTTATTTATACTGCAAATGAAGATAAAAAAAATTATGGAAAGAATTTTTTTATATAAATGAACATAGAAGATTGACGAACATATTATTCAGCTTCAATTATCATCAAAGGGTGCATTTGAAAATTTTGCAGACTTCTAAAAAATATGTTGTATAATTTTTTGTCATTTTCCATTTTAATAAGAAAGAGTTTACTTTTATTTTCGTAAAAATTCTTCTGAATTCCAGACATTATTCTTTCAATTTTTTGAAGTGTTATATAAGTATACGAATAAAAATTTTTTTTTTAAAAAGTAGGATCAAGCCGAACACATAGATTGACTATGAATGAAAAAAGGATAAGCAAACGGATAAGACTCCATGGCAACTAAATACGAGTAGGAACAAAATTTTAGATCGATTTTATATGAAAAATAAAATATTCTGTTCTTTTTGTGAATTTTATTCAAATAAAAAAATAATCCCATCTAAAACGAAATCGAAAAACTAGAAAATTAGTCAGCTGGTCGAAAACTTTTCCATAAAGTTTATATTGGTGTGCGTCAATCTGTCAGAACATTTTGGTGCAATTAAATGTTTTCTCATTGAAACTTTTTTACAGTTAGATTTATTTTTAATTTAGGTTAAATTAAATTTTAATTTAGTTTTATCTAAATTAAAAAGAAATATATTCGTATTTTTTCTTTCATAACAAAAAGAAAAGTGAAATAAAAATACTCAAAATACTTATATTATTATTTTGTTATGGTTATTTTTAGAAACATTTATACTAAAATGTTTATCCTTAAACTTTACAGCACCTTAGGCTATTTGGCGATAAGTAAAGAGAACTATGTCTATTTCACTACCCGGATTGGAACTGAAGGCAGCTGCGAACCCGAAAATAGTTTTTCTTTTAATAATAATTTAAATATATACATTAGAGTATATAATAACTTATGCAAAATATGTTTGTTTTTCGATTAGTGTACGCAAAATATAGTTCTTACTCCAAAATGATTTTAAAAAAGAGAAAACTTCTGATATTAAGTATATAGCAAAGAGTATTCAATGTTTATAACGTTATAAAAACTGAATACTCTTTGCTTTATATTTTTTATAAGATCGTTATAAAAATACTACATATTATTTTATAATTGACTACGCTGATCATAGCTAATAAGCGAAGTCATATAGAAGCAACCGAATCAATCTGGTATCCGACAAAAGATGAACTGTTCTGTGGTCTCATTGATCTGGCGATCGAGAAGAGATATGGTGACTAGCATGATATACATCATCCTTATTAAGCTTATCCAACTTAAGGGGTGAGCCAACTTCATAAAAATTATCCGGGTCAAAGATATAATAAATTATTAGACATTTCCATATATTAAATTATGCACAGCTCCGAAAAAGTGGAGTTCCCTTTGTATCTAAAATCAATATTCTAAGCTTCTCGGAAGGAATAATTAAATATTAGATGCCTTGCAAAAAAATTAGCTATTCTGATGCTTATT
This sequence comes from Atherix ibis, assembly GCA_958298945.1. Lineage (NCBI taxonomy): Eukaryota > Metazoa > Arthropoda > Insecta > Diptera > Athericidae > Atherix > Atherix ibis. The sequence continues at coordinate 60,185,113 of OY282607.1, read as the reverse complement.
TCGTAATGAAGTCATAAAACATTATCAGTATTTCACAATTTTTGATTATATTTAGGTTAATAGCAGGTTTGTTTGGATTACTAAGATAATACTCGTACGGTATATATTAGCTATATTTATAATAGGTGAGGATTCTGTAGGCTTATTAAGCCTAATTAAATAAAGGACCAGATTGATTAGTTTAATTCAATTAGTTAAATATTCGAATTAGTCGAAGAATCGAAAATTGGAAGCAAGGATGACAAAAAATAAGTATGTCTTCAGTTGTTTTACTCATTTGTCGACAATTTGCAGTTCCAGAACATCTTATTAGAATAATATTAATGTAATTTTTTCCTGCAAATCTACAAGAGCTATTATAATTCTACTATCTTGCAGTTCAAAAATTTCTCTGAATTCCAACATAATTAACATTTATCTGTTAATATAAGAAGGAATATTTTTTAAAAATTCCAATTGATTTGAAAATAAATATTTACTTGTAGAAAGTAAATAAATATTTTTAAGATACATAATTTTTTATGATATCTATTTTCAATATTTAACTCTACTCAAAATGATTTTTATTAAATTTAATTTTTTTAATATGAAGTAGCTTAATAGACAATGGTAATTTTATTAACAAAAACTATAATAACAAAGACTTCACTTATTAGCTATAATTAGGCAAATTTTTTTTCCAAGAAACCTTAAAAAAGATGTTTAAAAAAATTATAAATAACATTTTTAGTTTAGTAACCTTGATTATTAGAAAAATATAAAATCCTATGTTAAATTTAAATACGAATTTATAAGGCGTACGAGTACGTTTATGATTACAAATCTGTACTAAAATATCCTGCTCAATTTTCAGGATTAACTTTCTTTGTTGAGAAAAACTTAAAACTCAAAAAGCGTGATTCGGAATTATAGAAGACACCATGAAAACCGCAAACGTTTGCGAAATGCCTGAATGCAGTTTAATGAGTTTCTGTTCATGCTAGTGTAATACTGGTGCCAGTGCTATCTAGTTTCATTGTTTATACTCTACGATTTTGTCCCTCTTCCAAGTTTTCGTTAAACTCATTAAATTTATCCTTTATTTCTTAGTTCTCTTTCTATTTTTACTAATTTTATTTATATTGGTCTTTGCATAACCAAACTTCTTGTTCCTTTACGTAGCATTTTCAGCTTCCCTCTAAGAAAAGATGTTTCCCACCTACTTGCATCACACGTGCTTGTATACTTCACTACCTCGAGAAACTTTACAAACTCCTTTTGAAAAGACACTCTAGCAAAACTAAATTAAATGTCTATTATATGTTAGGCTGGTCTCTTCTCAGTTAATTTAAGAAAAATTTTCTCCGTTATAAAAGTAGTAAACATTTAAATTAGTTTGCGCTAATTACACATAAAATGCAGAACACTATTATGGTGGAATGTTTCTATTTTTTTTTGTTGCGTTAAGTATTTCTTCCTGCTACTTCTATTTTATATTATCGTTTCCTGTTTCAACAGCAGTTCTTCTCAGAATTCTGTATGCTTTCATGATTTGTCTATATTGCAACTGTTCTATAACATAGTCGTACTATGGAAAACTATACAAATCCGTTTCAGAATTTACTATTAATTCTGCGCTAGAGTCTGTACCCTTCCTCGATCTTTGCCTTCTAATAATGCTTGAAGTTTTACTATCCCTTACTATTGCCAGAATATTAGTTTCTACAATACTCTAAAAGCACCACATTTAATTTTCGCAAATTAAAAGTAAAAAGCAATGTTATGAACAGCTAATGAGCTTTAAGTACCTTAAATATTTATCCATTTCTTATCCCACATTTCCTCTATTTCATGAATCTACCCACACTATTAACACAATTATAGTCCATATTTCTCTTATTTTATCATCGCTTTATTTTCAGTCTTGTGAAACGACTGATTTACATTTAAATATTTTCCATAATTATGTATTAAGTTAAATATTTATTTTATAGTTAGCTAATGAAAAAACTTAGATTTGAAAATTATTTTTAAAAAAAAAATAATAACTTGTGGCTTTTTTTTTTCAAATATGTTTTTTATTTTTTGTTTACATAACATATTGTACTCTGCCATACAGAAAACAATTATTAATATGTCGTATTCAATTTGTTTAACTGAAAAATTTTCAATAAATTTCGAAATTGAAGCCTTATTCTTTAAAAAAATTGTATTAAATAATAATAAACAGATGTAATAGTTAATAAAATTAAGCTAAACTAAATTAGAAAAATAATTAATTTTTAGCTTCCTACTATTAATAGCGTAATTTTTTTAGAAGAAAGTCATATTGTAAGAATGAAAATGAATCTGATCAATACAAATTAAGAGTTTTTAATTAAAGGCGCCTTATTTTAAAATTGAATTAAAAGAATTGTATATAATCTATGAGATATCTTTATTGCAGACTAATTTACACTTAATACTCTTATTGGTGCAAGAAAATACTCGTATTATTCAAATGGTCTCTACAACTTTGTTTTTGCAGGACGTAAACTTTGTTAGAACCAGCTGTTCTCCAATTCTATATCATTCAATAAAGGCCAAATGATAACTGTTATCATTGTTCGATACTTCGATTATAGAAGAACTGAATAGGTCTATACACAAAAATTCTGTCTGTTTTTTCGAGAACACATTTGTAAGAACGCACACACTTGCAAAATAACCTTTCACGAAACACTTCTTATTCTAAAGTAGAAACTTCCTATTTTCTGTCGTGAAGAATAAAACTATTTATGCAAATGTATTAATTTATACTGACTTCTTCGTATATTATTTAAAATTTAATAAAACCGCATTTAAACTTTCAACTTCGCGATTGAAGTCGTAAACAAAAGCATGCAATAATTTCGTTATACTACCACTTTCATGGAGAATGGCGTATTTTAAAACTATCCGAAAGTCTACAAAATTTAGGTGCTACAAAATAAATAATAAATCTGAAATACAATTACGTTTAATATCAAAACATTGGAAAGTGAGTTCAAATGAATATTAATTATGCTTTTAGAATTCAATAAATTTCTATTACGAACACTAGATGTTAGTGGGTGTCATGTCTACATAAAAAAATTCACACAAAAGTATGCAAGTATTATGATATCTCATCGCTTTTGCAATAATTTAGACAGAAAATTTCGAAAATCTGACGTATGAGCCTATCTAGGTATTCTTTAATCTAAGATACGATACCTCTCGATACTAACAGGTTACCTTTGTGCCAGCCTCATTTCGAAAGCAGTACCCAATGATGCCGTCTAACCAAAATTCATGCCATACAATGATAACAGTTATTGTTTGGTCTTAATTGAACGATATGGGCTTATACAACAGTTGGCTCTAGCAGCTCCTACAATTTTGCTGGTTTATGTAACCATTGAGCCAAAAAAAGCGTCGTCGGTGAAGATAATTTGTTTATTTATTCGTAAGGTCCCTTAGACATGTGCCAGGGGCCACTTCATAGCGCCATGACCGTGAGGCCATTTGGCGACTTCATAGTACGTTTGGGAAGGTATTTCGGAGAGACTGGTCTATGGTTGGTAGTGTACAATATTAAGAATTTTGTTATATTTTGCGAAGCAGATTAGTATGTTGTAGAAGTTAAATAGGGGACTAGGGAATGAAGTTGTTGGGTCCAGGCGCTCTATAATGGAAGGAATCCTGCTTGCAAAGTAATTCTTGGTTAAGTGGCATTCCTGTAGAATATGGATGATAGTGAAATGGGTGCCATAGGATTGGCATAAGGGGGGGTTGGTGTTGTAAAAAAGAAACCTATGAGTAAGAGCAGTATGTCCAATTCGGATTCTGAAGAGCATCTGCGCCCAGAATTTCGGTATGGATGTTGAATACACTGGTTTGTTAGTGGTTATCTAATGAGTCGTCAAAAATGTGTCGCTATTGGTCCAGTCATCGTGTCTGCGAATGGCTAATGGTTTTAGTTGCCAATCTGTTAGTAGGCGAGGCATATTGGGAATGACTGTGATCACTGGTCGACGGAGTGTTTCTCCAGACAACTTGTCAGCACTTTTATTACCCACAATTCCCACATGCCCCGGCACCTATTGCAACTCGACACTCCTATTACTAAGTAGGCTATGACGAATTGCGCTAAGTATTGGGTTACTCGATGTGCCACAAATGGCTTTAAGGGCGGCAAGGCTGTCGCTAAAAATAATACCGCTTTGTTGGGTGGGAATATTGGTCTCAATTTCAATTGCCGCTTTGATGGCCCACAGCTCCCCGTGATGTGACATAGTGCGCGGGTACTGCAGGTAAAGTTCGACGACCGAAAAAGATGTAGTATCGGTGTCAGCGGCGGCATCAGTGAACAACAGTCGATGATTTTTTAATCCGTCCAACTGTTCAAGGAAAAGTTTCCTATATGTGGACGGATCAGTACTAGCCTTTTTAAAACTGTCAAGAGAAGCAGTCACTTTCAACTTTGCTCCCAACCAAGGTTTATAACCTAGGTGTGGAAGGAAAGTTTGGAAAACGAGGGAGAGGATGGGTGAATTGCTTTCAAGGTGGGATATTAATAAGGATATCGCTGATGAATTCCGTTTTAATAAGGCTATCGATGATGAGTCTTAACACAAGCACGCGCTAGTGCGAACGATGTCTACTCCCCCAAAATCTTTCACGTTAATTAAACACAAGGACTTCGAACGATGTCTACTCCCCCAAAATCTTTCACGTTAATTAAAACTACTATTCAAATCTGCTTATTACTATATTGTTATTGTACATATCTGTAATAATGACAAAAAAATAGACTTTCTGAAGTTGAATAATACAAATATCAATTTAAAAAAATTAATTTAACAATAAATTTCCTATTCCAGCAATTATTATATAAATAATATAAATAATATTATTCCAGCAATTTTCTTTTTATTATTTGCTTAATATTTAATTTTTTTGTTCAGGGTAAATTCCATCGTTTAATTTAAATTTATAATATTCGCAAAATACGGGAAAATTAAGTACTCGTATGTATGACTAAAATTAAAAAATGAAATTAATGCTATTTAATTAAAAATATAAAATATTTATTTGTGCACAAATAAGCTTTTTTTTATTTCTAATCGCTTTCGGTCTGATTTGTCTTCTTTTTCTTCTGCTTCGTTTACTGCCCCTGTTTTTCTTATTAGTAAATTGTTTATACTCTGCTCCAACTCAAGCAGTCTTGCAAATATACGACTCACGCAAAGGAAATGTCCTGTAAAATGAAAGTTTGGAAACACTGTTTCCAACCTATATCCAACGGTCACGATATCACCAATTGAGGGTGTTTTATTACAAATAAATTGAAATTTTTCAGTACAATCAATAAAACAGCGAAATATTTGCAAAATACTTATTTTTTTCATTTTCGCCGTTCATAATTTTGAAGTGTGCTTTCTACACGTTATTGGTAATGTCAAAATAAAGGTACAAGTATGTGCAAAAAATTACTCTACTTATTTTGTTTATAAAAACTATATTTTTAAAAAACTCTGCGTTCGCTTATTGCTTAAATAACTTCTATTTTAGTTAATTTTATTTCTTTTTTCTTTAAATAAATTTATATATTTTTTTTAACTTTAATTATTTTAAATTTTTTTATATAATTTAACGCTTTTGTTAATAACCGGATACCCTTTGTTAATAACCGGATTTTTTTATATAATTTAACGCTTTTGAATCTTGTTGTCCGTATTTATGAAACAAAATAAAATAATTTTGTTGTCATGTTTTCTGAACCTTATTCTCGTCAGATATTACAGTACTTTTTCTAAACGCTCCTTTGGTAAAAGAAACTATTCTTTATCATCACTGTTTGAACCTGTGTCTTCTTCAGAATATTCTTGTCCAAAAAGTTTTTGCTCATATGCCGCTTTCTCTTTTACTGTTAATCTATTTAAAAAACGTTATAAAAATATGGTGATAACAGTTACGGCGATGAGGTTGTTGTATTAATTAAAATAAAAGACAGGTAAAACCATAAACTAGATAAAATTTCACCTGTAAATAACGTTGGATAGTTTGGTTATTTACAGAAGGGTTAAATACCATAATTTTTTTTTATTTGCAACTACAATTTTATTGTAACAAGCAAATTTACATAACATTTTAATTTATAATAGTGTGCATCATGAAGTGGTAGTAAACACCTATTGGTATTTCTCCAACTAATGGAAGTAAGATTCCTCTAGAAAATCTCTAGGCCATTGTCTCTTAAGTCTCCGATGAGTTTTTCCGGTGAGGCCAGTACACCACAAGTCTCTCACAAGTGGATTATGATGATAGTAATAGAACGTAATAGAAATTGGAACGTTTCGCTGAACCCCAAAGTTCAATTCCATATGTCCAAATAGGTTTTATAATTGTATTGTAGATTAGAAGTTTACTTTTGAATGTTAGTTTTGAGCGTTTATCCAGTAGTCTAAGAAGTTGTAGGTAATATCTAGTGACTTCAACTATTTTAGTCTAGTATGACAGTTCCATATTAATCTCTTGTCCAGGTAAAGTCTCAAATAACGTACTTTATCATATTGTGGTATCATATTGCTATCAGAAACGTTACTTTCGTTAGTATATCATATTTTTCTGTTTAAATAATTTTATTGAATATTTTAAATTAAATTTTTATCTCATTTAAATTTATTATTATTATTATTTGTGTATGGTTTTATATATATATATTGTACAATACATTATTTTTATTTTTTATTATTAATATTATTATTTGTAAAAAGGATTCTTTATAAACAAAGATCATAGATCAAGCTATATATTGTATTCAGCCTCATTTGATGAGGTCCGTCCGATCTTGTCGACAACTTTACTGCGAATTCCCTTTCTCACAATTTTTCTCCCGTTATCATAAACTGGTCGGTATTTTCCTTTCCAGTTTTCTTGGGGGTTGTCTTTTCGCTCGAAAATGTCATTTCAAGTTCAAACAGCCGAATCGCACCACCAGTGCTTCTGAACACTCATTTCCGAGAATTAAACTGATTAAACTCAGCTTTTTATGCTACTATATGACAATTTTTATTGGCGATTATTACCATCAACCCGAACTAGAAATATCTAGTACGCTAATACGTTTTAGGCAAATTTAATATTGTTTATAATACTGATACAAAACAGTAGTAGTAAGTTATATTATATACATATAACTAAACAAAATAAAACTATTTTCCTATATTTGAAAATATATCATTTTAATTAAAAATATAAATTGTATATAATACACATACACATACATTTCGATTTGTACGGGAAAAAACTGTTTTAATTATTTCTAAAGTTAGCAAATATTCATGCGGTTGTCACTTCAAATTAGTTGAAAAATTTACTCTTATGCGAATTTGTTGAAAATTAACTTTCTTTTCCTTCTTGACAGGTGAAAAGTTGTTTAAATTAATCTTTGCGCTTGTAATTTATATTGTATATATTTTTGGATGTTGTTAAGATTATAATAAAAACTATTTTAAAAATTAACTAAATTAAAAATTATTAAATTTTTTTTAAATATTTGAAAAAATTTATATTTACTGAAATGTAGAATTTATTTTCGAATAAATTCAAAATAATATGCCATCAATTTAAAAATAAAATCTGATAATCCTTTTTGTGTAACTATGTATTCTAAACATGAATATAGAAAAACTTGAACAAATTTATTGAAGTACCACTTCAAAAATGCTTCAAACCAAAGAATTTTTTTTTATTTATCTACCAAATACTTTATTATTTAGTATTACCATTTTGAATTAGAATTACCATCACAGAAAATCAAATTAAATTTAAATATGCGGTTGAAATAATGAATTTTCTACAATAAAATGTTCACGAGAAAAGGGGATAAGTCTTCAAAATCATTGGGGATAGAAACAGAATTCCGGAAATTAATTTGAAAGTAAAAATGACTTTTACTCGTATGATAAATATAGAACAATTCAAAACTATTTTTGGCAATTGCGTTTCGAAAGTAAATTAAATCAGTTACCGTTGGGACGTACCAATAATTGCAAAACTTTTCAGATCGTTTTTAATAATGCAATAAAATAGTTAAATAATTAATGAATGTATTTTTGAGAGTGTATTTATTTTATGATTAATACACGTATATTTAAATATAGGGTAAATATTTTTCATGTATTTAAAGTGGGTCCATGGTAAAAGGAAACTTTCTTTTCCCAAGGCATACATGCTAGCTTATGCACGTTTAAAAGTTCACATATTTAAAACGTGTTAACCGATAGTATGTATAAAATCAAATTTTGATTAAATTTAGAAAAAAAATACTTAAATGGTCAATTATATAAAATATTTAAGCGTTTAACTGGAATAAGTAAATTAATTAAGGCAAATCTTCTAGCAAGTACCAAAAACAAATTATTTTAAAAAAAATTGAATGTTTTAGATACGGATATGCAAAATAATATTTTTGTACAACAGTCCAGTTTAAAGCACAGAACATTCGTCGATTGGTTTTAAAGTTCTAGAATTTGTTCATCGAAAATCATCTTGACGAAACACATGTTCACAACAACGGTTACGTTAACAAACAAAATTGTACAAATTTGGGGCGCGAAAAATCCACGTGTTATTGACAAACAAACGATACATCCTAAAACAGTCACTGTTTGGTGTGGTTTATAAGCAACAAACATATCATTTTCAGTGACGAAATACATTTTCACAACGACGGTTACATGAACAAACAAAATTGTCAGATTTGGGGCTCGGAAAACCCTCATGTGATTGACAAACCAACGATACATCCTAAAACAGCCACTGTTTGGTGTGGTTTATAGGTAACAAGCATATCATCTTCATTGACTAAATATATTTTTACAACGACGGGTACGTTAACAAACAAAATTGTTAAATTTGGGGCCCAGAAAACCCCCATGTGATTGGAAAAAAAACGATACATCCTAAAACAGTCACTGTTTGGTGTGGTTTATAAGCAACAAGCATATGTTTTGGACGTATTCTGTTGCTCGTAACAATATCGTGAAATGTTACTAATTTTTTTGTAGCCAAAATTAAACTTATTAAATATGAATGAGCTTTAGATTCAATTAAACAGTGTTACTAACAACAGAATACGTCCAAAGGCTTGTTGCTCACTAATTTTGGTGATCGAATAATCTCACAAAACGCTGATGTGATTTGGCCGCAAAGATCATGCGATTTGACCTCGTTAGACTTTTTTCTTTGGGGTTTTTTCGAAAAATCAATTCAAGAAACATCTAAGAATAATTCAAGACCTAAAGAACAATATTCGAAAAGAAATTGAGGCAGTTGTCAATTTTTTATTGGAAAAAGAGTCAAAGTTTTTTTTCATAATTGACATTGTTTTTCAGGCATAATCATAAAAGATTCAACTTTTATGTTCAATAAAAATTTCTGGTGATTGCTCACCATAGTTGTAGGTGAATTTTTCAAATATTATAAGCAAATATTTTTAATAAAATCAGCAAAAAAAATTTTAAAATGGCTAATTTCACCAAAAGTTTTTATTATACGTATTAAAAATATTTTTCATTTTTAAACAAATATTCCATATTTTTCTAAATCATCAAACTTTTGTACAGTGATTTGTGAGTCACAAAAAAAAGTAAGTTTCAAATCTTAGCAAATTAAAGTTGAGTTTTTAAACTCAATAGTAAAAAATTGTGAAAAATATGAGCAATTGTAAGTTGAAATTTAGCAAAGTGAATACAAACTACGTTAGGCGATAATAATCTCTCTTTCCGGCACAGTAAGCTCGCGCTTTCATATTTTCCGGTACACATGTCATCGTAATATTAATAATATTATAGAATATGGTTCTAAATTGCAAAATTTTAAGTTTTATACAATCTCTTCTACGCCTCTAAATGCTATAATTTCCTTCCATGAATACATAGAATACTGATTGTCATTAAAATTATGAAAACTTACCTGAAAAATGACCATGCATTATTTTGCTTGTAGTATGATAGAACCCGATAACCTAATATAGGGCGGTACAACAAAAACTAAAATTCTAAATCAATGAAAAAAAAATATTATTATTTTAAATATTATTGATTATTGGTATCAATGTAATTAGTGCATAAAGGAATTGTTTGTTTGTAAGGTCCCTTAAAAAATGCGCCAGGGGCGTAGGAAAAAGCACAACAACTATAAGGCCTTCTGCAACTGCGTGTTAGGTGGATGGGAATAATTTATCCATGTTTCTGAGAAAAACTAGAATTATTAAGATTTTGCTATAATTTGTGTAGTAAATTAGTTTGAGAAAATTAAATAAAAGGCTTGGAAATAAAATTGTTAAATCAGGAAGCTCCACAATGGAGGGAATGCTATTTGCAAAGAAATAATGGGTCAGGTGGCATTCGGTTAGTATATGCGAGATTGGTACATCAAACCAACAGGATTAGCAGATGCCACAAGGGTGGTTTCCAAATAGGAAATTATGAGTAAGAGCAAAATATACAATAAGGATTCTGAGCAGCTTTCGCGCCCAAAATTTAGGTAAAGATATTGAGTAAACTGTCTCATTCTCCAGTTTATTTGTCTGAAGATAATGCCATATCGTAGACAAATAAGTGACTACTGAAGGCAGGAGGGTTTCCCGAACGACCTTATCCGCGCACTCATTCGGCATTCCTGTTGTTCAGCAGGTTGTGTCGAGTGTTGTTGAGAACCGAGTCATTTGATGAACGACGAATAACTTAAAGGGCGGTAAGACTATTACTGATAATAAAAATTTGTCTGCTATTGGGAATGTTACGCGTAGTTCACATCTCTACTGCTGTCCAGATTGCCCACAATTCGCCATAGAAAGGGGAACTATAAGTTGGAAAAATCTGCATATGGGAATTTTTATGCGGAAAGTTCTTTCGCACAAATGGCCAACTTAGCTCCTGTAACAAAAGTGATGTAATCAATAGTTATTTGAGATCTAATATAGCCGCAGAGAAAAAAATCTAAAGGAATTTAAAACGCAAATGGCGGCCAATTAACACTTCCACGAGAAGAAATTTCACGATCACAGAATTTTGTTTATAATTAATATATTGTTTGATCAGTACCATGATAGGTAGGCTTATTTTAGTACAACCGCATATTTTTCATGCGCAAATCGTTCAATTAATGCAGAAAAAATGTCTTATCGATTTAAGAAATATTAGTTAAATGATTCGCCTGCCCAAAAAACAACACCAAGCAATTGTCTTTATGTTGGTGATGAAATCTTGAATTGAAATTATATTTCTTTATATTTACCCGCTGCCAAAGTATTTCATAATAATTGTAAGTTAATTAATTTATAAGGATATTTTGCACAATTAACTTAGGAAAAAAGTTTTAAAGACACATTTATATGCTCCACTTGAATTGCTATTGAATTTTTACAAAAATCAATTCACACCATTACCAAAGACTGCCATTGGTATGGTATATTTTGTACATAAAATATCTATTTAAATTTTAAAGTAATTTTTTTATAATAAGGAAAAAGCTTTCATAGAATAAATTAAGAAAACTTTCTTTATCATATTTATAAAGAAAGTTCAATATTAAATATAAATAAAATCATATGTCATATCCTTTTAAATTGCGTATGAATGATATGTCTAAGATAATACATTATCCCAGCACACTACTGTGGCTTCTAATATACGAGTACATGCTCACAGAGTGTTAGTTATAAAATATGACAATATTGTCTTCATTCTAATAGTTGAAATAAATCTAAACTTTACTGATACAATAGAAAATATAAAACAAATGCTATAGTAAACTTAGGTGTAGTTTTACGATATACATTTACAGGAGAAAAATGGCAGGTACGAGTTATACGCGTTCAATAAAAATATTTTATACAAAATTTAAAACAAAGCCAAAACGTTTGAATGATTCCTTGGTGTTCGTAAAAAGTAGGGTAAATTGTAATAGATCGGGGCGTTGTATATGAAAGTTAAACTTTTGCGTTTTTCCAATATAAATCTTTCAAATTTATTAGACCAAATATCTAATTTATATCAGCTTTGTGCACATAAAAAATCGCTATAAAAAGAAAACATGTAGAAAGGGGTAAAGACATGCCACTAAGAACAACCTTAGTTTTCTTTCTCTATTTTTGTTGCTTATTTTATAATACAATAAATATATATGCATACTAGTTGCAGAATGTGAGTGGCTGTAGTGGAATATGTACGAGGTATATTGAAATTAAAAACGGGAGTGGGGAACGGTATGTTTATACTTGTTTCTATACATCACTACTAATACTACTAGTATTGACAGAACCGTATCAAAAATAAAACAATAAAAAAGGTAACTCAAAATCAAAGAGAAAATGGGAAAAAAAATTTAAAAGAAAATATATATAAATATAAAAGGGAAAATAACAGGATAGAATGAAAATATATCAAATAAGAGGGTACCAAGAAGCTAAAGAAATATTCCAAATCTCAAGAAGCGAATTTTACACTTATATAAATAATAGTCGATTGTAGCCAGTTGTATAAATTTTAGGGAAAACATATCGAAAAATATATCAAAAACTTTTCTTTTTTATAAAAGTGCTCTCGTTAAAAAAGGACCTTTCCAGTGTTTTCGTTTTTCATTTTCCGTACTCCAGCTTTTTTTTCTATTTTGCAAATTGCCAAAATTGCTTTGCAAAATGCCAAAATTTGTTTTCACAGATGCTCTCTCATTTACCACACATGGGCATCATTTTTTCTGCCCTATTTTACCACTTGGTCCTGTTTTATTTTCTAAAAAAAAATATAGGCCCATCTTTTGCTTAGCCTACTTCCGGTATTATATGATTAGGTTTGTGTTTTATTATATTATATTTTATTCCGTTTATGGATAATTTTCTCTATTTCAACAACAGCTTTTCTTTTCTTTGTAAGATTTTGTTTATTTAAGTTTTTTTTTTTAAATATTTGTACACCCACATATACTTATATCGTCAGATTTATCAGAATACTCATTTTTTGTTTCGATTTCAACCGAATGAAAATATATATTAAAAAAGTTTTATTAGAAGAATTCCATGCATAAGTGGTTCTAATCCTTATGGTCAACCAGCATAGATGGAAGAGAAAAAAAAAATAATAAAACGGAGACAAAATATCCTTATATTCACATAAAATGATTTTCATATTATTTTTTGTATATTAGCAAGAAAACTATATTGAGTATGCGAAGAATTTTTGGTTATTTCTAATTTTTTTTGTATTAGAAGGAAAACTATATTGAGTATGCAAAGAATTGGCAATTTTGCCTCCTTATTTTTGTCTTTGCAATTTTTAATAATCCCAAATTAAATTCAACCAAAAATAAGAAATCTTAAAAATAAATACAATAGTTGCATATAAATATACGGCAAATATTAATTTAATTTTTCTAATATTAATTTAATGTCAAGGGATAATGTAGATGATATTTGGTTTTTAATATTTTATTTTTGTGCGCTTATTCAAAATGCTTACGAAAAATAAATATTTTATAAAGCAAACTACGTTATTATAATTTTACAATATGGGATGAATTAATGAAAATTTCCAAAAAGCTACGGAAATTTCCAAAAAGCTACGGATATTTTTTTTTTGACAAAACATATGTTTTTATTTATTAATCGAGGACGATATTTTAATCGATGACGTCATTCTCTTAAATAAGATGTATTTATAAAAAATTGATATCGTATTTAATGAAAATATGTTAGAAAAAAAACTTGTTACGGACGGCAATTTAAATTTATAGAATCTTGTTGAAATAAAAACATAAAAAAATCTTATTTATTCACATTTACTTTTTAAATTTATGTAAATAACACTAATGATCACATTCGAGTCGGTGTGAATATTACTCACTTAGTCAACGCTCAAATTATATAGTTATAAGAGCTTATAGTATTATTAAACTTGCAATCAAAAACCAATTATTTATTTATGATATATGTAATTAAAAAATTGCAAGTTATTATCTTAAAAATTCCAGCTACTTTTCTGAGACCGAAGTCTCCAAACTTGTGAGAAATTTTGGGACTATATTTTCAACAATCGAAATAAAATAACATGTAATAGTTTCTATTTAAAAAAAGGGTAAATTATTTATGATAATAAACTTGATTAAAAAATTAATTTGTTCGATTGGTTAGTTTAGTTTTAATTAGTGGATAATAACTATGATTTAATACTTCAGTAATCAAAGTTTGGTACAAAAGTCACGTTTGTCAAATTTTTCACAGATATTATATAAACTATTTATTATATAATATTTTGAAAAGGTTCCTAATATTTATTTTGGATAAAGTGCAATGTAGTTTAATTAGTTTTAACTATACTGATAAAGGTTAACCCTGATGCATACGACAAAAGTAACAATTCAAAAGTAAATAAAAAGTATATAATTAATAAACTTGTTTGTAATATATAAATTAAATATAAAATAATATAAGCAAACATTAATAGTTATCAAAACAAAACAAAAAATTTAAAACAAATAAATAATTTCGATAAAAAAAATCATATAATCAATGATTACTGCATTTTAAAGCAACAAAAAAATATTATGTATATCGAATCAAACATTGTATATAATTTTTTAGAATATATTTTATTATATTGTACATCATAAAATTTTAATATACATATGGGCTACACTATATACGTTCAATACACTATTTCATTCGTACATTGAAACAAAACATTACGTTTTACAAATAAATTTTAATGATTTAAGAGTACAAAAGCCAGGCAAGAAGAATATTTTTTATTAAACGAAAGTGTATACATAATTCCATAACAATTCTGTAATAAATTTTCATGGAGACTCATTGATAGCATAAAGATTTTGCTGTCCTTGAAATTTATTCATTTCGCCGTATTTTGGTATACTATGTTAAGAGCCATCTAGTATCCTTATAATACAACATCGCATGTCGTACTTGTTATTCGCCGCTTTTATGGCAATAACAGAATCTCTTGCCTTAAATATTATTTCGGCATTGTTTTAATTTATAATTTTTATAACAAATCATAATTATATATATATGTATATATAAGCTTTAACTTTAATTTAAATATGTCTTATCTAATAATTTTATTTGAAATATATTACAAATTCATATAAAATTTCATATTTTGAGGCAACTAACTTCTCTTAGATGAATTGAAATTTAAGAGTAATATATTACCCAACATTTTTTTTGTAAATTTAATGGTTTTTTAAACCGTTATCCATACTTTCTTAAAATGGTTCTTTAATCTAATTCCCGCATAAGTTAAAATTTAAAAACAAATTTATTTTACTTTCCTTCATATCTAAACCCAGTTAAATTAAAAAGTAATAGTGATTATAACTCCTGCATTATTTATAATTATAATCTAATGCATTGCTTATGAAGGCATATACAATTGTTGTACATAGTCATAATTATTTAGCAAATTAGTGATGACGAAAAGTTAAATTTTTTGTCTATACATGGCAATACTCAATTTTACATTCATGACTCTTGAAAGAAAATATACAAGAATTTCTCAACTTTCAACTGTTGACAGAAAAAACAAAAAAACTCAGCCTCGTCTCTTTTCTTCATCTCTTAATCGTATTCATGGTTCGGTTTCGAACAATACGTTCTCAAATCCGTTTATTGAACCAAGAGAGAAATGCAACAGAAGGTGAGTCAAGAGAGTAAGCCATGTATAATCGGTTAATTGAACTCACCATTGAGTGAATAGCTAGGCTTTCTGTTGGTTCTCAGATTCTCTGGAATAGTATGAAGTTCGCTGAGTGAAGAGCGAATAGCTCCAGCATCTCTTGAGTAAACTAAATACGCGTTTTTTTAGCTCAGAAGCTTTGTTTATTTGGATTTTATGCTACTACCGTATTCTCGTTAGCTGAAGTATATACATTTATGTTAATTATCCTGCGAGAGAGAAATAAGAGCGAAACCAGCCGCACACATGCACTTTACACGCATGAGCGCTACGTACAGTTTATTGGTTTCGCCTTAGATTCTTATTTGGATAGGACGCACGTGCACATTAATTTTCTGCTGGTGGTAAACTATTCGCAGTAAATGTATAGTAATAGTTTTATATGTATTCGCCTGTTCATTTTGTGGGATAAAGTGTTTGCATCAAAAGAAAGAAAATTGAGAGAACGCGAGAGTAAAGATTTTTATATTTTATTGATTGTATTTGCCCAAGAATCACTTAGCATTAAATTCGTATTATTGTGTTTGTGCCATATTCCTATTATGGAAGATAACATATTATTACATTGGTGGTACGTTACAACCACCACTGTAATAATATGTTATCTTCTTCTTCAGTGCAGTTCGTTTTCAATGTGGGGAGATGAAGTTTGCGTCGGGTTTTTGGTGTTAATTCGTTTCGGAAAAGTTTCCAAAGTGAATATATTTGGCCCCACCTTTTGGTTGATTTTTAATTTGTTTTTATGTTAATTAACACGATTGAATGCACTTATTGTAATTTAGTAAAAATGTTTATCATTACTGTACGTGCTGTGCGCATCAAAAACGGCTTGGTCAATTGTTCTATATTTCATGTTTGATGTGATCATCATAGAAAGGAAACAGCGATAGAAGCAAGAGAAGCAAAAAACCTATTTCGAAACGTAAAGAAAAAATAATCAAAAACACCACCGCCGAAATCCGAAACATCTGAATTCGAAGTTATACCTTGTCGAAAGGATATTCGATTGTATGTATGCAAAGGACTAAAATTTTGTGAATAGTGCGAAAACGGGTAGGCAACTACAGAAATAAAACACGAAAAAATCATTAAACAAACTTATTACCAAGTTCAGTTTTTAAATGTTGTTTATATTTTAATTTTAGAAGTAATATTTTACGTAAAGTGCAAAATATAAGAATAATTTTTTTACTGCCATTACTTTATATTGTTATATATAAATGTAAAACTTGAGTAGTAGAATGCGATTGTTAAATTGTGATTTTCTTCTAACATAATTTGCCTTTGTGTTGAAAAATAATAATTAAACATGCAATAACTATTTAGATTTAAAAATTCAATGTATGAGTGTAGTATGATTTCGTTTTATAGAGTTTAATTTTGTGCAAAATAATATAAAACAATAAACATTAATTAATAATGAAATTGTCTGAAAATTTTCTCGATCCAAATGTGTGTTCGCCTTGTTCGCCGTAAAACGAAATCCGAAAATGTTCCCATTGCTTGTTAGATGAGAAAAAACTGACAGATAAGTTCTTCGAAATCAATAAAATGTACCAACACTAATGAGCTTGGCAACCCATCTAAAGCGAATTTAGTAAATGCATACGCTTGTAAAATTGACGGCGATGGGGCGTTCGCCATTGTATGCGTGCGCTTATTGTACTAACTCAATTCATCGGTGACTTGAATTCGCCATTAATTCGCCTTGATGCTCTTTGTGTTCAATAACATTTTGTTGCGTTACCATATTTATTTTACGAAAATTTTCACCTTTAATCGCACCCGAAAAATAAATTCCGAAATTTTATAAATGGAAACAATATTTTGTTTCTACATTAAGATTTTATATTAGAAATAAATAAAACTGGCATTATTTTGTGAACATTTTGCTAAATATTTGCATATGGACATTAAATTGTGTTTTTAGCTAGTTTTATAACTCGCATATTTGGGATAATGTTAATAATTTCATATAAAATTTTTAGAAAACACATATTCTCTAATAAATGTACATATTCATTATTTCTCGTACAAAATGTTTCTTTTATCGCTCATTATATAATCATATCAGAATCTAATAATACCAAAAAAATGCAGTTAGTTTTTTCTCTAAACTTAAAAAGGACAATCATAAATTGAATTTTTTTTAAATAAATATTCAATAGAAACTTCAAATATATCAATATTACAATAGCTGTGTAGCTAACTATAATAGTAGGAAAAATTAAGTGTAAGAAGCCAGAATATACAATGTGTGGCCTAATATGTGTAATGGCAGCCATACAAGTGGCTATATTAGACTTTATAGTAGACTATACAAGATTATATATGAAATGATAAATGCATACATAAAACTATTGGTTCCACTTTAATTTCTCTCCCGGGGACCTTTGGCCTATTTTTTGACTATTTATCTATTGAGACAAACATTTCGGCCTCTCAGTTTTAATGTTTTGTCATCAGCATTGGATTTTGAAAAGTTTAGACACGGTCCCCTAAATGCTTACACACTCGTATTCGATACTTATCCAAAAACAATACGACATTCTCATATATATATAATACAAACAGAAATAAACTAAAAATATTACCATATATGCATTTGTGCATCTTAAAATTTCAGATAGTGTTAATTTTATCACAATAGTTAATTTTGAAATAATCTTTTACATCTCGAGTTTGTTCTTATTAGAAAATTTGTATTAGAATACCCGTAAATTTATAATGGGATAAATTTGAATGAAATAATTCTTCATATATTATAAATTTCTGTAAGAAATAATTGTTAAAAAAATATTAAATTTCAAAAGCAGCATTTTAATATTTTTAAATATTATAAATTTTTTTTTATCAACAATTGAGATAAAACAATAAACAATATATATTGAGGTTGAACTAATTTACTGTCATAAAATTTTTATACAAATTATGTTGTAGAACAAAATGTTTACTGTAATGTTCGGGGTCATATTTGTATAATTGGTAGCCATTTTATTTATCGTTAAAAATAATTGTATTTTATTAAAATAAACAATATAATTCTTCCTTTCTCATAAAAATGTAATAAATCGGATCTCATAAATTTAAATACTATCTACTTCAAAGTCTTCAACTAAAACAAATCCAATAGTTTTCCAAGTATGAAGGGTGTTGTTCGTTTACATGATATGAATTTTTTATAAACATAATTACTTTATTTTTATTTTTTAGAAATAATTTTGTTCATAATTAAATATGTGTGATAATTGTTCATTTTGTCAGCTGATTGTAGTATTTATATTGAGTTAACCCAAAAATTTTATTAATATTTTAATTAAATTTCCTTCCTAATTTCAAATTTAGATAGTATCGAACAAGGTTTGAATAATAGATTCTATTAATTGTCAAGTGAACAATATTTTGGAAAAAAAATATTATTTTATCAGCAACTGAATTTTTTTAATCAACCGTAATTAAAACAGTATTAAAAATGTTTGGTAAACAATAAATATAACATTGCTTCGAGTCAATATTCTGGATCTGATTTTGGGATTATTGATAATTTGGTAATATTAGTCAAACAAAAATTAATACATATTTTCAAGTGAATAAAAATTTTATTTGATTATTTTTTTTTCAAATAAATTGATGTTAAATATTGTTACTAAAAGTTTTTAAGTACACATTGTCTCATTTTACTGAATATTGTGTTATTATAAACGATATTTCGTACTCTGTTATACTCATATATAAAGTACCTATAAAAATGTTCATCTTGATGAGTACTCATTCAATTTGTTTATAAGTCATACTTCGCAAGTATTTCATAATTTATTTGCGGTTATAATTTTAACGAGTTCGCCGCTGTAGAATATAATTTGTCGATCCTGTAAAATAATATTTGAAAAAAAAATTAATTTAAAACTATCACCAAATATCCAGTCGAAGGTAATTCAAGATGCAAATACATACACACATATGTATGAATATACAATACTTACGGTTATATATATAATAGCTTCTTAATACTCTAAAATTGGATTATCTGAATTGAATAAGATTGAAGTTCGATTTATTTTCAATGCCATTCACAATTTTGTACACAATAATATGGTATGAATTTTTAAGCTCTTACAAAAGCTACATATTGCAAATAAGTTGAACCGAATTGCTAAATGTACGGCAGTAGGTATGCAATAAAGTATAATAAATAAATTTAAAAAAAAAACGAAAAAGAAATCAAGTACCGAAATATTTACTATTGCACAAACACCAAACAATTTTTTGAACCATAGAAATGCGTGACAAAGAAGCAATAATAAACAACAAGAGAAAATTTTATGTACTCGGTAGTAGGAAAACTTAAGCTAAAATACATAAACCTCATAAAATTAAAAAATATTTTTTAATTACTATAACATAAATTTAATATTGCGTTGTTCGGAAAGTAATTTCGCTTTTTTTATAAAAATGAAAGACGATTTTCTTATAGTGAATTAATATTTTATTCAATTAAATATTGTCCAGTCTGATTCAATACCCTTTGCCATTTTTCTGGCAGTAGCATGATTCCACACTCATACAATGTTTTTTCGTTTCTGGCAAAAAACTGATCCAAATGATTTTTGACCTCCACATTTGAATTAAACGTTTTACCGTCTAAACAATTTTATACAGATCGGAACAAATGATAATCGGAAGGTGCTAGGTCTGGAGAGTATAGTGGGTGTGGCAGTATATCCCATCCAAGCTCTAAAAGCTTTTGCCGAGTGGTCAAACTTGTATGTGGTTTCGCATTATCCTGTTGGAAAACTATACCTTTCCTATTGACCAATTCTGGCCTTTTTTCTTTAAGTGAATCATTCAATTTGTCCAACTGATGACAGTACACTTCGAAATTGATCTTTATGTTGCTCGGTAGAAGGACAAAATAAACGATTCCTTTGAAATCCCACCAAACAAATAGCATAACCTTTTGATGAATATTGGCTTTCGAAGTGCTTTGAGCGGGTTCATCTTTTCTACTCCAGGATCTTTTTTTTTTATCCGTAAAAAGATGAAGAACCCATATGTCGAGCTTTGAGATTAAACCTAGCCGTTTCAAATGATCATGAACAGTCATATTCGATAAATTTAATCTCTCACCGATCTTACTAGTTATTATTCGCCGGTTTGCATCCATTAATACCTTTATTGTGTCTTCATCAGCTTCAACTGGTCTTCCAGAACGTGGTGCATCTTCGAGATCAAAATTGCCGGATCGTAATTTCGCAAACCAGTTTTGGCACTGGCACTCACTTAACACTTCTCCATACACATCGGATAATTTTTTTCTTGCTTGAACAGCATTTTTATCTTTTCTATAGTAAAAAAGTAAAATATGCCGAAAATGCTGTTTTTCACTTTCTATATTTAAAAGGGTATCAACCAAAAATTACTGTGCAGAATCAATCGAATTTTTTCAAAAGCAAGCCTTGCTATGCCAGCTGTCAAAATACATATGATTATGCGGCTTAAGTGTGAAGTTGGTTGTGAAAAAATACAATTAAGTCCTCTGTTGGGAGACAACGAAATTACTTTCTTGACAACGAAATTACTTTCTTATATCCTTACAAATAATGTTATATTTATTTAAACATACGATATATGACAAAAAATGTTCTTATAATTTTATTTCAACTTCAGAAATTACTTATTTTTGTATGAAAAATATTTTTTAATTGTTCAAAGTTTTTCAAAAAAGTAATTTGTTATTGTTTATGTAAAAAGTCAATATATACAGGGTGGACAGACTTTCCCAATTAAAAAAAAAAGCAATTGTTAAATTTAATTATTTGGATTACTTTCTATGTAAATTATTGTTATGCTTTCATTTGAATACCAATTTTTGCTATGAATACCTTAACTTTTATATTTTACTGAGTTTTTTCGTTTTTTAAAAAAAGCTAATATTTAGTATGCAAATTGAATGTCACACCAATTTATTTGGTATATCACATCATTTCTATATAGTTAAATATATATTCCATTAACTATTTACGGTTCTATATGAGAATATGTTCAAATATTCGCATTTAACAAATAAAACGAGAGTTTTTATGTACCTTTTTAACAATACCTCTATTGTTTTTGATTTTATAATGAAAAATTATAGAAACTTTGAACATTTTACGTTTCAATTTGCACATTTCTATTGATAATTGAATGTGTCATATTTGTTGTTAGTCATAAATTATTTTAAAATTATTGAAATTTTTATTTTATAAATGTTAATGTTTTAAAAAAAAATAGTTTTAAACTTTCGATTATTTTAATACACATTCTTACGTTTTACTTTAAATAATTTCATCTAATCTTAAATAGAGAAATTTTGTTTGGATTATGAAAGCTCTGATTTTTAAATTATGCAAAAGAAACCAAAATTAATCTTTTATTGTTTACTCGACAGTGTAATCAGTTGTTTCTGTTGCACTTAAATAAGTTAACGACATCGGTTTAAAAATGTACAAATCTTAAGTCGATTCAATTTTATTCTAATACAAAAACATGTTTAGAAATAATCAATAAGATGCCTGATGCAATGGACATATAAAATAATTGTGATTGCCTTATTAAACATAATTTAATTTCGTTTTTCCTATTTTCATCCAGATGGCTTGTATTATAAACTATTGTATATTGTGTTGATAGGTATAAATATAATCTGTCGAAAAAAATCACGATCTTTTAAAGAGCGTATTTATTCACATAAAAAACAAAGATCAATCAATGATATATTGCCCATTTTGCTCGATAGCATTTTGCTATTTTTCAGCAAATTTCACAATTCCTCGTTTATAGAAGGATGTCTTTGTCGGCAAAGAATTTCTGAACAAGGTGCTGATTTACAGCCTCGACAGAAGTGAGAGTCTGACGGCGCAGGGTCAGCCGAGTATGGTGGGTGTGGCAACACATTCCAACCAAGCTCCAATATTTTTTTTTTAGGTGATCAAACTTGTATGTAGTCTTCCGTTGTCGTGATGGAACACAACTCCTTTACGATTAGCGAGTTCCGGACGTTTCTCGATGATGGATTCGTTCAAAATGTGCGATTGCTGACACTTTTAATTGATTGTTTGGTTCCTTGGTAGAACCTTAAAAAACAACGCCTTAAAAATTCCACCACATCGAGAGCGTAGTCTTCCTTTGATGGAAGTCGGGTTTCGATGTCGTTTGAGACGAATTACCACGCCGCGAGCAAGATCGTTTACGCACCACATTGTTGTCAAGATCCACTCCTCATCACCAGCTTTCAATCGCTTAAAAAATCGTTTTCCTCACATTTAATGAAGATATCGTAGATGTTTTTGCGTGCCATCAAATGGACTTCTTTGAATTCATGAGGGACCCGTCGTGAACGGTTAAATGATGGATGTTCAATGTTTCTGTAATCTCTCGTGTCGCATAACGCTGGTTTGGCCCAATTAATGCCTTTATTCCAGTCCGAGGAGCGTCGTTGAGAATAAAGTTACCAGCACGAAATTTTGGGAACCATCGTAAGTGTAGAACATCGTTAGTGTAGAAGAAACGCTATCTGTTACGCGAAAATCGACTTTCTCAACAACCAAAAAGCTACAAAAAATCAATAATTTTTTTAAAAAAATCGCTTTTTCTTATCTTGCGTTTTACTTTCCCTCTTATTTTTTTTATTATTAACAAAATAATTAAATAAATTTTAAAATAAAAACGAAACAAATTTTTTCAAATAGCTAAAACCAATTTCAAGGTTAGAGATTGCGCACAATAAACTTTAGAATGTTGTTGTTATATTTTCATAGACTTTTTTTTTTAATTTTAGTTTTCTAGTTGTTCAAATTTGCTAATATTATTCTTCAAACTTGACACTATTTTTAACTGAAGTTGTTATGCGTAGTCTGGAATTGCTTTAAGTTTATATGAACTCAGCATGAATACAATTAGCAATTAAAATGTGATTGAGTCATTTTGTAAATAAAAACAAAATTTCAAATAGACGAATAAGACACAAGAAAATAGACGAGAATACGTTAAAGGATAAACAAAAGAAAATTAATGACTTTCTTTGAACTTTCAACTGTAGCTAAACAAAAATTTGCATACTTTTCCTAATTTTAGTATTAGCAAAATTAAAGACAATATATTAACAAGATTAAAATATTAATTTAATACGAAAATAAAGTTTTTTGCCAGTAAAATAATTGCCAGTAAAATAATTGAGTTTATATTAAAGGTTAGAGATTATTTTTGTAAACTATATGAGAGATTCGAACAGCTTCCAATTAATATTCAACTTTATGTAATTATATTGTACCTTCATATGTTAACTTGCGTACACACCTACCAAAAGCTCAATGTTTTCGAAAAAGAAAAGCCCCAAATTCTTATAACTGTTAAACCATCAGTTTTGGATAAATTATGAATTTAAGAAAAATAATGGAACAAAAACTCGTAAATTACGTTGGTTTTGATTTTTTAATATTAGAAAATGTCACCCTCCTAATATAACAAAAAATACATCAAAACACTATATTCAAAAACGACTGTCGCAATATAGCTTTAGTTGTTTTTATTTTAAATAATGTTCTATATATTGGGTTGTTCGGAAAGTAATTTCGTTTTTTTTATAAAATTGAAAGACGATTTTCTTATAGTGAATTAATATTTTAGTCAATTAAATATTGTTCAGTCTGATCCAATACCCTTTGCCATTTTTCTGGCAGTAGCATGATTCCACGCTCATAAAATTATTGTTCTTTGCTGACAAAAAACTCATTCAAGTGATTTTTGAATAACTCATTTGAATTAAACGTTTTACCGGCAAGTTCTCTCCATACTCTCCGTATGGTGGGTGTCGCAGTATATCCC
Source organism: Atherix ibis (assembly GCA_958298945.1). NCBI lineage: Eukaryota > Metazoa > Arthropoda > Insecta > Diptera > Athericidae > Atherix > Atherix ibis. Next base: position 60,160,511 of record OY282607.1, on the reverse strand, counting down.
GAGAGGTCAAACTTGTATGTGGTTTCGCATTATCCTGTTGGAACACTATACCTTTCCTATTGACCAATTCTGGCCTTTTTTCTTTAAGTGAATCATTCAATTTGTCCAACTGATGACAGTACACTTCAGAATTGATCTTTGTGTTGCTCGGTAGAAGTACAAAATAATCGATTCCTTTGAAATCCCACCAAACAAATAGCATAACCTTTTTTTGATGAATATTGGCTTTCGAAGTGCCTTGAGCGGGTTCATCTTTTCTACTCCAGGATCTTTTGCGCTTAACATTATTGTAGACAACCCATTTCTCGTCCCCAGCAATGATACTCTTCAAAAATGGATGATTTTCTTGGCGTTTGAGAATCAAATCACATACGTCAATGCGACGGCACAAATTTTTTTCCGTAAGAAGATGAGGAACTCATATGTCGAGCTTTGAAATTCAACCTATCTGTTTCAAATGATCATAAACGGTCGTATTCGATAAATTTAATATCTTACTGATATCACGAGTTGTTATTCGCCGGTTTGCATCAATTAATGCACTTATTGTGTCTTCATCAGCAAACGAAATTCCTTTCCGAACAACCCAATAAAATGCAAGAAACTATTTTAACTATGGTAATTTATTTATTTAACTATGGAATTGGAGAAACGTATAGTTTTTTATGACAATCTAATAGAATACAAAAGAAAGTGTCAACAATATGCAGCATTGATCTTGAATGTACATACATAAAGTATGGAAAGTGAAAATTTTCTACTCAGCAGATATCATCGCATATTATTTAATAATGTAAAATTATAGGTAGAATAATATAATATATTTAATAATATTTATAGGTAGAAGTGTTACTATTGGTAGTTCTATCTACAACTTTATTTATAGTTTACATATGTGTCGTTATTAATGGCTGTGTAGAATAATAGGCCTTTATACATAGCACGAAAAATTATAAACACATACAGAAATATTATTTGAAAAGAATAAAACAAAAACGAAATCATACTTCACAATGAACAGTCTATACCGGTGAGTCATGCGACTTTATCGGTCAATCAAGATAGTTTAAGTTAATTGTTTAAATTACGGCACATCTTCTGTTCGTCGTGTTCGAAAACCTCGATGGATCTGTCTACCCCAATAGGCCACTCACTCTGGTGTTATCCATATTGGACTGCGACGCATCGATTGGCATGCTTCTTTTTTTAACCGACTACATGAATGTCGATTCCCATGCATACTTATATTCATATGATATACGTTTATTAGATATATTAACTAAAAATATTTTTTCAGTTGATCCCCAAAACCTCATTCAGTGGCAATAATGATACCCCAGTCCAATAGTGGCGTATGTATTGTGAATAGCAACGAAAATACATTTAATACTAATACAAAAAGTGCTCTATTGCTGTTGTTGTTCAATGCTTAAATGGTGCAGAATTTGGTTAATAGTAAATATGTGTAAGTGTATTTTAAACGGGAAACGGAAGAAGTGAAAATAAAAATTAATCAAAAGGAAATAATAAGCAGATATATATTATTTAAGAGCACATAACTTACACTGGAGGTGTATTCTAATATCAATTTTTTTCATAAATAATGAGTATTATATAGATGCCAACGACATAACGAGTATTATATAGATGCTTCAACTTCTGTAACATAATCATCGAATCTAAAAGAATCGAATGCAAACGAAAAAGAAGAATTCGTATTGAATTATCGTACTATAAGGCTATATGAACAATGGTCCTAAGTCAAAAGTGAAATACAAATAAAACAACTTAGCTCAAATACATGTTTGAGTTTTAATTATCAATTTAAATCCGAACCATAAGGTTATTTAAAGTTTAGCCTTTAAATACATATAAACGGTAACTGTAAAAGAGAGTATATCATAATTCATAGAAAAAATGTTTCGTATCATCGCCAATTCGAATCGATTCATTTTGTTGCAAATTTTTCTTCAATTAATTTTAACAATTGGCGATGTCCGGACAACAACACCAACTACCGCAACAGATTACACTTATAGTTCTTATAATACAAAAGATTACTCAACATTGGTAACCGAAGCCTACTCCGAACTATTCAATGATGATGATCAAAATGGTAATTATTTCGAATAATACTATTATTTTTTTATCAATATTTAATATATTGGTCATTTATTTAGAAAGAATTGAAGTGTGTGTATGATAAATGTTAAGTGATTTATTGATTTGTGTGGGATTAATTTTTCCTGAAATCTACGTAGAAGTACTATCTGATCCGTTGTCAAAAAGGGTTGCACATATGAGTGAAGGTCAAAAATTAAACAGACTAAGGACAAATATAACAAATACTTTAATATTTTTGGGTGTACCAAAAATTTTATCCGATATCGTACCTAACATGCGTATCATTTTCTACTTTTAATGTCAACAAATATGGACAAATATTTTGTAGAACAGAAATTATTTATTATTAATTGTAGTTTTTTTTACATTTTTGTGATAATATTTTGTATGGAAAAATATATTATTTTGAATTATTTTCTCTAATTATTTTCTAAACTTATGCATTTAAGTATACGAGGTCTGTTCAAAAAGTATCGCGAATTTTGAATTTCCGCGGGTTTCGTATATTTGATTTTCGTTTTTTTTGTGGCGTTTTGTTGGTACCCATGTCTCTCACTTATGCCGACAAGTTCGGCCATTTTGAATATTCAGTTAATTTTTGACAGCTGCTTTGCTTGTACGTGTTTTGGCTGGTCTTCAATTGTTGTGAACAACAAGTCGTGAGATCGGTGAGATCAAATTAATCCAATTCAACCGTTCATGATCATTTGAAACGGCTATGTTTAATCTCAAAGCTCGACAAATGGGTTTCTCGTCTTCTTACGAAAAAAAAATTGTGCTGTCGCATTGACGTTTGGGATTTGATTCTCAAACGCCAAGAAAATGATCTATTTTTGAAGTATATCATCACTGGGGATGAGAAATGGGTTGTCTACAACAATGTTAAGCGCAAAAGATCCCGGAGTAGAAAAGATGAACCGGCTCAAAGCACTTCGAAAGCCAATATTCATCAAAAAAGGTTATGCTGTCTGTTTGATGGGATTTCAAAGGAATCGTTTATTTTGAGCTTCTACCGAGCAACATAACGATCAATTCTAAAGTGTATGATCAGTTGGATAAAGTGAATGATTCACTTAAAGAAAAAGGCCAGAATTGGTCAATAGGAAATGTATAGTGTTCCAACAGGATAATGCGAAACCACATACAAGTTTGACCACTCGGCAAAAGCTTTTGATGGGAGATACTGCCACACCCACCATACTCTCCAGACCTTGCCGGTAAAACGTTTAATTCAAATGAGGAGGTCAAAAATCACTTGGATCAGTTTTTTGCCAGCAAAGAACAAACATTTTATGAGCGCGGAATTTATGCTACTGCCAGAAAGATGCTAAAGGGTATTGGATCAGACTGGACAATATTTAATTAAATAAAATATTAATTCACTATAAAAAAATTCGTCTTTCATTTTTATAAAAATTAACGAAATTACTTTCCGAACAACCCTATATGGTACTCGTATAATTACAAATTATAGATGCATAAATTGTATAAATTATGTTTGAAAATTCTTCAGAGTTCCTAAAATTATATTTTGTTATAAATCTAGCAGTTCTACTCATAAATTTTTAATAATTCATTAAATATTTAACATCAAGAAAGAATATAACATTTAGAATTAATACTATCAATAGTAAATTATTTCGAAATTATTTTAATAAAACTTTTAATACTCGTATTTTTCAATTTAATAAAATAATTCTCTACAATATTTCGATTAATAAAAAGAAAAATTCAAGTTATTTAATAATTAAAACACAAATTTACATAAATTAAATAACTTCTTATAGAAAATTATGCATATACTTTTTAAATTTTATTTTAAAAATTAAAATTTTATTGGATAATTTGGATAATTTCTTTCTTTAGAGGTAAAAATCCCAACGGTTGTTCAATTTATAAAATATACTATGGATAGTAATAAAAAAAGGTATTAATTCAATTAATATGTCTAGAACTTTTATATTTTAGAATGGAGAAGTCAGAACTATGATACATTATTTTCAGTGTAATAAATTTTATATCTGCATTGCACCGAACCAACTTATAAATTATTATAACTTTTCCTCGAGTAAAAACTGGAGGTTTTAAGCTCTCAAATTAAAAAAGAACATTAAATGATTTTTTGTTTGCTATCTTTAAACGAAAAAATAACAATAGTATAGAATTATTATTACTCTTATAATATAATTCTATACTATTGTTAGTAAATGATATCTTAAAAATTAAATTTATTATTTGATGCAATAAATTAGATTTATTATTTGATGCAATAAAATAAAATTTTTTTGAACTTAAAAAAAACACATCGGAAATTTTTATTGAAAATGAATGTTGAATCTATTACCTCTATGACTTAGTTCGCACACCTGCATCCGAACGTTAAATTTTCAAAGATTTGTTTGTTTGTATATGAGGTCTCTCACACCATGATCATAAGGGTATTTGGCGACATCATGTTGCTTGTGAGTTGGTACTGCCAGCTTCCCTAATGTAGCGAGCAATTAGATGTTAATAAGTTGGGTTAATGGTTGGGTCTAGGAGTTCCACAATGGAAGAGGAGGTCCTATTCAAAAAGAAATTCTGGGTTAAGCGGCATTCATTTAGAATATGAGATTTTGCACGGTGAGCACCACAGGAATGGCATAAAGTACGTGGTTGGTTGTGACAAGGAAATCATGGGTAAGTGCGATATGTCCAATCTTCGGAATGGTTATCGAGTAGACTAGCTTCACAATGTCTACCTGACAGTAGAGAGCCGCTCTCGCCAAACAGTCAGCCAATTCATTACCCAGGATGCCAACATGACCGCGAACCCAACGCCCCGGCGGAGGGATGTTAAGTATAGACCACCTTCTCATCACAATGATGGCATAAAAAGGAATAATATAGCTAAAAACGGGCAAAATTAGATCCGTGATGGTTCATGTGATATTGTTAATTGCAGGGGGTATGGTACTGCATGGTACAAAATAAGATTAGGAATTTGCAAGTTTCCTAACTATTGCTCACTGAGTGGGGTACATACCTAAAGTACTCTAATATAAAAAAAATAGGTACCACGGGAATTGAGATGCCCCATAGAAAAGCAAATTCTATGCTCGATTATGATGAGGTGCTTCGGCATTCACGTGGTGGCTGTGGTTGATACCTATATCGCGGGCACGATATTCGTATCGCTGGTGGGAGATACTGGCAATTATCTCAGGCGCTGTCACTGCTTATGACAGCAGGGGTTTATTATCAGTTTTGGAATGCGCTGATTGAGCTTAATCTCATTCCCTATAGTTGTGGGCGACTGGTGCTATTTTGTCTAACGACGAGGTATATCACCATTTAATATAGAGAATATATTGACCGAGAACCCAATGCAACTCGACGTTAAATTTTCGATGACTCTCACAAGAAAAGTGGATCAATGGCCTCAAATTTTTGTCGAACGTTGTTTCTTAGGTCTTGAATCATTTTGTAAAATTTTATAAAAAATAATCTCAATGCCATTATAAATAATTTTTTCATAACTACCGTTTTCATAATGAATTATGATATTTTTTCCTTCAGCAGCTTAGATATGTTTAGTTAAAAATAGCTTTAATACAAATTTTCGACAATGTCTTATGTAATATTATTCTATTCTAAGATCATGTATTTAGCTTTGCTTAGCTGCAGATACCTTACTGCTTATTTTCGGTGCGGTGGCATGCTTCGTTGATTTGGAGGGGCGGCTATTATGTCCATTTCAAGTTGTTATTTTAGACCAATACGGGTGTACGAGGTCTGTTCAAAAAGTATCGCGAATTTTGTGTTTTTTCAAAAATTATTTATTTTTTCATGAATATCTATTTTGTTCCCTTCAAAATAATCCCCACCAGATGTTACACACTTCTGACAACGTTTTTTCCAATCCTCAAAGCACTTTAAAAAATCATTTTTTGTGATCTTGTTCAGCTCCTCCTTCGATGCCGTTTTTATCTCCTCAATCGTAGCGAAGCGTCGTCCTTTCATTAGGCTCTTCAGTTTCGGGAACAAGAAAAAGTCACAGGGCGCCAGATCTGGGGAATACGGTGGCTGCGGTATTATTAGTGTGTTGTTTTTGGCCAAAAATTCGTGCAGAAGCAACGATGCGTGAGCAGGAGGGTTATCATGGTGCAAAAGCCAATTTTTGTTCTTCCATAAATCCGTGCGTTTCTGGCGGATTGCTTCGCGCAAATTGCGAATAACTTGCAGGTACTATTCCTTATAATTCTACTCTGTGGCAAGAACTCATGATGCACTACGCCCCTACAATCGAAGAAAACTGTAAGCAAAACCTTCACATTCGACCGAACTTGGCGCGCTTTTTACGGTCTTGGCTTGTGCGGCAGCTTCCATTGGGATAATTGAGCTTTGGTTTCCACGCCATAACCATACACCCATAATTCGTCACCAGTTATGACCCTTTAGAGCAAATTTGGGTCGTCGCGGACAGAGTCCAGCAGCTTCTTAGCAATGTTAATGCGATGCTGTTTTCACACTAAATTTGATACAGATTCTTTGATCTATTTTTGGAATGGGCAAAAATCGAAGACGAGCCAAAACACGTACAAGCAAAGCAGCTATCAAAAATTAACTGAAAATTCAAAATGGTCGAACTTGTCGGCATAAGTGAGAGACATGAGTACCAACATAACGCCACAAAAAATCGAAAATCGAATGTACGTAACCCGCGGAAATTCAAAATTCGCGATACTTTTTGAACAGACGTCGTATATTCACGATTGGTTTTTAGTGAGTTTTTCAGGTGGTTTTTCCGCACTTTTTGTTAAGGGAAGGATAACGAGACAAGATTCGAACCCACAACCCCTGGATGGTGGTCCAGTATGCTTTTTTCAAAGTTTATTTTCCTAAAAAATTTTCTAAAATATTAATTTCTATGAAAAAAATATGCCAAGCTTCTTCAATTATAAAAATTGAATAAAAAAAATATTTTTTAGTGCAAGAACAAAATTTAAATCACAATTCAACCCTATTAAAAGAAATCTATTTTTCTTTTAATCTATTAAAAGAAAAAAAAATGCATTAATAAAAAATAATGGACAAATACTCTCTGAAATGAATCACTTCCTCTTTGGGAGTTTGCACGCTAATGTATGCATGTAGTTCAATGAATGTGCACAATTCATTTGATTTAGGAATAATTACCTTGATTTTTAGGCAGAGACTTGGGGGCAAATTTCTTAATACTGTCTATCTGTTATTGGTGATCGAACACGTGTCTGGGCTTGTGATGTGCCAAACAGAAAAAAGCACGTATTTAATTGTTCATTAAAATTGCATCAAGGACAAGGGAAATAAATCGAAGATTATCTTTTAGTAAAAATTTAACACCGTGGGTACGATGAAATGACGGAAATCGAACTTTTCAGATTCCACCCTTGAAGCGTAAAATTCACCACCTGGAAATATACTTATGTCGAATTTGATTTCAGTTCTTTCTATGGTTGGTTTTTGCTGACAATCTAAATAGTATGAAGGGGAGGACTTAGTTGCAGTTAATCGAAAAAATATTGCTGCTCACGTAGATGCCTATGTGTGTTAGGATTTCCTTCTTTGAATGTCATCAAAAAGACGTTAACGCTTTCCAATAATTCTTATGTTTGAAGAGTTTTTTCACGATTTTATACTTTCACCTTTGCTCATTTGAAGGTGTGAACAAAATCACTAACATTTTTCCTGCATCAACTGTTATCACCACAGCAGTTTCCCTATTGCCCAAATAAAAATGCTTGATGATTTTTTCTTCTATGTCGACAATGACAACAACGTCTAGTCACTCTTCTGCAGAATAATAGTCTTTAGTAGTTGAGCTTTTGCAAAAGAAATTGAATGGAAGAATGAAAGGTGGTTGAATGGATGATATCGGAGAAATTGAATTTTGCTTAAAGCTTAGATGGTGTGCTTTTTTAGAACATTGCTGGGCGAGTGATATTTACTATGATGTCAGCATCTTCATAAAATTATTCGTTTGGTTGATTCCATAAGTTCGTGATTGCGTCATTCAAGAAAATATGCTCTTTTTTTTCTATATATTCATCGAATGGCGTTCTTTTCTCCTCTATCAGAGTGGTTATTAACCTTTTATAGATTTTTATTCTCTCATTTAAGTTTTTCCTTGACTGTTTATACGATTTAAAGATGTAACGATAATTTGCAGCTAAGTAAATTTTGCTGATTTAGACTTTTTTCTGGATTACCGAATTGAAAAGCAATATTGAGTGAGCAATAATATAGGGTCATATGCGCTCTAGCTTTAGTGTGCGTTTCATTTATGTATTTTAAAATAATATAAAAGGAATATTTTTCTGTAGGATTTTCAAGAGTTTTTGCATTGTAAAGCCACTCAAGAGAATGAACGTGAGATCAAATAACAATTTTTGCAGCCGGTATAGCTGAAAGATAATCTGTTTAGTTTAAGCCAAGTCAATTTTTTGAATATGTTAAATTGGAAAAGCTTAAAATTGCATTAAAAAAAATCTTTTGTTAAAACCAGTATCATCCCATACTGGTGTCTGAGAGATATTTTAAAGACTGTGGTCATTTAATACTGGATGCATTTTAAAGATGCACTTTCAAGACTACACCAAAAACTTCCTGCAAAACGAGTTTCATTTCTCATGTAACTAGTCGTATTTTAATTGCAGGCAGGCGCTTCACTACGTTATGAGTATTTCCAGCCTTTGCCCACAAGTTTACTTATATATTCGGCAAAACTGGTCTGCTATCTGGTCAATAACATTCGGACCAGTTTTGTAAGGAGAATTCATTTTGTTTCCCGTTCCATACTTCCTACGTGACAAGTATGAAGAAGTTATTGTTCAGTCAGAGTGGATCAATAGTATTACCAGATTGAATTTATATTGTTTTTGTTCTTAAGTAAATTTATAACGTAGAACTATTCGATTTAATAGACAACTAATTTTTTTTTAAATTTTTATAAACAATAAAAGAAATTGAAAATTTTTTATAATAAAAATAAAGATCGCCGTAGTTCTCAAAATTTCTCCTCACATCTTTGCAATTCGATAACTATTATTGTCCCTTTACTACTTGTGTAGTGTACTTAAAGTTACTTGTAAATATAGTTTCTATTATGAATTTTTCAGAATGATTAAATTGTGCATTATTTAACTTTCAACAATGAATAGTAATAAAAATTTTGTTTTTTAAAACATCTGGTAGTAATGAAGATAATCAAGAAAAAAGTTTAATTAATTATAATCCAAACTGTAACTGATGTAGTATAGAATCTAGAAGAGTTGAATAGAGCTAGGATTAGTAAGGTTAATAAAAAACGGCCACAAGAGCGGAACTACAAGCCGACTCAATGTAAATAGTCCTAGTTATGGCAAGCAGCGAACCATATTGCCCAAATTTCAGTCAACATTATTTTGAATTTACATATTTTTAGATTTGATTAAATTTATTCACGTATGGTATTGTCATAAAACCATAACATCATATCAATATTATTATTAAAAGAATTTCATTATTTTCTATTATTTTTTACGTTTTGCATTTCTTAAAAAATAATATTGTTTAGTATGCGATGTGATATAAAATATAAAATTCAAATTTTAGTACATCTTTTTATCGTATAGAAGGGAAGGAAAACACAAACTGAAATAAAATTCACGTTGGGTCTCAATAAAATCATCTACCAGAATCAAAAATTAATTCAATTGCATTAAAAAGGCAAAACAAAAAAAAACATATTAAAGAAAAGTAAAAAGATAAATAAAATAAAACAGGGTGAGTCGAAAATTTAAGAACAATATAAGACAAAATTGACGTATCAAATTTAGCAACGTCATCTTTAAAAGTGAAAGTTTAAAGGAAAAAAAACATATGTCCAGATGGGTGGGTAGCAATGGAGGTTGAAAGTAAATTATGAACTTATATAAATATTGCCATTGAACGGAAAGAATACAGAATAGAGAAGAACTGTTTCGTACATGTTGAAAATTTTAATAAGTGTTCTACTGTGTAGAAAGAACATCGTTAAGGAAAAATAAGAAAGATTGCACAATGGAAAAGAAAAGGAAATTTTCGCCTATTAAATCTAAAATGCCAATGCATAACGTCTATAAAAACATTTAAACGATCAAATTCCTTTTTTCTCATATTCCACAGTGCTTCTTTCTGACTTGTTTTTTTTCCTTGGGAAAAGTCTTTACGGCATGGTTAAAATGTAATAAAAATTTTATGAAAAATCAACTTGTTTTCACATTTATTAGGTTTTTCTACATTCAATTTTCCGTCACATTTATTAGGTTTTTCTCCATTCAATTTCCAATACTTTTACTAATGTTAAATTCTGCCCTTATTCATCATCTATTATTTTATTATCTGTTTCCATTTATGTAAATTAAAATAACGTTTGTTATTAGAAATATAAAAATTAATGAAAATTCCTCTAAATTCTGACAAGGATTTTTTTTGGAAATATCAAAGTTGAAACTGTTATTAAATAACGACATTCAAATTACGACACAATCGTTGAGCTTTTGGTATAGATTTTTTTATACCGATCGTTCTTAAGGTAAGTTCACGAGTTTATTTTTCAAATAATTTTGGATTGAAATTAAAAACAATAATTCGATCGAATAGACTTGAATATTATATTGGGTTGATCGGAAAGCAAACGATTTCTTTGAAATCCCACCAAACAGATAACATAACCTTTTTTTTTGATGAATATTGGTTTTCGAAGTGTTTTGAGTCGGTTCATCTTTTCTACTTCAGGATCTTTTGCGCTTAACATTGTTGTAGACAACCCATTTCTTATCCCCAGTGATGATACGCTTCAGAAATGAATAATTTTCTTGGCGTTTGAGAATCAAATCACAAACGTCAATGCGAGGTATTTTTTCTGTAAGAAGATGAGGAACCCATATGCCGAGCTTTGAGACTAAACCAACCCGTTTCAAATGAACATGAACGGTTGAATTCGATAATTTTAATCTCTCAGCGATCTCACGAGTTGTTATTCGCCGGTTTGCCTTTATGGTGTCTTCATCAGCTTCAACTGGCCTGCCAGAATGTCGTGCATCTTCGAGAGCAAAATTGCCTGATCGAAATTTTGCAAACCACTTTTGACACTGGCGTTCACTTAACACACCTTCTCCATACACATCGGATAATGTTTTTCTTGCTTGAACTGCATTTTTATCTTTTCTATAATAAAAAAGTAAAATATGACGTAAATACTATTTTTCACTTTCCACATTTAAAAGGGTATCAACCAAAAACTACTGTGCAGAATCAATCGAATTTTTTCACAGGGAAACAACGAAATTACTTGCTTGACAACCTCATATATATGGAAAATAATAGCTGTGCTCCATCGGGAAAATGTTGCTACTCACAAGTACTTGTGAGTAGATGCCCAATGGAACGCAAAATTGACTGACAGAGGTAAAATATAACCTCAAAATAGTCAATAACAATACTGAGTTTTCTCACACATAAGCAATAAAAACTGAGTTTATTCACACATAAACAATAAAAACAAAAATATGACACTTCAACATAACCAACGAACCCGCTAAGCCATCTATTTTCATTTTGGGAACTAAAATCCCTCTATCGTAAATTGTATGCGTAACTACTCATGCGATCTACCCATTTGTATGAGCAAGAGTAGCTGCGAGTAGCTAGAAGTACTTGTGAGTAGTAAAATTTTCCCAATGGAACAAGCTAATATTAGTTATAATGTCTTGTAGAAAATTTCTGCTCCTTTTAATGACATTTTTCAGGACACTTTCGCAAATTTCCAGCTGTATTTCATTGATTTCATTATGTTTGTTTTCAAGTTCAATTGTCTGCGGTCGATTAACGCACACCTTCTCCTTTACAGGAAGAAATCGGGAGCGGTTAAATCTGGGAAGTAAGGGAATCAAGAGACATAATCCGGTCAGGAAACATCAGTCGCAGAATTTCCATTGCAGCGCGGGCAGTATGTGACGTCACGCCGTCCTGTTGGAACCATTTGTCGTGCAACACCAATTGGCCCAATTCATAGATAAAAACTTTCTGTAGCATATCTTTATATCGTTAACCAATCACCGTAACACCCTTGCCTACAGCGTTAGCAAAGAAAACAGGATCAATAACACCACTGACCAAAACGCCGTTCCACAGAATCACTCTGCGAGGGTATAAATCTTCGTGAATTGCCTTTGAATGTTCACGTCCCCAGAAGGGGCTATTTTGTTTACTAATGAAGCTGCTTAGAGCGAAATGCGCCTAGTCATGAGCTGGGAAATGTTTCGGCTCCATCCGGCGGTGCTTTTGACCTCTGGGCTGAAGTTCCTGCATCACCTGAATGCTTGTGAATTAAATTTTATTCAAAACGTTGTTTTATGAATTTTTTGATGCATCTCAGCAATGGAGGGAACCTTTTTTGAAACAATTTTGCACGTTAAATTTTTGAACCTCACAGTAATTTGTAAATTATTTTTGTTTAATATTTTTACGCTAATTACACGATGTTAAAGGTGTTTATAATACTCTATGATTATTTTACCGCGTCTAATCACTATGACTATCAAATATCAACTGATGGAATACTAGCTAACCAAAATGACATCAAATTAAATTTGTGTATTTGCCTTGTATTTGTCACAATTAAATTAAAAATAAATACGATAGATTAATACAAACATTTTTTTAAAACAGAAAATATCAAATATTTTTGAAATTTTATACTAAGTTTCATACTTTATATCTAAAATAAACAAACTAATTTAATTAGCACAAAAATTATGTATTATTATTATTATTTTTAGATGTATAAATTGTTATCTGTTTATTGTCAAAACAATGATTTTACTAAAGTAGCCTTGTGCTTGTACTTGAACAATTTTAATGGCGAATTCTTCAAGTAAAATCAATTCGGTCGACAGTAAATGCTTAATTTTCACGAAACAATTTCATATAATTAAGTTTCAAACAAGAACGAATATAAAATGGCATTGCTATGCAATCTTGTTTATTACTTAACATACATACGAGCATATATTCAATCTTCTTTAATGTTTTTTACTATTTATATTATTAATATTAATCTAACTGAATAGTCATAATTTCATTATGACTATTCAGTTAGATTAATATTAATAGTATAAATATAAAAATATTTTTAGTAATCAAAGAAACTATGTGTTTTTTTTGTATGCGAACCACTTTAGGATTTATTAAACTGGTGGGGAAACTTTATCTTATTTAAAGTGGACTTTTAAATTATCAGCCTTTTGTAAAAATAAGAAAAAAAAACAATTAAATTAGTTTTTGCTATAATTCACTTTCTGATTTTGTATTAAAGAATTTTTAGCAATCCTAAAAACATATACTTCTGCATTTGTATGCTTTCATTTTCTTTTTAGTAACTTATTTTTAATAATATAGGGGTTTTAAATAAGAGTGATATGTTTTTTTTTTAAATAAAACGAAAAAGAAATGTTGCAGATTTGAAATATAATCGGTGCAATTATGTTCTGAAAATAACATTATTCAAATGACCGTCTCTGCTCCGTTTACATTGACAGTAACGAAAATTCCTTCCTCAATATAGAAACCATACAAAACGGACACTTTTTCAGAATGTAAGGGTTCCTCGTGAATAATTTGGTGATTGGTTTCAGCTCAGTAATGACATTTTTGTTTATTTACGCATCTAGAGAGACGACAATGCTTCTTGTTCGAGAAGATAATTTTCTAGAAGGGCATATCCTTCCCTTCAAAGATTGTTGCAGCTCCTACTCCTGCAAGAATAACTAACATAGTCGCAAATATAATAATGCAGTACAGTACAACTTCGCTAATCCGGACACATATAGTTTTGGCTTCGGTCGGATTACCGAGTTGTCCGGACTATATACTTAAAAAAATTTGCTCTAAAAAAAAATTAGCAGTTTCGAACAAAACATTATTAAAACAAAAGACTTGCATTATATGAATTTTTTTATTAAAGTTTCCTTTAAAAAATTACATGTAGGGATGGTATTATTATGCAATAGAAAAAAAAGAACTAATTTTGGGCTGAATAATTTTATTATTGTAACTTTTACGTGCTTTCTCCTCTAGCCTCTTTAATAAGACAATGTCCTGCATGGAAACATCATTTTCCTCAGCCCACTGAGCGCAAATTGCAAATGATTTCATGGCATCATTATGAGCTATCTTAACTTTAACACCCATTGCAATATCTTCATCTTCTTCAGAGTCTACAAGGGATGCTGAAATTTCTTTTGGAGTAGCGTGCTCTATTATCTCTTCATCGGTTAAGTCCATTAAAAACTCATTCACACCCGTTGCCCAATCATGTATTTCTTTTTCAGGAATGTCATCTTTTGGATTTAAAGTAGTGATTATATGTTGTATTGATCTCAAGTCGGCAAATACGGAACCGGACAGTATTTCATGGCGTAAATCTTTAAGCGGAATCAAATCTTCATCTTCCCACTGCGATGCAAGCTGTGTCCACAATGTAGACCAGCTTTTCTGTATGTTTTTTCCGCTAATGTTTTGCCAAGCTAGGTCCAAGAAAGTAACAGCAATCTTCAAGTTAAACTTTTTAAGAACTAGCGCTATGTTCCCATCGTTTTCTTTTAAAATATATTCCAGTAACTGCTTTCTGTAAGAAACCTTAATATTTTGTATAAGATTTTGGTCCATAGGCTGTAAGATTGCCGTACAATTTGGTGGTAAAAATAGCACCCTGAAGTTCGGGTCAAAATTAATATCTTCCTCTTTGGGATGTGAAGGTGCATTATCCAATATTAATAGTGCTTTCAGTGGTCTATTCACCTCAGCTAAATATTTTTTTACATCTAGTATAAAATAATTTTTGAACCAGTCCAAGAAAAGTGACGTTGACATCCATCCCTTTTTAGTTGCTTTATATACAACTGGAAGTTTGGCATTTTGAAAAGCTCTTGGCTTAACAGATTTTCCAATAACCAAAAGAGGCAGTTTGTGCGTTCCTGCAGCATTTGCGCAGGGCATAAATGTGACCCGATCCTTGGAAATTTTTCTACCAGGGGCTGCTTTTTCATTTGCATGCACCCATGTGGTACCAGGCAAAACTCTCCAAAAAGCAGCGGATTCATCTGCATTGTAGACTTGCTCTTCAGTCAAGTTCATTGCAGCAATGATGTCGGTAAACTTTTTTTGAAACGGCTCAACGGCGTTGATATCGCTCGAAATTTTTTCACCACATATTTTTAGAAATCGAATTCCATGTCGTTTTTTAAATTTATCTAGCCAGCCTGCACTGGCTAAAAAATCGTCCTTCCCAGTCATTTTGAAGTAAAAAAATTTTGCCTTGGCTCTTAAAATTTCAGATGAAATTGGGATATGGTGATTTCTTTGTTGTATAAACCATGTATACACTGCTTCCTCAACTTCCGGATGTTCTGCTTTTTTAATAACTTTTTTCTTGCCTAAAATAACTTATTAATTAAAAAAATGGTTTAACATATTTAGATTCAAATTTACCTGCTCCATGATAAGTATTCGAAACAAATCGATTAATTTTTTCTTTATTTTTTTTAATGTCTGAAACAGTTGACTTAGGTATTTTAAATATGTCCGCCACCTGCCTAATAGTTTTGCCTGAATCAAGGCTTTGTAATATTTGACACTTTTCTTTTAACAATAACGTTTTATGCTTGCGTTTACTATTTGAAGCCATGACTTTAAGGAACCCACTTCAAATTTAAAAATTTTAAAATTATGTAAACCTTTCCGAACATGCTCTTACAAGAGAACAAAAATTCAACTGCTATGACTTTAATACAATACTTACACGTACACATATATGTATACTTACTTATAACGTAAAAAAAAATTCACAGAATTCAACACAGAAAAAAAGTAAAAACGGTACAATAACGATTTTGTACTCTTTCAATACGCACGAAAAAATTTGTCCGGACTATAGAGGTTAAAATTTGAAATTGTCCGAATCATGGAATGTGTCCGGATTACTGGAGTGTCCGGAGTGGCGCATGTCCGGACTAGCGAAGTTGTACTGTAATTATAAAAAAATCGCATTGTTCAAATATTATGTGACCGGTAGTAAGTAATTGCATTTGCAACAAAATGGACTCAAAAACAGAGAAATTTTCAGTTTTCAATACTAATCGAAGTAGGCAAAATATTATTTTTTTTTATCTGCAACTACGATTGTACGAGTGATGTAATAAGCAGATTTATATAACATTTTAATTTACAATATTGTGCATTATGAAAAGGGAGTTTCTCCAACTAACGGAAGATAGATTCGTCTAGCAAAGCTCTAGGCCATTGTCTCTTGAGTCTCCGATGAATGTTTCCGGGGACAGCAGTACAGAACACATCTCTCACAAGTGGATTATGATGATAGGATAAACGGAAGTGAAATTTTTGATAGCGGGAAATGCACAGGTGCTGAATAAATGGAACATTTAGATCACGATGTATTACGTTGTTACGAACATAAAAGGGGGCATCAACAATTTTACGGAGTATCTTGGATTGTTAGGCCTGGACGCCATAGGAATTGGAACGTTTCGTTGAACCTCAACATTTAATTCCGTATGTCCAAATAGGTTTTAAAATTGTATTGTAGATCAGAAGTTTACTTTTGATTGTTGGTTTCGAGCGTTTGTCCAGTAGTCTAACACGTTGTCGGTAACGTCTAGTGGCTTGAGGTTGTTTTAGTCTAGTATGAGGGCTCCATGTTAATTTCTTGTCCAGATAAAGTCCCAAATATCGTACTTTATTATATTGTGGAATATTGTTGCTATTAAGGTATAAAGGGGTAGGTTTTCCTTGAGAAAGTTTTCCTTGAAACCCTCACTCTCTATCTCTTAAACCAGGATTGAAGGTTGTGGATATGGGGTTGTAAATTGTTGGAAGCTGTCAGGTTTCATAAGTATGGCCGTATCGTCTGCATAATTAGCAATGATAGTATTAGGGTCAGATGGGATATAATGGGTATAAAATATTATATAAAATGGGACTAAGCAGGCTACATTGTGGGACTCCGGCTAGAATGGGATATATTTCCGAGGATTCGGAGTTAATTGCAACTTGGAAATGACGTTGGGAGAGATATGAATTTATGATAAGGTAGTATGTTGAAGGAAGAAAGCTCTTGAGTTTTTCAGAGGAGTCCAGGATGCCACACACGACCAACGCTTGTGAGATATCTAAAAATACTCCTGGGCAATACTCTTTCCTCTCAAGAGAGGATGCAATGTGATCAACAATGCGATGGCATTGCTGGATAGTGGAGTGTTCAGATCGGAAGCCAAATTGATGATCAGGAATAATTTTTTCATGAACAAGGACTGCGTAGAGTCATTCAATAGGCGTTTTTCAAAAATCTTACCAAGGATTTGTAAAAGGCTGATAGGTCTACAGGAGGAAGGAGAATTAATGGGTTTATTTGGTTTAGGAATCATTTTAATGACAGTAAATTTTGCTTCAGAATAGGAGCTGTTATTAGATCATAACCAAGAGCTTTTTTATTGGGAAGGCGCAGAATAGTAGATTTAATTTCCGAGGGCTTAAAATTTTTGGGACGAAGACTCAGGAATTGTAAACATTAGTTCTTCGATAATTTTGTTAGTATGCGATTTGTCTTCTATATCATCATGTGGAGCAATAGTATTTACCAAATGTTTAGCAAATACAGTATGAAAATTTAAGTCTATTATTTTAAAATTCTTTTGAAAATAAAATTTCGAATTTTCATATTTGACCATATTATAAAATCATGATGTTTATTTTCATTTTCTTAATTAATTTAAAACCAATGAAATATTTATAAAACACGTAAACTACGGAAAACTTTTAGTTAAAACAAAACGAAATGTTATCTTTGCAACATCGTCATGAAGTAGTGCATCTCACTGCTTCATGACGATGTTGTATAGATAACATTTTCATGTAGAGTGGAGATGAATTGCACCGACAATGTATGATTAAAATGGGGAGTTTTGAGGGAAAAATTCTAAGAGGAAATTTAACTCAAAATGCAGTCAGAGTGATAATATTTATAGTGATAAGAAATAATAGCGACTAAATTATCACAACTATAAGGATATATTCAACAAGGAAAAACAATCCATGTTTTGGTCCCCTTTTTTTGATCGGACGAACATATTTGTATTTGGCTATGAAGATTATGTCGACAATTGACGACGATAACAATAATGACGATGACAATAACATCACGTATAAATGCTTAAACTGATGAAGCTTATATTCAAAGTGGTTGCCATATTCTCGGCATTCGGAAAAAATATATTTCCCCACACAAAGGGCTAACATTGAATAAATATAAAGAAATTCATAAAGTTGTGTAGTTACTTGACGACTATACTCGTTTACAGTGTATAGGCTGAATAAAAAAAATGAAACGAAATTGGCGCTACTGCAAAATTGTATTTTTAAAAGAGGATTTGTATAGAACGAATGAGAAGAGAATGTTATTTAAAAAAAATTGATTATAAAAATAAAATCTTGTATAAAACGTAGTCCAAAAAATCATCCCTTGTCGCTTTTATTACCAGCACTTATATTTATGGTCGGCAACAAAGAAAAACAACAACATAAGCGAAATGGGTACGCTTAGCAAACAAAGATTAAAGCTTGATAAGCAAGACAGCGAATAAACCTGAAGCAGAAGCAAAACTTTAAGGAATACAAAAATTGGCACCCACAACGAAGAGAAATACACAGCAAGTATGATCGCTTAAAATCTTACAGCAAAAGAAAACGATATCATAAAAACTATGGGTTAAAAATCCTATATGTGAACTCAACGGCAAAAAGAATTAGAAATATAAGGGATAAAGATTAATTAGAAAAGCCAAGCGAAGGAAAATAAAAAAAATTTAATAATTTCTTTTACCAAATAAAAAAAAATAATTAAAATTGAAAATTGTAAAAAGTGGAAGCCATATTATTGGTGTTTGAAAATGAAAATACAATTTTTTTTTTTGTTGTGAATGCTTTTATTTTTTTTTAGTATTCTTTCAGACATTTTCATATGTCACTTAAAACTACTAAACTTTGCCCCTTCAATACAAGCTTTCCAGTTTTTTGTTACCCTTATATTCTCATAAAGCAGTCTGGTTTCCAGAAAGCTTAACGGCTTATCTCTTTTTTCAGGTTGGGCTCATATTGCAAATTTTCTACGGAATACAAAAACTTTCAACTTCGATTTTGCTTGCTGTTTTTAAATGTCTCCCCTTTACATATTTTTTTTTATTTCTTAAGTATGCTTTTATTTTGCAGCCTGCCCTCTATTTCTAATCTTATCTCGTTTTAATTTCTTCTACATTCATTTTTAAAATAATATATGGTTGTTATATAGCATATTCAAAAGCGTGTTTTTTTTGGAGAACAACTAGAAAAAAAACAGTTTTGAATATTAAAAAGTCATCGACATCTTTGAAAGTATATAAAAATTATATTAGATCGTATAGAGAACTTAAAGATATGAGTATGCTTTGAAATATATATATATATATATATATGTATATATATATATATTAATATGTTTATATTCTTTGGTTCGATCATGGTGAACTCTCGATGGCTTTATTCATTGAAGCACGTCACGTTTTTTATAAACTTAAAAAATGCTTATAATTTATCCTGGTAATTGTTTTTTTTTTTCATGCACTAATATTTTAAAATTTTTCAGCAGTTTTCAAAACTCCTTTTTGTGAAATGAATTCTTTTTTGTGATAATATTGCATGCCAAAAAAAACATTTCAGCGGTTTTTATCAGTGAACAAAAATAAATACTAAGCAGTGTTAATAAAAAAATATTCATCCTAGCAGCCAGGCAATGATAATACAAAAAATTGAAATCTATTGTAGAACAGGGGAGAGGCTGCTGTCTCCATGAAAGTGTAGGGTTTGATGACAAAATCCGTCCATTCATTGAATGCATTCAGCAATTAGGTTAGAAACACTCGGAAAAATATTCGCGATTTTCATAAAATCATTTCAATAAAAAATCTCCATTTTTTTCGGAAATTCAATTTTTCATCCATTTTGTTTATCATTTCATTTAATGTTGCCATATATTATATTTGTTTTCAACAGTTTATCATACATTTTTGTTCAAAATTTTTCTGCAAAACTATTCGACTTTATTTGAATTTCTACAATATAATTCTTTTATGTAATATTTTCATTTCAAATGAATTCAACGAGAACAAATAGAGTTTTTTTTATCTATTCTTGCCATTTTGTTATTTTTCCGATATAAAAAATATTTGTATTTTCTTCTTTCATAACTTTACCTTCTATTGTAAAATTATCCTTTAATTACAACTGCCAATAAAGTTTACATAAATTCTTTGCAAAAGTAAACAATAACAGGTGTTGTACTGGAGTTTTTTTTCTGTTAATCAAAAGCTCATGTAAATCTGATAATTTTTTTTAATATAATCAATAGGTTAATTATTCTTGTAAAAAATTATTTGTTCGATATTAATAGTAAATACGATAGCTCTTTTATATACATAAAAGTTAAATTATTTCGATTATTTAGTATGTGTAGTAGTGAACATAACGCAATCTTTAGAAATCACAATTTCTACTTAAATAAAAGTCAAATATTGGGTTGTCAAGAGTGATTTTGTTTTTTTCCCAACACAGGACTTAATTGTATTTTTTCACAACCAACTTCACACTTAAGCCGCATAATCATATGTATTTTGACAGCTGACATAGCAAGGCTTGTTTGTGAAAAAATTTGATTGATTCTGCACTGTAGTTTTTGGTTGATACCCTTTTAAATATGGAAATATAAAAACAGCATTTTCAGCATATTTTACTTTTTTACTATAGAAAAGATGAAAATGCTGTCCAACCACGAAAAAATTTATCCGATGTGTATGGAGATGTGTTAAGTGAACGCCAGTGCCAAAACTGGTTTGCAAAATTTCGATCAGGCAATTTTTGATCTCGAAGATGCACCACGTTCTGGAAGGCCAGTTGAAGCTGATGAACACACATAAAGGAATTAATTGATGCAAACGATCATTTGAAACGGCTAGGTTTAATCTCAAAGCTCGACAAATGGATTCCTCATCTTCTTACGAAAAAAAATTTGTGCCGTCGCATTGAAGTTTGTGTTTTGCTTCTCAAACGCCAAGAAAATGATCCATTTTTTAAGCGTATAATCACTGGGAACGATAAATGTGTTGTCTACAACAATGTCAAGCGCAAAAGATCCTAGAGTAGAAAAGATGAACCGGCTCAAAGCACTTCGAAAGCCAATATTCATCAAAAAAAGGTTATGCTATCTGTTTGGTAGTATTTCAAAACAATCGTTTATTTTGAACTTCTACCGAGCAACACAACGATCAATTCCGAAGTATGCTGTCATCAGTTGGACAAATTGAATAATACACTTAAAGAAAAAAGGCCAGAATTGGTCAATAGGAAAGGTATAGTGTTCCAACAGGATAATGCGAAACAACATACAAGTTTGACCACTCGGGAAAATCTTTTAGAGCTTGGATGGGATATACTGTCACACCCATTATACTCTCCAGAACTAGCACCTTCCGGTTATCGTTTGTTCCGGTCTCTACAAAATAGACGGTAAAACGTTTAATTCAAATGAGAAGGTCAAAAATCACTTGGATCAGTTTGTTGCCAGGAAAGAGCAAACATTTGATGAGCGTGGAATCATGCTACTGCCAGAAAGATGGCAAAGGGTATTGGATCAGACTGGACAATATTTAATTGAATAAAATATTAATTCACTATAAGAAAATCGTCTTTCATTTTTATAAAAAAAAAACGAAAGTACTGTCTGGCCAACCCAATACATTTAAATAAATTATGATGAAATTTAATTTGATGGGGTAATGATTCTAAAATGCTCCGAAGTTGTTTGAAGATTGACTGCGTAACCATGAAATTTATCGTCGCCCAACAAGAAGCAGTTCAACGGCGTCAAGCTCTCGAGTTAGTTATATTAATTGGTTTTCGAACGAGAAACAACTTTCATTAATAAGCATCCAAATCTTGTTACATTATATTAAATAGGAAATCTTAAACTAAAGAAATGCTATCTATGAAATGCTATCAAATGGCAAGGTTGTACATTATGAACCACGAAATAGATAACACTATAAAATAGTTTTGAAAAAAGTGTCTAGAAAATTAAACTACGGATTTACACAAAATAATCAAATTTAAATATTACACAAAGGCCACAGCCTCATATTTAATAAGATTATTTTATTCTTTGAATGGTACTACATGAATATGCTTACAATAAGACATCACCAAAATCCCTTACAATAATAATCCCAAGTGCGCAATCGAAAATCAATTACTAGAAATGAATTGCTGTTATCTTGCCTATTATTACAAAAATCGGCCAAGTAGGTTTTCTGAAATTTGATTAAACTCATCTAACAAGAACCGAACTAAATAGCTAATTAAAACCTTATGAACTTTGCGATTCGGCTAAGTTATATTGTAGAATAGAATGGAATATGGAATTGCTTTACCCTGCGCACGTATAGATCGCTATTTGGATTCTTTTATTATTGTATAATGCAACCACAGTCATTTTGGTAACTCACTGTAACGTGGACGTCAAAGAGATCCCTAATTTTGACACATTTTTGTTGGCAATACATTCACAAATTGCACACATACGTGTATACAAAATAACAGAAACGGCGTAAATCATTGGGGGCCAATTTTAAACTTCAGTATGGGATTTAAGTGGTTCGTTTAAAACCATTTTGATATACATATATGTGATGTAATTTATGTGTAAACAAATAGATTTTTTAATATTGCGAGTTTTGTTGTTTGATGGAATTAGTTTTGGAAATTTGCAATAAATTACTGTATTCTATTTTAAAATATTATTTATTTATTTATTATATATTTTCATTTTATTTATTTCACTATATATTATTTATAAGAAGAGAATTCTAAAGTGGAAGAGCATATGCAAACATAAAAATCCATTCCAAATTTCCAAAATGAATTAAATGAAAGAATGTAATATTATGTTGTTAAACAATATTCAACGCTTCTTTATATTGTAATATAAATGTGTGTTTGTGAATTGAAATGGTAATTTAAAAAGGTATATGGATTTAAGTTAATTTAAAAATAAAGCATTAATTACGTAGAATATTACATCAAATTCTTAATAAAATATAAGTTAATTGTACACAACATTATAAGAAATGCTTTAAAACTAAATTACAAGGTGGAAAATTTTATGTAAATGCATTACAAAAGCAAGCGAAAGCATAAATGCAAAAAAAATATTTAAATAATAAGCCTACCGAAGATACTTTATTTATTTTAACACAATGAAAACAGCAATGGAAAACACACTGAAAAATTCGTTCTCTTAAATTTTCTTACACACACTTTACATACACCGGCACTGAACTATTTTCTGGTAAACATTGAACTGTCAACATCACATTTATTGATTGCCGGACTTTTCACTTTTTAATCCCTTTAGATTTCACTAAAAGTTATTTAGGCACATCATAAACTAAATTTTTGTTAATTTATGTAGAAAAAATTATGTCAACTTACCGAAAGATAAAAATTCCCGACTTCCTCATTCCGTTGAATTAAAAGCAACCCTTTGCAAAACATTTCATTTTCTGAAATAAAAACTTCCTATTAACTGTTATCAACAATATAACTATTTATATACCATAAACACTTACTTTTTCGTAAATACTTCAAAAAACATAAAAACTACACTTTTACTTGCACTTTCCGATAATTGTCAAAATAAGAACTTTAAAAAAAAAGTATGTAAGCACTTCGGTATGCTACCACTTTCATGAAGAATGACGTTTTTTAAAACTCTCCGAAAGCATAGAAAATTGAGGCGCTTGATATTTGATTGATATTTACGAAATGAATAATATACATAAAATACAATTGCATTTCATATCAAAAGATTGTACAAAAAATAAAAATTACCTTTCGTTGTGTTTAAATTGTATTTTTTTTTTGCAATAAGTGACTTAAAAGGAACATAAATTATGCTTTTGCAATTCATTAAATTTCTAATACGAAAGCTAGATGTCAGTGGGTGTTATGTCTACATAAAAAAATCTACACAAAAATATGCAAGCTTTACGATTTCTCGCCGCTTCTGGAATAATTATGCCAGAAAATTGCGTATCCATCTGAAAATCTGACGTACGGGCCTATCCAGGTATTCTTTAATCTAAGCTCTAGCTCATGCACTTGTCGAAAATAATGGTTATTTTGTTTAAAAAAAATCTTTAGACATTTGCTAATATATTCTACTTAAAAGTATTTAATAATGTATCTAATTTAAATAAAACATAATATTTCATTTATAATTAAAGACAGCTCGCTTTATTATTCGCAATTTATTTCGAATACAATTTTTAAGTTATTTCAGCATTTAGTAACTTTACAGTCACACTAATGCAGACAATCACAATTTTATAATTGCTTTTTTTTATTAGGATTTTTATTTATGAAGTTGAAATTGTAGTTCATTCAAATACTAAAATGATAATGATATTGCTCTGAAATATTGCACAAAAGCACTAATTTTTCTTGTCGTCTACATGAACGATAATCAAAAAGCCCCTAACAATATGTTACTGACACTACTATTGCGCTTGGTACAATACTCTTATTGCAGTGTGTTGAAATATGTCATGAACATTTTGACTTGTAGATTATAGAGTATAAGGACAGGCAGTCGCCCTATATGTATACGAATTTTATTGAAGTTAAAAAATTCCGTGGAATTGCAATGATTAAAAACCTCCTCTGCTGACCCTTACCCATCTATTAACTTAAAATTAAGCTACAAACCCCGTCGTTTGAAATGTATATTAAATGCTTTTAAATTAAGAAAAATTATCATTTCACTTTCAAAAATTATTAAAATTCGATAAAAATAATTTGGATCACAAAAAAACAAAGAATAACAAACGACAATACCAATCAAAAAGTTTATAAACATTTTTTATAGCTGCTGTGTCTGACATCTATTTTTCCACTTATTGAAATAAAAACTACATTTTTGGTGGGCGGAGCCTGCGATTATAGAAGAACTGGATAGCCATCTACACAAAAATTCTGTCAAAATTTTTTCGAGAATACATTCGTAACAGCGCACACAATCGCAAAATAACGTTTAACGAAATACTTCTTATTCTAAAATAAACACTTCCTATTTGCTGTCGTGAAGAATAAAAATATTTATTCAAATGTATTAATTTAATTTCACTTCGCGATAAGTATCTATATAAATGTCAACCAAAGCGGCGAGAAATCGTACTGCTTGTATAAGAGGTCTGTTCAAAAAGGATCGCGAATTGTGAATTTCCGCGGTTTATGTATATTCGATTTTCGATTTTTTGTAGCATTATGTTGGTACTCATGTCCCTCACTTATGCCGACTAGTTCGGCCATTTTGATTGTTCAGTTAATTTTTGACAGCTGCTTTGCTTGCACGTATTTTGGCTCGTCTTCGATTTGTGGACTTTTGGAGAGTTTTAACACAGGAGTCTTAACACACGCCATCCTTGCATACTTTTGTTGACATTTAGGTACTTATCACGAAGTTGAAAGTTTAGGTGCGGTTTTATTAAATTTTAAATGGTTTACGAACAAATATGTATAAATTAATACATTTGCATAAATATTTTTATTCTTCACAACAGTAAATAGAAAGTTTTTATTTCAGAATACGAAGTGTTGTCGTGAACGTGGGGGTTCAATTTTTTTGACATTGTGTCTTAAGTCGTTTTAAAAAAGGAATTTATTATAAAAAGTGAAGTGAAAAATGTTAATATTAATATGAATAATAAATTTTAATAATTTAATGTGTTAATAAATTTACAGAAAATGAAGTATTCAGTTGAAAAGTGGTTTAATTATGCGAAAACAAAAGGTTCGCGAATTTCGTTTTTCAGGTAAAATGTCGATTTCATATAGGGGCAATTTTATATTTGTACATACTGATTTGCTGAATATTTTTAAAATAATATTCAAAGTTATTTAAATTAAATTAAATAACTGATATGGTTATTTAATTTAATAAATTTAAAAATAGAAACTTAATAAAACCTGTTATGAATTAATTTATTTGTATATGAAAGTTTACATTTCAAAACATGAAACAGAACTACAATACTTACTTTTTTGCTTAAATTCTGAATATAGATAAAAAAATCCTATTTAAATCATCGAATTATGATTTTACTCACATTGTTTCCCAATAGAAGGAGCTTTAGTATATAAGCATTGAATAAGTTGAAATAGTATATAAGCTTGAATTATAATATCATATATTAATGCTCACTGACATTAGTATAGAAATTCATAAATTCAAAAGTTTATTCTTATAAACGATTCATATACAAAATAAATAAACATATTCAAAAAATTATTGTGTTATAAGTAGTGTAAAAATAGTTAGAATGGTACCAGATATCCGGTTTTTTTTCAACTGAATATTTTTATAATTGTAGTTCTTAAATTATAATATCATTATTAAAATTTTATTTTACGAAATTTTTCATACGAGTACTTATATAGAAAAGTTTTTTGGAAATTATATTTTCATATAGGCTTATTTCCCTTTTGCTAAAAGGTGGGTGGGTGAGTTCTTCGTTAGTATTTCGGTTATTTAAGTACGTATAGTGCAAGTAAAATATCACTCATTATGAACTCACCATTCTATTCATATGTGTTCATTTTTTGTGAAACCACGAAAGATAATTACCTTTTTATAGAAACGGTTACCTTTAGAATAAAAATTGCAAAAATTTTAGCTCTGTATAAAAGTTTTCAAAAACTGAAAAATACACATCGGTGAAAATATTTTCATTTGACAAGTTTAACTAAATAACTCTCCAAATAAGCAGAGTTATTATGAAACTTGAATAAATAGTGGAGAGCGAAAATAAATTACTAGATTTAATTCAATTATAATTTTCTTATAAAATAACAGCCATTTAACTGTAAACACAATATATTCAAATAATATCCCACATTTAACTCACTTATAACTTTTAATTTATTGAAACAAGTGCCTGTTTAATATGAAACCATATAGGAAAATGATTTTCATATTTAAAGCCTTTATTAAGAAATTATTTTATATTTTGTGCAATTTATAAATTTTTGGACTTATAGTGTTAGTAATTACTTCTAGTAAAGATAAACCGCAATTAAAAATGGAAAATTTAATATATGTATTTATGCATATACGATCTATGAGAGCATAGTTAGCCATGTTCGTTATAATAATGCTTCGTACTATCCGAGCTTTTCTAAGTTAAATCCCATGGAAACAATTTATGAAATGTAGTGAACATTCCAAATTCCCATTTTCCATTTCGGATTTTGTTCACTATGCACTTACCAAATTTGATTTTAATTTCTTTATTCACCTGAAAACTTTACCAATAATAACGTAACAATTGCGTTTGTCACAATCAATTAATTTATTGAGGAAGTAAAACTCAAATTATTCACGGGGTAAAAATTTAAGTTTTACCGTCTAAAAAATTTTGTACAGACCGGAACAAATGATAATCGGAAGTTGCTAGGTCTGGAGAGTATGGTGGGTGTGACAGTATATCCCATCCAAACTCTAAAAGCTTTTGCTGATTGGTCAAACTTGTATGTGGTTGTTGGAACACTATATCTCTCCTATTGACCAATTCTGGCCTTTTTTCTTTAAGTGAATCATTCAATTTGTCCAACTGATGACAGTACACTTCAGAATTGATCTTTCTGTTGCTCGGTAGAAGGAAAAGATTCCTTTGAAATTCCACCAAACAGATAGCATAACCTTTTTTTTAATGAATATTGGCTTTCGAAGTGCTTTGAGCCGGTTCATCTTTTCTACTCCGGGATCTTTTGCGCTTAACGTTGTTGTAGACAACCCATTTCTCATTCATTGTTGTAGAGAAGCAAATCACAAACTTCAATGCAACAGCACAAATTTTCGTTCGTGAGAAGAGTAGGAACCCATACCACCTTGATGAAAAAGTTCCCGGAACGATGGGAGTTTTTTTGTTAAGTTGGTACATATGTTGTTGATATTCCCTCTAAATCTTAGCGTCATAGCTTGACATTTGCAAAAGTTACATAGCCAAGAGTACATCTATCTCTGTGTGTGTTGGCGATTTTCTTAAAATTTGAGAAATGGATTTAAATTTGCAACAACGAACTTGTATTAAATTCTGCGTAAAAAACGGATATGGTGCGCGAACGTTGGAAATGTTGGAAAAGTCTTTCGGCAACGATTTTCTAAAGAAAACGGTCGTTTACCAGTAGCACGAGCGGTTCAAAAGTGGTCGTGAGTCAATCGAAGATGATGAACGCATTGGCAGACCATCGCCATCGAAGACCGACGAAAACATTGATAAAGTAAAAGAAATGTTGGTCAATAACCGCAAATTAACCATCAGAGAGATAGTGGAGGACTTGAACATTGCCTATGGATCCGTCGAAGACATTTTGGTTAATAATTTGGGTTTCCGTCGTGTAGCAGCAAAGTTGGTGCCAAAAAACCTCAATTTCATGCAAAAAAGACCTCAATTTCATGCAAAAAAGAGACCGTGTTGACGTCGCAAAAGACATGATTTGCGAGACTGAATTCGATCCCACATTCATCAAAAGGATCATTACTGGAGACGGGACGTGGGTTTATGTGTACGACACGCAATCCAGACATCAGGCAAGTGAATGGCTTTCACCAAATGAGCCGAGACCAAAAAAACCACGTCGTTTTCAGTCAGAAAAGAACGCAATGTTCACGGTTTTCATTAATTACAACGGTGTCGTGCATCATGAATTTTTGCCAGAAGGCCGTACAGTAAACAAACAGTATTATTTGAGCGTTATGAGACGTTTGCTCGAAATTGTGCAAGCTAGTTTTGGAACTGGCGCTCACTTAACACATCTTCTCCATATACATCGTATAATTTTTTTCTTCCTTGCACAGGATATTTATCTTTTCTATAGTAAAAAAGTAAAATATGCCAAAAATGCTGTTTTCCCCTATTTAAAAGGGTATAAACCAAAAACTACTATGGTAGAATCAATCGAATTTTTTCACAAACAAGCCTTGCTATGTCAGCTGTCAAATTCCATCTGATTATGCGGCTTAAGTGTGAGGTTGGTTGTGAAAAAATACAATTAAGTCCTCTGTTGGGAAACAACGAAGTTACTTTTCGGACAACCCAATATTATTCTACCAGTTTTTTTTTTTTTTTTTATATATGTAGTTTTGTGTTAACTTTTATATAAAAATTTTGTATAAATTATAAAGTGCCTTCCATTTTATTAATTTACATTTGATTCGATTAATTTTTTAAGATTGCAATGAAAATTATTTTTTTAAAACTTTAAATTATTTTTGTTCTAAGAATAAAATCAATCTTAATTTTTTACAGTAAAATTTTCATTAGATTTTTTTTTTAAATATTTTTGAGGATTTTATTAATTTGCATGCCCTTCGATTATTATAAGAGTTTTATAATTACTAATGGAATTATTATTTAATATAATTATTACTATTTCTATTGAGAGATATGGTATGTTTATTTTTATGAGGCGTTAAACTATATTACTCTATCAAGAGTAAGAGGACACCATGAAATTTCGTGGCTGTTATCTAGTTAGTTTCCGATAAGTATTTCTGGCCAGGGAAACAAGAAAGTTATCTTACAAGTAGATCATGGGGAAATACACAACTCCTGAGCAAAGCGAATATTGAGATCACGATCTATTATATTATTACGAAAATAAAAGGCGGTATCAACAATTTTGCGGAGGATCTTGGGTTGTAAGGCCTGGATGCGGTAGCAATTGGAACGTTTCGTTAAACCCAAAAGTTCAATTGCATACATCAAAAAAGGTTTTATGGTTGCGTTGTAATTAAGATTTTACTATTTATTGTTAGCTTCGAACTTTTGTCCAGTAGTCTGAGTAGCTATAGGTAACGTCTGTAGTTTTACGTCTTGGTCTAGTATGTGAGTTTCATGTAAGTCTCTTGAATATGTGAAGTCTTACGTCAAACTGTAAAGGGGTAGGTTATTCTTGACAAAGAGTTTCCATACATTCTTAAAGAAATTGGACTAATTGAAATTGAATTTTGTTAAATATGGTCTCATTGTTCCATTTTAATTTTTGTTTTTTAAGTTTATATGATCTTGATGATAAAATTAAAGCATGCGTTTGCAAAATATTTTTTTTTAAAGTTCAATTATTAATAAAACTATTTGATTTTTTTAAATGTTTCTTTTAATAATTAAGATACATTTGAAAATTTCAAATAAGTTTTTGTATAAAAAAAAGAAAAGTTAAAAATATAATATTTTAAACTTTAATTAAAAAATTTGTGCAGACATTTTTATGTCGTTTTCAAATTAGATAAGTTCTATGAACTCATTTTTGGAAATAATAAAAAAAGTTGTTTTTCCTTAGTCTAGTACTTTAGCTCAAGAAACGCAGTAGAAGTTTTGCTTACATAGCTAGAAAAATTCAAACTAAAAGTTAAACATTGTAGGTATCTATTAAAAAAATTGTTAATTTTATTTTATATACGAAAATTTTTGACGAATGTAAGTAAAATTATTGCTGTAAAAATCCTATAAAAATACTTTACTTTTGAAAATAAAAATTACTGATTATAAAATATTGATTAAAACTCGCTCATATAAACGAAATATTGATTTTGAATCTTGTGTGTTAATTTTTATTTTAAATTGCCCATAAACTAATCATTAAAATGAAAATTGTATTTTGTATCCTTACAGTGCCAAGTAAACCGTATAATGTAACCATTTTGGAAGTTACTGCTAAGACAATAAAATTAGCATGGCACCAACCAGACCATTTGAACGGAGCCCTGGAAGGATATCACGTCTATTATGAACAGGACAATCAAACCGATGTTGCTATAGTTAAAAATTTCGATACCAACAGCTTATACGTTTACTATTTGCTAGAAAGATTACGTAAGTTATCTATTTATTTATTAAATTTCAAATTATTTTATTTAAAGTGGAATAAAAAGACAAGCTTTCCTATTACAGAATCTGTTTGAGGCATATTTAGAACTTTAGGTGGATATTGTTTATATATTTGCATTTGCTTCCAAATTTTGTCGATAGAATCGAATTTTTTCAACATTTAGTTAGATTTGGAATTTTTTATCATCATATTAAGTGGTATACTATCAGAGCTACAAATTTACAAAAATTACTATTACAATTTTGCGCGAATCTGCCCGAATTCATAGTATGAAAATTATGTTATCTAAAGAAAAGAAGAAAATATTTAAAAGGTTCCATTTCTGTAGGTAGTTGGAAGTAACCTGAAAATTATTTGCTCATTTTGGAACGTGAACGGTGTTCGTTATAGTAATGGTGGGTTATTTTCATTATACAACATTTACATAATGTATAATCACATACATTAAAAAAGACTTTTTCATAGAATTGAATGTAATTTCAAATGGAACCCACTCATTTACTTAACATCTTATACAATTTTCCACTCAAACGATAATTGTTCAATGTACTTACGTGATGTTCATAATGTGCATTTAGTACGTGGTGGAAATATGTTTTTCTTTCACTTTTTTTTTAGTTTTACCAAAATTGTCATTTTTGGTAAAACTTTCTTTTCTAAAATGATTACGAAAAGAGTTCGTTCCTTTTCACACGACACATGTTCCTGAACAATACACCGTGATTTATTAGATGCTTCAAGCTTCCAAATTATAGTGGTGACTATAATAAACTCGTATTCTTATTACCCTATTTATAATTTCCAGCATGAAATTTCATTTCACCAAGAAGTTCACATTTTCATTTGGGTTCTCACATGTAGAAAACTCTCTATTACTGTGCTTTAATGCATTTAACTTCCTGTTCCGTTGACAACTTGTAACGAAATTAGGCCAAACTGAGCTCAAAAGTACCTCTTCTACAATAATAATACGATATTGTTACGTTAGAAATGTGTTACTATTTCTGGAATGTATTAAATGAATACCAAGTTTTGGTTAGTGAATATTCATTTTTTTATTGCATCTAATATCTTTTCAAAATATAGCAAAAAAAAATCAAATTTATGAAAATATTTAATTTTTTTGGGTATTATAGAAAGACTATATTAAAATTGCGTATACATATTAAAAAAAGGAAGATTAATTGTGTAAATTATTTGGACTGCTTAACAAAATATTAATAAAAATGCAAGAATTTCCCTAAGTTGTGGAGACTGAATCTTAAAATTAATCATTCAAATCCTTATAAAAAAGAGGTTGTCGTTTTAAATAAGATATTTGACAAAATTTGACCTCTTTGTAGTGCGTCAATTCGTAAGAAGATTGTGTTAAAAACTTCATTTATAACAGTTCGGCTGAAAAGTTTAGAACGAAACACAGTAGAAATATTTTTTTTCGCAAAATTCATTTTTATTATTCAACATAGATGCCTTCGAGGGCGATACAGCGATTATAGCGATCTTCCAACTTTTCGATACCATTTTTATAGTACTCTTTCGGTTTTGCCTCAAAATAGGCCTCAGTTTCATCATCGGTCTTAAATTTCTTGCCAGCGAGCATTCTCTTGAGGTCTGCAAACAGGAAAAAGTCGCTGGGGCCAGATCTGGAGAATACGGTGGATGGGGAAGCAATTCGTAGCCCAATTCATTGAGTTTGACCATCGTTTTCATCGACTTGTGACACGGTGCATTGTCTTGGTGAAACAACACTTTTTCTTCTTCAAATGAGGCCGTTTCTTAGCGATTTCTTTCTTCAAACGATCCAATAACGCTATATAATAGTCGCTGTTGATCGTCTGTCCCTTCTGGAGATAGTCAATGAATATTATACCATGCGCATCCCAAAATACAGACGCCATCACCTTGCCAGCCGACTGTTGCGTCTTTCCACGCTTTGGATTCGGTTCGTCGCTCGCTCTCCACTCTGCCGACTGCCGATTGGACTCTGGAGTGTGGTGACGGAGCCATGTTTCATCCATTGTCACATATCGACGCAAAAATTCGGGTTTATTGCGCTTGAACAGCTCCAAACACTGCTCAGAATCATCAACACGTTGTTGTTTTTGGTCCACAGTGAGCCCACGCGGCAACCACTTTGCTCACAGCTTTCGCATGCCCAAATATTCATGCACGATATGTCCAACACGCTCTTTCGATATCTTCAGAGTCTCAGCTATCTCGCTCAACTTCACTTTACGGTCATTTAAAATTATTTTGTGGATTTTTTTGATGTTTTCTGCCGTAACCACCTCTTTTGGACGTCCACTGTGTTCTGCATCAACTGTGCTCGTACGACCAGTTCGAAATTGACGAAACCAATATTCCACAGTTGAAATAGCTGGAGCAGAGTCCAGGTAACGTTTGTCAAACCATGCTTTGGTTTCTACTGTATTTTTTTTCATCAAAAAGCAATGCTTTATCAATACACGAAATTCGTCTTTATCCATTTTTTTTTCAATAACAAAAGTTGCTCCACTCAAAATGCTATATCTCACGAACCAATCGAGCGATTGCTGTCAAATTTTGACAGGAATTATTTGAAGCATGGGGCTTTTAAGTAGATTTTTGCAAGAGGCGCCATCTAGACGTCATGGTTTTCAACTTTTCAGCCGAACTGTTAAATATGGCCTAAAATATTCTGAGCCTGTCAGCAATGCCAGGCTCAGAATATTTTTGGATATATCTCATAATTTTTCAGTCAACTGGTATCATTAATAGTAATTTTGCAATACTGTGGATTTCTATCCAGCTTGAAAATAATACCAAATTTTTTAAAATATTAAAATTCTATTAATTTTTAATTTTTAAAATGTTTACAACTTCTTCTGTTGAATTACGTGAGTTATTATTTATTAAAATATGCATAATTTTGGTATTAATCTTGCCGAAATTCGGCAAAACATTTTTTAACAATTCGAAAGTCTGGTCCACATTAAAAGCAAAACCATGAAGTGTTTCTATAGCGACGTCAACCGGAACCTATTTTTGGAAATGTACTGCATATCTAGAAGGGGATTTACGTACAAGTTATGTGTATTACTCTCATTGGGGACGAAAAGAACGCAGTGTTGCCAAATTACTCTCAGTGCGCCTTAGAAGAACTTGGCGTACAAAAAATTATTGGGACAATGGACGACGCAATTGTTAGCTTTAATTGAAAATATGAACTACTTAAAAATCCATCATATTTGCCATTTTTGGATATATCGGACTTCCTCCTGTTCCTAAAACTATAAAAAAAAAATATTTTTGAAAGGAGTTACCACAAATTCGAAGGTTATAGCTGCCGTAAACGACTATATTAAAAGACTACAGGAAAGCAACCACAGAGAAGGAATTATATCCTTAGAAGATCACCGAAATAAATGTACCGAACTTGTTTATGCCGTCTAAATTATAATAGAAAATTATCTGCAAGGTTTTGACAATTAGTTTTAAAATAGTGCAAACTAATTTTTTTTTAATTTTTACTACATAAAATTTGCAATCTTAGAGCAAATTGATAATATTAGGCGGCAAAAAATTATCTATTTTAGTTTATAAACTTTGCAATAAAATATAAAGACCTTTTTTTTTAATGTTAGATTGACCCGAACAATGTCGCTTGTTTTTGCAAAAGCATTCCTCCGTTCAAATTTTTGGAAGCAATAAGAAGACCTCTCTCTGGAAACGATAGTAAAAATAAATCATTCGGCTAACAGGTCAATATTGTAACAATATTGTAATGGTGTTAAACCCAGTGATATTGGTGGACATTCAATGTGATCATTTCTGCCGATCCTCGACGCTGAAATTTACTGTTCAAAAAATTCCAAACACTGCGAGTGTTATATGGGGGTGCACTGCCATCCTGAAGGGGCATTTAATTATTTGCTTCAGTGGTACGACCTTCGATACATTTGTTCCAAAAATCTAAACATATCGCTCATCAAAAAAATATGGTCTTATTCAATTTTGCCTAACTATTAGACTATATGCTTATTATGAGGACACACCAAGCAATAGGTTCTTTACCGATTGATAATGGAAAAGTACCCATTCACTAATTACTATTATTCAAGCCGACGTATGGACGAGCCAATAAGATAGCTTAAAAACGCATCTTAGAGTGGGAAGTTTTTACGCGAGCAGATATAGCAAATCTATGTAGATAGGAAATGATGTGGTTGACTCGATTAGAGTAGCTATATAGATAATAACACAATTCTGGCAACAATAACAAACCACATGCAGTTATCGCTGTCAAAATTTTAAAATCTTCACATTCTTACAAGAATGCACAAAATTCCAACGATGGACGACAACGACAAGCCATTTTATCGTCGAATTAAATTTTGTTTCTAATTTTGTCGTGGTCGTTGTAGTACTGCCGCATATTTCAGTGTTTTATAATGTGGCAGCATCGTTAAAATTACATGAACATAAAAATTGAATTAAGCATAAAATAATAATAATGAACTGATCAGATGACATTTATTTACTCCTTGCAATTGTGCTTAATTTCTTGAATCGGGAGAAATTCGTTAATTTTTGACAATAATTATAGTTGTCGTTGGAATTATGCATTTACTTCATGGCTGATGTCAAATCGCGCTCATATTCTTCT
Source organism: Atherix ibis (assembly GCA_958298945.1). Taxonomy (NCBI): domain Eukaryota; kingdom Metazoa; phylum Arthropoda; class Insecta; order Diptera; family Athericidae; genus Atherix; species Atherix ibis. Next base: position 60,124,651 of record OY282607.1, on the reverse strand, counting down.
CAAAACCAATAGTTGGATTTCTTGTTGCATCCCTGAAAATTCTAGTTTCAATATTGGTAGTAAAACAAAATACATAGTAACATAGTAATCAAAAATTGACTTTGATGAATCATTTTTGTTTTGATTAAAAACAATTTTTTCAAGAAGTGCTTAAAGACAAATATTTTATAGAAGAATTATTTTATACTTAATTGATAGCAAAAAAAATATTTCAAAAATATAACTTCATCATAATCAACAGTGCGACAACCGGGAGTCCGGGTTAATCCTGCTGAATCAAAGAAATCCTAATTTCTATATGTTTTAATTTAAAGTTTTAATTTTCCTTTTAATCAAGAAAAAGTAAATATAGATTATTTGCAAATATTAATATGAATACGTTGGACAATAACATTTTTACGGTATTAAAATAATTATTAAATCAATTATCGACAACAAAAATGACGGTTATTTTTATTACAGATTTAAACTATCTATATTTTATGTTTCATTGAAGACTCCTAGCCTGTTTAAGACTGACTGTTTTAAAAATTTCACTCAATGAAAGTTCAAACTATTAATTATTTAATATTGAAATTATTTAAAGACAAATAATTATATTGTTACTTGATTTATATTATATTTTTTTCAATTCAAAGTTGCACAGGCCGTTTAATCCATTGGCCAAAGTTACAATGTGACAAATTTTCTTTATTTAAAACTACAAAACTAAAACTACAAATTAATACTACAAAGCTAATATAAACTAATGCTACATGCAAAAATATATATATTAAATTTTTTATTAAAAAAGTTGAGATATGACAATATTTCTAGTCATTAAAAATTGCCTATGACTGAAACAGGTTCTGGAATATACACCCTTGCGCGTGATTAATAGTTTTTGCAAAAGCCGCTAATTATCTCAATTAACAAACAAATAAATTCAAATAATCTCAAATATATATATAATTTGTTGTGCCTTCACCGAAATTCACCGTTTGACAAATCGCTTTTCAATACGACGGCAATTATATTTTAATAACCAAAATTCACCGTTTAATAATTTTTAAAAACAAATTTCAGTTCAAACTAGTTTTGTACTAAAAAATTTACTACAAAAATATAACGCCATTTATTATTTATTTCTTTATTTTGCTAACACCGCCATTATTTAATTCTGTAATTTGCTAACCGTGCCATCTATCAACATTAGTTGCAAATAAAACATAAGGGACAGACTACAATCGCAATTATATGTGTTCGGAATTAACTTTCGTTTTTTTTTATAAAAAATGAAAGACGATTTTCTTATAGTGAATTCATATTTTATTCAATTAACTATTGTTCAATCTGATGCTATACCCTTTGCCATCTTCCTGGCAGTAGCGTAATTCCACGATCATAAAATTTTTGTTCTTTGCTGGCAAAAAACTTATCCAAGTGATTTTTGACCTCCTCATTTGAATTAAACGTTTTACCATCTAATAAATTTTGTAGAGAGAGGAACAAATGATAATCGGAAGGTGCTAGGTCTGGAGAATATGGTGGGTGTGGCAGTATATCCCATCCAAGCTCTAGAAACTTTTGCCGAGTGGTCTAACTTGTATGTGATTTCGCATTATCCTGTTGGAACACTATACCTTTCCTATTGACCAATTCTAGCCTTTTTTCTTTAAGTGAATCATTCAATTTGTCCAATTTCAGAATTGATCGTGATGTTGCTCGGTAAAAGCTCAAAATAAACGATTCCTTTGAAATCCCACCAAACAGATAGCATAACGTTTTTTGATGAATAGTGGCTTTCGAAGTGCTTTGAGCCGTTTCATCTTTTCTACTCTAGGATCTTTTGCGCTTAACATTGTTGTAGACAACCCATTTCTCGTCCCCAGTGATGATACGCTTCAAAAATGGATCATTTTCTTGGCGTTTGAGAAACAAATCACAAACGTCAATGCGACGGCACAAATTTTATCCCGTAAGAAGATGAGGAACCCATACACATATGTCGAGGGTTCCAATGATCATTAACGATCGAATTTGATAATTTTAATCTCTCAGCGATCTCACGAGTTATTATTCGCCGGTTTGCATCAATTAATGCCTCTATTGTGTTTTCATTAGCTTCAACTGGCCTTCCAGAACGTGATGCATCTTCGAGATCAAAATTGCCGGATAGAAATTTTGCAAACCAGTTTTTGCACTGGCTCCATACACATCGGAGAATTTTTTTTTTGCTTGAACAGCATTTTTATCTTTTCTATAATAAAAAATTAAAATATGCCGTAAATGCTGTTTTTCAATTTCCATAGTTAAAAGGGTATCAACCAAAAACTACAGTGCAGAATCAATCGAATTTTTTCACAAGCAAGCCTTGTTATGTCAGTTGTCAAAATACATATGATTATGCAGCTTAAGTGTGAAGTTGGTTGTGAAAAAAAACAATTAGGTCCTCTGTTGGGAAACAACTTACTTTCCGGACAACCCAATATAACAATCCATTACAATAATTTTCTGTGCATATTCAATCATTTTAGAAATGAGGGTCTTAGAACGTTATCCAAAATTTTTAATTTAGTAAGAAAATGGAAAATTAAACCAATTAACAGTTTTCAATGACTTTAATGAGTTTAGTTACAGTTTGGTGGTAAATATAATTGCATTGACAAAATAGGAAAAAATGTTATTCGTTTTCGAAAATATTATTCTTTTTTGTTGACGGCTTTTTGCTCCAGCGGCTAACGTCGAGTCTATTAGAACCTATCTCAACTCTTAAGTTTGAGACTTAAAGTTGTTTTATCCAAAAAATCTTTTTTCATGAAGATTTCTTAACTATTATATTTTAAGCAACGGAGGTCCTTCATCTATATTTTTCCAATGTGTCAAAGTATAATTTTTTTGATATTATTTTAAGAAGTATTTTTGGTTCATGTACGATGAGTATGTCATAAAAATACGAAACGTGCATAAACTTAACTAGCTTAATTTCATTGAACATTTGATCTAAAAATATGTATTAATTCCGTACATTTACAATTCATCAACTTTTTTACTAGCATTAATTTATGAAATTTAAATTTAATTTATTTTACATTTTTCTTATAGAAAATTTATTTAGTTTTTAAATAAGGCCCCAAAATCGGTTAATTATAAACACTCAAGATATTTCTCATTTAGTTAATAAAGCTATAAAAACAAATGTCACAATTTCAAACAGCATAACTTAATTATTATTGGCCTGTGAGCTGAATGATTTACTTTTTCTTACATTTCCAGACGATTGAAACAACTGCAATAAGCAATGTTACATTTTGTATATGCAATAAACTGTAATAAAGAAAATTTTTGTAACATTGAAGTTATTTTGATAAATTTTTTTAAAGCAATTGAAATATGATTTTATTTTTTCCAAAATGACTTATTAATAAAAAAATATCAGGCAGGATGCAGTATTCAATCTTATATTGTGCAGATTATAGTATTCAATGATGGATTAATGTGATTTTAACATTACTCCATCATCGAATAGTATAACATCTAAATTATACAGCACTAAATAATTTATTTTAATCGTATAGGAGTTTGAATCCCACTGAGGCATGATCATATGCAAATTTGCAAAATCCATTTAGCTTTCCATTCTGCTTTAATTTCGTTATCTTGTTATCCTTTTCTTAACAAAAAAGTGCGGAGGAGTTTGTCATTGCATCTCATCGAGTACACACGGGCCAAAAATTCTGTCCGCGAAATACGATCGATGCGATTCGTGAGTGCAGTGATGGGTTGTGAATAGTTTCGAACGCGCGCACTAATTGATTTGACACAAATCTGCTGGTCCAGATGATACCACATATCCCCCATAGTTATGAATACGTGTTCTTCTACATTGGAAAAACCACTACGTAAGCAATTTCCACCTATCTTTTTCTTCTGAAATTTGTCCGTATAGATGGAAACCAGCATTCATTCAACCAATTCCCAAAAGACGCGACTCCTCTTCCCCTCCCGTTGATTACCGACCCATTGCACTAACACCCATTCTTTCTATAGTCATGGAAACATTGATGAACTATCACCTAATGAAATATCTTGAATCAAGAAAACTCCTCAGTGACCTTCAATATGGTTTCCGTAGCAATAGATCAAATGTTCTTTTGATGGGATATCTAGCCAAAAAGTAGAACCACACTTTTCATTTCTCTGGGGAGTGTAGTATTATTGCACTTGATATTTCAAAAGCATCAGGCTCTTTTGTCGAAAATGCGTGTATATGATATCGACGATTTCCTCCGCAAATGGATTAGAAGGTTCCTTCCGAACCGTTCAATATAAGTTGTTTTGGATGGCTTATAATCTGCAATCCACCAAATAAAAGCTGTTGTTCCCCAGGGTTCGGAGTAACAGATAAGATAGAGATAAAAGATCTCTTATCTGTTCCTCCTACTCCAATCCAATGTTTCCCTGATGACAGTACTCTCAGTTTTCCATACTTGTTTTCTGATTCACGTTATTGCTTTGCTATGGAAATGGAACCACAAGGTATGTTAAACTCATTTAATTTCGATATAGACAATATATTACTATATAGTGTAAAGAAGAGAGTGGAATTTAATACTTCCAAATACAGAGCTTTCTTCTGTCTCTAAAGCGAAACTGAAATCTCCAGCCATTATCCATTAATGGCACTTGCATAACTGAATCCTCTTTTCAGAGAGAACCATATAATCCGAATGTGGAAAGCTCTGCCTCACTCCGTTTTTCCAAATTATTACAATTTAAGAGCAAATTATCCCTCCTAATATTTAAGTCAAATAATTTTGTCTTTATTATTAATCTTAATAATATGATATCTATCAGAATTTCCCACAATTGCCCCTTTTGCTATATTCGTTTGTTTTCTTGCTTGTAAGGTATCTGAGGCAAGAGGTAGAAGCCATTCTATAGCGCTACGTTCATGACGCGTCATTTGGTGATATTTGTTGTAACTAAATTTAATTATGAAAAAAATAGTTTATCACAAAGTATATGTGATATATTTCTATTCATCGAAAACGTAAGCTAGTACTCAATATTATGGAAATCAAATTATGTAAAAATATTATCACGACTCATACGTAAATTCGTATAAAGAGTTCATAAAAAAGTCAATATTTTAGTATTTCGTATATTAATACTCCAACAAACAATTATTTTTCAAGGCGCTTCAAAGTGGCGCCCTACGAAAGGCTTATAGATTTGCTATACAAACAAAAAATTAACAATTATTTAATGCCCATTATTCATTATTGCACAATTTATGTCTTTAGAAATCGCCAACTGAGCTATTTACTATAAAATCACCAACTTAACTGACTCAATTCTACTTTTACTGTTCCGAAATGTCCAGACCGATTTTTCCCTGAATATCTGAGCGGTTTTCCTCTAGAAGAAACGCGAATAATCGAGTGCTTGCTATCAGCGGCTTAAATTATAATATAAATTCATTAAACCAAAAATGTAATTACTCTACCTATAAACTATACATTTTTAAAACGTTTAAGTCCGCAATCCAAAAAAAATCCTGAAATTATCTTTGTCACGTTTTTTTATCCTTTCTGTAGTCGATATATGCATATAAACATATATGTATGCATGCTGCACACATTGATAATATATTATTATATGAAGGCAAACAATTTACAACCAAAACAAATACATATAAGACATAAACAGGGCAAGAATTTGTCAAAATTGGAAATATCAATAAAATTACAAAGTAAATATAATAAAAGCGTTGGTTCTTGTATGATAGAGACAACCACCCAACGTTAATAAGAAAATTTGTGGAAAAATTTTCAAGAAAACCTATCGATAAGGGACTTCTAAATCATATAATGGTTTATTTTTCCATCAATTCAATTGAATTTTTTTATTAAATAATATATTCTTGTCAAGTCAACTTTGCTGCCGAATATGAATAGGCTTTTTTTTAAAGAAAAAGAAGAAAGATTGGGCAAAATATGCTGTTTGGTATAAGAAAAAGTACATATATTATATAACAGATACAATATACTAAGAAGCATATGTGCACTGTCATAAAGTCGCCCTTTTTGACTCCTTTCTCAAAAACAAAACTCTCCGAAAAATTGGTCTTCAAAATGAAATAAGATGGTTTGGCTAGTCACAATCCATCATATTTTCATACTTTAAAATTTCCATCATCAGTATTTTTTTTTCGATTATATAAATACGAAAAATGTGAACAGGTATTTTAAAATATGATAGCATTTTCTCAAAAGTAGACATAATATAATAGAGGAATAAGGCCTGTTTGTTCACATTTTTTTGCGTAATACGTGATACTAAAAATGACTTGCTATTCTAGTAAAGTTCTATTCAATAATTTCGAAAATACTATTTTAAATTATTGGGCATATGTAATTAAAATATATTTTTACTCTTTAATTTTGAGTTTTATGACATTATTTGTGTTTCGCGGCTACAAGTTAATTTTATAAATAATATATTTATTATAAATATAGTTTTGACGTACAAATATATATTTGAAAGATGTGACACTGGTTGAATTTGTACAATACCAAAAAAAAATAAACGTTTTGATGTCGAGATTAATTTTCATTTAATAAACAATTCTTTTGACACTGGCTTTAATAGTCGCTATACTCGACTATTAGAACTTAAAGAAAAGTCCATATATTTGATGCCGATAAGATGTATCACAAACAAAAGGAATAAGCCAAGGAGAACTAACACGTCGGTGAAATCGAAAAATATAGGGAGCAACCGCACCAGGCAGAAAAGTTTTATCTAGCTGTGAGCAGCAAATAGGATAATCTGATTTTCGACCAAATAGCTATATTAAGGCGATGCGTGGAATATTTTTATGAACTCTTAAACACTAACCAGTCAGAACACGAGTTGAAGGTCCTGCCATTTGAAAAAGACATCCTGTCGCCACCAAGCATCGAGGAAACGACAAAAGTAATCCTCCTATTGTCGACCGAATTAAGTACGTAGGCGACACACTGCATCAAACGGTTCAGCATTTATTGGTTCGAGTATGGGACAGCGAATCAATGCCCGATAACTGACACTTTGGCATTATCTGTCCCATACTTATAAAAAAAGGTATCACAGAGTGTAGCAATTGTAGAGGGATTACGTTCTATTTTCGGCTATCTTACTAGGCAGAATTATTGTACCATACCAGAAAGGCTTTATTCCAAAAAAATCAGTAATAGATCAGATCTCCTCTCTGCGGAAGTCGATGGAAAACATAAGGAATATGGTTAACAGATCCTCCATCTGTTTTTCGACTTAAAAAGCCACTTATGATAACATAGCCAGAGTAAAACTTTAAACATCCATGCAAGAGTTTGACATCCTACAAAAATTGATTCAACTGATTAGGCTGACCATAACTAATGTCAGAGGAAGAGTAAAAGCAGCCGAATTACTTTTGTAGCCACTTAATATCCGCAATGGAGATTAGTCCCGCCAGTCCCCATGTATTCTTCGGAAACTTGGGTTTTTAGCAAAAACCATTGTAAACTAATGATCGCCAACGAGGTAAGGATCATTCGAAGAAATTTTGGCCCTCTACATAAGAATGGACAATTCTAGAGCATATTTAAGAACAAAGACCTAGAATTTTACCGCAATCGCCCCGAGGCTGGGGCGTCTGGAGTTTTTTGATTCAGCAGGTCTAAAGCAGACTACCGGTTGTCGCGCCTTGAATGATGATCAAGATATTCCATGATAATTGTAGTTCCATATATCAAGTAGCAGTTTTTTTTAAACAAAAATACAATGACATGAAGACATGTAAGGGAAAATACCCATCGATGTCTCAAGAACGGCATAATTTATTTTATAAATTAAAAAAACAAGAGACCATTGCTGTTTCAAACGTCGATGGGTGTGTAATGGAAGCGTGGGAATGAACAGTTCTCTTGATAAAGTATAAGATGATAGGATAAACGCGAGCGGAATTTTTGATAACGGGATATACACAGTTCACGAAAGAATGGAACGTTTAGGTCACGATGGATGATAGTGCTTCACATATAAAAGGAGGTATTGACAATTTTCCGACGGATTCTGGATTATAGGGTTTGGATTCGATGGGAATTGGAATGCTTGGTCGAACCCCAAATTTCGAGTCCGTATGTCCATATTGGTTTTAGTATCGTCTTGTATAGTAATGATTTTTTAATGCTAGTTTTAACCTTCTTGTAGTAATTGTTTTTATCGTCCGTTAACTTCACTTCTTTTTGTATTCAAGTGAGAGTTCGAGGTTAACCGTTTGTCTATTGTAAGTCCTCCGTAACGCACGCTCGTTTTTGTGGTACTTTACAGTCATCTAGGAGTGTAAAAGTAACATGAGCACATTACTTTCCACCTTTTAAACCAGGCTTCTAAGCATTGGATGTGGTTCTTAAGTGGAAACATCTTTATGATGTGTAAGTATGGCTGTATCGTCAGCATATATTGTGGTTAGGATATTGTTTTGGCAAGGAATATCATGGATATAAATGTTATAAAGAATTGGATCTAGCATACTACCCTGGGGAAAACTGGCCGAGATAATAATATTATATTATTTAGCGTGACTTATTTGTCGTTAAACATAAAACCACGAGTCGCCTACGACCATAGGAATTGAGTTACGCTCAATCAACGCAACACCATTACTGGTAGTTTGCAGTCAGTAACCAGTTATAAGCTGATTACTCCAACTGTTAGTGGCGAGGACTATCTAAACCTCTACTGTCATAAGCAGTGACAGCGCCCGAGATAATTACCAGTATCTCCCACCAGCGATCCGTAGACCGTACCCGCGATATGGCTATCAACCACAGCCACTACGTTGCTGCCTAAGGAGCCACACAATTATCGGGCACAGTGTGTTTTAACACCATGGGGCACCCCGATTCCCGTGGTATTAATTTTTGTTTTAAGAGTACTTCGGTTTGTACTCCGTCCATTGTGCTACGATAAGGAATCTTGTAAATTCCTAGGCACCGCTAAGCCAGCTCAGGTACGCGGGTTCGCCAAGACCCGAAAGTACAACAGGAATCGACCTTCGTCTTTCACCCGGTTGTAGCCACCTTGCGTCCCATTCACACACTCATTCACGCACCATTATCGCTCTCGTCTCAAAAAGTGCCACGGCAAATCTATTCAGGCATTTATACCATTCTCTCACACCTAACACGCCACTCACATCCACACTCTCATCATTCACCACGATTCCAAATGCACCTAAGTCACGCAAATCCCAGTACAGGCGACACTCAATGAGAAGCTGCTTGGCACGCTGGCGTGGACTAAGATCCTGAACCTCTTCATTCGTAACCGGACAACCAGCAAGCGGGATGCCCCGCCGTAGACAGTAGTGGATGCTTCCACCCAGCGCCTCCAATTCCCATGCGAGGGAGATACGATACATTTTAGAGTATTCAATAGTTTCAGCTACGTCTGAGAGATAGGATTTTAGGATATGCAATTAACCAGAGGACAAAACTTGCTGCAGCTTCCAAGCAATTCAGGCTGCCATACACAGCTAAAAGCGTGCGAAATTTCCAGAAATACGCTCTGACGGTTTTCCTTTCGCTCTAGCTTGCACGCAACGTAATTGACTACGCGAAAACACTGCTGGATAGTGGAATTTTCAGTTCGAAATCAAAATGGATGCTGAGGAATCACACCCCCAGTTTTAATAATAGGATAAAGACTTTTTAAAATTAATTTTCTAGGATTTTAGATAAAGTCAGAAGAAAGCGCTCATGGGCCTGTAGGAGGTAGGAAGATTTTTCAGTTTGTTAGATTTTTCGGATTATTTTGACGATGAAAAACTTTCAAAGTGGAGAAAAAAATTATGCGCCGAGGATACTATTCCAATATAAATACAGGTTATTTTTTGGATATTTGTTTAAGTATTTTCGAAGTTATCAGGTCATATTATGGGGATTTTTTTTGGATAGGTGTTGTTATATTATGGGTTTCACTTTGGAAGGAAGGAAGAACTAAGGAGGTAGATTTATGAGCAACTGTGTTGATATTTCTCTGTATATTTTTTCGTTATGTTGAATGTCTTGGATGTCTTCGTGTGGTTTAAAGATGTCGGTTTTATTTTTGCCCGTTTTTTCCCATGTACCGTCGGTATTACGTAGCGGATGTGTAGCTGTTTTGTATTTAATTATTCGTCAGGTAGCTGTCCAGAGTGACTTATTAGTTGTCAATGATTCGGTGCATTCAGTAAATCTGAATGTATTTTTCAGTTCAGTTTTTTTTTGTTACTTGGCATCCTTGATCGACGCTATGAATTTTCTGTGGCACATTATTGTCATAAGCTCGTATACTAGGTTTATTGTTAAATGTAAGTTTTTATTATTTATTTATTATAAGTTGGATAATGAACCAAACTCGAATCTTGTCAACGAGAATATTGCTCGAAACTTGTCAATTTGCTTAACCTAAATAATCGAAATTAAATAAATTTGAAGTAATTTTTAAATTTATTTGGTTTATAATATAATACAGAAATATTTGCTCCGATATTATGTAATTGATAGGGAAAAATTCCGATTATTCTCTATACAACATTAACTAATTCGAAGTTGTACCAAATAGTGTTTTATGAAAAGGAAGAATTGGTATTTGCTTTTCCAATGATGTATCATATTTCTGTCCTTTGAAAACATGTATATTGAAATGTTCAATCTAAACCTATTCAGTTACACATAGAATAGACAAAAATACACTTTCACGAATAGATGATATTGATTCGTAATACCATATTTGAAGATATTCTCTACTGCAGTAATTATTATAACACACAAAGAATTTTTCAAGGCACAATGAATGATTGTATGATTTCAAAATTTTAATCGGAATAACAATTGAACATCTTAAATGCAAAATGCGATTCAATTATTTCATTATTAATATGTAAGATCATCCAAAGAGCGCTCTAGTTTTACTGAAATAGCAATAAAACTATTTCTTAATGAAATGAAAACCCTCAAATAATATCTTCATTAATCTAACATGACAGGCCTGCGACAGAAAAGAGAGTCCCTATCGAAAGTTTGATGCACGAATTAATTTGATAATTACATATACTCATACAGGAAATAAGTAGAAATTGAATACTAAAAAATTAACAATTCGATAAATTCTATTCCTAATTCTCACTACGTAATTATTCTTAATTCTCACTACAAAATTAATAATACGTGCATACTTATACCATATTCCGGAATTTATTCTATGACTTGATTAGTAAATACGTGTGCATACATACTTTATTACCAGAAAAATCTGAATACGACCTTTATATGTACGTCCTTATACATATGCTTTTATTGTCCTCAATAATTCTCAAATATTAACAAAAATATTTGAATTCATCTGCCAGTATGTACAGAGCATTTCATTGTGTATGATTTCTCAAACTATAGAATTTAATAGAATATGACTAAGCTACTTACTTCAGTGAGCAAAAGCTCATGAGAGTAAAATGAAGGAAACATATATTGTAGTATTATAAATTCTATATTGAAGTAGAAAATATCAGCAAAGTTTTATGATTATGACTGACTTCAATCGTCCATGGTACGTCCTTCTGCGATTCAAATTGCGTTATATATCAAAGCCATAAGCCGTCTATTGTTATTTGTATGTAAGTAGAAATACATTAAATGCTAGTCATTGAAAAGACCGAAATAATTTTTCAAATGGTTTTACTTTGGACGGCCACCAAATCCTGTTCATTGATCAAAAGAATGCTCTAATGACTGCCAACGCAACTTCCGTTCTAATGTCCTTGTTTTCGTTTGTTGGAAGAAAATGTGGAAAATATTGTATTGGTAAAATTGGAATTATTGTGTAGACCACTACTACCATCAAACAGTAAACATATGTTGGATACTTTTTTCGTTATTTGCTAATGACTTTAGGGAAGGTTAGATATTTCTTGTATTTAATTTTTTTATTTTTATACTTGTAAGTCCTATTGACCATTCCTTATACTATCAACATGGCTTTTATATTTTCCATTTTATTCCAAAGTTCCCCCCATCATATATTCTTTCTACCAAAATATATTTTGGAAAAAATTTTGGCTCTTGAGTTGTTGTTTTTTCATTTTTAGTCCAAAGGTATATTGGTATATGGACATAAAAATCAACTCGAAACAGTATACAAACAAAAAAGAACATAAAACATGAAAATAGAAAGCAGAAATATTCCATTGACCTTTAATACCACAATAAAATACCCTTTGGGGTATTGTTAGCCACAAAGTCATGAATTTTCAAAATTATCTAAATATTGACTTCGAAAATTCGACTTATTCAGTACCTTATAGCTATTTCTTAGCATTTCTAAAGAATATATTAAAGAATAATTTTCTTATTATTTTTGTAGCTTTCGGAATAATTTCCTTTTTGTTTTATTAATGTTAAAAAATTTACATGTTTTATATATATTTTTTTTTAAAACGATAAGTTCTGCTTCTAAAATATAAACTTGTAAAAACTTTGTCGAACTCATGTTTGATTGTCCCAGATATATACTTTTGTTGATTTTATTGGACTAACTAAACATTTTCAAATAATACTTTCACGAATAGTGAGTTATGTTTCATGTTTAATGGCAGTCTACCTTCTTCAACTAGTTGTTTAGAAAAGATCTTATCATTAAACCTAGTTCGTCTTGGCGAATTTAACAAAAATGCTGATGGAAAAGTCTGTTTTCTAAGAATGCGATGATTGAGGTTCTTGATTCTTTTGGTGTTTTTTTTCTTAAACTGATTAAAAATTTTTGTACCTAAGAAAGCCTATGAGTCTCTTGAAGGATTTATTTCGACATTCTTTTGAAATTAAAATTAAATCGTTCTATTGGGTTGACCGAAAAGTAATTTCGTTTTTTTAAAATGAAAGACGATTTTCTTATAATGAATTAATATTTTATTCAATTAAATATTGTCCAGTCTGATCATATACCCTTTGCCATCTTTCTGGCAGTAGCATGATTCTACACTCATAAAATTTTTGTTCTTTGCTGCAAATAACTGATCCAAGTGATTTTTGACCTCCTCATTTAAATTAAACGTTTTAACGTCTAAAAGTGTTTGTAGAGACCGGAACAAATGATAATCGGAAGGTCTATAAGTCTGGAGAGTATGGTGGGTGTGACAGCATATCCCATCCAAGCTCTAAAAGCTTTTGCGGAGTGGTGAAACTTGTATGTGGTTTCGCATTATCCTGTTGGAACACTATACCTTTCCTATTGACCAATTCTGGCCTTTTTTCTTTAAGTGAATCATTTAATTTGTCCAACTGATGGCAGTACACTTCAGCATTAATCGTTGTGTTGGTCGGTAGAAGCTCAAAATAAACGATTCCTTTGAAATCCCACCAAACAGACAGTATAACCTTTTTTTGATGAATATTGGCTTTCGAAGTGCTTTGAGCCGGTTTATCCTTCCTACTCCAAGATCTTTTGCGCTTAACATTGTTGTAGGCAACCCATTTCTCGTCCCCAGTGATGATACGCTTCAAAAAATGGATCAAAATCACGAACGTCAATGCGACGGCACAATTTTTTTTCCGTAAAATGAGGAACTCATATGTCAAGCTTTGAGATTAAACCTAACCGTTTCAAATGATCATGAACGGTCGAATTCAATAATTTTAATCTCTCAGCGATCTCACAAGTTGTTATTCGCCGGTTTGCATCAATTACTGCGTTTATTGTGTCTTCATCAGCTTCAACTGGCCTTTCAGAACGTAGTGCATCTTCGAGATCAAAATTGCCTGATCGAAATTTTGCAAACTAGTTTTGGCACTTGCGCTCACTTAATACATCTTATCCATACACATCGGATGATTTTTTTCTTGCTTGAACAGCATTTTTATCTTTTCTATACTAAAAAAGTAAAATATGCCGAAAATGCTGTTTTTCACTTTCCATATTTAAAAGGGTATCAACAAAAAACTACAGGGCATAATCAATCGAATTTTTTAACAAGCAAGCCTTGCTATGTCAGCTGTTAACATATATATGATTATGCGGCTTAAGTGTGAAGTTGGATGTGAAAAAATACAATTGAGTACTTCTGTTGGGAAAAAACGAAATTACTTTCTGAACAACCCAACACAACATGTCCCAGTCAGCACAATCTTTGGACTTCTTATTTCTCGTACATGGAACGTATAAGTCAGACAGATCCTTGTATCCGCCATTCTCTATCAGCATGTATTGGCTAATTATTCGGAATAGTATTTTACTTTTGAAAGAACCAAGTGTAGATTCATCCTTATCCTTTAAAGTACATTCTTTGGTGCCATATAATAAAACTGATCAGACGATCGAATTTTATAGTCCTATCATAATTTTACTCTGCACGAATTTTGACTTGAAGAATTTATTCCTACGAAATTATACTTTTTCATTGTTTTTTTTTGCTAGAGTTAACTATTGTTTTCAGATATATGAAATTTAAAATTTCTATTTTTGTACAGAAACCATACTCGTATAACTAGTTTTATCATAAAGTCTAATAACTGACATTTCATCATAAGGTCTAATCCGATTTTGTTATCATCGATGATATTTGTCACAATAGCTATAGCTGTTCTCTCCAAATAAACGATAATCATCGACGGCTCTGTGGTGACTTGAGCAGTTTTTATTCATATTGGTTATGCTAGAATACGGCCCTTGGCAAGCCGCTTTATCATGTTAGAACCGATAACTGGTTGAAATGCCTCCATATCCAGAGTAAATTGACAAGGTGTTTCTTCAATTTCTCCTGCTATTATAAGACTACTGCCATCATAAGCTTGCGAAATTATTGTAATTGGGGTTGTAGACATATCAGCCAGCATACGCCCCTCCGTCTGCTCAACTATTAGTCTCCGTTCCCAATGTATGGCATCGTCGTGTTCGGGCAGTTCGATCTAATGTCACTGAGTTTTTCAAATCGGAAGCATATATTTCGCTTTGCATCTGTGTCCTTGATCGCAATGGTTTTAGCGTGATGCGCTCTGTACCCTTAAACGCATGATCCAAGGAATATTTCAAGGTAATATGATGTCACAATCGTACGGGCATCAGAGTCGCAATAAACTCTGCGATTTAATTCAACTTTTTTTTTACAATTTTGAAAATATTTTTATTGCTTTGTTCTTACTGCATATTATTTCACCAATATTACACCGAGTCCTGTTTTTCTTCTCTGAACACTATTCTTGTTTACTGTATCGTCGTAATAATATGCACTAATTTATTTTTATCATAACGAATAAATATTTTAACGTGAGATTTCATTTTATCCTTTTTAAAAAAAAAACCCTTCTTATTATTATGGATTTATATTTTAAATATTTACAGGACCATTTACCGAATATAATGTAACCGTAAAAGCTTTTACGAAAAAAAACGAAGGCGAATCGTCTAATCCGATTATACAGCGAACAGATATTAGTGAACCAAGTGCACCAATCGTGGTTAACTTAACATGCCATTCACAGGATACGCTGACATTTCGGTGGCGTCGTCCTGCGGAATTTTCAAATTCGATCAATTTTTATGTAGTTAATTATCGAATAATTGGGCAATCTGAATTCCAATCAATGAAATTGAATGCTTCAACAAATCATTTAGAAACAGCGGTAAGTACCTTCTCATATTAGTTATTAAAAAAAGTTTTTGAAAAAAATTAATCTATTGTAGTATTAATAGTGATAATAAGTAAATTGTAGTAGAAATAATGTCATGTTTTCTTTTATAAAGTTCACTAATTCATTTCAGTTAATTTTACCAAATTTAACTACAAACACTGCTTATGAGGTGAAAGTACGTGCGGCATCTATTAGTACAATAAATCCAAGACAGACAATTCTTGGACCTTTTACTCATCCAGAAAAGGTAAGCTACATCTACAAAAATTAAACATAAATAATTGTTTCCAGTATTTCTTATACATTTTTAACGCATTACCTACGCAAGTCTATTTTTCTCTTCTTCAAACATTTTAAGATATTTCATTGAGAACATTTAGTTTTTTATTAAATTTCTTTTTACATTTTACAACTTTTCGTGGACCTCAAGTGCTGAATTCCAAAAATAAACTTAGGAGCAGCTTTCTTTTTTTGTTCTTTAATTTTGATATCTTCCAAAAATTTTAAATTGGCATAAATCATTTTTTGTAAAGAATTTTAATTTTTAGTCTTGTGTACTTACTTAATTTACCTATTTTATAAAATAGTCAACAATATACAAATATCGACATATTTTTTATCAAGGCATATATATATATATATAACAAGAAAGAATATTAATTAATTTTTTTTAAGATAAAAGCATTTGCTTATTCTATTAGATAAAATGTGTATTGTAGTTTTATATAAAAATTATGTTCTTATATTATTTTTACTAGATTATGATGCAACCAAATTGTGAAAAAATCCTACCGCTATTGCGACAATCTCATAACGATTACAATCTGGCTGTCCTTGTTGGCATTATATTCAGTTGTCTTGGACTGATTCTTATTGTGATGGCGTTTGTTCTATGGAGGTAAGCTAATTTTCTTACATATTATAAGTATGGCTAAACGTATAACTTCATTTCCGTATATATATTTTGGTTTCAATTGAGTGGAATTTTTGGCTTCCATTGGTATTAAATGATAACCTTAAATTTTTGGAATTATACTGTCAAATAAAAGTAGTTATATAGATTTAAAAAAAAAACAAGCAAGATATTTAATAAACATGAATTTCTTATTTTATTTATATCTAACTCTCAGAACTTTGTAACATCCTTCGAGTACACTTAAAAATTTTAAATATAATTCAACATATTTTATTTGTACCTTGTCATAGTTTAAAATTATCAAATTATGTTCAAATAAAAATAACCATCAAATTATGATAAAACCTCTTTAATTTTTAAACAGTTTTAATACTTTTTAAAAGCAGATGTTTATGTTCGATGGTAACAGTTTTTAACAAAACAATTGTGTAGTAAAGAAAATGGTAATAAGTACTTCTTTGGTAAGGATTCCTATAAAATTCTGAAGATTTCAACTAGTAGACAATTTCATTTTAACCCAAAATAAATTCGGTAACTACCGAATTTATTCGAATGTTTCTTTTTGTTGGTCAAATTGAATTATGTGTAGATTTAAACTCTAAAGAAATGGAAGATCAAATAAATGCCTAAATTCAAAATCTAAAGAGTGTGAAGCCACAAACTCGGTCATATCGAATGAGTAAGCAATCGAAATTACTTATCAAGAAAACTATTCTAAAATTTGAGTAAATGTTAAAACAGTTCTTATACTCTGTCCTCTATTATTGCTTATTAATATAACTTTCAAGAAATTTGATTTCTTCTAATATGCGAAGAAAAAACTTAAATACTCTCTACAGATGTTAGAGTTGTTATACATTAATTAATATGCGCCGTTTTTTTCTCGAACTAATAAATATAAAACGCCCGAATACCAACAACGAAAAAGTCTCATATTTCTGTTTTATACAATATTTGTACATCGGAAGCATCTTCTTACTTCTAGTCATAAATAAATTTTTTGTCTCAAGTATTTATCAAGAAACTCAATAGTAGATTAGTATTAATTTTTGGTCAATTTATATTTGCCAGAAAATTGTAGCGACTAAACTTTATTATTACTATTGTTGCAACAATAAATAATATTTATTTTCTAAGTTTTTAAATTAAGAGAACATTTGTTGACATCGCCTAAGTTTGGTTTTTCATGATGACTATTCATTGTTTTCGTTGTCGTTATGGATTTAAGAAAATAGTCTGGAGTAGGAAAGATGAACCGGCTCAAAGCACTTCGAAAGCCAATATTCATCAAAAAAGGTTATGCTATCTGTTTGGTGGGATTTCAAAGAAATCGTTTATTTTGAGCTTCTACCGACCAACACAACGATTAATGCTGAAGTGTACTGCCATCAGTTGGACAAATTAAATGATTCACTTAAAGAACAAAGGCCAGAATTGGTCAATAGGAAAGGTATAGTGTTCCAACAGGATAATGCGAAACCACATACAAGTTTCAGCACTCCGCAAAAGCTTTTAGAGCTTGGATGGGATATGCTGTCACACCCACCATACTCTCCAGACTTAGACCTTCCGATTATCATCTGTTCCGGTCTCTACAAACACTTTTAGACGTTAAAACGTTTAATTTAAATGAGGAGGTCAAAAATCACTTGGAAGTAGAGTAGAAAAGATGAACCCGCTCAAAGCACTTCGAAAGCCAATATTCATCAAAAAAAGGTTATGCTATCTGTTTGGTGGGATTCCAAAGGAATCGTATATTTTTAAGCTTCTACTTAATTCTGAGGTGTATTGTTATCTTTTGGACAAATTGAATGATTCACTTAAAGAAAAAAGGCTAGAATTGGTCAATAGAGAAGGTGTAGTGTTCCAACAGGATAATGCGACACCACATACAGGTTTGACCACTCCGCAAAAGCTTTTAGAGCTTGGATGGGATATACTGTCACACCCACCATACTCTCCAGACCTAGCACCTTCTGATTATTATTTGTCACGGTCTCTAAAAAATTTTTTAGATGGTAAAACGTTTAATTTAAATGAGGTCAAAAATCACTTGGATCAGTTTTTTGCCAGCAAAAATCAAAAATTATGAGCGTGGAATCATGCTACTGCTAGAAAGATGGCAAAGGGTATTGGATCAGACTGAACAATATTTAATTGAATAAAATATTAATTCACTATAAGAAAATCGTCTTTCATTTTTATTTGAAAAACGAAATTACTTTCCGAACAACCCAATAGCAAGTAGATGATTTTGATAATGCTACTGAATTTTCAATCTCAGGAACTTTTGTATTTGTCGTTTCGAATTTTAAAAATTATTGCTAGTATACCTACTCGAACTGTACATGACGATTGACATAAATAACCATAAATTTTGTATTAATTTAATTTATAAGAAGGTTCAATATTAAGGTATAATATTGTAAATAATCTTTTTTTTTCATAAACTTGAACAAAATAATCTTACGATTGAGTAAGAATTTGTACCTTATTACTTTATTTATATTTTGTTAACTATTCCAAAAAGACCATCTAATAAATATGCAGAGGGATTTTCTGACAATGAAAGCATCAACTGACTAATAAAAGCGATAGTACGAATATAGTGGATACAATTTGAGTGAACATTTCTTGTGTGGTCGCCCTATTTTGGAATGACACGTAGATATATTTGAATTTTTTTATTTCTAATCCGAATAGAAAAGGAAAAAGTTTTTTAAACTCATATTTTTATACATTCAATAAATTCTAAAAATATTATTTATAATTTAACAAAGTAAAATAGAAAATAAATGTATAAATATATTCAAGCAAATGTGATTATGTAACTATATAAGAATTAGAGGAGTGCAAATATCCCTTAAAGATATGTCAAGGATTTCTTTTATAATATTCAAAAGACATTTTATTTGTATGGCAAAATCGTTGTTGTTTTTTGTTGTTGTTAAAAATGAATAACAGCTGAAAAAACCTGATAAAACTGCATCACCAATTCTGTTCTATTCAAAAAACCGCGCGGAAATTGAATTTTATTCAATTAAAATTTTACTGTATTTTCTATATTGTTAATGTCAATTTTTTATTAGGTATTTACTCTGGAATGAATATTTTATTTTCCACCTTCCCCTTTCGCACGTGTTCCGGCTACTTGCTGCGCAATATTTTTTAACTATTATTTTTATTGCATCTTAAGATAAGAATTATTATGTAAATAAAAACAAATATCACATGAATTCGATCCATTTTACAATATATTTTTTTGTTCAATAATATTCTATAATCAAATTTATACTAAATACACATACACATGCATCTACATTATTAGCAGAATGTTTGGAGATATTAGTTGTCACCTAAAAATAAATAAATTTTAAGTGGTATCATACGAGTTACGAGTACACAATCAAATTCAAAATTTTATCGATTAATACGTATGCCAATGTCTACAAATGTTTGTTTGTGTGGATAAATTTGGTTCATTTTTTTGGAGTGTTTTGCATACATACGTAGTTATATTTACTTGACACTCAATTGAATTTGGCGTTATCATAAGAAGTCTCGGCTGTTAGTGTTGCCTGTTGTAGATAAGATACTCGTAACTACACCTTCAAAAATTTGATGAGTTTGTTAGCAAATGTATTAAAAATTGACAGAAAAAAAATATAATACAAAATAGATGAAAACAATAATTGAAAGTGAATACATATCTCAAAACATAAACAGCATAAAAATTTAAATTGAAGAAAAATCAAATTAACAGTAAATAATATTATACAATAATCATATTGCAGAGAAATGGTCCCCTTTTTTTTATTTTTGAAGAAACTGAGCGTGTATTAGAGGGTACTAAATATTATGTGGAGAGTGTTCAAAAAAGTGGACAAATGAAAAGGAAATGGCAAAGTTTGTGGAGTTAGTTAGGTGTTTTTAGTAATGTCTTTACTAGCAAACGGGCGCGAGGGTATCAAAACGGTACTCGAAGTTTATTATCAAAAATTCTCTTTTTTTTCTATCACATACAAGTATCTTAAAAATGTTCTTCATTACTTTTGGTTAATAATTATGTTACACGTAAAGCCCAATTTTTAAACTAAATTCGTTAGTTTTTGTTTGTTGGGTTTTTTTTTAAAAAATTTTATTTATTGATTAAATGTGCTAGTTATTTAAACGTCACTTCGGGTTGCGTTCATGCGATACCCGCAATTAATTGCGTTAAGCAAATCGCGCACAGCACAAGTACGAGTAGGTACCCTATATTCATGTTCGGATCGGTGCGGAACTTTTCGATATTGTACAGTGCGTATTATTTGAAACCTTGATTCAATTTTTTTTGCTTGATTATTGTTATAACTTTTACTACTACTATTTTCATTAAGTTTTAAATGTTTTTTTTTGTCTTTGACCATATAAGTATTAGCATATGCGTGCGTGCGTGTCAATATTTAGATAAACATAATAAAAAAAAATAGTTCTCTGCTTATTATTTTTTTTTTTAAATTTAGATTTGTGTGTTTTTCGTACGGTCATTTGAAATATTTAATGTACCGGCAATAATACTGTTTGGTACACAAAATATGTTTACTATTTTATTTGTTTGCAAAATTTCTAAATTGTTCATCAAATTACCAATATTATAATAGATAGGTTGGAAGATTATTTTATTATACGGAGTGTGTGTTTCCTTTCCTTTCTTTTACTTATACTTTTCCCATACACAAAACGATTTTCTTTATATGCGGTTTTAATTATTTTTTTTCAAAATATTTTTCTATTTAATTATAAACAAAAGCTACATATTTATATATATATTGGTGATTATTTTTCTTTTTCTTTTTTTAAATTTTCATATTTTCCCGTTTTGACAAACAAAAAATAAACAGAAAAAGGGGAAAGAAAATGTCGAAACCGAAGAAAAAGACTGGTTCGAATTGGTTTTTGTAAGTTTAAATTTACTTTAAATTTTAAAAATTTTCATTTTAAATAAAAAAACAATATTCATTTTTAAAACTCATTTTTTTGTCGAAAATTTACCATATTTAAAATAAAAAATAAATTTACCATATTTCTAAGTTTTTTTTAAATAATAATTTCATTGATGTCATTAATAATATACTTACATGTGTAATCATTTAAATCATGGCAGAAATGTAAATTTTCAAAGTTAAAACAACAGAAAATAATTGCATCTAATACAATTTTAGAATTTTTTTTAAGAATTCCACATATTTAAAAATGCTTATTATTTTCTAACTAATAAAACAATAATAACTAATTTCATATCCATTAATTATGTTTCACTATTTTGAAAAACTGTTATTTTATTTACTTTATAAAAAATAATTCGAATTATAATATATCTCTAATTGGTTGTTATTTATATAGTAAAAAATAAGCTAGAAAAATTTGTATTGGGTTGTCCGGAAAGTAATTTAGTTAATTTTTATAAAAATGAAAGACAATTTTTTTTTAATGAATTAATATTTTATTCAATTAAATATTGTCCAGTCTGATTCAATACCCTTTGCCATCTTTCTGGCAGTAGCATGATACCACGCTCATAAAATGTTTGTTCTTTGCTGCCAAAGAACTGATCTAAGTGATTTTTGACCTCCTCATTTGAATTAAACGTTTTACCGTCTAAAAATTTTTATAGAGACTGGAACAAATGCTAATCGGAAGGTGCTAGGTCTGGAGAGTATGGTGGGTATAGCAGTATATCCCATTCAAGCTCTAAAAGCTTTTGCCGAGTGGTCAAACTTGTATGTGGTTTCGCATTATCCTGTTGGAACACTATGCCTTTCCTATTGACCAAGTCTGGCCGTTTTTCTGTAAGTAAATCATTCAATTTGTCTAACTGATAACAATACACTTTAGAATTGATCGTTGTGTTGCTCGGTAGAAGCTCAAAATAAACGATTCCTTTGAAATCCCACCAAACAGATAGCATAATTTTTTTCTTGCTTGAACAGCATTTTTATCTTTTCTATAGTAAAAAAAGTAAAACATGCCGAAAATGCTGTTTTTCACTTTCCAAAAAAACCAAAAACTACTATGCAGAATCAATAGATTTCAACCAAAAACTACTATGCAGAATCAATCGATTTTTTTCACAAGCAAGCCTTGCTATGTCAGCTGTCAAAATGCTTATGATTATGCGGCTTAAGTGTGAAGTTGGTTGTAAAAAAATACAATTAATTCCTCTGTTGGGAAACAACGAAATTACTTTCCGGACAACCTAAAAAAATTGGGTGTATATAAAATTCTGAACACAATAATAAGTCCAGGACGGACATAATTACTTGAAATTTCAACAATGCAAATCATTTTAAAAATATTATTTAAATCGCTTTAGATCACAGAAATTGTTCCACCGCACAAACTACAATATTAGTATCAAAAAAGATCGTAGCAGCGCTAATAAATTCCATAGACTGCAAAATTATCTGTTCTAATATAGACTTTTCAAGACTCTTCCAATTGAAAAAGATACCAAAAATTTATAAAAATAAAATGTATTGTAAAGTCGATTATAATTTGTTATAGAATTCGTGGAGGAACATTATTTGTTTTCTAAATTTAATTTTAAAAGTACTTCGACCATTTTAAAAAAAACTGCTAGGTCATTGACTACAAAATTTTTTTCTAAACAATTATTCTTTTTGCATAATTATTTAGTATTATTCTAGATGATTTGCCTTCTATTTTCAAACTAGAGGGTTGTAACAAACGCACGAGCATAGTCGTCTATAAAGATAATGAAATCTAAATAAACTCTTATCAGTAACATATTTAAATTGGTTTTCTTCTATTTTTTAAATTAGATTTGCCTCTTACCAGTTTAATACAATCGCTACACTATCCTCTTAATAAATAGTACAATTTTATGTTGGGGAAAATATAAAAAGCATACTAATCCAATTATTTATTAGCTCAAATAGTGACTACTAATAAAATTAATAGTACTAGTCTGGTATATATTATTCTAATTTGATTTCTTTTTAAATATATATGTAGAAGAAAAAGCTCAGTTTTTTTTTGTTCATTCAATATAAAATTGTAAAAAATCGCCAACACACACAGATATAAATGTACTCTTGGCTACGTAACTTTTGCAAATGTCAAGCTATGGCACAAAGATTTAGAGGGAATATCAACAACAGATGTATGTTACCAACTTAACAAAAAAACAGAACCCAATTCGGAACGATGGGAGCGCCACACTTTTGATCAAGGTGGTATAGCCAGTTTGGAAAGTCAATACTGAAGGATGTGTGTGCTTCCCAGGTTAATTTAGATAGACCTCTATATAAAAATTGTGTCTACTTATTTCTAATATACATTTGCAAAAATGGTTCATTATTTTATATAATAAATGTATTTAATTTATTTTACGAATTAAACTTATACTCTTAATTGTCCGCAAATACATTATATATTAAATTTAGAAAAAAATTTCAGCTATTTTTGGTAGCATTTGTACTAAAATGTAAACTTTAAACTCCAACACAACAAAAAAGCACTCCGGCTTCTTGAGCTGTATTCGAACTCAAAACCGCTGCGTGCTAGACGCAGACTTTTCAAGTTTCGGTAAATCAGAGACCAGTAAAAGAATACCCTATTTAACATATTTTCAAAAACATAATTAAGAAATTAATTTTTTTAAACTATCAAAAAAAAACTACAGTATTTCTTAAAGATTTGATAAGTAAATACTCCTTACCATAATCAACGTCATCTGTTATCGTACTATAAATGTAAGAACCGCAGAAATTTCTTGGTAGTACCTACAATTAGAATATAGAACTTTATTGTAGGGATCTTAGATTATAGAAGAACTGGATAGGTGAATACTTTCGTAGAACGCACGCACATGCAAAATAACGGAACCGGCGTAAATGATTGGGGGTCAATTTTAAACTTCAGTATGCGATTGAAACGGTTCGTTTAAAACCATTTTGATATACATATATGTGATGTCAATTATGCGTAAACAAATAGATTTTTTAATATTGCGTGTTTTGTTGTTTGATGGAATTAGTTTTGGAAAATTACAATAAAACACAGTATTCTATTTTAAAATATTATTTATTTATTTATTTCACTATATATTATTTATTAGAACAGAATTCAATTCTTAATAATATAGAAGTTAATTGTATACAAAAATATAGGAAATATTTTAAAACTAAATTACAAGGTGGAAAATTTAATTTACTTCAATAATTAGCAAGTAATATTCTAAAAAAATTGAAAACATTATTATTTAGTAAATGCATTACAAAATGCTCTAATAAAGCAAGCGAAAGCACAAATGCAAAAAAATTATTTAAATAATAAACCTACCGAATATACTTTATTTATTTGAACACAATGAAAACAGCAATGGAAAACAGACTCAAAAATCCGTTCTCTTAAATTTTCTTACACACACTTTACGTACACTGGCACTAAATTATTTTCTGGTAAACATTGAACTGTCAACATCACATTTATTGATTGCCGGACTTTTCACTTTTTAATCCCTTTAGATTTCACTAAAAGTCATTTAGGCACATCATAAACTAAATTTTTGTTAATTTATGTAGAAAAAATGATGTCAACTTACCGAAAGATAAAAATTCCCGACTTCCTCATTCCGTTGAATTAAAAGCAACCCTTTGTAAAAGACTTCGTTTTCTGAAATAAAAACTTTCTATGAAATGTTATCAACTATATAATCAATTATATAAATACTTACTTTTTCGTAAATACTTCAAAATACAGTGACGAGCAAAAGTGAACAAGTAAATTGTACTTTAAGCAAGATGTTCATATTATAGTCGTTCTGTTATAGATATTAAACAAATTTTTTTTACGTTTTGTTGGTATTTTATTAAGTTTGCTTATTTACAACAACAAAATTAATAAAACTACTTATCTGATAGAAATTATATAAAGAAAATAACCAAAATTGCACTTGTTCATATATGCACGTTTTGTGTATGTTAATTCTATTTAACAGTTTTGTGTTAATATAATATGTATTTTTTATGGTATTTAATATTTGGTCCATAGCCCTTTTTTTTAAAACTTCGGAAACCCTCCTGGGCATGCTCTCAACTAAATTTTGGATTATTTCCTTTGGAATTTTCTTCCACTCCCCCTCAATCCGATGCCATAATTCTTCGAAATTTTTGGGTAGAGTTTGATGTTCAGCCAGCTTCCGTTTCACGATTGCCCACAAATTCTCAATTGGATTTAAATCCGGACTTTATGCAGGCCATAGCATGGTCGAAAATTTTTGTTCTTGGAGCCAAGTTTTTACAATTTTTGCTGTGTGCTTTGAATCTCCATCTTGCTGAAATACGAGATCCTGCTCATTATACGCACATTTCTCGACGAAGGGAATCAAATTCGATTTTAATAAGTTTAAATAATACTCCTTATTCATTATTCCCTCTATTTTTATAAGTGGACACGTATTCCACCATGTGAAACATCCCCAAGTCATAATGCACCCACCACCATGTTTTAAAGTGTTTTTAACCTGGTAGGGCTTTAGGGATTCTCCGGGTTTTTTCCAATAATATGATCTCCCGTCTGAGTTAATTCGATTTATTTTGGTTTCATCAGACCAAATTACCTTCTTCCACTCATCGACCCCCCCATTTTTATGCGCTCTAGCCCAAGTTAATCTTGCCTTTATATTTTTTTTGAGAGGCTAGGCTTTTTAAGCTTCTGGCATGCCACCATACCAATTCTTTTGAGAGCTCTTCTAGCTGTCCACTTGCTCACTTGTTTATTAACATTAATGGAGGCCTCCCTTGGCGTCTTCACCTGGCAGGATCGTAATTGTCGCTCCATTACTCTTGCATCTCGGTCCGTCCAAAGTGTTTTTCGGCCATATTTCACCGCTGGTACCGTTAATTTCTGGTTTTTTTTCACGTTTAGTACGGTTGTTTGCGACACTTTGCAAACTCGAGAAATTTCACGACTACTTTCTCCGCTTTTCAACAAAAAAACTATTTTTTGTTTAATTATTTCAGAAATTTTGAGAAATTGAGGGGGAGTGGAAGAAATTCCAAAGGAAATAATCCAAAATTTAGTTGAGAGCATGCCCAGGAGGGTTTCCGAAGTTTTAAAAAAAAGGGCTATGGACCAAATATTAAATACCATAAAAAATACATATTATATTAACAATTCTATTAACATACACAAAACGTGCATATATGAACAAGTGCAATTTTGGTTATTTTTTTTATATAATTTCTATCAGATAAGTAGTTTTATTAATTTTGTTGTTGTAAATAAGCAAGCTTAATAAAATACCAACAAAACGTAAAATTTTTTTTTTAATATCTATAACAGAACGACTATAATATGAACATCTTGCTTTAAGTACAATTTACTTGTTCACTTTTGCTCGTCACTGTATATAAAAATTACACTTTCATTTACACTTTCCGATAAGTGTCAAAATAACAACTTAAAAAATTGAGAACGCAAGCAGTTCGGTATGCTACCACTTTTTTGGAGAGTGGCGGGTTTAAGAACTCTCCAAAAGTCTACCAAATTGAGGCGCTTGATATTTGATTGATATTTACGAAATAAATAATAAACCTAAAATACAATTCCATTTCATATCAAAAGATTTGACAAAAAATAAAAATTGCCTGTAGTTGTGTTTAATATGTATTTTTGATTCTAATAAGTGAATTAAATTGAATATAAATTATGCTTTTGCAAATCAATAAATTACTATTATGAAAACTAGATGTCAGTGGGTGTCATATCTACATAAAAAAATCTACACATAAGTATGCAAGCTTTACGATTTCTCGCCGCTTTCGCAATAATTATGCCAGAAAATTGCGTATAAATATACGAAAATCTGACGTACGGGCCTATCCAAGTATTCTTTAATCGAAGACTACACCTCTAGTTTGACGTTTTGGCTTTTATGTTTTGGCGGGTAAAAAACTGGCAGTTTTATTATTATTGTATTTGAACTTTTTATACGATAAATGGTTCAAATAAAATACTAGTTTCACTTTACAACCAATTTTTTTTTAAATTGGATGTAAAGTGACAATAGTAAGTTAAAATTATGAGCACATAAAATCCGTAGAAAATATAATATGTATATATACCATATAATAATTTTATCTATCAAGCAAAACGTCAATTTTCCTTGCTACAAGCAACCGAACAAATCGATATTATTTTTTAGCTCCTCTACTTTCCATCGCTTGGTGCCAGGTCCGGACTATCAAAACTTACCAGTCTAGCTCCCGGAATTTCTGGCAAGTCACTATAACGGACTATCAAAACTTACCAGCCAAGCTCCCGGAATTTCTGGCAAGTCACTATAACGTGTGTGACTTGGCCAAGTTTGGCCGCTTTTGCTCAATCGCCAGCTTCAAACGGCCCAATTGTTGACAGTAGTGGCCTGAATTTAGTGTTTGGCCATATGGAAGCAGCTTATAGTAGATGATTCCTTTCCAGTCCCACTAAATGCACATCAAACCTTCATCGAAAAATATTAAATGGTCTTTAACATCAGCCTATTGAAACGGAATGGACGAAACCAAAATTGAGCGTAATTGGTTGTGAAAGTAACCGCACTATAAAAACTATTCACAATATCAGCCATAACTTGCATCTAAACAAAATTGCAATATATACCGAATTTTCTCTTTATTAACTTACATTTTTCATACCCTATAACTCGCAACTGAATCGACAATCAAAAAACTGTAAAAGAATTTTTTTTAGTACCAAATGTCACTTTTTCAACGAGCATAAGTCTGAACTTGTTTGATTAATACTTTACGAGATATACATCACTACAGCCATCTACCGAAAAAATAATGAATTATTTAAATAATATTTCTCCTTGAAATAATCAAATTAAGGTAAATCATTAATTACAATTTTTTAATTTAAAAACTTCCCAATAAGAAAAGTAGATGTCAATACAAAAAACTCTACCCATAAATGTGGACGTTGCTCGATTTATGGGCTTCTAAATAGTTCATGCAAATAGGATCTATAATTCACTATATTTTAAAGAATGTTAAAATTTTTTATTTAACCTTCTGTCTCGATTACTATAGCATTGAATTTAACTACAATATGTGAACTTGCTCGGAAAATAAAAAATAATCATCTTTTATTATTTTTATTGAAAATATATTTTTTTTCAATAATCTATTAACATGAAGCCTATTTTTCATTATTTCTGGCTAAGTTTTAGTAAGTTTGGTTATATTATCATCAGTTGTATAAAGTAGATCAATCAGATTTTTTAACATCCAATCAATATGCTACATTTTTTTGAAAATTTGTTTCTTCATTCTTTTTGAAACCTTTATTTAAAAAAATAAAAAAAGCCGTGCCTATAACCCAAACAATTTATAATATGATACAATATGGTTTTGTTTTTATAACTAATTATTAGTTTAACAAAAAGCTTTATTATCGAACGCTTCAAAGAAAATAACAAAAAAATATGAGATTAATGAAAAATCAAATTAATACTTGTAATTATAGATAAAATTTGAATTTCTTAGACAGATTCAAATATAAATTATATTCATTCATTTTTAAGTATAATTTTTCATATAAATTTAATTATAAACTTTGGCACCATTGATCCATCGATATGGGAAACTATCTATTATATTACAAAATCACCTTCAAATATTGAAGTTACATTTTAAATGAAAACTTTCGAAAACCGAAAAAGTAAGTTTGCATTTACTTTTAATGTGTGCATACACTGGAAAATAGATTTTTTTAATGATTTCAATTTAAGTGCAATGAAATAGTTCAACAATGATGATTATTTGAAAAGAGTAGTATAAAACATTTTTCAGTACTCTTTATATACACAGGACATGATGCTTCCAACTAAATAGGGAAGTAAATATTTCCAATTTTCACAATAGGATCAGAGTATGTAGGATAGATCAATAAGTATTACTCGTAAAAAGAGATAAACCAATAAAAAGTTGTTAATCTTGCTCAAAGCCGCCTCTACCTTAATCCAATCAACTTAGTTCAATCCAATAATTTCAGCACACTTCAGTAGATGTACTCATTTGACTAATATACATCATTTGGTTTAGAAGAAGATGTCTAAAGAAAGTTTTTGAAAATAGCCATTAGAGAACCAAACATCACTGTAAGTCATCTTTACATCTTAGCTTCGAATCTCGTAATTGCATTAAGGGCAAACGTATCAAACTACAAACAAATTTATGGTATAAGTGAATCCTAGACATTCAATCCAATTTGTCTGACAGTGCAATGATACCATACCATTCGCATTCGAAAAAGTTCTCATATCTTAACAGTCGCATATATAAATAAGGTTATCTTGTATAGCGAATGTACACATTTACATAGGTATTCGTACAAGAATATACAAGCACTTGCTTTTGAAAACATATGGCACAAAACTTCTTTCATGAAAAATATATTAATGCCAGGCAAGTCCTCATGTTATTCAGATTTTAAAAGCTGAAATAAAATTCAACAAAAATAAATAAATTACAACATAAATGCATAAATATGTCCATTCCGTAAACGAATACTTTCTATTTAATCAGCTTTACTGGAAAAGTTGTTATTTTCGAAAAAAATTTCAAACTTTTAATTAAAAAAATATTTACGCTTTTTTAAATTTTTTATTTAAAAATATTTAGTACGGAAAATTCCAATAAAATCGATGAAACTTCCGCAAAGATAAAAAAAACAAACTCAAAAAGCATAAGAGGATTAAAAAAAATTCTGTACTAATAAAAACATAACAAAAGCTATAAGAGGATGTTTCTGCACTAATAAAAGCATAATAATAAACTCTTAAAAGTAATCCTAATCTTATGTGTAAACAAATATAAGAAAATATTTTAAATTTGAATAATGTTATTTTCAGAATATAATTGCATCGATTATACTTCAAAACCAAATAATAAATTTTGCTCTGCCAAATTTCTTTCCAATTTTATTTAAAAAAAAGAACATCATTCCTATTGAAAAACACTATACTAATAAATCTCTTATAAAAAGGGTTTTTGTTACTATTTTACTTTATTAATGAAATATTTATATTATAAATGGATAATTTTGGGATCTACTTATGTATATCTAGTATAAAAATAAC
Organism: Atherix ibis; assembly: GCA_958298945.1. NCBI lineage: Eukaryota > Metazoa > Arthropoda > Insecta > Diptera > Athericidae > Atherix > Atherix ibis. Next base: position 60,093,915 of record OY282607.1, on the reverse strand, counting down.
ATAGGTTTGGTCTTTATCCAGAAACAAACTGAATAATTTTGTTCTCATTTCAGGTAAAATCTTCAAAATAAATAATTAATAAAGTGAACATGTATATGTTACAAATTTAGAATGAAAAATTTGAAAAACAATCACATGCAAACTTTTCACCTTAAATTATTTAAAATTGGTTTCTGTGTAGCATATAATTCAATTCAATTAGCGTTGTACCATGTACCCTTAAAATTCATACATTTTTTTTTCAAATAGTTAACTTTGTAAAAGTGATTTACTAGAAATATTGGGTTGTCAAGAAAGTGATTTCATTGTTTCCCAACAGAGAACTTAATTGTATTCTTTCACAACCAACTTCACACTTAGCCACATAATCATATGTATTTTGACAGCTGACATAGCAAGGCTTGCTTGTGAAAAAATTCGATTGATTCTGCATAGTAGTTTTTGGTTGATACCCTTTTAATTATGGAAAGTGAAAAACAGCATTTTCGGCATATTTTACTTTTTTAGTATAGAAAAGATAAAAATGCTGTTCAAGCAAGAAAAAAATTATCCGATGTGTATGGAGATGTATTAAGTGAAAGCCAGTGCCAAAACTAGTTTGCAAAATTTCGATCCGCCAAATTTGATCTAAAAGATGCACCACGTTCTGGAAGGCCAATTGAAGTTGATGGAGACACAATTAAGGCTTTAATTGATGCAAATCGATGAATAACAACTCGTGAGATCGCTGAGAGATTAAATTTATTGAATTCGTCCGACCGTTCATGATCATTCGAACCCTCGACATATAGGTTCCTCATCTTCTTACGGAAAAAAATTTGTGCCGTCGCGTTGACGTTTGTGATTTGCTTCTCAAACGCCAAGCAAATGATCCATTTTCGAAGCGTATCATCACTGGGGACGAAAAATAGGTTGTCTACAACAAGATTAAGCTCAAAAGCCAATATTCAGCAAAATAAGGTTATACTATCTGTTTAGTGAGATTTTAAGGGAATCGTTTATTTTGAGCTTCTACCGAGCAACACAACGATCAATTCTGAAGTGTACTGTTATCAGTTGGACAAATTGAATGATTCACTTAAAGAGAAAAGGCCAATAAATAAACTATTGGGAAAGTAATTTCGTAATGAAACGAAATTATTTCTTGACAACCCCATATATAAAAATTGGTGAGCTAGTCGGAAGTAATAAATTTATGTTGGAAAATATGAAATCGTTCTACTAAACAATCAAAATAAAACGCGTAGTATTATTTACGAGTAGTAAGGAAATAGAATTATATCAGTTTATAAAATATAAAAACGGTCTTCATTTACATTACAAATTTCAAATGACTTACTTCCGATTTACCAACGTTTTAGAGATTTATTTCTATACGAAGCCAATTTAATCAAAATCAAATATTTAACAAACAGACAAAAGGCAAGAAAAAAAGCGAAAAGCATAATCTAAATTTGCAATCGATGAATACTAATATTATTGGCAGTCAACCGATTTTCCATATTCACATACATAAAAAATGCATTTGTACTGTAAATTTTATATTGCATATTTTATTTTATTAAACTTTGTCAAAAAAAAACCTATAGTTTACATAAAAAAAATTAATTCAAATTCGTTTATATTGAAACTATGCCCAGTATAAATATATTTTATTCTATTATTTTGAATATTTGCGCCTATTTGCTTCATTGTCAGCGCCATTAGCTTATTGTTTTAAGTTTTTCCTATTAATTTGATCTTAGTGACCTACATTTGTGGCCAACAGTTGAAAATATTTAGATAACTAACATAATCCAAAGTTGTTTTTAGTATTTTTATATCAAAACATTCGCTTTATGAATTTTATATTAAAGATTATAAAAATTCAATTTATATCAGTTATATTTAAATAAACACATAATGTGTATTATGATAAAGAAATATTCAATATTTTGAAAATTAAAATTTTTTTTTGTTTATTGGAATATTTCCATTAGGCAGCGTGGGTATTGTATACTCCAAGAAATAAATAAAAACAATAAAAATGTGTTAAAGCATACTTTATAAAAAAAAGTACTTCACCAACAGTATGTTAGGGTTGAATCAAAATATTGTTTATTTAGAACCATAAAGTTCATTTGTTACTAATTGTTCCAATTAAGTAGATATTCAATACTAAGCCAAAGAATTTTTGTCAGAAATTGATATTATGAAACAAATAAATATCATTTGTTACTAATTGTTCCAATTAAGTAGATATTCAATACTAAGCCAAAGAATTTTTGTCAGAAATTGATATTATGAAACAAATAATTATTTAAATTGTTTGATAATCTTTAAATGTATGTTGCAAAGGGAATATTTTTTCAAGGGATAACAATGATGTAAAAAAATTAAATAAAATCAGTTTAATTACTTTTCTACCACAGTTCGTACGCCTTAGCTTATCTTTCTACAATATTTTGGTTATTTATAATGTAATTTACGCGTAGACGAGGATTTGAAATGTACAATATATAATTTTGTATAGTAGCCTGGAGAATTAAGTTTCATGCATGAAAAAAATGTTGTACAAAAGATAGTATTGCCCACATCTCGGTTTGTCTCTATCGATTATTAAAGAATTTCTTATTGTTTTACTGCAATATTACCTATTAATGTACTTTTTCTTTTACATATATTAGCTTTTACAGTCGTAAAAACTGAACATTAATAAAAATCTATAATTAAAATATTTATAAATGTGGTATACTTTGGATTAGCACTTCAGCAAATGTCTGTAATCAAATTTATTATTAAAACTTCCACTCTATATATAAACGTGGATCCCTAAACAAAAACTACAAAATACCAAGAAATGAAACATTATGGAAATTATTTCTCCAAAAGTTGGTACGTGCATTAATTCTTATACGCATCACTAAAAATGATTCATTTGAAATTTACCTATAATATTATGAAACTGTTTCATCGGAAGAAGAGTGGAATTTAACTGCTATAATCCGACTTTTCAAGTTTTCGCTGTCTACCCTTATGCTAATAATTGCTTGTCTATCCAAATTCGTCTGCATAAATGTTAAAAATATTTAAGGAATCCAAACAATAACAGAAATCAATTTAAAGAAGAGCTATACGGAATGTGTACTTTATTTTAAGGCGTTTTAATAATAATAATTAGAAGATCAAAAAGAATCAGAAATTCTAGTGTTTATTTTATAAAATCATAATAATATTTCAATGATCTCGATAATGTACGAATCGAAATGTGGGCAATCTACTAATGGTGAAATAGAAACATTTCTTTTTCTCAGAAACAAGGAACATTCCTCCCTTAACCTAAAAATGTATATTAGTAAATGTATACGTATGGAAGAGAGTTATTTTGCATATTACGTAACAAAAATAAAAGCTTTTTTAGTATTAATATTTTGTATTTGCTATTTTTCATGCCTAAGGATGGTTTGTTTCTTATCGAATCATTTACTGTTACTGCTTTTCCCATTAAAAGATATTTTCTTTTATTTAAAATGTCTATCAGGAACATCCATGCAACATAGCATCCCCAAATTATACTTTGCATACTTTACCACCGATTTATGAATTCACTTTGCACGTTTTCCTCGTTATTTGAAAAGTATGATTTATAAATTCCTTTGCATTTCCCCCATATATGTTAATGATATTTGCACTTCTCTTTTGCATAAGCAAGAAATTTTTTTCTCAAATCATAAGGAAAATATAATTTTTTATACCTTATAATTTTCAATATTATTTCTAATCTACAAATTGTTATTTTTGTGTTTTTTTTGCTAACAAATTCGTGTTACTTCCTTGTTCCGACTACAAAGAAATTTAAAGTTTATTTATTTCATTATAACACATCTTATTTATTTTAACATATTTTATGAACCATTCCATATTTCGATTGATATGAGAGGATTATTATATGGTGTGCTTCTAGAATAAGCCTATGAGCAGGATATTAAATATTTTTTTCTTTGCCTATGAGCAAGGCATTAAATGATCATGTCTATTCTCCATGATGATGTTAAAGATGAAATTACAAAAAAATAAACGTGCAACTGCACTGCCAAAGACTGATTTTTGTCAAATCTTTAAATTTTCTTAAATCAAAACGAAATATCTTAAAAGAAAACTACTATTTCTCATGTGCATTTTCAATAAAAGCTTTTCATCGTCCAATAACATGTACTTAAGAAAGGATACACTTATATGATTTCTATTCCATTTTAAAAATTTCAACTTCGTCTTACCATATGTGGCAAGTATATTCCGAAGTTTTGTTTCTTTCTGGTGCTTTTAAAAATTCATAACTCCTTCCCTGCATCCACGTTTAAATTTAATGTGTTTTTTTGTCGCTGCATGTTTGGCGCTGCATGTTTGGTTCATAATAACTATTAGATTGGGTTTTCAAGAAAGTAATTTCGTTGTTTCCCAACAGAGGACTTATTTCAATTTTTTCACAACCAACTTCGCACTTAAGCCGCATAATCATATATATGTTGACAGCTGACATAGCAAGGCTTGCTTGTGAAAAAATTCGATTGATTCTGCTCAGTAAATTTTAGTTAATACCCTTTTAAATTAGGAAAGCGCATTTTCGGCATATTTAACTTTTTTAGTATAGAAAAGATAAAAATGCTTTTCAAGCAAGAAAAAAATTTTCCGATGTACATGGAGATGTGTTAAGTGAACGCCGCTGCCAAAACTAGTTTGCAAAATTTCGATCCGCTAATTTTGATCTCGAAGATGCACTTTATTCTGGAAGGCCCGTTGAAGCTGACGAAGACATAATAAAGGCATTAATTGATGCAAACCGGCGATAAATTTATCGAATACGACCGTTCATGATCATTTGAAACGGCTAGATTTTATCTGAAAGCTCGACATATGGGTTTCTCATCTTCTTATGGAAAAAAATTTGTGCCGTCAATTTACGTTTGTGATTTGCTTCTCAAACGCCAAGACAATGATCCATTTTTGAAGCTTATCATCACTGGGGACGAGAAATGGGTTGTCTAAAAAATTGTTACGCGCAAAAGATCCTAGAGTAGAAAGATGAACCCGCTCAAAGCACTTCGAAAGCCAATATTCATCAAAAAAAGGTTATGCTATCTGTTTGGTGGGATTCCAAAGGAATCGTATATTTTAAGCTTCTACCGAGCAACACAACGATCAATTCTGAAGTGTACTGTCATCAGTTGTACAAATTGAATGATTCACTTAAAGAACAAAAGCCAGAATTGGTCAATAGGAAAGGTATAGTGTTCCAACAGGATGATGCGAAACCACATACAAGTTTGACCACTCGGCAAAAGCTTTTAGAGCTTGGATGGGATATACTGCCACACCCACCATACTCTCCAAACCTAGCACCTACCGATTATCATTTATTCCGGTCTCTACAAAATTGTTTAGACGGTAAAACGTTTAATTCAAATGAGGAGGTCAAAAATCACTTGAATCAGTTTTTTGTCAGCAAAGAACAAAAATTGTATGAGCGTGGAATCATATTGGATCAAGAAGGAGGCAAAGGGTATTGGATCAGACTGGACAATATTTAATTGAATAAAACATTAATTCACTATAAGAAAATCGTTTTTCATTTTTATTTTAAAAAAAAACGAAATTATTTTGTAGACAACCCAATAATTCACCAATTACTGTGACGTTCCGAAATTTGCCTCAATAGTTGAGTCGGAATAATAATAATAATAATAATAATAATAGCCTTTATTTAACAATCTTAGAAAAAAGTTACTATCACTTATGTTAATTGACACCGGTTTTGAGATTGTCTTGCGTTTCCGCAAAGGCCTCCCCTAGAGCTTGCCACACTTTCCGGTCATGAGTCGTCCTCTTCCAAGTAGCACCGGTTATTTTCCGAATATCGTCCTCCCATCTCAGAAGCTGCCCTTCCTTTCTTTCTTTTATTTTGTCTTGGACACCATTCGGTTACATCCTTAGTCCATTTTTCTTGTTTACTCCTCATCATATGACCTGCCCAACTCCATTTTAGTTTTCTTATGCAGTATGTTACATCGTTAATTTTAGTTTGGTTACGTAATGTTCGTAGTTTTACTTTGTATTTTAACTTGACTTTGAGCATACTTCGCTCCATGCTGTGTTGACAGGTTTCTAGTTTGTGTAAGTTTTGTTTTGTTAGACTCCAAGTTTGACATCCGTATGTCATGATAGGTAGAATACAGGAATCAAATATTTTTTTCTTAGCTTTAAGTGGTACCTGCGGGTTTTTGACAATTTCTTTAAGAGGCCAGTATCTTTTCCATGCTAATTGTACTCTGTTGTTTATTTCTTTGGTTGTAAGGTGTTTTGGTGATATTATCTGTCCTAGGTATGTATATTCATGAGTCGGAATAACGTTCATTCAAATTACAGTACTTATCGATAGATCGAAGAAAACATTGCTGAGGTGCGGGATAATATTGCTAAAAGGCCTCAAATCGTTGTGTGCACTATTTTCCATAAAGATTTGCATTAATAATAGCACAAACTTGAAGTGATGAAGGAACCGCAAGGAAAGGAGCAAAAATATTTTAAAGTTCTTCTAGACAAGCTTCTGAATTTTACAGGAAATTTATAATGAGTGACGAAGCGCATTTTGTCCTAATCGACTTCGTTAGTAAACAAAATAACCCCTTCTCAAAACATGAACATCCAAAGACAATTCACGAACGACATTTAAACCTTCGTAGAATGATTTGTGGTGCGGTTTTTGTATTGATGGTGTCATTGATCCTGTTTTTTTTTTTGATAACGCTGTTGGCAAGGTAATTACGATGACTGGTTAACGATATAAAAACATGCTACAGAAAGTTTTTATCTGTGAATTGAACCAATTTGTATTGGACAAAATATGGTTCCAATGGGACTATGCCAACGCCACACACTTCTGGCGCTACGATGCTGACTAAATTATGTCGTAAAGTGGTACCGATGTTTGCTGACTAAATTATGTCGTAAAGTAGTAATGTCATTTGATTCCCTTGCTGCGCATAGATTTAACCGCTTCCAATTTCTTTCTGTGAAGGTACAATACTTCAAGTGGAGACAAAATCAATGTTTTTAAGTTCAATCCAGAATTATTGGAAAATAGCTTGTGAGCTTATATTTAGAATACCCTATATATATATTAACCAGATAGTACGGTTACCAATAGTATTTTGATAGATTCTTGCATACATGATAAGGCATTTTTAGCAGCTAAACGTGTAAGTAAAATATCGGAAAATACCACTTGTTACGTTCGCGTACTAAGCATATCTAAATATAAGAAAATTCTTGGGTCTATTTTACATTGTTAATAATTCTAATTAAACTAATTTAGATTAAAATATTATACTGCTTTTAAGAATTTGAATGTTTCTTAGCTCGAAATATTCTCATTATTTTCTTGTTTTAATTTTAAGAAGCCTAATATGTTTGCCAAACAAATTATTTACAGAATTTAAAAAAAAACGGATCACGGAGTCTGTTCAAAAAGTATCGCGAATTTTGTATTTTTTCAAAAATTATTTGTTTATTCATGAAGATCTATTTTGTCCCCTTCAAAGTAATCCCCACCAGATATTATACACTTGTGCCAACGTTTTTTCCAATTCTGGAAGCACTTAAAAAAATCATTTTTTGTGATCTTGTTCAGCTCCTCCTTCGATGCCGTCTTTATCTACAATAAAGCAACGATGCCAATTTTTGTTCTTCCACAAATCCGGGCGTTTCTGGCGAATTGCTTCACGCAACTTACGCACAACTTGCAGGTAATATTGCTTATTGACGGTTCTAGCCTGTGGCAAGAACTCATGATGCACCACGCCCCTGAAATCGAAGAAAACTATAAGCAAAACCTTCATATTCGACCGAATTTGGCGCGCTTTTTGCGGTCTTGGGTCGTGCGGCAGCTTCCATTGGGATGATTGAGTTTTGTTTTCCACGTCATAACCGTAAACCATGATTCGTCTTTAATTTTAAGTAATAGAAATGTTATTATTAGTTTGGCTAAAAAAATAAATTTTCTATTGGGAAAAGAAGAAAATAAATCCTACAATATATGCACTAACATATACGACACTGTTTTGTTTAAACTTATTCAAAAAGAAATAAATTCTAAACTTTATACTGCCAGCATTTCGAAACAAATGCATTATCACTAATTCTTTTTGCGAATTGGTATTCACGTTTCCCGTAAAACAAATTTTAAGTTACGAGCATCTGTCTATCGCTGTTTTGAGTAAACAAAGTTAAAAAAAAACAAATAGAAACAAATAACCACCATAGAAGCATAGTTGAAAAATGTTTAAATAAACTTTCCACTTTTTGTGTTTTTCTGTGATACACATTGTTACTGATAAAATTTGCTTGGTTTTGATATAACAGAGATTCATTTGGTTTGAAAGTTTTATTTTTGCGTTGGTCTTATCAGTGTTTACCAGGAAATTCAAGAAGGAATTCGTTTTTGATCAATTGTATTTTTCTAACAAAAATATTTACAGACAGACTATTTGCTTATACTAGTAGTGGTTTTGGTATATTTGTCTAATGAGTTTGTGGCATCAGAGACTTTAATATTTTTTGATAGTAAATAAATTGTTCTTAAATTCTTTCATTCCCCATTCATTGGTTGTGGTATTCACGAAATAATTGTTTAATAATATGTCAGTTATGTAATCGTAAAAACATATAAATAGACTACTCGTATGTGATAATTGATCTTAAAATATAATAATGCGTACTTTTTTGTACTCGTAAGGAGTGGTTATGTAAACGTAAGTATATAATTTCAATGTATCCCTCTATAAAAGGCAATTTGTATTCAACCATTTACTAGTACAGCGAATAAATTAGTATACTTTGTGCAAAATGTATCCAAATAACAATTTACTCCCAGTCCTTATCCATGCCCTTCCATATATCTTAATGTCAGTTCTATACCTACGGCTGTACGTCAACAAACGTTTGGCAGGGAATCCACTCACAAGACTCTAATGACTAGAATTAAATAGACGATACGATAACTACTTCGACGTCTAGATAAACGTGCTAAACCTACGATGGACAACAAAATATTTTTATACAATTTCCTACTGAAACCAATATGGATTTACCGACTAAAATATTAACCTGCGTTATAAATTCTATGATTTTTTTAAATTTTGTTTGGGTGGATTTAAATCCGTGAAGTCCAAAAGAGATAGACCAAAATAATTTGGTTTCATTTCATTGTGAAAACAGTTCTTTATTTATATCACTATCAACTTCACAATTATTTTACCAATGCTGTAAGACCATGAGACGCCCGATCCCCGTGGTACCAATTTTTTTTAAATAGTACTTCGGTTTTTATTCCGCTCATTGAGCTAAAGTGAGGAATCTTCTCAATTCCTAAGCACCGCTAAGCCAACGCAGGTATGCGGGTACCATGGTTTTTCACCTGTTGGTGGCCATCTTGCGTATCACACATGTATCCATCACGGTTAAATGTTTACGCCCTTCTCTCATACTTCTCCCGCGTATTTAGGGACCACTCAAATCCACTTCTCTCTTATTCACTCGTATTCTACATGCATTCAGATCTCTAAGATCCCTACACAAACAACACTTTACTAGGAGATGGCAAGTATCACTCAAATTTCTTAAACAAAAAGGTATTCAAACTGATGTGTCCAATCATCAGACATTCTACACACATGTCACATTCAGACTTGTTTGTTGAGACAAAACTGACGCTCGAGATGTACATGCTAGTCCATCCCCTATTCACACTGTCGATCCACCGCTGTTGCCAAATTTCTTAAATTTTCTCCTCTACTAGAGCTCGCTTTCTGGCACACATATGCCCTGAATTTCCGCATTCATAAAAGGATACCCCTCGTCCATCGCAGTGCCTTGACGCAGCCGATAGAGGACACTCCTACGGAGCACCTCTCGATCTCACGGGATTTCTCCCATCAATATCTGAATTTCATAATTGAAAACTGTGCTACAAATATTCAAACACGCAAACAGAACCAATATCTCAGTGCTGTTGAACCTGTTTCCAGGACATTGAAACAGCATCACATCATTCCAAATACATACGCTGTACGCTATATAGGCCACAAACACCTTACCTCGAATCCCCTGTTTCTTACTCAACATCCTCAGACCTCCAGTGACAACTGCTGCTTCCTTTCTGTTTAAAAAATCTTAGGTAGTCCAAATGGGGTCCAAAATTAAGGCGCTCACTCACACTGTACACTGAGATATCTCATATTCTTCGAATAGAAATTGTCGGACCACAAAATCCTGCGGGCAGCTGGTGACCATCGGGCGCATGATTCTTCCATTCTTTCCATTCACTCTGATATATCTCCACTCAAAATACCCTTCATGCACTCTATTTCATTCAATTGAATTTAATGTCGACAAACAATCCCAGTACTATCCTCAACATAACTTTTCGTACGCATTCAAGCATCGTCAGTAGATTTACTATTAGTAAATCCATACTTCGACCTGGGTACTCCTCATTCATTCAATGTTTTTATGTACAGTAATATATCGCTATTTAAAGTGACTTATGGTATCTGTCGTTAAACTTAAAACCATGATTCGACTACGGTCATAGGGATTGAGTTACGCTCAATCAACGTACCACCATTATTGGCAGTTTACAATCAATAACCAGTTACAAGCTGATTACTCCAACTGTTTGTGACGACGCCTAAATCTAACCTCTGCTGTCATAAGCGGTGACAGCGCCCGAGATAATTACCAGTGTCTCTCACCAGCAATCCGAAGGCCGTACCCGCGATATGAGTATTAACCACAGCCACGACGTTGCTGCCTAAGAATCCTCACCATTGTCACATACAGTGTGTTTTAACACCATGGGGCACCTCGATCCCGTGGTATTCATTTTGGTACCACGGGGATCGAGAACGGATTTGTAATCCGCTCATTGCGCTACGGTAAGGAACCTTATAAATTCCTAGGCACCGCTTAGCCAGCTCAGGTACAGGAGTACGCCAAGACCCGAAGGTACAACCGGAATCGACCTTGGTCTTTCACCCGTTTGCAGCCACATAGCGTGTCAAATATTCGCTCACTCATTCACGCATCGTTCTCGCTCTCCTCTCAAACAGTGCCACGACAACCCTATTAAAGCATTCATACTGATCTTTTATACCCAACACACCACTCACATCCACACTATCACCATTCACTAGAAAACCAGATGCACCTAGATCACGCAAATACCCATATATGCCACACTCAATGAGGAGGTGCTTTACACTCTCCCCCGCCGCACTACAAAGGCATCTAGCCTCCGTAGCCAGTCCACGACCATACGGGAACCCATTCATACTGTCGTGTCCCGTGAGTACGTATCCTAGGAACAGAACAAATTAAAAACCATACGCAGACGCAAAACACATTCACACTCTCATCTCATCGACGTTGCCATATTGCATACATTCTATTCATGACCAGTACACGCCGCTGATGTGGATTAAGATCCTGACCTCTTAATTCGTAACCGGACAACCAGCAAGCCAGATGCCCCGCCGTGGACGGTAATGAATGCTTCCACGCAGTACCTCCAGGTCCCCATGGAAGATCTCCAATGGGAACCTACATCATGCAAAGCCAGACGCGTACAGAATTTATCCCTCTCCTCGCATACTGGTAACGCATAATGCCACTCCATACACCCCATTTTTTAAAACTAAATTTAGGAAATGTTAATTTACAAGTGACGATTCATGTACATTTTCACTGTACACATATGTGCATAGAAACTTGGTTTTTTTAATAACCATATTATGAGTATTTGGTCCAAGGTAAGATTAAAAATAATATTTTCGTTAACGTCATTTTTGATAGTATGCCGTGCGTTTTTAGATTTGTTTTTGGCAAACATAAACAAATAGTACAGAAGCATATTATATCGGCAAAATATACTTATAAATATATTGTATATTCACAACTTTCATACAAATTATATCATCTTATATGATGGGGATGAGGCCACTTATGGGGTTATTGCAATGATTTTAAAATTTGTGATCGAAGATTTTGCATATCTTCTTGAAATGTTATTTTACAAAGCATAACTTTTGTACGGAAAATTATTGCCTTGTGGAATTCAAATATAATAAAATTTTTTTTTATATATCAATAAAATTTCTGAAATGAAATTGTAACCTTTGACTACGCAACCAAAATATTTTTTCATTTTTTAGTACTGTTTTATTTATTAAAGTTTTCTATCAAATTTTTAAAGGATTGTTCTTGAAAACTAAGTCTGTTTTTATTGCTAAATCCAAATTAGTTTGCTGGAAAAAAATTCATCTCTACTTTTTCTTTTTGTAATATTGAATATACATATACGTATATAGGGTTTTTCAATAAGAGTGATATGATTTCTAAGTGACATTTCGGCCATTTGTAATATGTCATGAACTGTCTTTTTTTTTAATTGTATTCAGTAATGTTTACAATGTCGTCATGGAGAGATATACGCAAGAAAAACATTTACAAATTATTCAATTTTATTATCAAAATAACCGTTCTCCAATTGCAACTATTCGTGCGCTTTTGCCATCTCACTTTCATCTGAGTGGTGCGGTAAATAAACAAAACTGTCGATTCTGGTACGAAGAAAATCCACAAATTATTCATGAACACCCATTACATTCACCTAAATTGACAGTTTGGTATGGTTTTTGGTCTGGTGGAATCATCGGTCCGTACTTCTTTCGAAATGAAGCTGGTAGCACCGTTACTGTCAATGGATAGCGGTATAGATCGATGATAACCAACTTTTTATGGCCGAAATTGGAATAAGCTGAACATCTGGTTCCAACAAGACGGTGGCTACGTGCCGCACAACACGTGTAACAACCGAATTATTCCGAGGAAAGTTTGGAGATTCGATTATTTCAAGAAATTGTGACATGGAATGGCCTCCAAGAAGTTGTGATTTAACACCATTAAACTATTTCTTGTGGGGTTATTTGAAGTCATTGGTCTTTAGCAATAAACCAGACTCTCTTCAAGCTTTTGAAGTCAATATTGAACGTGCTATTCATGACATACGACTTGATTCAGTGGAAAAAGTGCTCGAAAATTGGGTTCTTCGAATTCGTTCCTGCAAAAGAAGTCGTGGAGGCCATTTGAATGACGTTTTATTCAGAACTTAATTGTATCGATTGTACTTCACATTAAATAAAAAACATTTGAATTTCCTTAACAATTAGTGTGTGTGTTTTTTTTTTTAAAGAAATCATATCTCCTTATTCGAAAACCATATATAACTAAAATCATTGACATCTAAATTCTAACAACAATATACATCTTTACTAACTGAATAATGCTCATTATTTTCTTGTTTTAATTTTAAGAAGCCTAATATGTTTGCCAAACAAATTATTTACAGAATTTAAAAAAAACGGATCACGGAGTCTGTTCAAAAAGTATCGCGAATTTTGTATTTTTTCAAAAATTATTTATTTATTCATGAAAATCTATTTTGTCCCCTTCAAAGTAATCCCCCCAGATATTATACACTTGTGCCAACGTTTTTTCCAATCCTGGAAGCACTTAAGTTATGACCTTCTGAAGCAAATTTGGGTCGTCGCGAACAGAGTCCAACAGCTCATTAGCAATGTTAATGCGATGCTCTTTTTGGTCGAAAATGGGAAAAAATCGAAGACGAGCCAAAACAGGGGCAAGCAAAGCAGCTGTCAAAAATTAACTGAACATTAAAAATGGCCGAACTTGTCGGCATAAGTGAGAGACATGAGTACCAACATAACGCCACAAAATATCGAATATACGTAACCTGCGGAAATTTAAAATTCGCGATAATTTTTGAACAGACCTCGTAAATTTATTACACTAAATATTAAGCTTTAGTCAATAATTAATATGTTTGAGCTATTGGATTGTCAAGAAAGTAATTTCGTTTTCATGGCCTTTTTTCTTTAAGTGAATCATTCAATTTGTCCAACTGATGACTTCAGAATTGATCGTTGTGTTACTCGGTAGTAGCTCAAAATAAACGATTCTTTTGAAATCCCACCAAACAGATAGCATAACCATTTTTTGATGAAAAAAGCAAGCAAGCCTTGGTATGTCAGCTGTCAAAATATATATGATTATGCGGCTTAAATGTGAAGTTGGTTGTGAAAAAATACAATTAAGTCCTCTGTTGGGAAACAACGAAATTACTTTCTTGACAACCCAATAGTTCAATATGCAGAAAACGAATATTTTATTACAATTTTATTTTTTTATTACATTCTTTTTAAATTATTGTATTTTTAGAGTTTAATGGATTAGTAACAAATACCTATAATTACTTTTTAAAAGTAATTTTTTGTAGTTGTGTTGACAATTTTGGAAACTTCTTAACCGGTGTCCGGATGCTTTAGTGACACACTGTACATAATTAAGCTACTAAAATCGAACAGGAAGGATCGATTCATATTTTATGCAGTTATTTTAAATTTCTTTAGGATTTGCCAACACGAATTGCTTTAATAGTTTTTTGAGTAATTAAAATTTTTAAATCCCAACATAAATAACTCAGCGCTTTTTAAAGATATATTCTGATATAAGACAATTTTTTGCTTTCAACTAAGGAATTATTCCATTAAGATCGATTCTCTATCATCTGTTGGTTACCTGACGCCTTATCTGCTTGAAGCGTAATTATCAGGTTCGAATTGATTAGTTCAAAATAAACGATCGTGTAATAAAAAATCGCTAAAAATGTATTAGTTCAAAAACAGCTAAATAGTTCTTTATTGATTGCGTTTATTTTGTTGCCGATTATGGGTATGAAAATAATAAATAATATGAGTTCAGTTGATTTAAATAAAATGAATAAATAGATAATATTCAATTATGACTGTAGTGAAAATACTTTTATAGTAATCAAAATCGTTTAATTTGAATTTTATTTTGTTCGTTTAATTTTTAAGCAGAAAATGTTTCCATGCCGCCTACTATTACTTGGATGACCCACCTAATCAACCAGCTGGCCCGCCCGTGGATTGGGAGGTTCCGGTGACTGTAGGTGGGGAAATCCGAGCTGCAGTACCCGTCAACGAATTCGCTAAACACGTGGCATCACTTCATGCTGATGGTGATATTGGCTTCAGTCGAGAATATGAGGCCATTCAAAATGAAGCGATTGTGGAAGTATTGCCCTCAGAACATTCACAACATCCAGAAAATAAGCGAAAGAATCGCTATTTAAATATAATTGCATGTAAGTTTATCCATTTCGATTTTTTCAATATTTAAAAATTCCCTTGCAAAATTTAGTATTTGTCTCATTATTATTTTTTTAATTACTAAGCTTTCTAATAAAAAAAGAATTTTGTTTATCTTAGATTGTTCAATCGAATATTATTGGTTAGTCGAAAAAGTTCGTGGTGTTTTTCAGTAAAATAGAGACGCTTAAATCAATAGTTAAAATAAATTTATTCAAACCAAATATTCTCTTAGAAGATGGAATCATAGATCTGCCCGAAAAATGGGTAATTATGATTACCCATTTTACATAGATCTACCCATTCGATTACCGAAAAATGGGCAGATCTATGATTCCATCTTCTAAGGGAGTTCTTCAGAGATCGAGTCAAGTGGTAGTCTAACCTGGGCTATATAGTGGATTCATTAAAACTTCCCAGCAAGCTCTTTTAATTTTTTGGCGAATCATTAAAGATGTGTGTGGTCAACCGTTATCGTGGTGGGAAGACGGCATAGATGATCAATCATCTATTGATCAATAGATCAATCAATCCTATTGATCAATTCTGGCTGTTTTCTCTCAATCGTTTGGGGTAATTTCTCCATTTCCATCATACACACACCATAACCTTATTGGCCTTTAATACTGGCTTTGAAATTGTTTATGATCGTTCATCTCTCTTTTTCCATCATCTCTTTCAAACGATATTCTCGTCTTTTACACATTTTCCATCACCAGTTATTATTTGCTTCAAAAATGGCTCGATTGCATGGTGCTTCAGTAGCGTATTGCAGAGATTAAGTCAGTCCATCTTGTTTTTCACACTCAATTCATGAGGCATTCAAACATCGAGTTTTTCACAGTCAATTAATGAGGCATCCAAACATCGAGTTTCTTTCGCAAATAGTTTAAAAGGTTTAATGATGAATGTTTAACTCCTAAGCTATGTCATGACTGCATAAATGCCGGCCTTGCTCAATTTTTTCGAAAATTTCATCATTTTTTTCGGTAATTGACCGACCAAAACGGGGCTTGTCAAAAATTACAGAACAAAAGCAAGCGAACCATTTTGCGTCCTGCTGATTTTGATACAGAACCTTCACAAGCCAGCGATACGTTGTCGCTTTTGCCGATGTTCCCGGCACGATGGGAGTGTGGCGCGAACGTTGGAAATGTTGGAAAAGTGTTTCGGCAACGATTCTCTAAAGAGAACGGTCGTTTACCAGTGGCACGAGCGGTTCAAAAGTGGTCGTGAGTCAATCGAAGATGATGAACGCAGACCATCGACAACGAAAACCGACGAAAACATTGATAAAGTAAAAGAAATGTTGGTTAATAACCGCAAATTAACCATCAAAGAGATAGCGGAGGACTTGAACATTGCCTATGGATCCGTTCAAGACATTTTGGTTAATGATTTGGGTTTCCGTCGTGTAGCAGCAAAGTTGGTGGCAAAACACCTCAATTTCATTCAAAAAAAGACCGTGTTGACGTCGCAAAAGACATGATTTGCGAGACTGAATCCGAACCCACATTCATCAAAAGGATCATTACTGGAGACGAGACGTGGGTTTATGAGTACGACACGCAATCCAGACATCAGGCAAGTGAATGGCGTTTACCAAATGAGCCGAGACCAAAAAAACCACGTCGTTTTCAGTCAAAAAAGAAGGCAATGCTCACGGTTTTCATGGATTACAACGGTGTAGTGCATCATGAATTTTTGCCAGAAGGCCGTACAGTAAACAAAGAGTATTATTTGGGCGTTATGAGACGTTTGCGTGAAGCAATTCACCGAAAGAGACCAGAATTGTGGGCAGAAAACTCGTGGATTTTGCACCATGATAACGCACCGTCGCACAGTGCCATCATTATTCGTAATTTTTTGACGAAAAATGCAATAAATACTATCCACAACCACCGAATTCACCTGATTTGGCTCCCTGTGACTTCTTTCTGTTCAATCGAGTTAAAAAACCATTACGGGGAACGCGTTTCAACAGCGGAGAGGAAGTAATGGAAAAATCGCAGGAAGCACTGATGGACATACCGAAAACAGAATATAAAAAAATTTTCGAGGATTGGATCAAGAGCTGGCATAAGTGTGTTGGGGATTACTTTGAAGGGGACATTATAGATTTACATGAATAAACTTGTATTTTTAATTTTCTGAATAAATTCCGGTAACTTTTTGATCAAGGTAGTATAGCGTATTTTCTCTTTATCCTGGTCTATTTTTTAATTAGAATAAATTTTGATACACTACGCCGATTTCTATAAAATTATATGCTACATAAAGCTTTCATCTAGTGTTGTTAATGTGACTAGTAGTTACTGTCACATTATTTGCTTCTAAATCCATCTGTAGGAAAACATCAAAAACTTTTTCGACTATCTAATATTTTTGGGGAAATGTTTATTTTTCTTTTTCCAATTTTTAATTGAATATTTTTGAACAGATGATCACAGTCGCGTCCATTTACATCCAACGCCTGGTCAAAAGAAGTCACTGGACTACATAAATGCAAATTTCATTGATGGCTATCAGAAAGCAAGAGCCTTTATTGGTACACAAGGCCCTCTACCAGACACTTTTGACTGCTTTTGGCGAATGATTTGGGAGCAGCGAGTTGCCATTATTGTCATGATAACTAATTTAGTAGAACGCGGCAGACGAAAATGTGATATGTACTGGCCCAAAGATGGTTTCGAAACTTATGGAGTTATTCAAGTTAAACTGATTGAAGAGGAGGTTATGTCAACGTATACTGTACGAACGTTACAAATTAAACATCTAAAAGTAAGTAGATTTATTTAAAAAAATCTTATTGTATTTATTTTCAAATTGACATGTTTAAAAGTTTGCGATTCAAATAATTAATAAATATTATTATAGTAAATCATAACATAATGGATATAAATTATTGCATGTATAAACTACTCTAAATATATAAACTACTCTCTTATCATCCTTTATTTTTATATAAACTTTTATTTCATACATACAAATGTACTCAACAAATTTTAATTAAACGATATTCCGTAATAAAAATTATGGATATAAAAAAGACATTTCTTTTTCTTTACCAAATAATATGCGAGAGTTCGAACAATATCAATCCTCGTTGAGGATTGTTTTTCGATGAATTATGTTGCCAGAATTCTTTATTTTTGGATATAATTTTTCATCTTCTCATTATAAACATATAAATCGATATTACGACTGTAATCATCAGAAATACTATTTTTATCTGTTAATAATTTTTTAAAATTACTTTGTGTTTTTATTTACATAAATAATTCTCTCCTACCATACGTTCTGTAAAAAAAATTATCGTATATCATATGACTGGCTATCCACCTCTAAAAAATGAATAAATAACGTATAAAAAACTTTCTCATCTTAGTTTATCATTTTTTATATTATTAATAGAAATATTCATTGATTTTATATCAAATTTATTATATATGCAAATATTAGCAATTGAAACAGTAAATCTGAAATATTAAAAGAATCTACATTAAATTAATTATGTTCTTTCTGACAATATCTTTCAGTTAAAGAAGAAAAAGCAAGTGAATGCTGAAAAAATTGTGTATCAGTACCATTATACAAATTGGCCAGATCATGGTACACCTGATCATCCATTGCCAGTTTTAAATTTTGTTAAGAAATCATCAGCTGCCAATCCATCAGATGCTGGCCCAATTGTAGTTCATTGCAGGTAAAACATTGAAAATATTCTAATTTCAAAATTGACAGGATATAGAAAACTAGAGATTATCTGCGTTAATTGTGATTATCGTGCGGGAATCAATATTTTTTTAAGGAACCGCAAATGTCATGCGATTGAATTTAAGTATCCGTTCTTAATCGTCCAAAAAATATGTGTAGTCACGCTAAGAGAAAAGGACTATATGAGCTGTATTGGAAATAACTTAGTGGTTGTTGTAATTTACACTTGTTTTGTTATAATATAAATTTTAATTTAAGTTATTCACAAGATTGAAAAATTAATTAAAAGTTTATTTGTTTTTTTTTTTAAACTTATAGCGCTGGTGTTGGAAGAACCGGAACTTACATCGTTTTAGATGCAATGCTTAAGCAAATTGAACATAAAGCTGTCGTCAATGTTTTTGGATTTTTACGACATATACGAGCGCAACGCAATTTTTTGGTGCAGACCGAGGAACAGTACATTTTTATTCACGATGCTCTCGTGGAGGCAATAAACAGCGGTGAAACAAATATAACCAGCGATCAAATAAGGGATTTGAAAAACGATATCAGCTTTCTAGAAAATCAGTACAAGAATATAATACAATTTCAAACAAAGGATATTCACATTGCGTCCGCAATGAAACAAGTCAACTCGATAAAGAATCGTGGTGCTATATTCCCAATCGAAGGTAGTCGAGTGCACTTGACACCGAAACCAGGCGAAGAGGGTACAGATTATATAAACGCGTCTTGGCTGCATGGATTCCGACGGCTTCGCGATTTTATTGTAACACAGCATCCTATGCCACATACAGTCAAGGACTTTTGGCAAATGGTTTGGGATCATAATGCACAAACGCTCGTTCTGATGTCATCGCTTGACGAAATTGTAAATTTATTTTATGACTTTTCATTTGTTTATTTTTTTTTCTATTACGTTCATATGAATTTTTTTTATGAAACTTTAAAATTAATATGAACAAAAGCAAACAATTTCCTGAAATTTATTATTTACTAATTTTAGATGTTCTCGCAGTTTTGGCCAGATGAGGGTGTACCAATTGAAAGTGACTATTATCGCGTTAAATTTCTTAAGAAAACCAATAAAAATGATTACGTTAGTCGTGATTTTGTAATACAATCAGTACAGGATGACTATGAATTGAACGTTCGAATGCTGCATTGTCCATCGTGGCCAGAAATGACAAATCCAAACACAATTTATGATTTCATAGTCGATGTACATGAAAGAACTAGTGATTACCGAAATGGACCAGTTGTTGTGATAGACAGGTACGTGATTAAATCTGGCAAAGCTTTTATTTTTAATTTTTCATTCATTTTATAAGTTTTCATTCAGACTTGAAGATTTTTTTTAATTATAATTAAATTTTAACGAGTAGTGGGACTATAATAAGATAATTTAGCAAATTTATTGAAATTAACAAATATCTAGTTTTTGCTCGTCAATATTATTGTTTGTGGTGGAATTAACAGTGAATTTATAACATTCACCACGGTTAGTATTCTTCTATCTAAAGAAGAATACTATCCGTGGTGAATATTACAAATTAACTATCATATATACATATATATTGATATATGTATAAGTGGATTTGTAAATGAATTTTAAAGTTGTTGTAATTTTTCACCTGACTACTTATTGTATTTGTTGAAGGCCACATACCATCGAATATCTTATTTATGCTAATTACTTTTAATACAATTTAAATTCCTCTCAAAAAGTATTCTTACAAATTTAAATAATTTTGTAAAATTTTCTTTTGCAATTTTCTAAATTATTATCACTATTTTCAGGTACGGAGGTGCTCAAGCTTGTACGTTCTGTGCTATAACATCGTTAGCTATGCAAATTGAATATGATGGTACAGCTAATATTTATACTTATGCTAAATTATATCATAATAAAAGACCGGGTGTATGGACATCCAGCGAAGATATACGTTTAATCTATGAAATATTATCATTTCAACCAAATAATATGCAATTATTGAAACGCACAGCATTACGTACTGAATTTGAGGATCTAACAACAGCAACACCAGATCTATATAGTAAAATATGTAGTAATGGTAATATAAGTAGTACATTAGATTCAAATGCAATAACAAATACTAATAATTTAACAACAACAACATTACCAACAACAACTACAAATAATTCATCATCAAACGGTGGTGGAATACTTGGAATCCAAATAACATCAGACGATACTGAGCCACTGTCGATTATTGAAGATGCTCAAAACATTGATATTTAGATTATAAGTTTTATTAACTTAAATTTAAAACTATAAAACAATAAAATTTGATTACAAACAAAAAAGCAGGCAAACAAAAGTTAGTTGTGAAACAAAATTCGATCCGTAACATAAATAGATAACAAAAAAAATAGGTAATAAGGTGCAAAAAATAGATGCATGATCATGTTTGATCACTATATCGAACCAGCATTCCCGCACATTTCAACCCAAATGCTCTTTTTTTTTTAAAAAATAGTCCAATTGGCATTATTTATTATCCTTCAGTCAAATAATTCTATTTTCAAAAACTTTTAATTATCCGTCTCCCCTTTTATAGAACAATTTTAACTGCCAATGTGGTCTATAGCTAATAAGAAATCTTTTTATGTTAATCTTTAATAACCATTCCGAACAAATTTCATGAGCGGTTTATTAGACATTCTAAATAAAGCCAATTTTTGATGTCTAAACAAGTTACGATTTTATGATAATGGACGAATGTCATTTGAAATGTGTTAATTCGAGAAAAAAGGAGTAAAATCATCAAAAAGTTTCGTGAACAATTCAATTTATTGTGCTTTATAATTGTATATGAAATTATATTAAAGAATTATTAATCAATAAGAATGATAATTATTGTCGTGGTGTTTTTTTAACATGCATAAGTGGTATTTATACTAAACAATTTTAATTTTATTATATTTTATTGAAGACATCAGTTTAGTTTTGTTTTAAATTTGTGTCGAACCGCAAACATAATTTTTTAATTTAAATGAAAATAAAGCTCAAATGATTTATGAAACACCATTGATAATCAAAACAACCTAAGTAATGTTGTAAACAATTAGAAAAAAAAATCATTTGGTTAATACTCAAATTAATTAAAGAAAAAAAAAATATTAAAAAATAATTCCAAAAAAAATTAACAAAAATTGTATGGCAAAGACAAAGGATTATTAAAAAATATGCACGTAAATTACAGAAAACAAAAATTATTCAATATAGATTTAGTATAAATAGAAATATTTAGTAAGTAGTTAAATTATATATTATTGTCCGCTGTGTGTGATTCAATGACTGAATGTTTGAAGAAATAAAATAATGCGTAAATAATATAAATAGTATATAATAATAATAATAATAATAATAATAATACCCCATGAATATATAATTTTAAGTATAAATATTGAAATTCAAAAATAAAATAACAACAAATAAGAATGAACGTAAATTAGCATTTAATAATATTTGATAAGAAAAATGAAAGAGTAAAAATTATATGATAAAATGAGAATATAGATGATAAGTTAAAAAAAAGTATTTAATAAATTATAAGTATTGAAAAGAAAAGAAAAATAGTTGATATAAAATATTATTTAAATAATTTCCGAAATTATAAAATAGACTTACATACACATACATATATAATAATAGTAAAAAGTTATAAAAAAAAATTAAAAAACTATTTAATTAATTTATTTGATTAAATGAAAGTAAAATCGAATAAAATTAGTATAAAAAAAAAACAGACAAATGGGAAATTTAAAAAATATTTAAATAAATAAATTTACAATATCTATATATGATAATTATAAAAAATACCAACAAACAAATTAATGATAATTATTATACATAATATAATATTAATATAATATATGATACATACTCTTATATATTTTATAAAGACTGGTTTTCTAAAACTTTTTATAATATATTATGACTTTTATTATGAAATTAATTTTGCAAATTTTATTGTATTTTCAAAATAATTAAAATCCAACTACAATAAAAAAAATAGTATTAAAAAAAACAACAAATACATTTATGCATGAAAATATTTCCCAAACAGAATAATCATTAAAATAACAAATATAAAAGAAAATCACAATAATAAAACATTTGCAATAAATGCACAGAAAATAGAAGAAGAATTATTTCTAAAATAATATGATAAATATGTCACAAATATTAACTATAGCCAATAAATAAACGAGGAAAGAGAAAATATTCTTTAAAGTATTAGAATAAAATATAATTGAAAAGAAAGAAACGAACAATTTAAAAACGAATTAACTTGTTACAAAATCTAAATTAAATTTTTTTGTAAGTCTATATTAAATTACATTTAAGTGCATTAATAGTTTTCTAAAAAAATACTTTCTGCTTAATTTTCGTATGGCATTCATATTTAGACTTATCTATTATCGAAATTCGTTCATAGCAAGGAAACAAATTTTATTAGCTATAAATTCTTTTTTGTAATGAAAGTCGATTTTTAATATTTTCAACAAAAAAAACGTCCATTTTCAATATGAAATATTATTTGTAATTTATAATTTAATTTCAGTTCTGAGATTGTTTCTTCATAGTTGTGATTTGTGCGGCAAATGTATAAACATCGTAAACAGTATCAAAGACATTTTACTTTGTTGACAAAATCTTTTATAAATAGTGCCAAAGCAGTTTTAAAATATTTTCTAGGTTTTCCATACTTACTAATAAACATAAACCGAATTCACATCTAATTGACTCATTGAAATTAATTCCCTTGTTTTAATTGGTTTTATTTGTGGACTATTTTCCTTATTTATTATTCACTAACGATGATTTTTTTTCAATTTTCTACTAAAGTTAATTTTCTGTTTTTTTTTTGTAGAATCATTGAGTAATAATTTATAAAGAAATTTAACGTAGAACACAATTTTCTCTCAGCAATTCGCTATTACTCGACAGTATTGTTTTTATTTATATAGATATACGTGCATTATATGTGTGCATGCTAATTTTTTTTAGAATTTATTAAATTTTGCTTGATTTTAAGATAAACTTTTTATACGCTCGATTGCGTTCCTTATTCTAAAATGGAAAATATTGAAATCATATTTTTTTATTTATGTTCCTGTATGTTTTATTTTATTTTTTTCATTTTATATACATACGCATATTTATACATAGATCAAACCAAAAATTAAGTGAAATATATTTTATGTGGAGCCCAATGAGGTGATTCTCAAGCTTTCTTTTTTTTAAATTTCCAATAAAGTAGTGATGCAATTCGATAGTTACGTCCACAAATTTTTAAGATAATTTTTCGCTTCGCAACATTCAAAGTGCTCAGATAATCTTTCATGTCATTTTCTGTCAACATTTCCCTGCAAAAATCTGAGATTGTACGAAAGAGGATATGGGAGATAATGTTATATACAATAGTAGGCACAATCAGTATAAGAATACGGTGCTTATGCTTTATAACAATAATAGGCTTAGTTGGCATAGCCATAATCATAACCTAAGATGTGGGACAGACACACAGATAAAGTGATGAAAATTATTTAGTAAAGTTTCAATGGTTGTTACTCACTCAATGATAGAATCATAAAAATCCTTATATATTTTAATTTTAAATTTAAATATTTGCAATATTTTTTTATGTAAACATCTAATTTGTACGAACTTTTTTTTACTTTCCTTATTTATTTAACTTATAAATTTTTTTATGAAACAACATTTACAAAAAATATATTTAAAACAAAACAGTATATTGTTTCTTAGTATAAACTTTGTTTTATGATTTATGTCAAGTAACATTCTTAGAAAATATTTTAATATTCAAAAAACTATGTAATTTTTCTAATATAATATTACAAAAATATTCTGACATAGCTACTATCGAAGAAATATATCTAAGAATTTCTATAAAATCAATTATTTTATTATTTTAAGCTTGAAGACACTGAATTGACTTGAAAATTATCAATGGAAGTCAAATGAAAATTGGTTCCTCAATATAGATTCTAGGTTTCTTATTAGAAAACTTCTTCCATTCTTTTCATATATAATTGTTATTAAACTAAAAAACAAATATCTTCATTCAGTATCATGATTTTTTTTCGCCTACAAACAAATGCACATATTTTACTTCTTAAAAACTAGTATATGTGATCAGTAAATAATAAAAATGATCAATATTTTATCTTATGTAAATACTTCACAAAAATTTCGTTCTCAAAGGGAAAAGCACTTAACATTAAAAAATAATTTGTCAATTCCTATAGTTCCCCAACCATTTTATGATTGAATTCTATAAAAAAAAGTTATATTTTTATTTTTGCATTTAAAGTGTATGACATAATTCAGAAACATTCTTTATAAAAGTTTTTACACAGTTCTAAAAATAGGAACACAGCTATTTGCATCCATCATTTTCGGAGAAGTCCTCCATATTATTAAAGGTATTGCTGGTGTCAACAAATTGCATTGTATATAGACGTGTTTGTAATTTTTTTTATTCTATAACTAATTAAATTGTTTTTACTTCGATTTTTGGAAATCTATAAGCGACTAGACGCTTTCTTCTTTAGGACAATACTATTTAGATGATTAATTTTGGGCTGTGTTCGATTTATTATTTTTTTTCTTCGAAACCGTACTTTTTGTTGTGATGCGTGATTTTTTCAAAAATAAACACAGGGTCTGTTTTACTTTTGCTGGAACACAATATTGAATACAATTATTAACTTTATTATATGGCTGAATATTATTTTCAGCAGGTAGATAATGTATAAAGGAAAAAATCATTCTAACTGAATTGATGTTTCCTATATTTTACACACAAAAAACATTATCGCCAGTAATGTGCATCAATTTCTAGTTGTTCAATTGGTTGCTATGTAATTATATAACCATTGCACGTAAATAGATAATAAATATCAAATGTCACAAATATTATACTCATCAAAAAAAAAATTAAAAAAATAATTTTGTAGGATTGCATCTTCCCTGCGCGTTCTTTTTGCTTCACGTTCATTATGAATAAACTTCGATAATCGCCTGTATGCGGCCTTACCTGTACATATAGGCGGCAGTCAAAAAAAAAGTTATCAATAATAAAATACAAATTATTTAAAAGGAAAATTTAATAATAAATTCCCACCGTCTTATCTATCAATACAATTGTTAGTAAACTAATTAATATTATTATTTTATATAGTGTAATAAATAATCGTATTAGTAAAATTACTATTACAAAGTTTATTATAATTTAATATAAAGTTTATTCAATATTAATGGATTATTTTTAATCGTATTTAATAATTTCCATTGTAATAGTATTTAATCATTTCTAAGTAAACTTATATTTGTCGTTTAGTTTTTTATTGGATTTGTTAAATTTATAGCTGGCTTCTACATAAATTTAATAAAATATAAATTACTAATTCTTTTTTGTTAATTTTATTATTTATAAACATCACAAAATATATACATGTATGTATGCTTACTTGCATATATTCATACTTTCATACATACAACATAAATGTGTATAGAAATGCACAAATATGGGACGCAGAATAATAAAAGAAAAAAGTAAAACATATTAAAAACAAACACGAACAACAGAAATTGTAATTAAAATAAAATATAAATAATTTGCACATTATATTAATCATAAATAATCGAGTAATATGTAAATTACTTACTTTAAGCACATTTTATCTAAGATAAAAAAAAAAAAAATTTATAAAAGTTATAATTATGAAAACATACAAAAATTATCGAAATAAGAAAAAAAAACAAATAAATAATGTCTTCTTCTCTTTGATTATTATGAATTTTTCATTTAATTTTATTGTATCAATTATTCAACTCAATATATATTATATTCAATCAATCTACGTACATATATGAATGCTATTTTAGATTTTCAAATTATTAATAATATTAAAATTAGATTTTCCTTTTCTTTCTTTTTATTTATGCTTTTAATAAACAAGTATGTACAGACAAAAGGGAGAACTTTTTTCTTCTTAATTAAAATTAATTAATATCTCGTAAGAAATAATGAAAAACTTTTTTATAAAACAAAATACAAAAATGTAAATATTATAATTAGAAATTTAGAAATAAAAGAATATATTAAAAAATTATTTAAATAAAGTAGAACTCGTATTAAAATTTAAATTTAAAACAATTTAAAAAAAGACTATTCTGGTGTTTTTTTTTCAATACATAAAACAAAACAGTTGCAAATATAAATAGTGTAAATCTTCCCCCATAATTGCATGCAAATTTAAATTATCATAAAACAATAAAAACAAAAATGAAACAATTAATTCATAACATAAAAAATTATAAGAATTAATCAATTATAATATATTACATTTTTTTTAAATTGTCAACTGTTATGTCTCAGTAGTAATTAATAACCAAATTTTTAGTAAATATTATTAATAAAAAAAGTGAAAAAATATATTTATATAAAAAGAAGAAGAAACGTAGTTATTTGATTTAGAAGAAAAAAAAACAATATTTAAAAAACTGTAAAAGTAAAATATAGTCAAATATATGAAAAAAAAATGGATTTTAGTATAAAATTTTAAAAAAAAATTGTAAAAACAATTATTTTTCGTTGTTAAATTTTCCAAACAGGAAAAATAATGAATAAAAAACTAATGATGATAATATGTATATTAAATTAAAATATAATTAAATTTAATGATGATAATATGTATATTAAATTAAAAAGTACGTATTAAACTATTTAAAAGATTATAAATTTTTGGAGTTTATTATTAATTTATGGAAGAAAATATGATTTAGCGTTTCTAATTGTGAACTCTTCATTGCACTTTCACTTTTTGGATTACCGTGTTTTTCTTTTGTATATTTTTATATTAATTGTTTAATTGCAAATTAAAATAAAAAAAGGTTTTTTTGTGATATTATTAGAAAGCATATCTTTCTTTATTCATTTTTTACGTAAACATCCGAATTATCCCATCCGATTTTAAAAACATACTTCAGCAGCACAAATGTTTTTATTTTTAGTTTGCAATAGATAATACTCCTAAAATGGGTTTCAGCTATCCGTCGCCCTAAATATATTTCCTCGTTAAGTTTGTTTAACAGTTTTAGAAGGTTAAGCAACTTTATCTACGAATTTTTAATGGAGTCATAATTTGGTGTTCTGTAAATGTTTTTTTTTGTGCATAATTTGTATTTTGGACAAATAATGCGAGATTTTCTTTACTCAGAATTAGAAGTTGTCATCATCAATTAAATAGCATTTTTTCATCATTCAATATTTTTTTATAAAAATACACATATTTCTTACAAATAAAAAATATTATTGTTACCAAAGAAATGTCCATTATAAAAAGCTGGAAAGGATAACTTGTGAGATCCTACTTTCTGCAGATCTTTCAATATGAAGTTCTTTAGAAATATGAAAAAAATCAATCATTATATTTCTTTGCAATAATTTACTTTTATGATCGATTTAAAAAATAAATTAAAAAGAAACTGCAATTTTGTTTGTTTACTTGAACGGACGGACAACAATCATTCATTATCTTTAACATAGTATACAAATATGAAACGAATCTAATAATGGAATATAAAAAGATTTAATAATGCTAATAGAAATTTATATAATAGTAAGATAGTTCTACTATCCGGCTAGGATCGTAAGAATAAAATTTTAACTACCATCAATACGCGATTATTATGCTTATAACTTTTGTGCTAAAAGAGTGCAGAGAATTTAATTTTAATTTAATTTATAATAGCTCTCGAAAATATCTCACTATATTGCTTTTAACATTGTTATTTTAGAAGTTTTATTATACTTTAAAAACAATATTTGACCAAACAAGTAGATGTGTGAAAAAACTTTACTTGCAGTGATGTACATTAAAAAATATGATTTCTAACAATCATTGAGAATTGAAGAAAATATTTTTTTTTCTATTTTGAATACTGACTTATTATATCACATATGGCAAGAAATACGCAACGTTCAACATTTCTTAGGACTTAACCAAAAGAGCAATTAGTGTACGCAGACCAAAAATTATCTTCATTTTGTTTTGTTTATTCTCAGTTTCCAATAATAGAAAGCCTCATAATGTCAAATGGATTCTAATCTCTCATTTGTAATATATCTCCTTGAAAAGTTATTTATCAATGTGTTAATTAAATGATAATGTTTTTATGTTGAAAATAAGTAATAAAAGTTTTTGTTACTGTTTACATGCTAATAAGTACGATTGCAGTGCCATGATACAGCAGCAACGTTGCATTTCCATGCCTATAACGCTAATTTGACTCCTGATATTTCTGTATAACATTGTTTTTTTGTTGTTTAATCTTATGAAATTTCAGTAAACGAAAATGCAGTTAATTTTTTCGATAAATATTTAACAATTAATTTTTGTTCTATTTACATTATTAAAATCAAATTTATTAAACCATATCTATTTATATAATAATTAAAGATAAAAATAATTTATAATACATTGGAATATATTTAAAAAAAAAAAAATTACAACAATAAAAGGAATACATGACGAAAAATTGTAGATTTATTCTTTTTCAATATAAAAAGAGGGGAAAAGCTAAACATATTAAAATAGTTTGTTCTTTTTGTAAAAGTCGAAGGATATTGTCCAACATAAAGAAATGATCTAAGAAAATATTAATAATAAAATAGAAGTGAAGTTCTAATAGATAAATTCAATATTAAAAGCAAGAAACAATATATAATTTCATATTTGCAATTTAATTTCAGTACAAAAATAAACGGCAAAAATGTAAAAAAAAAACTAAAACTTCTTATTATATAAATAATGACGTTTATAAAGTTACAAATAAATAAATTGAAATAAATTTATGAATATTTTCAAAAAATATATTGTATATTTTTCAACAAAAAAACAAAAAAATATATTATGTCCTACATTAGAGTGTATATGGAAAATTGTAAAAATTATTTAAATTAGTTATTATTGAAAATTACATGATAAAATTATTAAAATTAAAAATATCAACAAAAAAAACCTTAACAAAGATAACAAACATTTAAAAACATTCAAGTTAAAATTAAAATGGAAAAGAACGAATTTATTTGCAAAAATAAATTCAATATAAAAATTTATATGTTAACAAATAATTTAAAAAAATGAGAAGAAAAACAATTCAAGAGTAATAAATAAACGAAAAAATTAAAATTATTTTTAAATGTTGAATTAAAATAAAATAAATTGAAAAAAGTAAAAAAATATTCTCGTATAAACATAAATTAAAAAACAATAAAGTATTGTAAAATTATACAAAAATTATGTTGTCATATTTTCTTTCCTTTTTGTGTATTTTAATGCAGCAGGGTAGTGCACAAATCTAAAATTTGACTTTTAATTTGATTTTTTTAACACAAAAATAACAGTCACCCCAAATACTAGTACAGTTAGTGAAGAGTAGTCGTCCTATAGTGCGGTAGACTATGGCTTTTATTGGCCTTTTTTCTTTAAGTGAATCATTCAATTTGTCCAACTGATGACAGTAAACTTCAGCATTGATCGTTGTGTTGCCCACAATTTGCTTTCGGCATAAAGAAGAGTGACATCTGCATATAATATAATTTGTACTTTTGCTGCTATTGGTATATCTGTAGTGTATATTGAACACAGCAAGGGACCTTATACCGAGCTTTGTGAAACTATACCTATTAAAAAGAATTCAGAAGTCGTGATCTGATACCTAACGTAAGATGATCTATCCTGAAGAAATCAGTGCAGCAGCAGCGTGATATGTGGAGGGCAATCACATTTACATAGTTTGTGCACTAGTCCCTTACGCCAAACTGAGTCAAAGGCTTTGACTATATCTAGGGAGTAAGGAACTGTTGACTCTTTACGGTTTAACCCAGTTGTGATCTCACTACGTAGTAGACAAAGCGCATCCGAAGTTGAGTGACCATTCCGACATCCGAATTGGAAGTCGGGAATAACTTTATTTTCATTACAAAATTTATTTACCTTTTCGTAAAAGAATTTTTCTAATTTTTTTCCCAAACACGGAAGAAGAAATATAGGTGGATGTTGGTGGATGGCTGCTCTACCTTGAGTTCTCGGAATATTAAAGATTATGCCTATTTTCCAGGCTTTAGGGATGTAGAAATTGTTGATGCAGTGATTAAATATTGCAACTAAGGGACGCAAACTCTTTTTCGGAATCTTTCTCAGCACAAAGTTCGATCGATATATTATCGATGCCTGCAGACTTTTTATTATTTAAAGTTTTTATTAATGAATAGTGTATTTTCGGATATAAACATATGCAGAGGGCTGGGATTGCTTGCACTGTTATCGGTGCCTGAATTTAGTGATATGAGTTGGGGCGTTTAATAAAAAACTGTCGACCTGATCGTTCACGTGAGTTTATAGAGGTGAGAGTTTGAACTAGAGTTGTAAAGATCTTTACAAATCGCGAGGCAAAGTTTTTAGAAATATTAATTGTTATCATTTCAAGAAACCTTAGTACAGAAATGTAGATTCTAAGTTCCACGACAGTAAAGTCCCTTTGGCGACAGCTTGTTCTAAACCGTATTCGAACTAGAGAACGTTAATTATACATTTTGTGTTTGCGTAAGTTTGCAGGAACATGCTTCCTTTTGTTTGAATTTAACTATTTTTTAAAAATATGTTCTATTTGATATCAATTAAAAACCCGGAACGTGTGAAAAAAAATTTCAAATTGGAAAAAAATTACTACTTATTAGAATATTATTAATTTTTTAAATTGAAGAAAAAATATTAAACATTTAAATATGAAATTTTTTACAAGTAATTTTCTTTATTTTGTCAATATTCCTTATCATACTAAAATATTTCAAATATATATTTAAAAATCCTATATTACTACTTTGACTTATATTATAAACTGTTTTTGAAAGCTATTAATTTTTTGACTTTTATTATTATTGTCTTTTTCTAAAGTGGTTAATTGAAAATTAATTGATTTTTTACAATAAATTAAATCTCTCAAAAAAATGTTCATTTTAAAAATTTTCTTGAGTCCGTAAATTATTTCCATTAAGAACTCGTAAAAATGCTAAACATAATGTTCATTATTGCCCAACGTATTTTAATTTTAATCTTTTTTTAATTTCAACATAAGGCAGTAGAACGTGATGTTTTTTCTCATTTTCTGTAGCAACAAATTCTGAGCTCCAAGCATGAATGCAGGGATCCGCTGTAACAATAAATTTACTTTTGTGAAAGTTCGTTTTCGTCATCAAAATAGACGGAACTTCGGGGAGATCATCACTTAAATTTTTTGCTACCACATAATCTTTGCCCTCCTGAAATGTCGGTCCGATTGTCTCAGCACTAACAACTAGAAATCCTCGACCAACTTTCTTTATTCCAGGGTAGCTTTCCAAGGTGTGAAATGTTGCTGCTTGCTGTACCGAAAGTGGATAATCGTAAATCTGAGGCAGAACAACATTTAGGAATTCATTTTTTAAATCCCCGGGATCCAAAAGGCCACAATCATATTTTGAGAAAAATTCATGCCATGTTATAATTCGATCGTACATGAATAGTCGGCAATAACTACTTATAAAATCAATCATTTGCATGTGCAAGCGAGTTTTATTCATCCTATCTTCGATTAAGTTTTTTCTTGGTTTAAATAGTAAGTTTATCCCTTTTAATCACTATTATTCTGAGTTAAATCACTTTTCAAGTTTAAACGAAAACTTTTTCACCTATTTGTTTAAACTGTCAAATCTCTTATAACTGTCACAATATATTCCTACACGAATCTGTTATACTGTAACCTGCATTATCGACACTTACTACTTTTAGTGTTCATAACAGTTATACTTAATATACGCTGGTCCTGCTGACATCTATGGTTTATAACAAAAATATTCTCCACACTTTTGTTGTATAAGGTAAAATTATAGAGGAGAGTACCACAAAATGAGCATATTTCTTTGTAACTATTCCATTTAAATGTTTTTTTTAAAAACAAAATTTACAAAACTATACAAAAAAAAATTTGCGTTTTTATTAATTATTACATTTCTTTTGAACGGAACAAAATAAACAATGTGGTTCGAATTTCTTATAAATATTTTATTTTAGTTATTTTTTTTTAAATTTCAAACAGAATGTTGTAAAAAAGACTTTTGGGGTATTTTAAATGAAATATTTTCATCGAAATTAAGTTCATAACACCTCAAATATTCCGAAAGGTTATGGAATATATTGCGGAAAGAGCGAAGCAGAAAGTGGTGCGAAGTAGAAAATGGTCCGCACTTGCAAGATATTATTTTTCATAGAAACATTTAAATTAAAATATCAAAAAAAGGATTTAAAATTTGGAGCAAAGATCCAAATTTTAATTATTTAAAAATCAAAATAATTGAATTGAAAATTACATATGAATTGATTTTTTTTAATTACATGTTTATTTTTCTCCTAAACATAGTTGAAAAGGGTACTTAGACTTTCAATGCACTGCATCCTGCATAAACTCTTTTTTTTCAAATTAAAAATAAAATAAATTAGAATAAAAATATTTTTCTTAGAACTTACTATTGCATTTTCTGCATTTTCCTCCTTACATGACGATTGGGCGGTATTCATCTATTCATATAATTATTACGAAATAGTTATTAACTATTACTCCGCGAAAGTGGAGCGAGTACACTATGCTATGGTTCCGGGGGATTCCTTACGCTGTTGGTGCAATCCACTTTTCCCGCAACCATTTACTATGGGGAAACCTATAATTACATCATATGAATATACGATTCGATTAACATTTATATTTTAAATTAATTAACAAGAATTAAAACATTTCTTGCACTGTTAAAATACGGTTTTTTCTTAGATTATAGAAGAACTGGATAGGCCTCTACAAAAAATTGTTGCACAATTTTGTTGGGAATACATTCGTAGAACGCACGCACATGCAAAATATCAGCAACGGCGTAAGTTATTGGGGGGGCCAATTTAAACTTCAGTATGCGATTGAAGCGGTTCGTTTAAAACCATTTTCATATGTGATGTTATTTATGCTTAAGCAAATAGATTCTTTAATATTGCAGAATTTGTTGTTTGATGGAATTAGTTTTGGAAATTTACAATAAAACACAGTATTCTATTTTAAAATATTATTTATTTATTTATTATATTTTCATTTTATTTATTTCACTATATATTATTTATTAAAGCATAATTATAAAGTGCAAGAGCATATAAAAATATAAATTGCAAGTTATTTGATTATATCAAAACAATTATGTACATAAATAAAAATCCATTCCAAAAATGCAAAACGAATTAAATGAGAGAATGTGATATTACCATATGTTGAAATTAAAACCACACCAAAACTGAATAAATATAAATTTTTATGTTAAGCAATATTGAAAGCTTTTTTATAATATAAATGTGTGTTTGTGAATTGAAATGGCAATTTAAATTGGTATTAAAAATAAAGTATTAATTACATAGAACATTACATCAAGTTCTTAATAATATAGAAGTTAATTGTATACAAAAATATAGGAAATGTTTTAAAACTAAATTACAAGGTGGAATATTTAATTTACTTAAATAATTAGCAACTAATATTCTAAAAAAAAATTGAAAACATTATTATTTAGTAACTGCATTACAAAATGGTCTAATAGAGCAAGCGAAAGCACAAATGCAAAAAATTGCCTACCGAATATACTTTATTTATTTTAACACAATGAAAATAGCATTGGAAAGCAAACTCAAAAATTCGTTCTCTTAAATTTTCTTACACACACTTTACGTACGCTGGCACTGAACTATTTTCTGGTAAAAATTCGACTGTCAACATCACATTTATTGAATGCCGGACTTTTCACTTATCAGTTAATCATTTTATGGAAAAAACATATAACTAAAAACCATTTAGGCACATTATAAACTGAATTTTTGTTAATTTATGTAGTATAAATGAAGATGTCAACTTACCGAAAGATATAAATTCCCGGCTTCCTCATTCCGTTGAATTAAAACCAACCCTATGTAAAACACTTCATTTTCTGAAATAAAAACTTCCTATTAAATGTTATCAACTATATAACTATTTATATAAATACTAACAATACTTTTTCGTAAATGCATAAAAACTACACTTTCACTTGCACTTTCCGATGAGTGCCAAAATAACAACTTTAAAAATGATAAGAGTATCCAAGCATTTCAGTATGCTACCACTTTCATGGAGAATGCCGTGTTTAAAAACTCTCCAAAAGTCTATAAATTTGAGGCGCTTGATATTTGATTGATATTTACAAAATAAATAATAAACCTAAAATACAATTCCATTTCATATCAAAAGATTGTACAAAAAGAAATATTGTTTGTCGTTGTGTTTAAATTGTAGTTTTGTTTCCAATAAGTGAATTAAAATGAATATAAATTATGCTTTTAGAATTCAATAAATTTCTATTACGAAACCTAGATGTCAGTGGGTGTCATGTCTACATAAAAAAATTTACACAAAAGTATTCAAGCGTTACGATTTCTCGCCGCTTCTGCAATAATTAAGCCAGAAAATTGCGTATACATATACGAAAATCCAGGTATTCTTAAATTTAAGTTTTTTGCTATTGTAATTTTCCGTACAAAATACCGTTGTTTACATTTATTCAATAACAAATATTTCAATTTTAACAGCTTTTAAATCAGATTATTTCTGGTCATTTTAAACACAATACTTCATAATCTAGAATAAAAAATGCCTATTTAGTATCGCCACGAATACTACTATTTAGAAAAAATGAATATACCAATGCTTTCTTGTTTGTAAATATTTTCAAAATAATAAATGTAAACAAAACTTATGTGTATGTGCAGGCTTTACGGTATGCTATTATTTCATAAATAATGGATTTTAAAACTCTCCGAAATTTTTCTATATAGCCTCGCTTGTTATTTGATTTGTATTTTTAAAATAAATAAAAAACCTAAAATACGATTTAATATCAAAAGATTGTAAAAGAAAATATTGACTACCGTTTTTCTTTGTAATAAGTGAGTTAAAATGTATATAAGTTACGCTTTCGGAACTCAGAAAACTTCTATTACGAAAACTAGTAGTAGTGCGGGTCATATATATAAAAAAGTTTTACGAATAAACATGCAGGTTATTCGATTTATCGCCACTTGGCAATTATGCAGACATAAAATTACGTACACATATACGAAAATATGTCGTTCGGCCTTCCCAGGACTTATCTAAAATACGGATTTAAATTTGATAATAGTTTGGATCGTATTTCAAAAAAATAATTGTGCAATTGATATAATTTAACAGACTACTTTAATATTTTAGAAAATACACATAGTTAAAGTTAACCACTTACGGCGTATACTAATTACTAAAAGTTAATATTCGAATGATTTGATTATTACTAATCGATTGTAGGGATAAGTATTGTATTCAAAATGGAAATAATAAATTAAAAATATTTTTCTTATACAATAAGTTTGTATTACGACCAGGATCATAATGTTACTGTTACTAGTTCAATTTGAATTATTGTTTTTTTTAAATGTTAAATATCTCAAATTTACTGTAATACTAATATAATTGTTGAAAGTAATGATTCTAAGCCAAATAGTGTCCGAGAGTGTACTGTTAAAAAACTAGTATATAATCGCATAAATAATATTGGATATAAGTAGTTTCAATAATTGGAAACTGCCTAAAAAATGTTTATTAGCTCTTAAAACATTTAAATCTGAACATTATACCAACGAGGGATATTCTAAAGTTAGAATGAATAGAATATCATTGTACATTTTTTTGTTTAGGGAGTTAAAATTGATTTAATTCAAATCACGTATTGACTACAATAATATTCATCGAAATCTCAATTTTTCCATAGTACGAACCCAGAAGGGATGTGTCAGCACCCTTCCAATCATTCATCTAAGATATGAATGTTTTACGAAACCAACTACAAATATTACATTTATTCCAATGCAGCTTCTTTGAAAACGATTTTAAATTTTTATGATCCGCAAATAATTTTGTTGAAAACTTATTTCGATTATTATTGAAACATAACAACGACGTCTGAAACATCCTTATTGTAAACGTGACATGCCACGAGTATATTGGGTTCCTTATGGGATTTTACATGAAATATATGTTTTTGTAAGTTGAGCAAAACAAAATATACATAATTCATTACATTTAACATGTTATAAGCTTAGTAATTTAAATCTAACAGAATCTAAAATTTAAAATTTAAGTATGTTGGAATTTTATTTTTCATATTATAAATGGCTAATGTGTGAAGATAGACAAAGAAAGTAGAATGCTGATTTCCAAATTTAAAGACATATAATTACCACACCTAAAACCGGGCTATATTATTTTGGATATGCATAATGCATATTATAATATCAATAATAGTAATCGTATAAATTGTGGAATAATTTTATATTTAAAATAGATTTTATAGCAAAGACTATTGCATCCTATACCATATAATATAATACTGTTATTGGAAACACTAAATATATCAACTTTGTGGAGTTTTTTTGTGTGCAGCGATTATGTAAACTAGGACTGAAGATGTATTATTTGTTTCTGATTAGTTTAATTGAGTTTTAATTTGTTTAGTCAAATTAATTTTGTAACGATGTTCCGAAATTGCTAAAATTAAAATTTACTTTAAACTACTAATGCTTTTGTATTGGCTTGTTCGGAAAGTAATTTCGTTTGCCGATGAAGACACAATAAAGGCATTAATTGATGCAAACCGGCGAATAACAACTCGTGAGATCGCTGAGAGATTAAATTTATCGCATTCCACCGTTCATGATTATTTTAAACGGCTAGGTTTTATCTCAAAGCTCGACATATGTGTATGGGTTCCTCAACTTCTTACGGAAACAAATTTGTGCCGTCGCATTGAGGTTTGTGATTTGCTTCTCAAACGCCAAGAAAGTCATCCATTTTTGAAAAGTATCATTGCTGGGGACAAGAAATGGGTTGTCTACAAAAATGTTAAGCGCAAAAGATCCTGGAGTAGAAAAGATGAACCGGCTCAAAGCACTTCGAAAGCCAATATTCATCAAAAAAAGGTTATGTTATCTGTTTGGTGGGGTTTCAAAGGAATCGTTTATTTTGAGCTTCTACTGAGCAACACAACGATCAATTCTAAAGTGTAGTGCCATCAATTGGACAAATTGAATGATTTACTTAAAGAAAAAAGGTCAGAATTGGTCAATAGGAAAGGTAGAGTGTTCCAACAGGATAATGCGAAACCACATACAAGTTTGACCACTCGGCAAAAGCTTTTAGAGCTTGGATGGGATATACTACCACACTCTCCAAACCTAGCACCTACCGATTATCATTTATTCCGGTCTCTACAAAACTGTTTAGACGGTAAAACGTTTAATTCAAATGAGGAGGTCAAACATCACTTGAATCAGTTTTTTGTCAGCAAAGAACAAAAATTGTATGAGCGTGGAATCATATTGGATCAAGAAGGAGGCAAAGGGAATTGGATCAGACTGGACAATATACGTGTATAATTTAATAAAATATTAATTTACTATAAAAAAATCGTCTTTCATTTTTATAAAAAAAACGAAATTACTTTCCGAACAACCCAATAGCAAGTAGATGATTTTGATAGTGCTACTGAATTTTCAATCTCAAGAACTTAGAAGCAAAATGTAATAAGACTTGATATATACATATATAAATTTAGCCATCAAAATTGTATACTTATTATAACAAGAATGTTTTGAGTTATATATTAATAGGTAATGTTTGTATACGGTTTACAAAAAAATATTTTATGGCAATATTGCGGCATTTTGAAAGGGCATTCTATATTAAATAGTGAAAAGCTAACGAGATTGAGCATATAGCATGGAATTTGAATCTTACCTTTGCAATTCACACAGGTTTCATCACACGAGCATGCAAGCAGAAATATCACTTTACTGGATGGTTGCTTGATTACAAGAATTTTAAGTAGAGAGTATATGAGTACACAACGATTTTTCCAGATATTAATTTATATTTTAGTCAATTATAAATACAGAAAAAAATTTTTAATGCAAATTTTTATAGCGTTAAACGCATTCCAAATGCACGTATTTTTCTTCATTTTAAAAATTATTTTTTGCTTCTGTGATATCAACTAGGATCTGCTTCATTCCTGTTCTCATTCTTTCTTTATAATTTATAATCATTAAATGCCTACCTACTCCTTTCTTTTATTTCCACAACCATGAGTTTCATTTGAAGTTCAACATTTTGTCGTAATCAGAAGCTAATTAAATTTATACAAACGAGCGCTTTTAAAACCTTATGTTAAATTTTATGATAAATACATGTACGCATCAACAATTAAAGAATTTTTTAAAGAAGCCTATAGCTATATTTTTAGAAAAATTTATATTCTAATCTACTTAGTTAGAGGAGCTAAAAAATCCAAAATAAATATCGCTTGTTTTATAATCAATTTGTAATAGAAATCAATTTAGTTGAAAATGTTCATTAACTTCCATCTATATAATATTGCCGAGTATGTTTGGTAACTTATACCTCATAGTTAAGCAAATATTGAATACGAACTTTTATACCTCAAAGGCACTCTACGTACCGCGACAATTGCCATTTCTTTAATTCCAATTAAAGTCGAAAGAGTTAAATGCTCTTAAGGCAAAACAATTTAAAGTGTCACGTAATCATTTCATCCTCAATAAATCTCTAGTACCTGGGATAAGGAACCCTTTATCTGCTACTTTCCAGTACGCTGCACCAAATTACCTTTTAACGACAACGAATTATACTTTCCCCAAACAGAAAATTTATATACTCAAAATTTGTACAGCAATCGACTAAATTCCACATTATTAATCTGTTTTATCCTCACAAGGGAGTATACGCTCTTATATACGAGTAGTGTATTTAGAAATTAGTTTCAAGTGAGTGGTTGGATTATAAAGTATTGTTGTAAGTTGGGATAATAAAAAGCTTAAAAGTTTTAATATTAAAAGTTTGTTACACTATGTTTAAAACTAATTCGCGCAATAATTGTAATTGAAGACTCTTTAAAGGATATTTTCTTGCACCTAAGAATTCAGCATGAGTACATAATTATTTATTTTTTCATTTAAATTTAATTTAATTGCATATGAGAAATACAACTGTTCGTGTTGCTTATGAATCACCGAAAATATTAGATAATATTAAGGGTGCTTAGGTTTTGAATTATTTAAGAACTTTTATGGATATATACTTTTATATAAATAAGCTATATATTAGTATTTGGTATTTTTTATCTTATAATTGAATTAATAAAACTTAGTTAGAAATTCTGGAATTGAAACGTTTTTTTAACATATAAGAACACAAATTATATTCTATGACCCCTTAAAATTATACACGTATATGTTATACCATATACAGTAACGAAAAGGATCATTAGGTACCCGCTAATCGGTTGATTTTTTATATTACTGTAATTTATTTTTGACTACATTTTTTCTCTTTTATTATTTTGATAGTGAACTACGACAATATGAACTTATGCTAGTTCATACCCATTTATTAGTTGTACTATCAACTACAAAAAAAGTACCTTGTCATATAAAATAAAAATAATTTTATATTTTCTACAATTTAATTATTTCAAGTACAAATAAATTCTAAAATAACAGGATCCCTATTCAATTTTTTTATGAGATACCGATATCTTAGTATATTTTAAAATAAAAGCTGTGTTCTTGGATTAAAATTTGTGTTTTCCAAAAATCCCAGCATGCGTCTTGGCTAACGCCGTTGCTCTACCGAAGACATAGCCTCACCGCAGTTTATGGAGCGTAATTTTACCCTTCATGTAGAAGTCCAGAAATATAAATAAGCTCCGAATTTGTCCGTTTTCATGTAGGGGCCTAGAAATACTTCCGACAACCCAAGTTTCCGAAGAATAAATGAGGACTGGTAAGACTAGTATTTTGTGCAGTAGTAGCTACAATGCTATGCTCAGAATTTTTAAGCGAAATAATTTCGACTGACTGAAATAGGTTTTGGATGTCTGCAGCCATTTCCGAATTTCATCCTCCTTGTTATTATCGGCTACGACCATTGACCCCAAATAGGAAAATAATTTAACTCTTTCAAAGCTATAGTTTGCTATCTGTATGCGGATAGCAAACTATAGCTTTGAAAGAGTTAAATTATTTTCAACTAGTACTAATTGGTCTTGTCTTCGACTCCATTTACGTTGTCTTGCCTTCATTTATGTGCACTCCAGGATTTTTTGCCGCTAGCTCAATCTTTCTGATAGTTACATAATGTCGATACCGTCGATGCATGCTATAATCTGGGCAGACTTAATGAGGATGGCATTTCTCATGATTGTGAGAGGTCTGCCCAGATTTTAATATCACCACTGACTCTTTTTAGCGCCAAGTTAAAGAGCACGCACGAAAATGCGTCTCCTTGCTGAAGACTATTGTGAATGTTAAATGGTTCTGAAAGTGATTCGGCTGCTTTAGCTCTTTTTCTCTCACTAGTCAGGGTCAGCCTTGTCAGTTTAATCAATTTTTCTGGGATGCCGAACTCTCTCATGGATGTGTAATATTTTATCCTAGCATTGCAGAATAAATAAGTGTTTGAATTTAATTTGAACGATTTGAAACCACGATTGTATGTTACCCTGCATAATCAAAACGTTTTATGGTGATTCTGTTAATGGCAAATTAACGATATTTTTATCGTATTGACAAATTAATGATATTTTTATGTTTTTGGTAGATATTACCTAATTAAGATCTTGTATGAACCACTTTTATGACTAACGTTTGCATTTTCAATGAGCTGCGGTAAGATGTTCTCTTGCTGATTCATGGGATATGTTGTTCGAAGAATTTTTGGGCCCATATATGAGAATGGACAATTATGAAGCCTATTTACGAAGAGATCCTGGAGCGTTACCGCAACTACCCTGTAATAGATAAAATAAAGGTCTTATTGATTGTGCAATCAATAAGTTAATAAGTAACCTACCCTGTAAATGGATAAAATAAAGGTCAAGTCATTGTGCAATCAATAAGTTAATAAGTAACTTATTGATTGCACAATGACTTCAAAATAACATTTTGTTTTTCACGTTCTAATAGTCATTTACCAATTAATAAAAAAACTGTCTTCGAATTCCAGTATTTTAGAATTTCGAAAATGAAATATATATGAAAATAAAAATTGGTTATTATATACAATATTAATTATATTATTTATAATAAATCATAAGTAAAATTTCTATCAAAATGTATTTACATTGTAAAACTGTATTTTCGTCATTTTATTCAATGGCTTATTAAACTTATGTTAAACAATTATTTATTTACAATACATAAATTTTTATGACAAACCAAAGGCAAAAACATATCAGATATCGAAAATCACCGAAATTATGACTCTAATTTTTCGCTATCAAAGTTTAGATTGTGTGTGTCATTGCCTAAAATCACACAATCCCAAAAACTGACATATATATACATATATATATATATAACCTGGCTCTTATACAAAGTTTGCCATTATGATTTTGTTCTAGCGGCGAATCTTGTCTACTTATAAACTGAATTTAAAAAAAAGCAATTTAAAAAAAATGTAATCATTTTTTAAATCAATTAAATAATATATCAAATGTGTTTTTTATCAATCATGTTGTTTTTAAAATTACTATTTATTTCGGTTATTATACATTATTTATCACATCTAATCGTTGAAATATTATGAAAAAATACTAAATACATCAGAAAATAATATCTTTTAAATTTAAATTTCATTTCAATTATCATATTTTATAACGATTCACAAATAAATATTTTATTGCTTTACTTATTTGCTATTTAGTTTTAGTTCTAACAGGGTGAGGTAAAAGTGGATAATGGAGAAAAGTCCAAAAAAGGCCATTTATTTCAACCGGATTAGTTGATATATTTTCAGATAGCACAAGGACTATTTGTAAGACTTTTATAGGATTCTTTTTATCCTAATGGAAGAATTTCGTATAAAAGGGTGCTAAATTAAAACAAAAACTATTGCGGTAATAAAAATAAATGTTAAGGTATTATTTGTAATTTATTTTTGTACAATACTGCAAATACGGTTTATATAAAAAAAATCATACCACTTTATCATAGGTAGTAGAGGTGTATTTATAAATTTTGGGATGAACTGTTTTGGAAATGGAAATATTAAAGCATTCCATAACCCTTAAAGCTATATTTGAAGATTATTTTTGGCTTACACATTTTTGTCATTTACTTAATTTTTCAACATTTTACATCTAATATACTTATGGGCCATACAGCAGTTTTATATGAGGCTGTATTCATTACTGGTACTACCTATGTTACAATGTGGTACAATTTGGTGTGTGGCATATTAGCACAATACCATATAATTATGCCTTATTATTCTTTTACAGTAAATAATATACACAAACATTAACATTCAAACATAAAATATAAAAACAAAATAATCACATAAACATAAAAGCAAATAATGGTTGCAATTAAACCATTTTAATTATACGTATAATACAATAAATAAAATAAAATAAATATAAACAGGAAACGCAAAATACAATATTGGAACTTTGGCAATATTTCTTTTCTGTTCAAAAAGTATCGTGAATTTTGAATTTCCGCGGGTTACGTATATTAGATTTTCGATTTTTTGTGGCATTATATTGGTACTAATGTCTCTCACTTATGCCGACAAGTTCGGCTATTTTGAATGTTCAGTTAATTTTTGACACCTGATTTGCTTGCACGTGTTTTGGCTCGTCTTCGATTTTTGCTCATTTTCGACCAAAAACAGCATCGCATTAACATTGCTAATGAGTTGTTGGACTCTGTCCACGACGACGCAAATTTGCTCCAGAGGGTCATAACTGGTGACGAATCATGTGTTTATGTTTATGACATGGAAACCAAAGCTCAACCATTTCATTGAAAGCTGCCGCACGAGCCAAG
Organism: Atherix ibis; assembly: GCA_958298945.1. Taxonomy (NCBI): domain Eukaryota; kingdom Metazoa; phylum Arthropoda; class Insecta; order Diptera; family Athericidae; genus Atherix; species Atherix ibis. The sequence continues at coordinate 60,049,813 of OY282607.1, read as the reverse complement.
ACCGAAAAAAGCGCGTCCAGTTCGGTCGAATATATAGGTTTTGCTTACAGTTTTCTTCGATTGCAGGGGCAGGGTGTACCATGAGTTCTTGCCACAGAGTAGAATAAGGAATATTACCTGTAAGTTATGCGCAAGTTACGTGAAACAATCTGCCAGAAACGCCCGGATTTGTGGAAGAACAAAAATTAGCTTTTGCACCATGATAACGCCCTTGCTCACGCATCGTTGCTTGTGCGCGAATTTTTGGCCAAAAACAACACACTAATAATGCCGCAGCCACCGTGTTCCCCTGATCTGGCCCCCTGTGGCTTGTTCCCGAAGTAGATTCTTTGATCCATTTTTTGGAATGGGCAAAAAATCGAAGACGAGCCAAAACATGTGCAAGCAAAGCAGCTGTCAAAAATTAACTGAACAAACAAAATGGCCGAACTTATCGGAATAAGTGAGAGACATAAGTACCAACATAACTCCACAAAAAATCGAAAATCGAATATACGTCACCCGCGGAAATTCAAAATTCGCGACACTTTTTGAACAGACCTCGTAAACTTACATATATACAATGCATAACAATGCTGATGAAAAAGTGCTATTGCTCCTTATTCTTTTAAGATATGACTTGCAAATGTAATATTTTAAATGTTTCCAACACTTTTAAGATATGACTTGCAAATGTAATAAGATTCGTTATGATTTTTTTTCCAATTCATTGAGTAAAATTTAAATAACAAAATAAAATCATAATTAGAAATTTGATAATTCAAGGTAATTTATTTAAATTTTGAACTCATTTTATTATAATATCGAAAAAAGGATATTCCATTTTGACTTTATTATCTCTTGTAAATGCGAATGATATTCACATATATTAAGTTTAAAATGATATTTCTATTTTGAGTTTAATAATAATTAATTTCTCCTACCATTTTTTTAAAAAAATTTTTTGGTTATAATTTTGATGTTTTCAGAATTAATAGCAATATATATACCGATAAAGTGAAACAGCAACGAACAATAAATAAATAAATAAGGTACAAATAATCAAATATACCTCAAGGGATGAATTTTTCTACCACAAACTGTACTCAAACAGTCGTTTGTCTTACCTAATAATGCTGCCATAAAATCTTATCCGCAGGGTATAATTGCGGTGCCAATATCATTGTTGTCTCTGTTCAAGATTTTCATTTACTTCGGTTTTCGGTATGGCAATTTTTTCCATTTACTTGGCCCCTGTAACATTGTCTAATAATGATTAAAATAATTTCTCTCTATTTGGAAATCTCAATATGAATTTGACTTGTTCCCTTGAATAAAATTTGGTATAGAATTTTTTCTTTGTAATTAAATTTTGTGCATGTATAACCGTGTCTAAGCCAACACTTTCTTTAGACAATTTTAATAAAAATTATTAATTTCAGATATCTAGGGAAATAAACTTTTAATTAATTTACTGTTATTTTTCGATCTTAAATTAGAAATTTTCTTTATTCATTATTTTCATATTTTGCTTACGATGATTTTATTTATAAATTTCCATTTCGACGATTTTCATAACGCACATATTTTATATTATTTTTAAATTATAGTTTCCATTCTCCTATAAAAAAAAAACATATAATTACAAATTAGTATATTTTAAATTTGTATTGGGTTTTCCATTTACTTTTGTGAGTCCATCATGTACGGTTTTGACAACTTTTTTTTATTAGAGTGATCATGGTTTTGATTTTACCAATGGTTGGGTGATCAATATATAAAATCTTACATTAATCATATTTTATTGTAGTATTTTTAGATTAAAAAAAGAACTCTTCAATCAATGAAATGCATAACTTATTATCTGACCTAAATAAAATTTGACCTTGTAAAATGTCTATAATAGTAAACTACTACGAAATAAGATAATTCTATATATATTATTTTATTCCATTGTACAAAGAAGGGTTATTTACGTCATTGATAATATTCTTGAAAAAGTATCAACCCTAAAGGAATGAAAGATTATTTTCCCGTGTTTAGTACACTATCATATGATATATCAAAATTCTACCATTGGAATGTAAGACGAAAAGACCAAACGCATAAAAAGAAAAAGGGGATAGAATTTTTATTTATAGACTATTATATTTACGGTTGACAATGTGTAAATTCGCTTTCAAATTAGGTGATAGATAAGTTAAGTTAAAGTGAATTATTATTCTCTTTTCTTCAGTCAATGTATCTAAGGATGTGATAAGAAAAGTCAGTTTAGATAATGTAAATAAATATATATATTAGAATCTTATAGGGCTTCCTTACATACCTTACTACAATAAAATCGAATGGTTTAAAGTATCGTCAATATTTTTACTAAACTTGAGTTAAAATACACATAAAATCTGCGAGTTTTTCAGGCAATCCTTCAAGAAGATGTATCAATTCCAATTTTGAATATTATTGTTATTGTTTATTTTCATAAAATAAATTATTATAGTAAATATTTTCCAATTTTTTTCTGATCTACAACTATTTTAAACATGAGGACAAGTAACATGAGACCTACGAGAGGAGTAAGCATCAACTGATGCTTCTCTAAATCATGAGATTTATTTTAAGTTTAATTTCGTCTATGTTGTTTTTGGGAGCGGAAATAGAGGACATTTCTATTATAAGAAGATTGTTATGGGATGACAGTCGACTATGAAATTTTTTGCAACGGGTAACAGGCAATTCACGAACGAAAGAAAGATTAGGGTCGCGATTTATCACACTGTTACACACTTAATAGGGTGTATCGAAAATTGTTCGGAGAATTCTCAGTTGAAGAGATTAGATTTGACCGGAATTTGAACGCTTAGTTTTACTGTATTGTATAAAAATACTTTTTTATCAACTGTCAGTTTTGATCGTTTGTTCGTTTAAGTTCTTTTCAGTTTTTTGTGTCTAAGTAACGTATCTGTTTCTTTTGTGGAACAATATTTTTGTTTATATGTATAGAAGGAATGGTGCTAGATAAAAAGTAAAAGTAATATGAACACTATTTTGTTTGTTTACGTTTATTATTTACTTTCTGAACAAGTTTTGAAAGAATTCAATATGATTTTGTAAATGGTAGGAGACAGAGTTTGGATTGGCACTGTCATCTTCAATTAGAAATGATATTGTGGGTATATATATTATAGAGTAAAGAGCCACCCTGAGGCATACCAGCAAGGATAGGGACCATCTCGGAGAATGCGACATTTTTAACTACAGAAAAATATCGTTCATACTTATAAAAGTAAATATTAAATTTATTCTATGCAGTTTCGAACTTATATGCGGCTACGGATCATCGATTTTCAAATTGAAAGTATATTCCAACAAAACTGTACATCTACCGAAAAAAAACCACTTTTTTTTATATACAAAGTTATTTGCTGAAAATTTTAAGATTCTTCAAAAATTTATAAAGAATTATAAACAATTTATAAAAATATGAATTTGTTATTATTTAAATGTTTTTTTAAAATTATTATTTAAAACTATTTATAGAATGCAATTCATTATTGAATAAATATTCTAAAGTATATAATTTTAAAAACAAAAATTAAAATATTTAATAATATTTTAAATATTCTATATAAAAAAAATACGTAAAATAAATAACATTTAATATTTTAATTATATTGTAGTTTAGAATAAAAGCATATGTTTTCTAAATTTAAGATGAAATACTATTAAATCAAAAATAGTTGTTTAAGAAAAAAATGGGAAAATAATTTTTTTCGTTTAAAAATTTGCTATATTGATTTTAATTATTTAAAAAAAAAATACAATTAAATTGGTTCAACAAATTATTAGAAAATAAATTTAATTTTTTTTTAATATTTGGGAAAATTGAATTTTAAATATTTAAAGATATTATAAGAATTCCCTCTTATAAATTTACAGTAAAAGCATTTATATTATTATTTGCTCTTATAAATTTACAGTAAAAGCATTTATATACATATTAGCTTTTCATCTAATATATATTCAGATAAAAAAATCTATTTAATATGAAGTTAAAGAATAATATAAAGATGATAGTCTATTCTTTATATTAGTTTATTATTGTTATTTAAAAGAACTGACTTTCAACCCTTTTTCTTCTTTAAAAAATAAACAAATCATCTCAAATATATTTCATGCTGTAGAAATTATTAATAATAATGAAGATAACCTTAATTTTTTAGCAAAATTCAGCATTTTTAATATTTACGAGTGCCAGCGGATGCTAATAATAGGCATATAATTCAGTTTATGTAATTTAGTGAATATTTATATATAGTCATAAGGAATTTAGAAAAAAATCACAAGCCTTATTCAAAATGTTAACCTTATGACTGCATCTAAATAAAAAGTTCTGAAAAGGCAAATCCTAACTTTTACGAAGTCTTTCGTATGAGTATTAGAGAGATTTATTAGGTATACCCTACAAGATCGACGTATTTACTCTTTATTTTCTTATAAATGCTTCCATATAATTCGAGGAAGAAGAAGCATAATAATGACCCTAATACAAACGTACTTGACACTTTGTTTTCTTGTACTTACTGGACAATCCCTGGGTTTCCTTTGGTCAACCCCTTTTACAAAACTGTCCTTGCTAATTAATTGCAGTGCTATTTCTTTTCATTACTGCAATGGGACATTGATCGATTTTGCCGCTGGAGCATGTTTAATTACCCTGCCACAACCTCATTAGTTCTTGAATAGATTTGTCCACTACAATAGGAATGAGGAGAATATATAGCTACGTAATTTATGGAATGGTACGGAGTTCGGGCAAAAAAAATAACTGTATCCAAACAATTTTACATATTATTCTGCATAGAGTCACTGTTGTTTTCTTCTTTGCAACAATTACTCATCTGTTTCTATTAGTTTGGGGTTGTTTTTAATGTGTTATAGCTGTTTATGTGTCCTCTATCATTAATCATGACGCCATCTGTGTTAAACGTATTGTTGTTTGGGGTTAACTTCAGCAAAATTTAATTGCAAACAAATTAAATTCATCGCTGTCATTATTATGAAAATATTTGAAAATTCATTATGATTATATTCAGAATATTATTATTTTAAATGTAAGAAAATATTATCTTGGCAATTTCATATTCTCAGTATATATTGAAAATACAATTATTTATGATCATTATATAAAAAACATACACTTGAACAATTAAATTTATTATGCAGAAAATAATCATTTTTTAATTATCATTTAAAGGCAATTTGCACCGAATTTTTTACCTAATCGTTTTACAGAAAAATAATTCAAATACATGGTCTTAACTAATAATCATATGTGAATATCCATTTATGAAACTGCAAAAATAATTGTTTAAATTCCAAATGAAAATTCTAATTTGGTTATTTTGAAAATTTTTGCTAAATTGTAAATTTTTGATATATGTAGTTGAAATTTTAAACATAAAATAGCTTCTTTGATAAGGTATATTTTTTAATGAATATTGCGTAATTATTTTTTTAATAGCGTACGAGTATCTTTACTATAATTTTTTCCATATAATTTCAGTAGCAAACAATCTAAATATAATAATTAGTTCTTATAATTTCTATGTAGTATTGAATATCGGACGACAAGGGTTAACTTATTGAACTTGCTTTTAGTCCACGTTTTTTACAATATACTAATGCAATTTGTTAATCAAAAATATTTTACTAATATTGATTTTATAAATTTGTAATTAATTTTTTTCTAAAGCATTTTCAATCTAGAAGTTAATATTATATCAACTTTTAAAGATTTTCTTACAAAAATAGTCACGTTGCTAGTTTGCGAACTCATTTGTTTTGTCTTTATTATGCTACAAGATTTAGTCTTATTTGTTATCAGAACAGCTATTCACCTTTCAGATAACCTATTCAAAATAAAGAAGCTAGGAAAATTTGCATATATTTTTATAATGCCTCCTCAACTATATTCCTTCAAATCTTAACATCGATCCTAATTTAAATTCAGTACACAGTTTATGATGGTAAAATTAAGTTAAGTACCAGATCAGTATCGGCTTGCGGTGTCTAATTTATCATTTCCTCTTGTAATGGACAAAATTTGGTACATGACCTGGTCTTGAGATGAAATTTTGGTTGAAGTTTTTTCTCTCGTATAATAACTCATTAATCATTTTTGATGAATTTTTGTTACGTTTTGTTTACTGTTTGTTTTATTATGAATATTTTACGAGTACTCTATTTTTGTTGTTGCTACGAACATTTGTCAATCTGATATAAAAGAACAGTTTTTAAAAGTATATTTTCTTATATGGAACAGCATTTTTTTTAGTAGAAACAATATTTGTCTACAAACTTATAATTTAATATAAATCAATAAATTATATATAATAAAAGTATATCTCTTAAGATGATACTTCTATCAACAAAATTATATATTCAGATATATTTAAGTGAGCTATCAGTTACATGGGATCACTATTCCTAATTCAATGTTGCAAAAACTTTCATCTTTAATTGACAAATTATAAACTTATCCAACTTTTGCTTTCTTACAAATTACAACTAGTTGTGAGTGATATTGACTTAAACATTATCCTGACCCTAGAGTAATATCTGTTACTATCTTGGCGCCTGTACACAGTTTCTCTATTGCAATCCCATTCAATATGTTCTCTGCCCCTTCCTTAAAGCCAAAATATAAACAAAATTTATTTAATTATGAGTGACAGAGCTTTTTATCTACTATATCCGTTCACTAAACTAAGGTGTAAGTTCGGGAATAACTTGACAAGTGTGGAAACGTCATCACCATCCATCCTGACACTAGAACTCATTCTACCTATCATCATATGTTAAATGTGTGTTTGTACACTTCCTGATTCTATGGTTTCTTCGAAAAGTTTTAGTAGATTATTCGGAAACTTTTTGACATTTAATTGACTAAACAGTCAAACAAGTTCGGATACAGAACTTCTTCACTAATTAAATATTTAAGAGTCGTTGATTATTTAGATATCATGAAAAGCGCATTGATTATATTATTCGTCTTTAGTTTTTACAGTTACTTGTACGCAATTTTATCGTCGTTTAAGATTCAATTAAACATGTGCATATTTTATAAATTCTAGTAAATATCAAACTTAATATTCTTATTTGAGATTTATTTAAAATCTTTTGTTTCTTAGACTTGTTTATGGGTACAGTAAAAAGAAGAATTGAGTAAGCAGCTGTACAAAAAAATTATTGTTTTTTTTACTTTTTATTTTAAATTGTAATGTATTAGTTATGAGTAAAATAAATTGCTTAAATAAATTCGTTTTATATATTGAAATACAAAACAATACATTTTTAATCAAAACAACCCTCCTACAATTTTCATTAGAGCACATTTGCTTATATTCCCATTGTTAATGATTACTAATGCAATCCAAATAATGATGAAAATTTAAAATGACAACTTGAGTTGCGACATTCTTCTTAAGTGTTTTACTTAATTAAGAACGAAGAATGCACTGATTTCGTTTAGCATAAATTAAGAAAATGTTTTAAAATTTCCATTCGAGTGGAAGTGTTATGTCGCTCATGTTAATCAGTTTTGTCTTTGTTACAGTTCAACAAATCCCATTCAATTTAAGATATGAAAGCAAATAAAGTAGGATTGCATAGTTTTACATGTATAAAAACCAATTTACATAAATTTTAAATAAATATGTTAAAATTTTTTGTAAATATTCGTGAGTAATATAGTAATAATAAAGTATGTATAAAAAATTAAATTTTAAAATATTCGGGTAAAATATTTACAAATGTTAATTTTATAAGCATCATCATTTTACTGTCTATTATTTAATTCATTTATTTAATGTTTTCTATATAATGTTCTTCAGTCTAAATATTTTAGAATAATTAATATATTCAAACAGTTCTATATTTTTTATTTATAACTATAAAAATACTCATTAAAAAATACTATTTAAACAAATTTAAAAGGAAATTAAAATTTTCTTTCATAATTTTCATATCAAACATTTTTGTAATGTCATAAATTTATAAATTTTTCTCATAAAGCGACCATTTGTTTTTTTTTAACTGAAAGAAAACACACTTTTCGTAAGCAAATATCGAAAATTATTATTCAAAATGAAAAACGACACAAAGCAGTGACTTTTTAGGATGCATCCGCGCCCCGGTTGCATCCGGTGGCTTTCTTCCTTCCATGATTCGTTATGTGGTACTGAAAATGGTCTCTAATCTGTGTATAATGTATTAAGTCTATTTAGAAAATTAATTATGCTTATGTTGATTAATTTGGTTGCTCTTTATAATTTTCAAATTGCTACAAATTTAACACGTTGTTTAACATTATTTATTTTTAAAAAAATTAGACAACAATTGCTAAAAAATTAACCAAATTATTGAATTGGATTAGTAAGAGTTTCTTAAAATTATTTAAAAAAGTATATTAAAATGTAAATGATAATAAAAAGTATTGTAAATGATTACAAAAAATGCAACATTTAATTTCACTGTTCCTGGTAAAATACGTTTTTTTTCAAACCTATATAAATTTTTTTTATATAATTCTAGTTGAAAGAACATATAATTTATAATTTAAAAAATATAACTACACATATATATCTTTAATACTAATAATAATTGAAAATAGTATAGATTTGGTTTATAAAAATGAGTTTGAAAAGTTTTACCTTCATTACGTTTAAGAAATTTTATTCATCGAACTCATTTTTATTTGAGTTTATAAAATGTTCAACCATACTTAAAATAAAAATTAAAATATAAAAACTTAGCAAGAGAAAATTTTCTCAATAGATGAAATCGTATAATCGAAAAACTGTAGATGAGTTCATATAAAATAAATTCTAAACTATTTGCTTTATTGAAGCCATTCAAAAAGTTCTTTTATTTGTATTTCCACCTTCAAAAACCCTTCAAAAATCCTCGAATTCTTCAGTTCAAAGGATGAGTTTCTTGCTTCATACATATATTTTTAAAATGTTCATATTTTCTTGGATAAAATCTCTTGAAAGTTATTTGTTAGAAAGAACTTTGAATTATCTTTTTAATTCCAAGGATCTTCTCAGTTTTTTTTAAGAGTCTAGTATTCCTTCTTCATCTTAAGAATTGTAAAAGGCAACCAAGAAGAAAAAAAGTTCGAAACGTTTCTGTTGGACGAGAAATCTGATAGGCGGAGCTTTGCCTATAACTATTTTTAAGCTTTTGCTAAAGGCGCAAGGTTGGCGTGAGCTTAGCCAAAAGCTTCCCACTACAATATCATCAAAATTTTAACTCCACCCATTTGAAATTAACAAAAAACCAAACAAAAAAATAAAGAAAAAATTATAATAAAATAAGGATAAAAGCAAGAAAATCGATAATTATGTTGTTGCTTTTCTCTATTTGGCGTCAACAACAATTGAGGTTTAGCATGGAAAAACGCTCCCGAAAAAAGTAACATGAGACATTTTCAATTGATTTGACTGAGTTTAGATTGACTTTGTGGCAAATTCAATTGCTCTTTCCTAGAATTTGTGTATGACAGTTTTTGTCTCTTTAATAATATTTAATGCCAAATATCGGCATGGACATTTTAATATCATAATCCGTTTTTAAGCAAATCGTATCCACAAATGATTGTTTCTATGTTCATAAAAAAATATATAAATTTTTATCTTCTTAAGTTTGGCATAGAGTTTGCTACAAATTTTTATATAAAATATTATAATAAGCAAAGTGGTATCGATATTTTTTTTTTACTTTAAAATTGAATAATTTAAGACAAAAATGAAAATATTTTAAAGAAGAAAAAATTTGTAAGCAGAATATTTACAAACTTTTTGAAATATTGATTATAAATGTCTATATTACAGAGTCCAAATACAGTGTAGACATAATTTAATTTTATTTGTTTCAAATATGTCGATGATGATGATACTAATGAAGGTGCGGTTAAAATATTTTTATTATTTTAGTATGTTCTTATATCTGATTAAAAGAACTTTCTCTATATTTTGTTTATTCAGGACCAATTGGATAGAAGTATTTTTTTGATTATTTTTAGTTATATTCAACTAAAACTATTTGTTTATATCTCCATTAACTTATATTAACCATAAAAACATTTAATAAAACTCATTAAAAGAAAAAAAAATGTAAGGAATTATAAGAATACCATGAAATATGAAATGTTTTCAAACTTTTTCAAAAATCAGTTAATAATTATTTGTATTCATATTGGTTATACATGAAGAAAACTGAAATTCAATAGATGTTTTTAAAAATATTAGTTTAAAAATAAAAAGCCAATTATTATAAGATCTGCAGAAAGATAAAATGAATATATGAAAATTAAATTTATAATAAATATTACAGTATAACCCAATTAGGTATTTTTTATGCTACGGATTCATATGGAATAGTTTAGTTACAGATGATAAATCTACTTATTGAAGCATTCATTTATTTAATTTATAAACATCGTTTCCTTATAATTCCATCATTATTATCATGTTTATCATCATTATCATCGGAAATTATTAGTTTAATCTTAATTGCAGTACGATCTTTTAGTTTCATATGGCATTGTCTTTAATATATTTTATAAGTTTATAACTATTCTCAAAAACTTGAATCAAAATTAATTATTTAAATATTTCTAAAAAAATACTTCTAAACTTATTTAAGATTCATTACTATGTGAGTTATTTTTAATCAAATTTACTTTTAACAGTAAATCTAATTTATGTACAATATATACCAAATTTTATACTTTTAATATATATGCATATATATATTATTTGATTACAATAGTTACTAATTTAAAAGTAAATCAAAATACTAATTTAAAAAAGATTTAACATGATTGCATTCTGTTCCTTTTAAATAACCCTTTCTGTGTACAGCTACTATTTTGCTTCATAAATTTACCATAAGAAAAATACGACTTTTCCATCCAACCGTTAATAAACCGTGTTGTACATATTTTATTTTAAACCGTTTTTCTATTCAGGTTGCATCCGCCTCTTAACTCAGTTTTAATTGGCTCTGAAAACAATATGACCACATGGCGTAAAATCAGAAATTCTCTCGAATATTGGTGGTACAATCTTCTTTAATATAAAAACTTAAATCATTTGCATATTTTCATTTTTCAATTAAATTTGACTTATTATTTATTACATAAAAAGTAACAAAATATATATATTCACATATTAAAGATTTATTATTAAATCTAAAAAATAATATATAAATTTATTAAACAGATAGACAAGTTATAGTACCATTTGTTGTCTATTAGCATTTATTTTTCTACAATAATAATTTTTTTAGAAAATCTAGTACGAAGTTTTTTATTTTTAACAAAGCGTATTTCTATGGGCCGAGCCGTGGGTCCTTATTTCTTTAAGTAATATGCTGGTGCGGTCATAACTGAAAATAGTGTCGTTACCGAAAGCTGATATGAAACTTTCTGTGGCCAAAATCGTAGGCGGTGGATCTGACTGGCACCTTCTTTTTTATTATAGTAAGATGGAAATCATCGAAAGACAAAGTGTGGTACTTTAACCCACTAAAACTACCTTACTTGGTCATATATCTATATCTGTTAACGGAACCGCCGTTAGGCATTACTTCGTGTGGCAGGGACTGATCGAAATCACTACTCCGATGAATTATTACTATCGTTTTCTTTCACGCTCCTCCAGATGTAGTATTTTTAGGGCGGTTGTCGCAAGGACTTTGACAGCCTCCCAAGTCGTCCTCGAGTTTAATATCAGGGCTACTAAATTCTCCAGTGTTAGGGGTCCGCCAATGCATTTTAGAGCCTCTTCTCTTTCCGCATTGAATCGGGAGCAGTAAAAGAACACGTGCTCCGCGATCACCACCATTCCGTAACAAGAAAGGCACATTGGGCAAGAACCTAAGCGTAATTTATAAGCCTGAAAACATCCGTATTCCGTCAAAAATTGGGATAGGTAGTAATCAACATCACCATATCGTCGGTCTATGGAGATAAGACGATGGGTTCATCTGCCATCAGTGGCATTATCCTAACAATTTTGCCACCTACTCTTGGACTCATTTCTTTCCTTACTCTGTACGAGTCTCGGATCACGCCACTTACTCCGTACGAATCTTGGATAGAAATACCCATATTGGCGCAGCATACAGCAGGATTGATCCGACCACGGTCGCCAATAGGGTCCTTCTACTCTGTCTGGGTCTCCAAAGGTTTGGCATGTAGCATGCCAGCGCCATCATTGCCTCAGCAGCCTTCCCATCAAAGTATAGTAGGTACTCTTGAAACCTCAGCCTAGTATCAATCAACACCCCTAGGTACCTTAAAGATGGTTCCGATATTACCTCATGTGCGCTAAACCTGATGGTGATGTTCTCTCTTCTCTTCCTGCCCGTGATTAGGACAAGCTCTGCCTAATAGTCCGCAAGGCTAAGACCAGCTGCCAGAAGCCAACTTCGAACTGAAGCAATAGTCTCATAAACAGCAACATCGTCAGCAAATGCGATAATTCTCGCCTCCTCTGGAATATGGAGCCTGAGAATACCGTCATGCATCATATTCCACAATAGAGAGCCTAGAACCGAGCCGTGTGTGTCCTGTTTGATCCCTACCCACAGCTTGTCCTGTATAACGGAGTTCTTTTGCTTAGGTAGTCTTCTATTATCCTGATAATGTACTCCGGAATACCCATTGAGCCCAGGGCGTCAAAAATACGATCCCACCTCAGCGAGTTGAAGGCATTCTTCACGTCAAGGGTTATAATGGCGCAATACTTAATGGAGCCCATTTCCCACCTTTGGCCCTCCAAAGTTTTACGCGCTGTGCCAATGACCATATTATTAGCATCTAAGGTGGAGCGTATTCTGAAACCAAATTGTTCTACAGATAAGCTTTTTTATCCCTCGGGGAATTTCTTCAATCGATTGTATAGAATTCGTTCGAGGATTTTACCAGCCGTGTCCCGAAGACAAATTGAGTCTGGACAGAAGACTCCACATGTAACTCCCTTCCCTTTGGTAGTAGCAGTAGATGTTGCCTCTTCCAAAGTTGTGGAAAAGTTCCCTCACTTAGAGGGTATTAAACACTTCCAAAAATAAATTCGGATGCGCCGGGACAGCCGCTTTAAAGGCAACAGGGGTATGGTATTGGGCCCAGATAACTTTTTATCACCAATTTTCCTGCATGCCTGAAGGAGTTCGTCCTGGGTAATTTGTGGGATATAAATGCTGCCAAGCCTGGAACTACCCTTCCATATTGTTACTGGTTGCTAAGGAAACAAGCGGGTGACTATTCTGTCCAGCAGCCCAGGACAGGTCGGAGCTACTATGAAAGAACACCTCACCCTGTTCAGAACGACCTGATACGTCCTACCCAATGGGTTGTTGTCAACTTCGGTGTATAGTTCTCTTCAACATCGGCGTTTGCTCTCCTTGATGGTACATCTTAACTCTCTTCAGGCCGTTTTATGCTGTTGTTATATCAAAAGGTATTGAGATAAGCTGTTTTGTGCTGCTGAGATCGCAAAAAGTATTGACCCGTAGAGCCCCTCGGAATCGCCGCATCATAGGCAACGCCAACATGAGACATCGGCTGTTTAGCCTTGCACTCACCAGAGCCGGTAAGTTTTATCTCCTCTATTGCAGCAAGAAAAGCCTCTCTGTCGAATGCTTTTACCTTTTAGCCAGCTGTGTAGGCCTCCGTAGGCGCTGTACCACACCCGTTGCCAGATCTATTAATAACACACAGAATAACCTGATGGTCGCTATATGTATAGGCCATGTCTACTATTGATTATTTTTCGCCCATGGAAAAGATAGCTTCCCCTCCCGAATTGAGCAGTACGAGACCCAGAAGGAAAAAGGCCTCAAGCAATGTCTCCCTGCTCCGGCTTGTCACTCTTCTTCAGCACTTAACAACCTAGTCATTAAAGTCACAGGTAATTATGAGAGGATGCCTCCCTCCCGCCTTAGTTACCAGTAGTACGTATAAATGTTTATGTCATCCACTCTTACCCAGGTGAAACCAGACTCTGACCCGAGCCTTTTGCTTTATATCCACAGCAGCCCGTCCTGAAGCATCTGTAATTCAGGTACTGCCATTCATAGCCCTATACTGCTCAATGAGAATAGCAATATCTATGTTTAGCTCAAGCAAGCTCTGCGGCAAAATATCTTGCGCCACCTCGTAGTAATTTAAATTGAGCTGTATTATTTTCATTTGGATTCAATAAGACCTCGCACTGTAAGGTAAATTATTTATTATTTAATTGAATTTAGAAAATATTTGACTAATTTGGATTAAAAAATTGAAAGACTATATTATACTACATAGTATTTTTTAAAAAATCATCTGAGAACTATCTTCCGTTAGTTGAACTCCAATAAATCATAAACGACTCAATATAAAAATAAATATTATTTAATTTGAAAGTTTATTAAATTTTACCAAATTTCTTATCTTCTTAATAATGAAGTCAAATAAACTATTAAAAAATGCATTAAAAGACCCACACTTTAATATGAATTTTTTTAAATTACGTTTTTGTAGATTATCTAGGAAGTGCAGCAGAAAAGAAATGGGTTATTCATAGCGGACTTTCCCTCTATTGGTCTTGTATGTTAGTACCTATAAGACGAGCAATACAGGTTGTCTAATAACTATACGTGAAAAGTGAAGTTGCTTTATAGTGTGGTACGAAAAAGTGCCATTAAGTTTTGTGTGACACTTGGTAAGTTAGAATTACGAATAGTTGGACCGACTACATAGGGAATCTTTCTTATATTATATTCATAGATATTCTCCATCAACGAGTTCTTATCGGAAAAGAAATTCTTGTAGTTCCCCAGCCTTCCCATCCACCTGATCATGGTCTCATTATTTTTTTGTTATACGGTATCGCAAAACACGCCATGTGGACATTATTTTAGTACTGTCAATAATATCCAAAGGAATTTAACTGAGGAGCTGAAAGCGATTCCAGTTGAAAGAAGCAACTTCATTTTGTTGATTCACAGTAGTTCTGTTAGGGAAGCTTTAGTATAAAAATCAATTTGTTCTATTGGAAAGAACTATTTGAACAAATCAATCTCATTGATTTTCTGCCATTATTTTAGGTTCTTATATTTTATATAAAATATAAAATATAAGAACTTAAAATAATTATTTACTAGATGTTTCTATCAAATTTTGTTGGCTTGTACGATTGTAGTAGAGAATTTATATGTGGATAGTAAATTTAAATTAATTTTGATTCATATTATGTTTCTAAATTAAAAAAATTAAAGTAGTTACTCTTAAAGAAGTTCATGCTCTTAGCAGTCGAAAATTCAGGTTCATTTGAAGACTGTCCATTTTCACCTTAAGCAAATCTGTAAAGTATTTACGATAAATATAAATCGTTCAGATTGATGCAACATTTCCAATATTTCTTTTAAAAATGACCATGACTTCGTTTTTGGCCTTCGACTCAGCCAGAAATAAGAGAATCAGAACTTAGGGAGTAATCTATGAAGCACGTCTAAGTTAAATGACTCCCTTGAAAGCTTTATCACAAGTTATTTCACATCACTTAAGAAAACTGCTTCTTAGTGCAAATTTGGATACTGACCCTTAAATAAAACCATTATAAGAGAAAATAAATAAACAACTAACTGATTATAAAATTGGCCTATTTTAATTAATTAAAGTTCGTAATTTTAATAAGGGGATCATAGTGATGATTACATTTTACTGTTTCCCATAGAAAATTTGAGCATCTATATTTGTATTAACAATAAAAAAAATTTTTGGGGCCATCTGAATTATAACAAATTAATGCTATTATTTATAAAAATACACACAACAAAATTTATAAAAAAGGACATTCGAAAGCGATTGTTTCTATTGATTTGAAATCTTACAATAAAATATTACATTTTAGACTCAAATCTTCATTTAGCCGCTTATCACAATCCAATTCTATAAACTTAATAAAAATAAGCAATCCAAAATAGTTTTAATGTCCGTATCCTTGGCTTTTGCTGTTACCATATCTCCATCTAATGCAAAAGTTTAGACGGGAATGGTTTTCAGATTTTCTAAACTATCAGAGTGGGTACACGAACTGCCTCTAGTTGGTATTTACTAACTTTTTAAGTCACTGAGACTGTTAAAACTTTTTTGGTCGGTGTTTATAACCTTTAAATTATTTATATATTCACCAAATTTATTTAAATATATTTATTGTTGATCAAATTTAAAAAAATATGAGGATATATTTCAATAAAAAATTTTTAAAGAGTAAATGAAGAGCCAATTTAATAGAGAAAACTTATATTAAATGAAGAGGCAAATAGTAGACCTCTTCTTTTCGAAGGTCCCAAACAAAAACAAAATTATTATTTGAATTAATAATTATCGAATTATTTGAATTAATTTATTTCACAATTGAATCAATAAATAACTGTTTCAAAAGTTTATAATTCTTAATGTTACAGTCAGACATGCCTTGCAATATACAGTTTTGGTAGTCGCCAAAATCTGGAGTTGCGGAAGCAATAGCCAAAATGGAAGCAAATATTACTAAAAGTTCTGAAAAAAATACAAACAATATTTATAGAATTTATTTATAATATTAAATATTGAAATTATTAATTAAGAAACTTACTCATTATTAAATTGTTGTGGAACAGTTGCTCTTGTTTAAAGCAATTTCAAATTGTTGTCAATCAAATATTTGAAATTGTTTTAAGATACATGTTTTTAATGTATCTTAAAACAATTTCAAATATTTGATTGACAATCATTAAAAAGGTGTTATAAATATTTGCATACAAAATTTTATTGACTTAACAAATATTTGAGAATGATATGTTCATGACCGATACAAATGTTTCCTATGGAAAATGTGTTACAATATTATCGTAAGTAAGTAACTTACCCTATGTGAATTAGTCAACATAACAAATTTTTATTTTTCAGTAAAGCAATTTGAAGTTTTATCAATTTTGAGATGATAATTAGTGAAGGATGAAGTTTTATTATTTGAAGTTTTTGACTGATAAAAATGAGCCTAATCAGTAGTGTTACAAAGATACTTTTTTAATATTTTTTTTTATTTTTATTTTAAGAAACTGATTTTAAATATGTCGGTTGAAAAAAATTGTTTCTCGTTCTTCAATAAATATACTCAATAAAAATTTATTTTTTCTTCAATAAATATACTTTTTTTTATAATAGACCTGCTTATAACAATGTTGATACAGGTACCTCTTTTTGAACAACTTCCAAATTGATCGGTCAAACTTCACGGTATAATCATAAACGATGGTGTCTTTAAAAAAAAAACAACAGAAAAAATGGTTGCTCCTTTTTGTTATTAGATTATTTTAAAAGTTCATTTCGTCACAAAAATTTTCCTAACTTCAGTTGCAGTTCAAAATTATATTTCAAAACTATATATATTTAAATAAATGAAATTGGCAAGTTTGAAATATATTTAAGAATAATGACTACGTATATGATTAACAATATTGTTATTTGAATTAAAATTGCATAAGAAAGTTTTACTTATATTTTTATTCCAAAATTCTGATATTTTTAAAGTTTATCGAATAATCGAAAAATATGTAAGAGTACGCATGACCCTAAAATATTCACATTTATATTTTAAAATCCAAATTTGTAATTTAATTTGAAGAGTATGAAAAGTTTCCTTGAATGATTTGAAATTCTTAACTATAATCAGTATAATAAACAAGCTCGATAAGAAATTGTTAAGTTTTGGTTATCATTTCGGGTAACAATAGTAGTAATGAAATTTAAATTCGTAGTGCAATAATCCAAATAAACATTTGGCGATAGGATGTCCAGAGTTGTATTTGAACTTTAGAACGTCCTATTCGATTTTGTCATATCAGAGAACACATATTTATTATTTGTTAAAAGTAATAGCAAATTTGAGTTATGATCGAATACTTTGGTTATGAATTGCTAAAATATTTGAAAATAAGTCTAGCCAAATAACATGATTATTTTTCATTACCATAATACTCGTAATATTGACTAAAAAAATTTTAAATAATTAACCAAACTTTAAAAATATGTATGCAAGAAAAATTTATTTTCGAAAATGAATTCAATAAAAGTTACAATTACGTGGCTATAATTAATACTACATAACAAGAAATGTTCAAAATATAGCAAATCAAATTAGCAATAATAATTAATGTAAGGATAATTCAAAACGAATATCTTAGATATTTAATTTTTGGGTAATTGTAAATTGATTTGTAATACCACGTAAAACTTATTATTAATAACAGATAAAGGCAATATTAGAACAAATTAAAACTATCTTCTTATTTAAATTGTTGTATTTAATGTACTCATTATATACAATAATTTAAATAAGAAGATAGCATTTTCTGTAACAAATATTTCAATAAGAATCACGCCACGATGTTTCAAATTGCAATGCCTCTAAAAGAATCAAAGATTTTTTTTTGTATTATCAATTTGTAATTATAATTTAAAAATATTGATATACGACATATATTTTCGAATAAATATGTAGGCTGACCTTTATAACATGTTTCCAATTTGATCCTTGCTGACAATGACCACACCGAAACGGTGGTACAACAGCTCCATCGCAAGTAATAGTAAGATGTTTTTTTTAAGTTCTTTCCATTTCATGTTTAGAATCTCTCAACGCATTTAGTTTAATATGCTTTGTAATATCTCATATCCAGTTAGAACAATATGCACATATGTTTGTGAACACTCAAACGGCTTTCGGTTAAGGTGACCGACTATATGAACATGAAATCTAGATGCTTTGCTTGCCCAGAACTCACAATCTTCACATTTGAATACTTCTTTCAATTTTATATTGTGTTCAGTTTATTCATTAAAATCCATTTTTGTAGTTATTTTTCCATAACCCGTCCCCGTCTCTATGGCAAAATAACTTGCTACATCATTTACAGTTGTAGGCTCCTCATCATTCAAACTAAATTGAATGTTCTTATATATCACATCCTTTATTACTTTGTCAACACAATTCGCTAATGGTAAGGGTGTGTTTTCCGTTTTTATTCTTTCTAATTTGAGTGAAGACAATAAAGGTTCAGAATTAATTAATGGTAAAAATCTGTTTTCACGTGAATATTGTTTTGAATTTTCAAATTGGCTTCTGTTTTGTTGTAGATAATCTTCATATAACATATATCATTGATCGGTTTCCCTATTTTTACATTTTCTGAAATTGGTACAGTCTCTGCATCACCGACGACATGAAAAGGTGCATTACTCTCTGTAACTTTTGGTTCAGAATATTTGACATGCTTCGGTGAAATGGAATGTTTCTCAATAATCTGGTTGCGGTGCATTTGCCTTTTCCTCGTACAAACATCCTTCGAGCATCTGTATACCATTTTCATGTGCCTTACCAACTTTTGAAAATGTCGAGAAGCGTACAAGCACATATCGCAACTGCTTATCTCTAACTTTTCCCCGTGCACATCTCGTAAATGGGCTAAATGATGACGAGGATTCTGCGTGGCAAATTTACAATATGTGCAAATATAATTTCTTTTAATTTTGCATTGTGGCAGATTATCTTCATTGGTATAAGTTCCATCAGCTTCGTCTAAAGATGTTTCTACTTTTACATCTTCATCGATAATTTTGTACTTCTGATATAGACTCAGTAACGTTTCTGCAAAATTATAATCGCGATCATCAAATTTAGTGTCGTTTGCTTCTATTTTATATACTATATTATTAGTTATAATGCTGCAAACAATTAAACAATTATTAGACTTTGTAACCATAGAAATGGCGTCCATATTTTTTCCAAAGAATATTTGATTAACTTTTTAATTGCTTGCTTGTAATACAGAATAATTCTTATTTAGGTTTTCACAATATTATTACACTTGGTACAAAAAATAAAATTTTTAATTATTCTACAATTATTAATGTTTTGAAATCAATTTATGAGAAAAATAATAAAGTAATAATTATATTGGGTTGATTTGATTGACTATGAATTTTTTTATAATAGTTCATTGAATACACCGCCAACTCTGATTTTCTATAACACTATTGATAATTGTTATTCGAAGTATTTTCCCCAATAGTGGTCAGTAATTATTCATGAAAACTATTGTTACTCATTCAGAAAATTAAGAACAAATATTTCTCAATTTTTCTTATATATTTGAATTTTGAATAAGTTGCATTAAGATAAACCCTACAAATAAATTGATATTATCAGGTAATATTAAAAATTAATATATGGGCCTTTGCCTTTACTCCATGGTATTTTGTCCAAAGTTATTTCAAGCTCTTGTTTAACAGGATCTCAGATTTGTCATAATTTTTTTGGAAACTTCTGGTCATTCTTGAAAACTTGTGCTCTTTGGAAAGGAGTATTTCTTGGATAATAGAGACAGATAATATTGTCATCTATTTAATATTAAAATTATTGTGGCCGGTTTGGTTGGAATGCTGGTGTGAGTATTTCGCGTGGCCGGTTTGGTTGGCATGCTGATGCGAGTATTTCGCAAAGAATGGGGACTTCGACCCAGAGCGGTGAAAGTCCTGTATAAGGGTTGATATTATGAGCCACCGATAGGCATAAATTAAGTTCAGCGTCTGGCTTTCTATGCGTGTTTGAATGTATGTAGGACCGTGTCAACCGATGCGATGCAGGTTCTCATGGGAGAAATTTCATGGGACCTGGAGGTGCTGCATGGAAACATTCACTACCGTCTACGGTGGGGAATTTCGCTTGCTGGTTGTCCGGTTATGAATGAAGAGGTTCAGGATCTTAGTCCACATCAGCGGTTCTAAATGAAGATCCTGCACAGAGTGTATGAAATTTGGCAACGTCGATGGGATGAGAGTGTGAATGGCAGATGGATTCACATGTTCATTTCGGATGTGTACTTTTTGTCTACGTATGGATTTGAATTTGGTATGTAGCTTGGGTATTTACTCATGGGGAATGGCAGTATGAATGGGTTCCTGTACGGGTGTGGTTTTGTTGCGGTGGCTAGATGCCCCTATGAGCCGGCGGAGGAGAGTGCCAAGCACCTTCCTATTAAGTGGGGCCTGTACGGGGATTTACGTGACCTAGGTGCATGTGGAATCGTGGTGAATGATCAGAGTGTGGATGTGAGTGGAGTGTTAGGTATGACAGAATGCTATGAATGCTTTAATAGATTTGCCGTGGCACTTTTTGAGGGGAGAGCGAGAATGGTGCGTGAATGACTGTATAAATGACACATAAGGTGGCTACAACCGGGTGAAAGACCAAGGTCGATTACTGTTGTACTTTCGGGTCTTAGCGAACCCGCGTACCTGAGCTGACATAGCGGTGCCTAGGAATTTACAAGATTCCTTACCGTAGGTCAATGAGCGGAGTACAAACCGAAGTGCTCTTAAAACAAAAATTGGTACTACGGGAGTCGGGGTGCCTCATGGTGTTGGAACACACTGTGCCCGACATTGGTGAGGCGCTTAGGCAGCAACGTAGTGGCTGTAGTTGATACCCATATCGCGGATACGAATAACTTCCAATTATCCCGGGCGCTGTCAGTGCTAATGACAGTAGAGATTTAGGTAGTCCTCACGACCAATTGACTATAACACAAACAGTTGGAGTAATCAGCCTGTAACTGTTACTGCCATTAATTTTGGTACGTTGATTGAGCGTAACTTAATCCCTATAGTCGTAGGCGACTCGTGGTTTTACGTTTCATGACAACTAAGTCACGTTAAATAATATATTATACTCTCATCATCGGTGACTGCGATATTATTTCGCCGGAATCGCTACGATACCTGGGAGTTCAGATAGACGCCAGGTTGAGCTTTGGCGAACATCTGAGGATGGATGCTGATAAGGCAAGTCGGATTAAATCTAAGAATGGATGCTGATAATTCAAGGTGGGCAGAGACAACGCAGGTTTTATCGACAATTATCGATAACATGCCGCCAATCGAGCTTTTTCGGCTCATCATCAGCAGAGAGGAAAGAAATGAGGCAGTGGAGAGTTGGCAGCGATGCTGGGATTTATCGACTATTGTAAGAACGATGCACCATCTCTTTTCTAAAAGTTGCCACACGGAACGGAAGAGGTCATGGAAAAGTGCACAACTATATTAGTTAGTAATCAAATTTTATCCACAAATTCTATGATTATTTTATTTCCAAATAAATAATAAAAATTATGTTCCCAGCCAAAATTACAGTAATAACATTCACATTCAAATACAAAGAAAATATATTTTGTTTAAATTTAATTATCATAAGTCATTGTTGTGTATCCTCTTGAATTTATCTTAATTCTTTCTTTTCCGGAATTGTCTCGTAATAAGGAAAATATACCCCTTTTCTGTATTATTAAATTCAAACTCATCTTAAAAATGAAATGCTTTTGCGTGCATTATCTAAGTAGAATTATATGAAAATGATTACAAAGAAAACTTCACCTTAACGAACCCTATATAAATTGCCAGTATTACTCTATATAAATTGCGTTTCTGATTGTTGAATATTATCGGTGAGGTAATCAAATGTATCAAAATTATAATCGCAAAAGTCTTTATTGCAGTCAAAAGTACAAATTACGAAGAGAAAAGTTTCTTAACGACACCTCTGCATGTATCTTGCCTCTTCAGGGAGGGCATCTCATTCAAAACTTTTCCTTCTCGTTTGTATCGCTACTTATTCCTGTGGGTACAAGGCTGGCAAAGTTGATGAATTCTATTGAGTGCTGTTCACTAACACCACTAAATTCTCAGCGAATTCTATGAAGTTCTTATTGTAACGTATCGTACCTTTTGCCAAATAATGTTTGAATCTTTAACCAGAGATCTGTTCAAAAAATTTGCTCTGTAAATGCTCGTCGGTAAACAAGTATAATGCTGTATGTATTCATGTTGTTATACAAAAATTTTATCTGATATTTTCACAAAATGATGACATTAAATGGTGCATGAAGGGTGGAGTTATATTTTACTCTTAATTCAAACTCATTTCTCTAATTTTGTTGTCATATTTAAGGACTACAAAAATACCAACAGTATCAGATTGTACTGTACATGATATTCTATATTTATACATCACATAACATATAGTGCCGTATATTATTGTAATATTTTCTAATTTTCTTTTATTGACAATTAAGTCTGTAAATCATATCATTTTGAACTGATAGCATTCTAATATAAACTACAATTTAGACTAGACTATTAAGAAGAGAATATAAATTATCGCAGGCTAGTCCGATTGTTTCGTTTAAATTAGTTTTTACTTGACTCTTTGCAAAAGAAGCCACCGCGGAACATTATTTTTAGGCAATCTAGACTGTTTTCTGTCTAGCTGAAATATGAAGTGACAGTGCATATAAATAAATTAGGTGCTGGTTTTGCAGTGAAGTTACCTTGCCTCTATGTTATGCTCGTAAATTTTCAATATCACTTGACAAAGTCATGACTGTTGCTAATTGAAATTCTGGTCCTACGCTAAAATCCTCTGACAATGTTATGTTCAAAATGCAGATTTTCTATTTACTTATGTAATTTCCGAAGTTCATAGAATAAGCTTTTAAATTTACCATGTATTTTTTCAGTTTTTTTTAACAGGATGGCATAACATTACACTGTTTCACAAACAATTGATTTGTTGTATGATAGTTCCTTAAACGAGTGGTATTCTGCAATCGTTCAAAATTAGGACTCAAAAATGAAATGAAACGAGGCTAAGGATAATATTTAAGGGATATAATATTCAAATCATATGACAGAGATTTATTTTTCATAAATTCAGTACTTTCACTAAATTTGAGTTTCAAAATCCTGAGCTCGTTATAAAGAAACCCATTTTCAAACCAAATAAAATTTTTAATATTTAAGTAAATTAAATTGCGGATAAAGTAGAAAATAAAATATGTAGGTTTGTATTATAATTATTTAAGAGAATTAAATGTGGGGTATTACATTTGCAGAATACAATAACGGTCACACGTCTCATCTATAAGATTGAATAGTATTTTTTTATGAAAAAACAATAAAAGCGTGTATTTAATTTTTCAACAAAAAAATTCTGTATTAAAAGAATGGAGAATTAATATTCAAGTGAGAAAAATTATTTTTTCTATAAAATTTTACAATAATTTCAAGTAGTTTGAATAGATTCTTACTTGCAGATTCTATGTTAAGTTATTAGTGTAAAGCTTTTGACACTATTCTCTAATATGTATTATACTTCACCTGTCTTACAGATTTTTTATAATCTGATATATGGGTATGTACATATTGTTTGGGAAAGTAATTTCGTTTTTTTCAACAGAGGACTTAATTTTTTTTTCACAACCAACTTCACACTGAAGCCGTGTATTTTGACAGCTGGCATAGCAAGGCTTGCTTGTGAGAAAATTCGATTGATTCTCCATAGTAGTTTTTGGTTAATACCATTTTAAATATAGTAAGTGAAAAACAGCATTTTCGGCATATTTTACTATTTTACTATAGAAAAGATAAAAATGATGTTCAAGGAAGAAAAAATTATCCAATGTGTATGGAGAAGATGTGTTAAGGAAACGCCGGTGCCAAAACTGGTCTGTCAATTTTAATCTCGAAGATGCACCACGTTCTAGAAGATCAGTTGAGGCTGATGAAGACACAATAAAGGTATTAATTATGTTAATGCAAGCAGGCGAATAACAACTCGTGAGTTCGCTGATAGATTAAATTTATCGAATTCGACCGTTCATGATCATTTGAAATGGCTACGTTTAATCTCAAAGCTCGAGATATGGGTTCCTCTTCTTCTTACGGAAAAAAATTTGTGCCGTCGTATTGACGCTTGTGATTTGCTTCTCAAACGCCAAGAAAATTATCCATTTTTGAAGCGTATCATCACTGGGGACGAGAAATGGGTTGTCTATAACAATGTTAAGCGCAAAAGATCTTGGAGTAGAAAAGATGAACCCGCTCAAAGCACTTCGAAAGCCAATATTCATCAAAAATAAGGTTATGCTATCTGTTTGGTGGGATTTCAAAGGAATCGTTTATTTTGAGCTTCTATCGAGCAATACAATGATCAATTCTGAAGTGTACTGTCATCAGTTGGACAAATTAAATGATTCAATTAAAGAAAAAAGGTCAGAATTGGTCAATAGGAAAGGTATAGTGTTTCAACAGGATAATGCGAAACCACATACAAGTTAGACCACTCGGCAAAAGCTTTTAGAGATGGATGGGATATACTGCCACTGTTTTCAAATGAGGAGGTCAAAAATCACTTGGATCTTTTTTTTTGCCAGCAAAGAACAAACATTTTATGAGCGTGGAATCATGCTACTGCCAGAATGATGGCAAAGGGTATTGAATCAGACTGGACATTATTTAATTGAATAAAATATTAATTCACTCTAAGAAAATCGTCTTTCATTTTTATAAAAAAAAACAAAATTACTTTCCAACCCAATATTATAAAATTATTTATTAGTTTTTATTATTTAAAATAAATTTTAATGTATGTTTGAAAATTATTATTATAAAAGCAAGTTGTTCGACATCCAATTCTATATAGTAATATAGCTTTACTTACGTAAAACAAATTATTTGATATAAATATAATCCTTCAATATGATGATTGTTTAGTACATAATTATACATCGATGGAATTTTAATAATATTATTCCATGCATGTTGCTGTTGATTAGCTTTTATAAGCTGGTTGTTCATATTACTTAATAACTAATTATTTCAGCAGTTTTGTAAAAACTATGGTTACAAATAATATATACATATATTATAAGATACCCTGAAATATTTTAAAACTAACAAGTAAACAAAAGTTAGGAACTATTTTTAAAACTAGATTTTTCACTATACATGTGCAATTTTAAAAACTAATCCATTATTACCACATCATCTAGTCAATATTAATTTTCTTTTCACTTATTATATAACTTCTTTACACAAAATAACAAATGATGAAACGAAAAAGAACGAAGAACTTTTTCAAGTTTTTCAATTTCGATAATGTAAAGTGAAGAAAACTGTTGAAGAAAAAATATTTTCTTGAATAATATTTCTTTGTTTGTCATAGTATTATGAAAGCAAAACTTAAAAACTTACCTTAAATCATAATTGTTGAATGCACTTTTCTAAATTAAAAAAATTCTATTTGTTACGGTTTTTGAGTTACGTCTTGCTTATGTAAACTACTATAATAATAATAGAAAATAAACATTCCGTGTTTTATAATGAACCAAAATAATAACGCTAATACATTCAAACAAAATATTTTTAATATCTCTTATTTTATAATCAGCTAACGTCAGAAAATATTCAGAGCTAAATAACTTCATATTTCAATAAGTACACAGAAGTCCTGCGTAGAACCATACATGAATACTCATTGATCTATGATACAAGGTATATAAACAGAAAAATATTCCCAATTTTTTTTCTATTCTCAAAAATAGGACAAATTTAATTTAAAATCAAAAGAATAGAATTATTTTAGGTTAATAACCTAAAATAATTTAAAATGAATTTAATACATATAATAAGCCAATTTCTATTGAAGTATACAAACATGCATTATTGTAGAAATATTCTTAAAGTAATGTTTAATGCAGTCTTAGCTAAAAGAACTACTAAAAGGCTATTTATTATTGTCAGAATATAACAAAAATACCTAATGTACATTTGGAAAAGTAGCATTGGCTTCTACATATACCCTTAGGGATACATTAAATACCATGGCAACTTACCATAGAGATTTCGGACTTTTCAAATAAATCACATAATTGCGAATGAAAATGCCTTTGAATAATCAAATTATTAGATCCGAAGAAATTTTAGTAATGTTAGTTGTTGTTGTATAAAAAGAATTTTTATCATTGCTACAGACGAATACTTGAAATAGTTTTGAATAGATAATGTCCAGTTTTTTAATATCACCTGAAGGAATTTTTATTTGTTATCCCTTCCAGACTCTGACTAAAAAATTTACTAGCAAAAAAGGAAAGAAAAAATTACATTTGCTTGATTTTAAAATGATTGACATTTTTATACCCTTCATATTAAAATATTACATTTATATATATCAAATTCATTCCTACTAGATTTATTTATTCATTGAAATGCACACTATTCAATAGTGTTCATCTGGTTGTCATATCAACTTAAAAAAAAGGACAAAGTGAAATGATGCTTATATAAAATGGGGTGTAATAAATGGGGTACTATATTTGCAGAATACAATAACGGTCACACGTCTCATCTACAAGATTGAATAGTATTTTTTTATGAAAAAAAACAATAAAACCGTGTATTTAATTTTTCAACAAAAAAAATTCTGTATTAAAAGAATGGAGAATTATTATTCAAATACTAGGTTTCTTAAATAATCACTTGAATTTGAGCATGAAATCCAAATCATTTGCTGCTGCGATAAGAAAAAAATTGACATCTGATCTTCTAAATATAGGAAAAAGAATGAAGCTTAGACTAGAATAAACTGTCACGTCATTTTGCTGGATAGCCTAGCTAAATGTTAAAACTTCTGGGTTAGCTTCACATTATTAATTTCCTGTTATGGATCCCTAGAGAGTCATTACCGATGTACCACAACCAAAATAATGGAATAGGAAAATTATTTTAGGCATTAAAATTGCCTCAGTCGTTGCCAACCCTTTATGTGGTAGTTGCGGTGGGGTAAAGATACTATTTAGGATGATATCCTTAACGTAGTATTCATGATGTTGTTCTTGGTTAAACTCATGGAAAAAACTGAATCACACTTGTCTTTTATTCTATTCGGTCACCAACGTATTTAGCATCTGTAGTCTAATGCGATGGAAATGTACATAAGCGGAATCTCGAAATGGAAAATTATGAATAAGCTTTGACTTTTATATCGTCTTCTTCATATACAAATGCAAATCGTATTCCACTTGAATTAAAATGAAAATAAGTCGATTTTGTAATTAACTTTGAATTTTATACGAGGGTTTTGCTAATCGCTGTTACTCTAAGTACTTGAATCGTAGTCATTGCACGGATTTACATAAATGGAAGAGAAGTTATCAAATAAAATTAAGCTTTATAAAATTATAATGGTAACTTTCTCCTATTTACATTAATTTTTTTATCTACATATTTCAAAATAACTTTACATCTTTATTTTTCAATCGATAAATCAATTTTGGCGTCATATTTAAGCAATTATATATTTTTTTTTAAATATTTTTAAAAGTTTGAGAGAAATAAAAATTATTAAACAATTTAATATTAGTTATTATATGTGGTGTAGTGGTATACCAAATAGTGTACAGAGCTCTTATATAAGCCTGTACATTATCATCCGAACTTTTCTACTACATCTAAAATTGAAAACTCTGGAATATTAGGTACAGTTTATTTCGCTTTTAATCTAAATAATATATTATAATAAAAATTCAATGTGCCTTGATTAAGTAATACTGTGATGTCTGCATTTAAAAAGTAGTCGTTTTGAGTTTGGGGTGCTCGGGGTACGCTTAGTTGTCGCCAAATGCCCTGAATTGTCATGGCACTAAAAATGACAAATAGTGCTAGAAATGACATTAAAAAATTTTAAAATTCGACTTCTCTGTAACTGGTTTTTCTAACTAATAATATTTATGTGGGACAAAAACATTGATACCAAGAATTATTATTCTATTCTATCCAAATCTCTGGAATCGATATTAATTGAACAATTTTGGTCAATAGTCGAGGAATGGCTCATACATTATATTACATGTACACAATATATACGAGTATGAGAGGTCTTCTAGTTAATTAACAATTTTATAATACTCGTAGATTATGGAAATTATGATACTGTGATAATTTTGTTATCACTCATCGTAGCTAAAAAAAATTGTTTTTTAAGCCATTCCAATGGATGTTTTTACTGAAATGTAAAGTTTTGAGCATCATGACAACTGAGAATACGCAACAAGAACTTGCATTCACTATTTCAGACGTACCATATATGTAGATACGACAGTCTCGTTAAATCACGGCAAAAATTTCTCTAAATTCTATTTTTTATTAAATTTTATTAAAAACAAGATTTGATTTAACCAAAGTTGGGATACGATTTTTTATTTGCTTTTTCAGAATTATTTTTATTAGAAAATATTTGTATAGATAAATACAAGTAATACAAAAAAATTATATATATACTTTTATAACTTATTTATATATTATAACTTAATTTTATGAACGGAAATATTTATAAACAAATATATTATTGGGTTGTTCGGAAAGTAATTTAGTTTTTTTCAGAACCTCATATATGGCAATTTTGATTAGTACGTATAATCCGAGTGAGGAATGAGCCTCATTGAATAAAGAACATTTTTTTGAAAAATCAGCATCCGAAGGCTGTTGTTCCAGCAGCAAATCGGTGTATTTTCTCCGGAAATTACAAACATTGTTTGAGGATTAAACGATCAATAATATAAAATAACATCCACAGGTCTCCAGCAAGGAATGCACTTTCGTACGTTCTCTTTAACTTGGCGCTGGAAAAAGTAATTTAATACTCAGGGGTAAGCATGAGGAGTGTATTCTATTGGGTTGTTCGGAAAGTAATTTCGTTGTTTTTTATAAAAATGAAAGACGATTTTCTTATAGTGAATTAATATTTTATTCTGGCCTTTTTCTTCAAGTTTATTATTTAATTTGTTCAACTGATGATAGTACACTTCAGAATTGATCGTTGTGTTGCTCGATAGAAGCTCAACATAAACGATTCCTTTGAAATCCCACCAAACAGATAGCATAACCTTTTTTTTGATGAATATTGGCTTTCGAAGCGCTTTGAGCCGGTTCATCTTTTCTACTCCAGGATCTTTTGCACTTAACATTGTTGTAGATAACCCATTTCTAGTCCCCAGTGATTATACGATTCAAAAATGGATAATTTTCTTAGTGTTTGAGAAGCAAATCACAAACGTCAATACGACGGCACAAATTTTTTTCCGTAAGATGAGGAACCCATATGTTGAGCTTTGAGATTAAACGTAGTCATTTCAAATGATCATGAACGGTCGTATTCGATAAATTTAATTTCTCAGCAATCTCACGAGTTGTTATTCGCCGGTTTGCATCAATTAATGCCTTTATTGTGTCTTCATCAGCTTCAACTGGCCTTTCAGAACGTGGTGCATCTTCGAGATCAAAATTGCCTGATCGAAATTTTGCAAACCAGTTTTGGCACTGGCGTTCACTTAACACATCTTCTCCATACACATCGGATAATTTTTTTCTTGCTTGAACAAAATTTTTAACTTTTCTATAGTAAAAATGTAAAATATGCCGAAAATGCTGTTTTTCAGTTTCCATATTTAAAAGAATATCAACCAAAAACTACTATACAGAATCAATCGAATTTTTTCCCAAGCTGTCAAAATATATATGATTATGCGGCTTAAGTGTGAAGTTGGTTATGAAGAAATACAAGAAATTCTCGGTTGGGAAAAAATTACTTTCCGAACAACCCAATAATTTGTACATAACAGCAAAATACATTTTTTGTAGGTAAATAATTTTTGAGTTACTGAAAAAATTATTAATTATATCTTTTTAAGCAGTTCACTATTAAAATAATATCAAACAATTTATTTGAAACTACCGCCAAGACGTCCTTAACCCACCGGGTCCCGTTCGATCATCGAAGTTAAGCAGGTCTAGGCAATGTTAGTATTTAGAAGGGTGACCGTTTGGGAACGTCGCCATATGACCCTTAGTGTCGTGGTGCTTTACAATTCAAATGTCAGTACTAATATTACTTGAAAAGATAACTAACAAAGAAACAATCTGTTTTGATATTAGTGTGAGTATATTAGATAATATTCGCAGTACAACACATACTAAAGAACCTTTAGTTATTTGTAAAAAAAAACTTGGCACTTACATTTTGAGTTTTTTTAAGACTTAATAAAACAAACATAATAAAAAAATACCACGCTATAATATTTTAATAAATTTGTATCACACTTTCTCAAATGTTACTCAAGTTTTTTCTTAACTTTAAAATGTTATCTAATCGTTGTTATAGTTAATTTATTATTATTAATATAAGTATCCTCCACTTTTAAAATTATTTTTGTAAATATTCGAACATATTTTACTCAAAATCTATACCAGAAAAATATTTATCAAAGAGTATGCCCGCAGCAAATATTATTATATTAACTTTCCTGCATTCACAAACATATTTCTAAATTCTATACATTAAGGAACATTAATATGTACTTGTTCTAAACTGAGACAATTTAATTAATTATTCTGAACAAAAACGCTACAGCTAAACAA
This sequence comes from Atherix ibis, assembly GCA_958298945.1. Lineage (NCBI taxonomy): Eukaryota > Metazoa > Arthropoda > Insecta > Diptera > Athericidae > Atherix > Atherix ibis. Next base: position 60,018,435 of record OY282607.1, on the reverse strand, counting down.
GTAATAATTTTTTTTAAATTAATGCTTTCAAAAAATATGTGCACTGTCAAAAAGCTTATTATGAGAAACAAATATTTTTATGATTACAATAATTACTATAGAAAAACCTTATATCTATATAATAATATATCTAAAAAAATGTAAACTATTTTTATAGGAAATTTTGAAGTTTTTTCTTAATAATTTTTTTTATAATACTTAATCAAATAGTCTCTAAGATTTAACTATAAATAAAAAGAACTCAGATCAGATATATACGCTAAATAGCAACGATAAATTCTTTGTTAGGGCTTGGGATGGCAAAAATTAATTGCTGCAATCATTGAAATTTATTTTCCTAGTCTGAATGCATACAACCAATAAAAATATGTACGAACTCAAGCTATTTTCAGCCTATGCTATTAACTGTGAGTACCTAAAGATACACAATATACCATTGTGTTGCAGAATTTTTAACAGGTTTTTGTTTACTTACGAGTATATAAATATTCAATTTTAATTTTTAAAGCATTCAGTTATGCAGCAGCATTGCAATGTATCTGTGTAAATATTTAACAAAAGTTACCAAAACGGAAAATAACAGAAAGGGCGACATGGCAAATTCATTGCTAGTAAACACGTAAGCGCATTAATAGACACTTAATATAGTTAACTGGGTAAACGCCCATTTGTCAGTGTCGTAACATAATTACGAGTCAATAAATTGATGCTAACGCCACAGGAAGCTTAAGCTTTCGGATCGACCACAAATCTTTGTCCTGCCGACAATGTTTTCTTTGATTCTTGGTAATGGATGCCAAGGAATTTGCAACCAGTTAGGGGTGAGTTATGGTATTATTTGCAGAACATTTCAGGAAACCGATAGTTCCGCATGTGTTCCCCAGTCATGCATATAATCGTTCGTCGAAATATTTGCTCTTTTTAGGTACGAATATTCACTTACATAGCAATCAATACATGAAGTGTCCACTCTTCTTATAATACATACCAAAGTACAGGTGGACATATGAACTATTTTAACTTCATCAGAAATATTTAAATACCAACAATTATTATTAGAATCACGCACAAACATTATTATTAGCTATTTTTAGGTATTTATTTTTAAAATAGATTCTATTATAAATATATGAAAATTATTGGTATGCTTATGTCATCTCTGTGTGTCTTCACTCACCATCGATAAAAATGACTTCAACACCGCACATTATACATTCGCTGCTTAAGATGCTGTAACGACGAAACCGCTTTGGAGAAGCAACAACACACAAGAGGCAATTATTTTTTTTAAAGAATTTCATGTAACTTCTAATTCATTTAAGACTTCATTATTACAATATTTAATATCATGATAATGGGGCAATGTATATGAAAATAATAGTATTCTCGATGGATCCGGAATATATTTACCACAAAATCTATTTAACTTGGAGTAAACATCTGTTCAATATCGACCAATTCAATTTATTTGAATTAAAGGCGATGATGTTCTTTCAATAAAATTAACAAATATGAACACTTGCCAAAATTACTCGAATTCCGATGTTAACCATGAACACCAACTGTGGCTTTTCCCCTTGTTATTGCTGAAGATTCACTTCCGACATTTAATGGAGGAAATATGTTCACCCAACCTTGCAAATACCATAAATTTCACTAAGATTCCGGAAAAATGGGTACATTTTTTTCATATACTTCAAAGGAGTCTGATAAAATTAATAATTATCAGTTAATTTAGTTATTTAAATTAAATTATTTAATTTTAAGTTAGGCCTATTCGTTTTTTATATATGGTATATTTTTTTAACATCAAACTACAAAAAAAATTAAATGAAATATAAAAATTCGATTGTTAAGTAACAAACTAGCATTGAAAAAATGTTTATTAAGAAATAATAGTCAATTTTTTGGTTGCATAGTTTTAATTTTTGTTTGAATATTTTCAGTATATTTTTTTCAAGATTGTTGTTATCAATTTAAATTTTTTTTCTTTATTTGCAACTACAAATGTATTGTAACAGGCAGATTTACGTAATATTTTAATGAAGTGGGAGTAAACAACCATCAGCATTTCTCCAACTAATGGAAGTTAGATTCCTCTAGAAAATCTCTAGGCCATTGTCTCTTAAGTCTCCGATGAGTATTTCCAGGGAGAGCAGTACACGACAATTCTCTCCCAAGTGGATTATGAAGATAGGATAAACGGGAGTAAAATTTTTGATAGCGGGAAATGCACAGGTCCTGAACAAAGGGAACATTTAGATCACGATGTATTACGTTCTTACGAACATAAAAGCGGGCATCAACAATTTTACGGAGGATCTTGGATTCTAAGGCCTGGACGCGATAGGATTTGGCACGTTTCATTGAACCCCAAAGTTCAATTCCATATGTCCAAATAGGGTTTATAATTGTATTGTATTAAAAGTTCACTTTTGATTGTTAGTTTCGAGCGTTTGTTTGTTAGCTTCAACTCTTTTAAGTCTAGTATGTGGGTTCCATGTTAACCTCTTGTCCAGGTAAAGTCCCAAATAACGTACTTTATGATATTGTGGAATCATGTTGCTATTAAGGTATAAAGCGGTAGGTTTTCCTTGACAAAGTGTGAATTAATATGAGCACTCTTCTGTTCATTTACCTTCACTCTCCATCTCTTCAACTAGGATTGAAGGTTGTAGATATGGCATTGTTAATTTGTTGCAAGCTATGTCAGGATTTGTATGGGTAGCAAGTATGGCAGTATAGTCTGCATAGTATTAGGATCAGATGGGATATCATGGGTATAAATATTATATAAAATGGGACTAAGGATACTGCCTTGCGGGACTCTGGGTAGAATAGGATATATTTTCGAGGATTCTGAGTTAATTGCAACTTGGAAATGACGTTAGGAGAGATATGAATTTATGATAAGGTAGTATGTTGAAGGAAGAAAGCTCTTGAGTTTCCAGAGGAGTATAGGATGGCACATACGATCAAAAGCTTGTGAGATATCTAAAAGTACTCCTGGGCAATACTCTTTCCTCTCAAGAGAGGATGCAATGTGATCAACAATGCGATAGCATTACTGGATAGTGGAGTATTCAGATCGGAAGCCCAATTGGTGATCAGGAATAATTTTTTCATTAACTAGGACTGAGTAGAGTAGTTTTAATAGAAGTTTTTCAAAAATCTTACCAAGGATTAGTAAGAGGCTGATAGGTCTATAGAAGGAAGGAGAGTTCATGGGTTTATTTGGTTTAGGAATAATTTTAATGATGCAGGATTGCGCAGGATACTATTAGAAATGTATGTAAGTAAAACTAAAGCTTTTCGAAAAGTTTGCTTCAGAATAGCAGCTGTTAATAGATCATAGCCAGTTTTAATAACATACATTTCTTTGATTGGGCAGACCCGGCCTAAAATTTTTTGGAGGAAGACTTTAAGGAACTGGAAACATTAGTTTTAATTAAACCTTAAAAATATATCTACCATAAAATAGTGTTCAACCGAAAATTCAGAAAAACACTTCCTTTTTTAATTGTAATCCATATTTAATTGTAACTTGAAATCCAAAAAATTTCAATTGTTTCGGTTAACAATGTAGAAGCCTCCTTGTTTATAAAAAAAATTGCCTCGTTCATGAAAAAATGTGATTTATTTATAATTACTCCAGAATATAAATCATTTCAGTAATAAATCAACCTATTTTGGAATTTTATTTCTCCAATCATTCATAATAATCTATTAATCATAATTGCATTTTAAGGATAAAAAATAAATAAGAAAGAGAAAAAGTTGTTGAATTTAATGATAAATACAGATATGAATAGGAGCAACCTGAAAAAAATCAAAAAGCATATACATATATAAGTGTATGTACACATGCAGCTACTTAAAATAATCTATAAGCCATGTTTTAATTATAATTAATTTCGGTTATCTAAAATTATTTATAGCCAGAATTCAATCTTGGTCGAGCTCCATTAATAATCAATTTGAACAGGAGAAAAAGGTAATAACCATTAATTAAGCTCATTTGATTTTCATTTTTGAGGGTGAAAAATATAATAGAATGTCTTCTAAAAAAATTTTTTTTAAAAAAAATACAAAAAATGCAATGCAAATAAATCTAAGAATCGCCGCGGTGAATAATTTTTTGTCGTCCACAGTTTAAGATTGTCTGTTAACCAAAAATTGAGAGTGGGCCGATTCAATCTGTGGCAGTTTGAATTTCTCATTTCACCCTCGCTTTTCTCACTCTTCAATTTTTTTTAAGGAAAACAAATTTTTAGGGGTTCTTTTGTTTACGTTTGTGTATTTGGTGGTATTCTGCATTTTGTTTAATTTTTTTGTTGCGTTGGTATTTCATTTTTGTTTTGGAGGAATATTTTGTGAACGCAAAAATCAAGGTTGATGGCAAAATCAATTATTTATCGTTTTTCGGATTCAATTACTTAAAAGTTACGAGCGGCGTTACACGATGGAGGCAAACCACACTCGAATTGTTAGCATTTTTATGGCAATGTCGGTATGCTAACAAAAGCATTTTAGTTTGATTGCAATCTGTTGACGGGCCGGTCTAATTTACTGAAGTCGAAGAACCGCGGATAATTTTTTTGTCGTATTTAAAATAGACGGAAATTGTTAGTTTTCGTCTTGTTTGAATTTTTTTCAGTACGTCCCTTTTAAAGAGAGTAAAATATATGATAATATTACTAATTATTGTTAGATTCCAACACTTTGTTTTGGAAGACAATTATTGCTTTCATAAAACTGAATATGTTTTTTTTAAATATTTGATAAGAAAACTGAGCTATATTATTAAATTTGAAATAAATTCAACTTAAAACTTAATGAGGTTGAAATAATCAACAAGCATTTATCGTTCAGTTGTTACATCGCATATTTTTGAAAACCAAATAAAACATTTAAAATTATGGAAACGAATACAAAAACAAATCTTTTTTGTACATAATAATTAGCAAAGTAAATACATACATGTATGTAGTCTCTGCTTCTATGCAAATTCCTTTAGATTTGAATTGATGATCTCAGAATGTAGCTAAACCCTGGGTTGGTTTTCATTCTTTTTACTCAATCCCAACCCATGTTGAAAATCTGTAGTTGTTCAGTAAATCTCCTGGCAATTAGACTTAAGCCAACGTTTCATATAGTAAAGAATATACACATAATAATATCACGGAATTTGAGGGTGACTATAGATGAAGGCTATTTTAAAAGGGATTAAGGTATGCAGATGAAGTTGAAATGCTATTTATTATTTTACAATCCTATGTGTAATGTCGGCTGTGTCCTAGTATGTGGCAGATGTCGATTTGTTATGGTAGATACACAATCAAATGCTACTATTGATTTATATTAGAATCCTTGTCGTATGCAAAAATTTAAATAAACGAATTATAACAAGTAAAATTAAACTAATTCGTTAATAATAAAAAATTATAATAAATCAATTACAATAGTTGTGCTTAAAAGTCAATTTATTTATTGTATAATAACACTAATTAACATTTTTTAAATTTCATTTTAAATATATTCTTAAATTTTTAACGGGATACTATGTGTATGTTAAATTAAGCATCCTTTTATATTAGGTTAATATATCTTAAAAACTGTCCTAAACTTATTTTCAAACTAACTATTATAAATTAAAAAGGGTTAAAGAGAACTCGTAACATTTTTTTATATTTAAAACAATAAAATCTGTTATAAAAATTATATCTTAGTTTACAATTTAATATTCAAAATTAGATTAGATTTAATAGTATTTTGAGTTGAATTTACTAGAGAGTATTGTAAAGTGAGTTTTTTAAATGTTGACATATTTATCAACTAATTGTTGCTAAAATGAATCAATAAGAGTAACGCTTTTATGTTAGAATAATGTTTAAAGTACGAAAAAATATTACCAACTATAATATTGTAGAAATAACCTATTTTGTAAAATTAGATTCTTTAAAAAAAATACTATTTCAGAATGGAGTTAAATTTGGGAAATTACATCTTCTTGTCTTATATATACATATTTGTGTACGAAACATATTGCAGAAACATTGCATAACCAAATTGAAGAAAAACAAAAATACATGAATCAAAATTTCAAGATTTGGCAATAACAAATGAAATGCAGATCGACAGAAAAATAATGGTGCATATAAAATACAGCACTGCCATTTGACAGCTGTCAAACATATGTCCCTTCCAGGATAGCACTTTTTTGGTTTAAAGCTTTTCGTTTTACGTTAGGAATCGTTTAAGCACCAAATATGGCATTAAGATTACTCAGAAGATTTTGCCGATTGAATACTGGAAAAAGAAGCTTCGGATGCTGATTCTTCGCACAAAATTTTTTGCAGTGATGAGACTCGTTTCTTGCTTCGTGTATACGACAATAAATAAAATTGCCGCATATGGGGCTTTAAAAAACCATAAGTGACTATGGGAAAGCTATTGTATCGATGGATGTCTAGTATTCAAATTCGTCTGAAGGTGTCTTTGGTCCGTATTCCTTCGAAAATGAAGAAGCAGAGACCGTTACCGTTACTTCTGAGAGCTATCAGGTCATATGATAATCGACGTTTCTTGGTATGTAACTTAAATATTTTTTCATTTTTTTGTCATAGAGCCCTCAATTGTTCGAGACCAAAAAAAATAAAGAATAAAATTTCAGTTACAGACACGACAAATTTTGGCTTTATTACAGACACGACAAAAAAAACACGACAAATTTTGGCTTTATTGCGCAAAAAGTTCTGAGGACACTAAATTTGGAGATTTGGTGATATAAATTAGTCTCTAAGATTGTGCGATTTGACGCCGTTGGACTTTTGCGAAAGATCGTTTTGACGCGGATGATCCCCAAACTTCAGAGCATTTAAGAACCAATATCTGTTAAGTAATGGCCAAATTACCGTCCAAAATGTGCGAAAAAGTCTACAAAAATTACCTTAAAATATCGAATTCTGCAAGATACGTGTATGTCGTGACAGCTATTTGGATGATGTTATATTTCCTGCATAATGGCAAGATTCAAGCAATATAACAAAATGAATTATGAATTATTTTACTTTACTATCCAAAACATAAATTAAAGGCTATCCAATTTGTGTTTTGGGCAAATTTTTAGTAATTATGATTTGCATTCATCGTGACGTTTTACTGGCGTTGTAATTTGAGGTTGTGTTGACGAAAAAAACAGCATCCTGTTTGAAACGACTTGAATTTTTATGAATATCTTGATTGTTTTTAAACGTATTGGTGTGAACGTTTTTCGAACAGGTAAAAGGGTGAAACTAATTGAGCGTAGTTTTAGTAAATTATCGTTTGATATTTTTCTGTTTTTAATTTTTTCATGGAGAAATAACTACTGTTACTTCCAAAATAATTTGCTTGAAATCGTTAATATTCAGTAATTGTTGTAATTAGTAGCATTGAATTCAAATATTTAGAGCGAAAAAAAGTGTTTTGAAAATGGAAAGCGGTAAAAATTTTAATAGTAAAGAAATTCGCCAAATTAGAGCCATCAAAATCCAAAGCCTGTCGTTTATAAAAATTAGTGGTCAATAGTAAGAAATATTATATAGTGTAAAAAAAGCAGGCGTGAAAACGGCCACAACAGAGAAGAAAAGATGGGCAACTCGGAAAGAATTCATGTTAAATCGGAGTTACAGCAAGAGTATGAGCTAGCGGATTATTAAGCTTGATCCGATATAGGAACGGCTGCGTCTTTAAAAAAAAACGAGTTTTAATAAGGTTTCACAAGCAAGTTCGTCTAAAATTGGCTCAGAACTGTTGGAAAAATAATATACAGAACTGTTGGAAAAATAAATTTGCCCAGCCATAGATTGTTCAATAAGAATGTGTGACAAAATCACTGCCCGAACTGTAAAGTAGTGATTCAACTAGCCATAACAATCTTTTGATCCGAACAACATTGAAAGGTTATGGCCAATACTCATTTGTAGTAAAAAAAAATACTAAAATTTTTTTTTTTTTAAATGTTTTGAGTTCAACTATAAGAATACTTTATGATTCTATAAAGAATGGCTATGGGACTTACGTATTAATAATAAATTAATGAATATTGAATATTTCTTTTACATTTTTTCATGTGTATTCCACAATATATTTAACTTTTTCTGAATGGACGCAAATAGTTAACGTAAGACCAAAAGCCATGTCATTGCTAAAAAATTTAAAAAAAATGTATTCAATGGGAGCTTATAAAAATTATTCTTTCTGGCTGCGGACAAAAAAATTCCAACAGTGCAATTAAAATAATAATAAAAATGTGAATTGTTCCAAACAGTTGTCGAACAGTATATGCACAAATATGTACGGCAGCAGATCGTCTTCTAAAAGATAAGGTGCCAACAGCTTTGCCACATCAAAACTTTTTTCTATCCTTTTTGGTAAAAAAGTATAATTTTGGAATATCATAAATAATTTTAAACCGAGTTAACGCTTGTAGTAGAAGTTAAACATTTTCTAAGTGGCAGTTTTGGAGGTTTTCCTAATATATTATTAAATTATTATGCATATATAGCATTCCCTTATTAAAATAGTTATAATTTAGTTTTGCTTAGTGAACTGTATATTTTTCATAACCCACTAAATATGACTATAAATGGACAGAAAGCCTTCAATTAAGGCAGCTGTTAAAGACAGACGGGAATTCATTAATCATTAGCGTGCTCTTATTTTGGTGCACCGACGTCAAGACCGCTTGTCAACAATGTACATGCGTCTGTCATTATTCATCAGTCAGATGTTATTAAGGTACAATGAGCCCTTCTTCGTTCAAAAGACCGACCAACTTTACTATTTACATGCGATTACGTACTCACACATGAAATTCAAAACTTCTCTTGCAGCTAAAAAAAAATAATACCGTTCCTTTTGTAATGTAATATTTTCCTTACACAACACCACAAAATTAGGCTTTTGCAAACATACTGAAAATCCTATTCTCAAAACACCCACAATAGCAACAATTAAAAAATTGTGTTCACGGACGAAATGTGATTTTCTTTTTATGTTTCTGCCGTTATTTTGTTTAAATTTGATGCCCGTTGAGGAGTTTTATAAATTCACATTTACTTTCATACATAAGCATAGTCAGTAGATACAAAATTGCTCTTTTTGAAACATTTCACAGGTATCATGTTTACAGATTGTTTTTTTCATTTAATTAGAGAAAAGAGATTTGATTAATTACACGACTAAGATTACTTTCAATGAATTGAATTTTAAAAAAAAAGGGTTTTGTAATTTTTTTTGTAAATTTAATTCAACATATTTGATATTCCATAAAAAATAAAACAAACTATTGTATTTTACACTGACATAGATTTGATACGTTTTAACAATTCTATATATGTGTACATCCACAATAAAAATTTCACTTACGTTAGTCTAGCCAGAAAAATATTGTTTAGTTAGGTACTACTCGCTTATGATCGGCTTTTAAAGATGGAAACCCCTAAATAGGCAATGAGTTAAACAGAGCGAATGAGCAATTTCTGTGCATAACTCTGGGATGTAAATATTTGTTTACAGATTGCACTGGTTTCCGTATTACATCAAACGAAATCGAATAACCGTCATACAATGTAAAAAGGGGTGACAACGGAAAATGTAGGTTTTTGGTAACTGATACAGTGTACCTATAGCAGGATATATTTTCATATGTAGGTATATAATAGCATATATTCGTATTTTGAAAATGGTATGCATATATATTTAACTAATTGTGGAGAAGATCATTTTTGTTTACATTTCTACAAGCCTTTCTTTAAAAAAAATTATCTTGTGCTAAAATTAAATTGCTTGTTACATTGTTTAAGTTACAAAAACTATGTATAAAATACTCGTAAGTATATACCACGTTCGAGTATCCACGATATGAAAAACTGTCCGGAATCAGAAGAAAGCGCACGTGTAATAATCGGGAAATATTTTTCCTTGCAAGAGAATTCACTTTTTATCTCCAATATTATAAATTATTTACATTTGATTATTTATTTAATTTATGTATTAGGAAAAAAAGGTTTTACTGGAGAAATTTTTCCAAGTTTCCTAAAATTGAAAAATTCCAAGTTTCCTCAAATTGAAAAAAAAGATAAATATACCTTTATTCTTTTTAATATTTACCTAAGTAATTACTGAAATATATATAAAAAAAAGTCTTCGTCTGCAACTATTAGAATATTCAAAATCTCTAGCTCACGGATATACTAAATTCACTTAAATGTTCTGTTTGTGAATTTTGCGTCAGAAGCGGGACAAATGAACTTTTTTTAAGAGTATTAAACTAACAAAACCGTACCTTTAAAGTTAAGTGGATGCAATCGGATAGTACTTCAGCACTTTTTGTTGATATTTAGGCACATGGTAATTTGAATGTACCAAATTAATAAAAAGGGACTATAATCTACGTGTATAGTGATGGCGAACCTATTTCCCCGCGTCACGATTTTCAATGACCTATTGCTTGGTTTTTCTCCAAACTAAAAAAAAGTGTTTTAATAAAAGGCATACATGTAACCAGAGATATTATACCGATTTAATAAATTTACAAAGATTAAATTGGTATATTCAAAGCATTTAGTTTAAAGTAAAAATATAAGGAAAATGAAAGTTTCAAACTGCTTAAAAAATTCCTATACACTTAAACCCCAAAGGATTTTTCCTAAAAATAATGAATGCGCTATAATCACTTTACTTACACTCCTGAATTTATGATGTTAGTATTACCAAAGAAACAGCTTACGTGATTAGTGATACAGCATTAAAATTTAATTTATTAGATTTTAATGCTGCAAATATAAAAAAATATGTGCATATTTTCCAATAATTATAATTTTGCGGCATGGTTGGAAAGCTGGTGAAAGCGTTAAGTACTATTATCTAAGATACAAAATATTTAATGCATAGAAAAACGTATCCTTTAATTATTTGATTGTTCTTTTAATTTGTATATGAATTTACATTATTATTAAAAACCAATATCTCTTACCCACATAAATTTAAATATAATAATTAAAGTTAAATTAGGGAGCTACTAGTCACAATATGTTACAATCATTAATTGTTAATAATTAATTGACGTATACAAAATTCAAGTTTTGTTTCTGTAACGTATTAAAATACGTTGAACAATCTAATCAAGTCTCTTAATTTTCGCTTAAACAAAAGAGATCATAGCAAAAATTGTGGATCAGAAATAAAAAAATCGATTAAAAATTATTATTATAAGTCTACTACTTGGATATATAAATTCTGCGAAGAATTAACTTCTGCATGTAATATATTTATTAATTCTAAATATTTACCGAATATAGAATTGTCTAAAAACAAATAAAAAGTCTTGCTTTAAATATGTATTTTGAACAATAGTTTTAGTTTATATATATTTTATTCTTTTAAAATCGGAATAAACTAATTTGTTTATTATAAAATATTATGTACAATTATCGAAATAAAGTTTAAATACATTATATGCAATTTTTTTTGTGACACATACTTATGTCTGATTCAGCTTCAAATTTTACAAAAAAAATTAATATAACTTTGACCCATACGGAAAAAAGGTTCGCCATCACTGCCCTATGGTGTAAACACCAATATCGCCCAACTTCACTCCATACACTTTTATTTTTCAATAGAATTCCGGTAAAATATACGTATACATATATCTAATTCTTGTTCAGAACTTATGTGAAGAATAAAGTCAAAATATGTCGAGTTTAGACACATTAAGTGCTGAAGCATATTTGCCGGACAAATGTAGCATATTTTTAAAACTATGATTAACTGATCAATTTCAATTTGTTTTTGATACTTTTTAATATTACCGAACACATAATTAAAACTCATACATCTCAAATACTTAAAAAAAAATTTAATTTTTTTTTGATTAAGATAATAAAATAATCATAAAAAATAATTATTAAGATAATGGACGAATCTTATTGGGTTTTAATATGAAATTTTATTGAGTCTGAAACTATTTTTAAATTTTAGCTAATAAAACCTTTTGTGTATCTGCGGCCAAGGTTATGCAGGACTGGGCGCGGTTTTAGTACTTAGATAGATGTCCATTTGGGAACACAGTGTGTCATCAAATGGTTTTTAGTGTGAATTCACCTGCAGTACTAAAATTACTTGAAATGATACCAAATAAGCAAATAAAACATTTTACGCATAATTGATTAAATAAGAGATATTCTAAGAAAAGTAAAAAGGATGCTGATTTAAACAAAATTTAAAAACAAATAAATTTTTTTGACAACTTTACGGCCTTTGATTAATTTTGTTTTTATGCTGGTGACATATTTATGCTGAGAAAAAAATATTTGGCAATCACCACCAAGCAAAATGTAGAGTCTGTAAACTTTATTGATATTGCTCTAAGCTTTTGTTATATATAGAATAAGCTTCGGAATTCTGAACAAGAAAATTACTCTGAATTCTATACAGGCGTATAGGGTTTCAACAACTAGAACCTTTTTAATAGGGTTAAAATTGGTTATATTGATAGTTTTGTCAGTCAGAGTTTTTGACAATTATTTGTTATAATATATTCAGCTTTGCTGAAAAATTATATTAAAATCATTCAAATTTATTATGAAATTGTTGATATGTGAAATCTGGTTTTTCAGAAAAAATCATGTTGCACGAAGCTCATTTTCACTTATATGGCTATGTTAACAACCAAAATTGTCGCTTTATTGAATAACCATTAACTGGTAATATATTGTAGTTACTGTCAATTTAATGCGCTACAGAGACATGGAAACCAATTGTTTACGGCCTATTTTTGATGACATGAATGCCGACGACTTGTGGTTTTAACAGTGCTGCGGTTAGTGCCACACTTCCCAAGAAACAATAGATTTACTGGAAACCAAATCCAATGGATGTCTTATTTCGCGAAGAGGTGATGTCAATCGGCCACCAATATCATGTGATTTAATGCCGTTAGACTTTTTCTTCTACGGCTTTGTGAAAGATGGAAAGGTTTCTGAGAATATCCCACAACAGAGTTCAAGAATAATATCAAACGCGTAATTTGTGAAATAGGGTGGACATTTGACCGACATTGTTTTTATTCATGATAAAAATTATTCGAAAAATTCAATTTTTCTTAAGCTATTGGGTTGTCAAGAATGTAATTTCGTTTTATTACGAAATTACTTTCCAAACAACCCAATAGTTTATTTATTGGCATTTTTTCTTTAAGTGAATCATTCAATTTGTCCAACTGATGACAGTACCACTTCAGAATTGATCGTTGTGTTGCTCGGTAGAAGCTCAAAATAAACGATTCCTTTGAAATCCCACCAAACAGATAGCATAACCTTTTTTTGATGAATATTGGTTTTCGAAGTGATTTGAGCCGGTTCATCTTTTCTACTCCAGGATCTTTTGCACTTAACATTGTTGTAGACAACCCTTTTCTCGTTCCCAGTAATTATATGCTTCAAAAATGTATCATTTTCTTGGCGTTTGAGAAGCACATCATAAACGTCAATGCGACGGCGCAAACTTTTCCCGTAAGAAGATGAGGAGTCTATATTTGAAGCTTTGACATTAAACGTAGTCGTTTCAAATGATCATGAACGGTAGTATTTGATAAATTTAATTTCTCAGCGATCTCACGAGTTGTTATTCGCCGGTTTGCATGAATTAATACCTTTATTGTCTTCATCAGCTTCAACTGGCCTTCTTGAACGTGATGCATCTGCGGGATCAAAATTGCCGGATCGAAATTTTGCAAACCAGTTTTGGCACTGGCGCTCACTTAACACATCTTCTACATATACATCGGATAATTTTTTTCTTGCTTGAACAGAATAATTATCTTTTCTATAGTAAAAAAGTAAAATATGCCGAAAATGCTGTTTTTCAGTTTCCATATTTAAAAGGGTATCAACTACCATTCAGAATCAATCGAATTTTTCCACAAGCAAGCCTTGCTATGTCAGCTGTCAAAATACATATGATTATGTGGCTTAAGTGTGAAGTTGCTTGTGAAAAATACAATTAAGTCCTCTGTTGGAAAAAACCGCAATTACTTTCTTGACTACCCAATACTTCCAGCATAAAAAATATATGTGAAAAAATACAATTAAGTCCTCTGTTAGGAAAAAACGAAATTAATTTCTTGACAACCCAATACGTCCCGCAAAATTTTAAATTTTTTATAGTTATACTTATATAATTATTAAAAAACTGATTATGTAAAGTATGCAATTTATTTAATATACGTGTAGTAGAGATCATGTTTTGCAAAAAGTACTAAATTTGACTATAGTTTGCATCGAAAATCGATGTTCAATCAATTAATTAATTTCCATTATATTAAAATATAATCTTCTGTGTGAATTAATGGATTGATTTCTTTATTATAAGAATTTATCAGCAGATTATCATTTGCAGAAAATTTATTTTTACCGCAGTAAATGAACCTTTCTGGGATAACGTTTAGTAGCTACACATGACTAGGAATTCTATAAATACTATGCTGCATGGATTCAAGAACACATCATTAATCATTTTTCAAAGCGCTGTCCTGGGATATTCACCTTGCATAAGAATAGAGGAGACCACATATTAACCAGAGAGGAAATCGCTTGTGCTCTATGTAAGTGGCGTATCAATCGTTAGTTATTGCACCACCGATACTGTCCCTATCGTATAGTATGTGTGCACTCAGATATTTTTCAAAACGAATTTATGTATTTATTTATACACATACATGTTTATGTGTATATTATAAAACCAACACAACTGCGCTACATTTAGTGAAAGAATTATCATAATAGACACAATTCTAGGGGGTAGATAAAGATCCTCTACTACTATATATTAAATGCAAAGGCCACTTCTAAAGTTTCGTCATTATTTTCATCTGATTTCGCCTTATCGACTAAATTGTATTACTATCACTACTTTTAGTTCTTTGTTTTTTTTTTGTTCTCACACATGTGCTTCCGTTTATATTATTTTATCAAAGAAATCGAATCTTCGCCCTTAATAAAATATTTATGACGATGGTTTTCTTATCATCTTATAAATGGATATTTTTGTTTTCTGCTGATTTTTTATACGGCGCACAGACAATTCAATAAATAATTTTATATTATAAGCAAAGTTCAGACATTTTATCAAACATTATTCGAATCAGCAAACACAAAACTTTCATTCTATTTACAATTTAAATTGATTGAAATTTTTTTTTATTTTCTGAATATTCAACTGTTATAACAATATTTTTCTTTAATAGGAATGTTGCCGAATTACAAAAACCTCGCCTAATTCAAAAAATTAAAGACAATTGCAACGAATCACCAAACGTCATTTGATCAGTTAATTATTATTATTAATTTTACGTAATCTCATAAATGTGTATATTTCATTTATATAGGGTGGTCCATCTAGCGGTTCCATTTTGAACTACTATTTATTTGAAGTATTAGAGTGTTAAATGTCAACACGAATTGACAGATTGTTAGTTGAAAGTCAGAATTTTACGAATTGGTATGCGATACGCTTGAAGAAAAATGGAAAATATTGAGAACTTACTTCCAAAGGGTGAGTCTTCAACCCAAACTGTGAGAAATTTAAAAAAAAATGAGTAAAGATTGAATGCCATCACGTGAATTTGTGGGCAAATTCGTGAAGCGAGTTCGCGAAACTGGTTTGTTGGTTCCCAAAGCAACTCGTTATCGCACTAAGACAGTACGTACGACCGAGAATATTGCCGCCGTTGCTGAAAATGTCAGTGATCATCCATCAACATCAACTCGTCACCGTTCTCAGGAATTGAACATTTCTCGCACTTCTCTGTTGAGAATTTTGCACAAAGACCTCGGTATGAAAGCTTACAAAGTTCAATTAGTCCAACAGCTAAAGCCGCATGAAATTTGAAAAAACATACACTAGTTTTTTTTAATTTACTTTTTAAAATGGAACTTCTAAATGGTCCACCCTGTAATAGATTGTATTTGATTTTGATTTCAATAATACTGCGACGAGGAAGAAAAATTAGAAACAAGATCTAACTCGCCAAGTAATTCGTTTTTCATGCTCGTCGCTCATTGCAACTGCGTGAACTCAATTTTAAGTGAAGATTTTAAAACTGTTTACAGCATTTTTAGTTGTCATTACTAGTTATTGTCGGAATTGTATTTGGGCCTTAAACAAAATTGGATATTAATTATTACACCAAAGCGAAATGAAGATTTTTTATGTGGTAATTACCGAAAATAAAGAAATTAACAAAATATAAAAAAATATTCCAGAATCTTAAAAATATTTTCCAGTTTTTACTTTTACACTGTTTTAGATAGGCAGTCATATTTAATGCAATAAACGGGAAAATCAATTGATTATGAAAATTATCCATCAAGAAAGGTATTAATGAGTAAAAGAAGCAGGGTAATATATATTATTGAGGCAGAAAAGTATAGAGATTGATTTTCTATTTAATGTAGTTCCCTTTGGTAGCATAACGTTGGCGAGAGTGTTGTTCCTACTCACCGTAACAATGCTGGAAGCCTTCAACTAGAATCGCTTTCGAGGTGCTCGGTTGCACTTGTTTGATTGTTATCAACAATACCAAAATAATGTTCTCTCAACTAAAGGTTTTTTTTTAATTTTAGGGGACAAAATAAAGTCATACGTGCTAAGTTCAAGCCCATAGGGATGCTGGAGCACCACAGAATTCCAATTTCTGACACAAAATTGTTGAAGGAGATGGCTGTGTGACAGGGCCCTCCCTCATTTTAACAAAGAACCGATGATGCTACCGTCCCATAAACTACACCAAACGGTCAGTTTTTCAGAATATACCATAAAGGTTCCGCGTGAATAAATTGTGGATTGACTTCAGCCCCGTAAAGACAATTTATGTTTCTTCACCGATTCAGTGAGATGGAAATGCAACTCATCTGAGATGATGATTTTCTTGGAAAAATCAACATAATTCTCAAGTAGTTCCAGAACAAAATCACCAAATTCATAGCGTTTGTGAGGAGTCCAAGGCTTCAATTCTTATGTGATAAGAATTTTGTAAGGTTAAATTTGGGTCTTCATAAAAACTTGTCTAAACGGCAAGCAAACATCGTGTAAGGAAAGATTGCGTTTAAAACTTTGCACAGTTCGACGAATAGCAAGAACACTAGTGAATATGACGACAATAAATTGGAAGAAGTGCAAGATAAGTTGCAATAAAAGAACAATTATTTTGATAAAAAATAATTCGTTCATTTCCAAGAGTCATTTCTACAAATAAATTTCAAACTCTACTGATGACAAATGAACGTAACAAACGATTTTGACATTTCAAATATAGTCATATGGTCCATTTGAAAATATATCACCCTTATTAAAAAAATCCTTTACTAGTAGAATCTAGCATCTAAAAAAATATATGAAAGTCATAAGTTTCCAAAATAAAAATTAACTTTGTATGTGAAAAAATTATACACCCTAGTTACTGAAGGTGATGTAAAGAATAGTTATTAATGTTTACAATTTATTTGATCCAAATAATAGCAATACATTTTCTACCCCACTTTAGTTTTCCCCATATTTATTATATTTTTTCGTTCATTGCTAAATACCAAAACATTTCTTAATACAATAATATTGCTTGTAATTAACACGAAACTGCCTCAGAAAACAAACGTGTTATTATATTATCAAGAACTCTCGATATTAATCAATTAATAAATCAACCTAGTATATATATATGTGTATTCGAATTTATGGCTCCCAAATGAGATCGTAAGACGAAAAAAAAATATTGCTGGTCGGGATATGCATAAGCAAAAGGTTATTGAAAGAACATGGCAGTCTGTAAATCTAATAGCAGAATATGGTAACTGCCAATAAATTTCTATCTCACAAGTGGTATAATCAACTAATAGAGCTATCATATTTAGTTAGTATGCATTATAAAATATGGGAACCTATACTATATGTGTCCGCCTATCAATATCATATAAAATAACCTCTTTCATGTTGTAAAATTTTTCGAATCTGAAATGTATATCGACTATTTTTTTCTTGAACGACCATTAATAATTTTGGATTTTGTTATATAATGGTTTTATTATCAAGTATTCTTTGAACCGCATTAGAAACGAGATATTTTGGGTTTGTACCTTTATTAGCTTAAAAGTTTCACTATCTAAATTAAATAAATAAAATTTTTCGAAACAAACAAAAAACATTTTATATGAATATGCATTTCATATTTCATATCAGTCCAGTGCCAGATTTAGAACTTGTCTTGGGAGATGAAAAATAACACTTCTAATCAAAACTATTAAAAAGTAGACCACTGTCATCATGCCATTTAGCTTCGATTTTATATCGCCACGAACATCATCATACCATTTGGCGATTTCAAGCATGATGGTCGTAAAATCTTATATAAAGTGCTACTGGCTCATGCCCCTGTGGTACCTCACATACTCGTTTGTATATAAAAACAAACAAACTTGGACCTTTGACGATTTTTTAAAGTTTTCCTTGAATTACCTCAAGGAATACTATACTCCTTAACATATACTTATATAATTGACATATTCACTATTAACTTAATGTTAACTGTAAAATAGTTTGATAATAAATTAACATGATTTAATTTTTTGCAATAATAAAGTAGCATCACCCATTAATTCAAACTCGGCCATATAAGTTAACAGGACATTTGACAACAGCTAAATATTGCTTATTAGGTCCGTGCGTATACACATACAGAAATATTATGTGCATATGTTCTATTATTATAGCAGTAGAGGGTGAAAATTCATTTTATGATCAATTGATTTTATACTTTATTCAATAAACACAAACTCCTTGAGTCATAAATAGTGAAAATTACAAATATTTTCATACTCTAATCTAGATAAATAATCTACTATTTAGTGCAGTTGTAATGCGAATAAAAATATTTTTTTTACCATTTTTATACTTTATACAAATACTATTCTGTTACTTTTTCGGTTTTTGTTTTTATTAAACGTAAAAGTCATACAATCTATCGATATATTTTTAAGCCTGCTTGTTAGTATGTATCGTATGTGTGTCTCATAGCAGCAGGAAAATGAAAATAAATTGCCAAAGAGATAAAACAAATCCGGGATAGAAACTTTCTGGTGAATTAAATCCAATAACGAATGGAATATTTCTGACCTCGGGCATTAAATTAAATGTTATCAAACCGGTGCAGAACATATTCTGGGTAAATATATTTTTGTGGACAGTTACGTGTATAAATATGAATGTATTTTTGTAGATACATGAATTCATAGTAAAACATATACAAATGTATACCATTTAGTTAAATGGTTTTCATATAAACTGAAAGAAAACGATGCGATGAAGTAATTTTAATTCCCCGGCAAATACCTCATACTCGTCCGGAAAATGATTTTTGGGATTTTCATAATAATTGGAATTTTTAAGGACTCGGTCAATTCATGTATATAGAAGGTAATTGATTTATATACAGTTATTAACGCCAGCATTTAATTACAACTGTCGGACATTATAGCATATACTATTACCACTTCAAAACGGTTATATTCGTTTCACGTAAAAATCCATGTTGTTTGAAAGTGATAACATTTAAATCCCGAAAAATTGACCCAAATTCTATGTAATAATGATACCGTTTTTATAGGTTCGAAATTGATATTTTCAATTAATTAAATTCGTACCAATAAACTTACTGAAATTCGTATCAATTATATAACATACATAGTTATTAATAATTTTCTCAAAAAACTGATCGAAAGAAAATTAAAAAATAAGTTTAACTACTAGTTAAACTTATTTTCTTTCGATCAGTTTTTTTTATTAGTTATATATTAATAATATTTTAATACGAATATTATTAATATATAACTCGTTTCAACTAAATGATACTTGGCATCATTTAGTTGAAACGAGTTATATATTGTTTACTAATTTTGTTTTTGAGAACCTTTATATAAATGTAATTCGCAGCAGGCATATTTACAAATTAAAAAATCATAGACATAATAGACCTGCTAAATTTTTAAAAATTTCAGAATACTAGCATTGGTAATAGTTGCTTTACGGAAAGGCATAAAGTTTGACAGACCACCATTTTGATATGGGTTATTTAACACAGCTTTTATTTAGCAATCATGAGGTATAATGGTAATAACACAATTCCGATTGAAAGTGAAAACTAAATTAAAAATGCCGTCAAAAATTGACGAATTTCGACCGAAATAACCAATTCTATTTCAATTTCAATAGTCAAATAACAATCCTGCCACATATAAAACACTGAAATGCATGGCAGTGCTTGGATTACAATTGCAAAATTATAACATGATCTATTTTGGCGATGAAACAGTCGGAATTTTGTGCATTCGCGTAAGATTGTGAAGGTTTTAAAATTTTGACAGTCCGACTGAACGCACTGGAAAATTTCGATAACAATAAAAAAAGAAGATATTTTGTTGTTGAGAAAATGTGCCAGCAAATGTAAAGTGCACGAACATGAAGAAAGAAATACTGTTTCTGAACGACAATGTCTGAAAAATTGGTGCCGTACGAATCAGCGTTTCCGAACGTCCTTAACCATTAATTATTGGCGAATTATTTACAAAAATTTGTATTTGTTCCCGAATAAGATACGGTGAACAAAATAGCTTCTTTCGAAAGACCATTCATGATGCGAGACATTATCCAATAAGATGTTACAGCTTATTAATTATAAAAGTGATTTTCATCAAAACATTTACTTAGCGAAGTAGCGCATTTTTATTTGAATGATTGAGATTATTGAACAAAACTGTGCACCGCGCTGTTTGGTCAGGAGAGGAGTTACTGTTAGTATTTCAGGAGAACGATAGCGTCACAGGATTAATTTTTCTCACCTCAAAATAAATGCTTAGGATTTGCTGAACACGTGGTTTCAATAGCACGATATCACATTCGGATACAGAAAATGAGACAACCAAATTACAAAAAGTTGTATATCTTCCTCTAGGACATCCTGTATTTCTGTCAAACTATTAAAGATAAGAAAAATCATACCTATATATATTATCACTTAATTTTAATAAATTTGTAACCGTGGTATATTAAATTAAAAATTAATTTTTGGTCGATCCGTATTAAACAATGCTATATTTAAAAGACTTATTTCTTGTAATAAGTATGGTTCGAAATAATAATAAGTGAGCTTTAAAGAGTAGTAAATGCAGCAGAAGATTTCTGAGTAGCTAATCAATAGTAATTTTTAAATTCGATAAATACAATAATACATTGTAACGAATTCATTTCGAAACCTTTCGCTAATGCTAGTATAATTATAATCGAAGTCCAATTGGGTTAGTAAATAGGCGGTATTGCAGAGCTGGGAAATGGAAACCTTGCGAGCAAAATAACTAAAGATTACTACAGCTTATCACGTATAAATCGGACGTAGAAAAAACTTTAATTTTTATTACTATTAATTATATAAATAAAAATTGTATATTCAATAATTTGTTTCATGACATTTCGACTGAAAAATGTGTTTTGAGTGAATGGGATATGGTAAAACGTTGACAAAAAAAATATACCAACTTGATATTTACTTCTTTTTATACTATTAGCAGTTTTTTTAAATATGAGCTACACTTTGGTAAGCACAGATATTTAAAAAAACCTAAATTTGTATAGCCGATGTCGATACTTTTTTATCTCACTGTATGTGTATATACTTATGTATATATAGTGTATAGAATTATTTCTATTCCGAATATGTTATAAGTTTTACATAAATTTTAAATAGAAATAACTATAATTACATAATTTACTAAAATCTAATTCTAAAATTTAATGATTGTTTTCCAAAAAAAATATTATTTTTATTAAATTATTAGGAATATTACAAATGAAAACACTTTATCCAGAAAGCCATAAACATCTTTTATAATAAAAAAAGTCCATTTTCATTGACATTGTTTCAAAATGTCACGGAGAGATATCCTTATGTCTTCCACGTAAAATTATTTGGCTTCCACTCAATCAAGAACATTTAACGGAAAATCCCTCGAGTATTTCGTGTAACAATGCGACTATATTTCTGGTTTACAATATGACAAAAGAGAAATCATGAGGTGTCAACAATCGTTTAAGAAAACATCATAAATCAAATGGTTTTCTGTTCTGTAACAATAGAAGTCAGGGTAATATTAAAGGTCGCACTAACCATTTTTTATTTTAAATACGTTCTTTCATCGTATTGCTCATTGAATAGTGTTTTCAAAAGAAAAAAAAAATCATCACCATTAAATTTAACTGTCTTTTGTGATACATTTGAAGTATTCTTCATGTAAAACTTTAACTTCCTTATTCCCTAAAACTTGTAGCAATTTAAGATTTTATAGTGTATATAGAATTTCATACATTAATAGTGTTTAGTTCCCTTAAATAATGGTATGAATATATTTCATTAAAAAAACATTAAATAAAGTAAAATATCTTAAAAATTACTCACGTTTCAATGTTTTATAGAAATATATGAATGATAAAGTATTTTTGTAAGACTAAAATTTGAGGGTGTATAAAATATTTTTGTAAGACGAATATTTTTATTTTAAGTGAAAAAAAAACAACTAAGACTTAATGGAATTATTTTTTGTTTAAATGATCTATTTTTTCATTTCCTATTTCGAATACTTTGACAAAAACTACATATTGTAATCATCGCTCAGTATACCATACCTCAAAAATTAGGGCTTTGATAAAAACGTACAGGAGAAATTGTGTTACCTAAGAAAACATTGTTGCTCCTTGCAATATTTTTCACTAGTCCTTTTAAGATTTTTTTAACTTTTATATGAATAACACTTCTCGAACTTGATATATGTATATAGGAATAAGATATGAACATAACATATATAAAAAGTAAACATCATTAACACCTGTCTTTGATAAGAAAACGGGATTTTTATGTGTAGAATTAATTTTATTTTTCATGTAGTTTCCTTCCAGCTTGAGACACTTAGTTCAATTTTTGTACCCCATATAAAAAATACGATCTGTAACCCTTCAAAATAGGCGTTTTAATTATTATTAAAATAATTATTATAAAAAGAGAAGCAAACAAGTTTATATTAATATGAATAATTTTTAATACATTTTAATAATTTAACGTATTAAAATATTTGAGGAAAATGAAGAGTTTAGTTAAAATTAAAAAGATTGACATTTAATCGGTCGCCTGATTACATTCCGAGGGGGTTTTATTGATTTTATAATTCAAATAGTCAAAATTATACATATCTATGTACAATTTTCATATCTATAAAAATCTATGTATGGTGCCCTTGAAAAATCCAAGGTAAGTACCCTAAAAAATCATGTTTATGAATAATTTATAAGAATATAATTTTAAATTTATTAATTTTTATACTAATGCGTTTTAATGGACAACTACAATGGTAGAGTCACATGCGCTCATATATCGAGATGAGTAGCTAGCAAAAATTAACTCTCGTATTCTCAAGGCAACTACCAGACCTAGATTATTGAAAAATGATTTTCGAGGAGCCTGAGGAAACCCAACTGTTTCATGTCGAAAAGAGCAGTAGTCGCCCACCAAGATAGGTAACCAGCCAGAGGCCAGTTCCAAAAGTTCTCAAGGTGGCTTCCACCATTTCTCTCAAACACGATTAGCTGTAGCGAGAGCTACGATTAGCCGAGACAAGCAGTTGACAAAACAAACTCTTGAACCAATCGCCACTCTCGTATCGTTCGGGTCCATTTCTAATGGAACTCAATTTGAACTAAATCTTGTTCTGCTGAGCTATTTTTTTATATTCGGGAATAGGAAATAATGACAGCGTCCTAAATCTAGTACAAATGTCATGTAGCACATATAAAAAATCATTCGCATTGTGCTAAACATTGTCAAACATTCTTTTAAAGTAGACACACGTGCGTGTTTATGGTCAATTGTGAGCAATCGCTTTTTCACATCCAAATGAGTTGTTCAAATATCTTAGCAATCTCACGCACTTTCCCTCTCCGATCTTTTATCAGCATATCGTTGATTTTTTCAATCATTTCTAACGTAGTGACCACATTGGGCTGACCTGGACGTTTTTAATCAAAAAAAATTGCGCGGCCGCGTTTAAATTTAGCTGTCGAATATTTTATCGTTGATAATAAAGGTGCAGAGTCACCACAAACTTCTCTGAGTTCTGCTTTTATGTTATCATTCGTTTTATTTTGCAAAAACAAATATTTTATTATTGCTCGATATTCGATTTTTTCCATTATTGTAAAATCACTAAAGTTGTTCACTTTAAATAGCTGTCATTCTATTTGACGCAGCTGCTTGAAAATTTGGTACGATTTTTGTAAAAGATTACATTTATGAAAAATAGAGCAGTATTACTTTATGACCATCTCTTGCCAAAGAGTTATTAATCACATAACCCTCTTATATGGGTATGAAAGACTAACTGAAAAAAAAGTTTATAACGTTGACGTCTAGATGGCACCTCTTGCAAAAATCTACTTAATTATCACAAAGCACCATGCTTCAAATGATTCCTGTCAAAATTTAACAGCAATCGGTCAATTGGTTCGTGAGATATAGCATTTTGAGTGGAGCAACTTTTGTTATTGATAAAAAAAATGGATAAAGACGAATTTCGTGTATTGATAAAGCATTGCTTTTTGATGAAAAAAAATACAGTGGAAACCAAAGCATGGTTTGACAAACGTTATCCGGACTCTGCTCCAGCTATTTCAACTGTGGAATATTAGTTTCGTCCATTTCGAACTGGTCGTACGAGCACAGTTGATACAGAACGCAGTGGCCGCCCAAAAGAGGTGGTGATGGCAGAAAACATCAAAAAAATCCACAAAATAATTTTAAATGACCGTAAAGTGAAGTTGAGCGAGATAGCTGAGACTCGGAAGATATCGAAAGAGCGTGTTGGACATATCGTGCACGAATATTTGGGCACCCGAAAGCTGTGTGTAAAGTGGGTGCTGCGTGAGCTCACTGTGGACCAAAAACAACAACGTGTTGATGATTCTGAGCAGTGTTTGGAGCTATTCAAGCGCAATAAACCCGAATTTTTGCGTCGATATGTGACAATGGATGAAACATGGCTCCGTCACTACACTCTAGAGTCCAATCGGCAGTCGGCAGACTGGAGAGCGAGCGACGAACCGAATCCAAAGCGTGGAAAGACGCAACAGTCGGCTGGCAAGGTGATGGCGTCTGTATCTTGGGATGCGCATGGTATAATAGTCATTGACTATCTTCAGAAGGGACAGACGATGAACAGCGACTATTATATAGCGTTATTAGATCGTTTGAAGAAAGAAATCGCTAAGAAACGGCCTCATTTGAAGAAGAAAAAAGTGTTCTTTCACCAAGACAATGCACCGTGTCACAAGTCGATGAAAACGATGGTCAAACTCAATGAATTGGGCTACGAATTGCTGCCCCATCCACCGTATTCTCCAGATCTGGCCCCCAGCGACTTTTTCCTGTTTGCAGACCTCAAGAGAATGCTCGCTGGCAAGAAATTTAAGACCGATGATGAAACTGAGGCCTATTTTGAGGCAAAACCGAAAGAGTACTATAAAAATGGTATCGAAAAGTTGGAAGATCGCTATAATCGCTGTATCGCCCTCGGAGGCAACTATTTTGAATAATAAAAATGAATTTTGCAAAAAAAAATATTTCTACTGTGTTACGTTATAAACTTTTCAGCCGAACTGTTAGAACATCAGATTCCACATATAAAATCCAATTTGTGAATTGAGTGTCGCGACGGAAATTTATCGTAAAAAATTTGTTTGGGCTTGAAACTTTCAATAAATTCTTACTCAATAATGTGACAATAAAATACTAAATTTAATAAAATTTCTTAGCAAATACATATTTTTACAGAAAACAGTCTGACGACTAATAAAAAATTTAGACTTAAAATTAGCATAAGTCGCATATTATTTTATTGATTTGAAAATTTAAATGAATAAAATTGAAAGACAGATGGGGTTTTAAGTTAATAGTATTGTCAGATGTATATTCCCACGGTTTTAAATAATCTCAACACAATATGATCCAATCAACCCTTTTAGTTCAGAATAAAATTGAAAATCTTAAGAAAATCTAAAGAAAGTGCTCTAGATCAATATGTATATTTAGCTTAAAACCTTTCCTATCTTTATAGAACTGACACTAATTCTATGCATAAATTATAAGCCAGCTTATCTGAAAACTTTCATTATAATTGTCTGAATTAAATCGTAATTGAAATAACGTGTTCAGTGGTATTGGGATTAATCTATCAATTTCCAATTTCATAAAATTATATATTATGCTTTAATTCTTATAAATTATATTTCTTCGTTAAGAAATTTATTATTTTTTATTTTCAATAACTGAATCCACAATTTCCGTAAAATTTGATAAAATCCCCTAACTAATATTGAATAGGGATTTCATAAAATGATTTGATTTCTTTAGTAATCAACACTTTCACAGGTAATTGCTATTTGTATTACAATATTTTCCCGGTGGCTATTTCTAATTTCTGTCAATAAATATGCTTACTTCTGTTAACTTCCAGTACTGATGTAGACGCTCTTTTATCAGCGCGTTTATTGCTTGAATTATTATTTTCTAATGAACAAATATATCTGATAATATCACACCAGTTCTACATGCGAATTATCCATGATTTTATGGTTTATTCCATTCAATTGCAGCCCCGTTCCATAATCGAAAGTAATTGCTAAGGACTAGAAATTGTTGCATTCACCAGGTTTATTTGCTATATTATTTTGTCTGCCAATAGCTTATTAAATTCATGGTCATGACCAGCTAAGCTTCGGACAATTGCACTTTATACTAAATCAGATATTACAAAGTACTTTTTAGGCAATAAATTGGGTATAGTTTATTTATCCTCAGTCTTTCCTAATATTTCCCAATATTTCGTAGCGTGTTAACTAGTAAATTGAACAACAGAGAAGGTACAAAATATTGATCTGCGGTACCATTAGTTACGACCAATGTACTCGTAGTGTTTTCTATTGTCTTCTACATGATCAAGCAAAATTTTCTCTGAATCAGTGAAATCTGTATACATATGCCATTTTCAAAATTTGATAGTATTATTCACTTACATATTTCCTGAGGTTGGTATCCATGGCTACGTCTATGTGCTTATATTTATAAATATCATAAATAAATTCAAAAAAGTTTACTTGATTGTTTTATGATTTTAGTTATAATTGTTTTCATACATACATACATTATATTGTAAAATTGTAAGTTTGTTTTTGTATTTGTTTGTATATAAGGTATCTAGGGCCTCAACTCATATCTTAGATACCTTATATATATATTCAAATAAATAAATAAACAGAGTCCCGACTATGAGGCCATTTGGCGGCCTGTGTGTGTGGGTTAGGTGGAATCGGTCTTGGGAACGTTGGATGGATCAGTTAGAGTTGGTTAGATTTCATGTAGCACGTTTTTCGTATTTTTTTGAAAGAAATTAAAAAGAGTACTTGAAAAAGGTATTGAAGGATCTAAAAGATCCATAACAACGGGAATTCTATTAGAAAAGAAATGTTGCGTACGGTGCCATTTCTTTATAAGATTAGGGATAGTGAGCTGAACGTCGCAGGAAGGGCAAATGAGAAGAGGATGGTTTCCGAATAAGAAATTATCTGTGAGAGCAGATATTCTATTAGAATTCTGAGCAGTTTCCTTACTCAAATTCCAAACGTTTCGAAAGAAACCTTTTATTACTTATTCAGTCCGTGTGTTTAAAAATGTCCAAACTTAGTTAGCAGGTGGGAACAATTGGTTTCCTCCGCTAGTAGATCAACCCAATTAATTTCCGCAACTACCGCATCCTCTGGAACCAAACGCAATTCAATACCCTTATTGTTAAGCTGGTTATGCCCAATATGATTGAAAACAGGATCACTCGATGGGCCACAAATGGCTTCCATGGCTACGCAGCTGTCACTGATTATAATGATATTACGATGACTGACTGGAAGTGATAACTACAATATCTACCGCCATCCTAATTATCCACACCTCATCATAATATAGAACTGTTCTAAAAGGAAAGATTCCACAATAAAGTTTATGGATGTGGGAGCCATCTAACTCAATGGCTGAGTTACATCCGTAAAAAACAGCAAGTAATTATTAAGTTCGTCCAACTGCTCTTGGAAAACTTTCCTGTAAAAGGAGGAATCAGTATTTGACCTTTTATACCCATCAAAGAATGAAGACACTCTCAACTCTTCAACCATGGTGTCCAGTCTGAATGAGAGAAGCACTAAAAACTATGGTTTCCAGTTACGAACCACGAAAGTTTAGATATTCAATGTGATGGTGGAGGTATCTTTTCCAAGATGAGAGATCATTAATGAAAGGGAAGATGAATTTATTTCTTGTAGAGTAACCATTCATTACAATGGTTAATCACTGCCTCCACTAGCTTAGGCTTTCTTTTTGATCCTGATATATAAAGTGCGGTAATAGAGTACTGCTCCGTCCAACAGGGCGTTAGCAAGTCCAAGAGTCTTACTTTGTTGGACCCTACGTTTATTGCAAACCATAAGCTTTACCATATTTAAAATAGAATTGATTCGGTTATACGTAACAGTGTTTTTAATTTACAAATTACATCTACTTTAGGGTTTTCACGGAATCTGATAGCTTAAATAGAAAATTGTAACTTAGTGTCACTCTAGACAAATAATTATTGGGTATGTGAAATACGAATAACCACATTGTTCCTTCTACACCAGTCCCTAATAACAGCAGCTGAGTTCTGTGCCGTAGAGAGATTATCTTGCGTAGAGTCAAAGGTAACTAAAATGAAAAGATTATCGGCATAAAGGCAATGACAAATCGGTAAAAGAGAAGTGGGCAAGATAAGAGGATACCCCTCTGGAATACCATTTTCAGTTCTGCGTTTGCTAGAAAAATAATCATTAACCCGGACAATGAAGGCTCTTCCACATATTGCAAAGGACTGAGCATACCAGTAAAATGATATTGAAATCATTTTTTATATATGTGCATAACTCATGTCTTCAATTTCTAAATATCTCTGAGGAAGATAATTACACTTTCCTTAAAGAATGCTAACACCTGTTTATTTCGTGTCCTAAAAATAATTACAAATTTAATAAAAGTAAAATTCATAAAAAATATACTTAATATATAATATAAGATAATAAATTTAAAAATTGTGTAAAAAGCGATGGGCACGTAAAAATAATGCCGATAACGTAAAATAGAAAATTTGATTCCCAAAAAAAAATTTGAAATTAGATCAGAAACACGAACAAATATCTCAAGTAATTTTTTAGCTCCATTTTAAAGATTATACGTGTATCTGTACAGTATATTGATTGAGATTTAACATCTACTAATTTTAAACTAAAATTGAATTTTTATTGCTTTTTCTTATAAAATAGGGTTATTTGAATATTACAGTTAATATACTTATATTATTTTCGTTTCATAAAATAAGTATATAAAAATAGTGTCTCTGTCCTCTGGTATAACGTAATCGAATAATTTTGTGACTAGTACTCGAGTTGGAATACGGCTATCAGACATCCAGTCTTCAAATGACCTTTAGTGTCATGGTGATTAGAATTGACATTAGTACTGAAATGATACCAAAAAAAAAAGAATGATACCATCATAGTGGCTGCCAAATTTGACTTCTAATTTAAATTAATTTCAGATACAAACAAATAATGTTACTTATGTCGGTGGATTAAGTAAGATCGGAGAAATACAGTGTGAAGTGCAAAAATAGCGAGAAGATTCAACAACAATTTGAGAGTTTGAAACAAACAAATACTTATGAACTATTTCGAAATATAACTTAGTCAAATAAGAAAAATCCTCAATAAATAAAAACAGTATTTTTTTCTGCATTGAATCTACGTAAGATCGTAGTATTTTGGTGCTAGAAGTGGCATCCAAAGTAAACAAAGTAGCAGAGAAGGCGATGGCTGAAGTCAACACGGTGGAAGAGAAGGTGATAGCTGAAGTTATACTTCAGCCATCCTATAACTTTAGATGTATTGAAAAGCGAGCGCGAGGAAATATTTTTGCAAGCAGCATCTACTAGCAATGCGGAAGCTTCCTCGAGGAGGCCTTATATAAATGACTGTAAACCGTGTATTCAAAAAAAGGTTAAAAAAGCCGAGCTTTTAAGAAGCACAAAAATGGGTGCTCTTGGCGATGATTGAAGTGACCATTTCGTGCGACGTGCCCAGAAGGAGGACTGAAATTTGAAACCGATCTTTGAATGGCTTCAAAATGGAACAGAGAAATCTCGATGGCATGAAACTGCAAATATGAGTGCAACTACAAAAACATACTGGATACAATAGGATTGTTTAAAGATGCACAATAGATTGCTGTGCTATAAATAGGAAAACCCTCAGGGAAATGACTTCTATTTGCAAATTGTAGTATCAAAAGCAATAGTAGTGGACGTATTACGGCCGTTCGACTATGCCATTTCTGGAGGACATCTTGGAGTGAAGAAAACTCTCCTAAAAATTCTTCAGAGATTTTATTGGATTAACTTCCGTGTTGATGTCGAAGATTGGAATCGCTAGTGCAAGAGCTGCGTATTTGCAGCAGGGGTGCGATAAAACTTTACAACATCGGTTCTCCATGAGAAAGGATAGCGTTGGATATAGCGGGACCTTTCCCTATTACGGAAAGCAGAAACCGGAACATACTCGTAGTGCTAGACTATGTTACGGAATGGTCAGAGGTGTTTGCAATACCAGAATACCAAAATGGTCAGAGGAAATAACAATAGAGGAAAAGAAGTGTTTTGCCGATTTGGAGTTCCTCTGGAAATTCACAAGGATCAAGGCAGAAATTTTGAGTTTCGACTATTCAAAAAATATATCACCTTATGGGAATTCACAACACTCGGACAACCCCGATTCAATTAAACTCTAGGACGGCATTTGGTTAAGTTGGCTAAATTAGTTGATCGGCATCAAAGAAACTGAGACAAACATTTACCCCTATTCCTTCTCTCATATATAACGGCAGTATAAGAGAATACCTCAATAACATCGCCAAGTGCGAACTTTGGAAGAGAATTACGGCTGCAAGTGGATCTACTTACTGGAACTCCACCACAAACATAAAGTAATATGGCAGAGTATGCACTGGATTTGAGAGAGAAGATGAATGCCATTCATTCTCCAGTTTGACATACCGAACTACAGTCTAGTGAGACGATGAAGACTCATTATGATCGCAGTGGCCAAACTGTGGAATTTGAGATGAGGCTTTGGCTTGGCTATACAAACCCAAGCGTCGTAAAGGAAAGTCATCAAAATTGTAGTCAGTTGAGATGGTCCATTCTGAGTTATTACAAAGTTGAATGGAATTATTATACATATCGCATCCAAAAGAATCAGCAAGGACCACCGAAGATTGTGCACATCGACCGCCTGGCCCGTTATTATGGATTGAATAATGCACGAGCATCTTTTGGAAGGAGGCAGTGTTTTAACGTAACATGGCTTTGCTGTATTCTAGAAAATTCTGGAAAAGCGATTCTAGAGAGTTCCAGAGTATTCCAGAAAGTTCGATTCCAGAATATTCTAGAAATACGCCAGAGCAATATAAATACGAGAACTGCTCGCCAGCGAATTTAGTTTAGTCTGAAGAGCGATTCGTTAACGACAGGTTGAAGTCGGAAATTAGTAAAGCGAACGACAAAATAAAGTTGGAAAGTGAAAACAAGAACAGGGATTTGAGTGATCGGTGGATTAAGTAAGATTGAAAAAATACAGTGAGAAGTGCAAAAACAGCGAGAAGATTCAACAATAATTCGAGAGTTCTAAACAAACAAACACTTGTGAACTATTTGTGAAATATAACTTAGTCAAATAAGGAAAATCCATTGAATCATGGAAGATCGTTACAATAATATATGAATATATTTAAAAAAATTTCAAAAAATTAAGTTTTAATTATTTTAACAATAATCATCGGTTTAAACTGAATTTGTTTATAATAAATAAAAACTGGCCTCTACTTTTTTTCTGGTCCTGGTATTTATGGAGTATTTTATTATCAGACTGGCAGTATAAGTATTCACATTTGGTCGTTAATATAATATGCTGTAAGCCCAGAGGATTCGTTGGTGTTATGCAAATTTTCCTATCTCAGGCCTAGCACACGTTTTAGCCCGTTCGCTGTGTGTCACCCCTTACCAGGACATGAATAAACGATTTCGTTCAAATGCTACAAAACCGCCATGCATCGTAATTCACGGTAGTGGTCCATCGTAACAAGAACAACAGCCTAGTCTAGTATGCATGCTTCCATGCATGTTGTGTACTATTAAATCCAGGATTCTCTCAATCCTTCTATATCAGTTTCGATCTCTCTTTTACACTTTATATGTCCATCTACCCATTCTCAATATCATTAAATGGATATTTGAACTTGAAATTTATTGGCCTTGATCTGATTGTTAAATGGTTTCCACAAAATTTATTTCAACGATAATAAAATCATGGTGGATGGGGGCGGTAAATGGCGATCCCAAAAAAACCGGAAAGTTTATGCATTCCGGCTATTTTTACGATATCAAAAAACTATTGACTATCATGAAAAATCCACAATTTATCTGGTTTTTTTTCGCTATATTCTGAATATTTATTCGATTAAAAATATTTGTTGATTTCTTCTTTATTTAGTCTGAATGACTTAACGTGAATATTCAGTAAATTTGCTACAGAAAAATTCCCTGTCCGCTAGACAGGAAATCGCTTTTTACAGTATACAATCTTAAGGGAATTCGAACGGGAAATAATAATTTTTTTTCTTCTACCAAATCTGAAAAAAAAATGATTACGGAAATAACCAATTGACAATTTATCTGAAATATTATTTCAAAATAAAAATAAAAAGAAAATTATGAGAGAAAAAATTTATGATTCGATCGAATTTATTTAGTTTTTTCATAATATTGATTAAAGAGTTTTTAATATTTTGTATAAACACATATGTGTACATTAATAGATTATTTGTTGTATTTTATGAAATATAAGATAGTTAAAAAAATTATTATAAATTGTATTTAAATTTCATTTAAAAAATTATATGAGTAAGAAATTAAAAAAATTCTGTTCAAGTGAAATCCGTTCTACAATGTAGTTTAAAAAAAATCTCCATATTACCTTTTTTTAAATTAACATTTTCGAAGTAAAATAACTAATTAAATATGACATTACTTCTACAAATATTTGTTTAATTCTTAAACTGTTATTATAAAAATGAAAATTTATAACGGTGCATTCTTTCCTATTTTGATTTTTAATTTATTTCTATTTTTCCAGCGAAAGCTTCAAAAGAAAACCAACACAACATTTAATAAATGTCATCGTTAATAAGTGTTTTCCGCCATACATTTACGGAAAAGGAATTTAACCCTTTACTATCAGAGGAGTAAACTGTCACCCTTTTTGTCTTGATTTTCAAAATGTCTTAATCAAAAGCATTCCATAAGAATATGACAAAATTTCTCAAAGAAATTCCAAAAATGTTTTAATTAATTTGTTTTATAACTAAATACTTCCCTCAACCCCCGTTTTTGTATTCATTTTGATAAAATTCTTGTAATACTACCTTATAAGAATTACTATTATTATTACAGAATACAGTAAACATATTAATTTTAAATGAAACAGTTTCATTCAAAGCATATAAAAATAACTCCCTTTTTAGTTATTTTGATTAAATATCAGCAAAAATGGCATAAATTGCCAAACAATATTAAATGCGATACTGGAACAAATTCTATCACGTAAAAGTGATTTGTTCAATCTGTGCATCATTAATCAATAACAGATTTAAGTGTTATCTAGAATCCGATTTCTTCGATGATAAATGATTTAAACTGAAAACATGAAATAACGAAATACATGAATTATATTGTCTTATTGAACAGTAGAGGGCAATGTCAGTTGGTCTCCTCAATAAATCCATAATTTAATGTGTACGTGTAAACTTCATTGGAAACTTCAACTACTTAAAATTTGTATATTAAACTCTACAAAAATTTTAACATCAAGTTTTTATATATATTTTCTTTATACACATTTTGAAGTTAAAAAAAAATTCAATTAGTATTACGAGAATTTTTTTACTAATTTTATAAAATTTAATTGCTGAACTTATTACTTAGGATCTTCTTTCTCTTATGCAAATATTCCTGTAATAATAAAATTTATAAACAAATTATTAAGTTTATGATGCAAGCATCCGGAAATTAAGTTTTCCCGAACTATTCCTATAACTATTTCTTTAAAGTATCATGACTGAATATATAAATAGCAAAAAAAATATTGCCACGATTCTCAAAAAATTATTTCTTCATACTACTTACTGAGCACTCTTTTTAACTATTATTACCAATTATTGTCATCGTTAAAAAGCTTTTGAAACATTTTCATTTATTTGCCAATTATTCAAATTGAAAAACAAAAACTGATATAGTCATTGGTTATACTCATGTTGTCAACATTCAAAATTAGTGCTCTTATTTAGTTATTTATAAGTAAATCCTTTAAAAAGGGACCATCGTTTTGTTTAGTATATGTTCTTTATTTGGAATGCTGTCTACCCCTGAAAATTGTTGTTTTATAATTGACATTGTTAAGAAATTTAACTGCGAAGCAGGACAAAAAGCTATAAAAATAAATAGTCTCAATGTCTTCTAGTAGCAATCGAAAAACTCTAGCTGTGTTCAAGGACTTAAATTGGTTTTATTTGGATTTAAAGAATATTCAAATTAAGTCGATAAGCTCTTTAAACCCTGTGAAAAGTATATAAACAATTTTAATGGGGAGGAGATTATTACACATTTCACTTTCCCGCGACGACAGTTATTTTTTTTGTTCGTTCATCGCGCGTTACTTCGCCTGAATTTGTTTTTCTGTATTATTCTTTTCATGTAAATTGTTGGTAAAAAAATCTGTATTAGTTAAATATAAGAATACTATCGCCAATGGTATGACTATCATCCCTAACAATTTCCGAAGACTTGTTGTATCCTCATTGCAGACCCTTCTTATAAAATAACATTTGGGTACACATCCTTACTTGTAAATATTTTCATCTTAAAGCATGAAAACTTTCGAAAAGTTTCATGACAACAAATGTACAAAAAATATGCTAAATAAGTTTTATGGTGATAATAAAAGATATTTTAGAGATTTGCACCTATTTTAATAGGTTCTTTTTTTATCTATTTTAAAATAACATCTAAACATTTAATTTGTTTTGCTCGATTTATTATTTTAATTTTATTTATTTTGAAGAAAATAAATCTTCTTAAATTATACTAGGCTTTTAATTAAGAAAATTATAATATACCATGAATAAGACTAGTACTCGGTAAAAAAATCAACATAAAAAATGAGATTTTGTTAATTAGTGCTAGGTATAGGTGCAAAACCGTCCGTCCATTTCGCTCGCCGTAAACGCCGGTTGGACGTTAATTGTCATTGAAAAACAGTATTTATTATCTGATTAAGTGAAAATTATCCAATTAAAATCTTCCCCTAATCTTTTATTTTATTGGGAATGAGAATTGGACCATTTCGGAAATGGTATTTTTATCATTTTATAATTTAAAAGATATTTTTATTTCTATTAATTATTTAAGATTATTTTTTATTGATTTTTTGTCTTCAAATATTAAAAGTTTATTATACTTAAACATCATTTATTTTTATAAATCATCATAAAATATAAGTATTACTACAATATATGTTAGTCTAAAATAAAATAAAAAATAAATTTTCGAAGTGTTAGTTTTGAAGTTGTTGTATTTTTAGTAATAACAAACTAGTAACGATAGAGTTAAAAAATCTCTATCATTTAGGATCATAGAATATTTGAGAATTCTTAAATATTTCTTATGAACTTGAATATGTTTATTCAGATTATAGAATAATGAAGCACAATTTTTCTTAACCCTTGCGATGTCTAATTCATACCTCTTTATGTCATATATCTCGTGTATTTTAAATTTCTTCTTTTTTAAAATGTATTTTAAATTTTAAATATATAGACTATAAATCTAATCAGTTGAAAAATAGGTTGATTTAATTTAAAAATCTATAAAGAAGACAACTATTAAAAGCGATTAGCGTAATTAAGTAGAAAACCTGAAAAGAACCATCTTAAAAAATTATACTTTAAAATTTCTTGCACTGCAGAGTAGAATAGACAGAATCGTAATTGTGACTAAAGCGCCAAAATAACAATGAAAATCAACAGAGCACTTAACAATGAAAAATATTTTTCATGTAAAAAGGTCAGCAGCGGAGATTTTAGAGAAGAAAATTACACTTAAGAATGATCTACTTGATAATGTACCTTTATCCTCTAAGCCACCACTTTAAATATTCTACAATTCATGTTTGCAGAATGAATTTTTTACCACGAACAGGGTATATAAAATAGATCAAATAATATAAAAGTTTCTTTAAGAAAATATGCGTGCGTTCGAGAAAACATGTTTAGGGCGAATAAAGATATGATAGAAATAAGAGGATAAGGGTGCTTGGAAATGATTCAGTGGATAATTGCAAAGACAAACTGTTTCTCAAAGAAACAGGAAATCTTAAATGAAGCCTAAGGTAAATAAAAAGTCGCGTTACGAAGTCAAAGCGGCGAGAACTGTGTACAGAATAGAATAAATCTTAAGTGAGGAAAGACGATATTATTGAGGATAATACTATTGAGGATAATAAAGACAATGAGGGTGACAATAGAATACAAAGTATGAATGAGAAGGCAAATGAGAAACCAAAAGCTCTAAGCAGTAGAGAAATGAGTTAGCAAATATTAAATGCTGGCAATACAAAGGAAACAAATTAGTTAATTTGCTTAGGACCAAAGTCTAGGACCAAAATCAGAGCGAAAGATAAGGAATTCCGAAATGAATTAGTTTTAAGAGCTTAATTTGGTTGTACATAGGTCTCTTATTTTTGTCAATTGCATTTCGTTGTTGTTATTTGCTGACGATTCTTTTAAATATATATATAATTCTTTACAAATGTGGTATTCTTCAAATGTTTAGTACTTTTACATCTTTTGCAATATTTTTATTTTTAATGATACCGAATATGTGTAAACAAATTAAATGAAATAAAAATAAGTTTAACGGTAGGTATTAAAATATTAAATATTATAAAGAAATGAATTAAAATTATGTGCTGACTAGAGTAGTAATTATAAAATATTTATCTAAGCGCTACTTCATCTAAAAAATATTTGTCGCTACCTACATAGTGTAGTGAACTCTGAATTACATGTACAATCCATATGTTAATGTAAACTTCATTTAAAAAAAAATCTTGTGCATTAGTTCGGACATATTTTAAAATTACTAGTATTCTGAACATCACTTTCACATGTTGCTCCATGCTTCTATCGAGCAACACAACGATAAATTCTGAAGTGTACTGTCATCAGTTGGACAAATTGAATGATTCACTTAAAGAAAAAAAAGGCCAGAATAAAATATTAATTCACTATAAGAAAATTGTCTATCATTTTTATAAAAAAAAACCAAATTATTTTCCGAACAACCCAATAAATCCATAGTAAGATTTGCCAAAAAAAAGAAAGTTAATTCTATACCCAAATTACCTATTTACTCCTAGTTTTTGATCTTACGAATATATAGTTGAATACAATTTCAATTATTAAATTAGAATTTATATTCCTAGCTAAAAATGGCTGAAGTTCAAATACTTAACGATAATTGCTTAAATTACTAGACTTAATCAATATAGGTATGATTGAATAACAATTCGGCTAATATACATATGAACGTCCACTAAGCCTTACACTTCCTGTCGTATTCACTTATTCATAAAATAAGTACCATTTCTCTATAAAAAAAAACTTTTTCTTTATCAACTACCCGAAAAAATTAAAATAATTAGTTTTTTTATTACTAAAAGTCCTCTAAAAATTTTAATTACTAAAAGTCCTCGATCAATACATTAAAAAAGGACTTACTAAAAGTCCTCGATCAATACATTTTAATTTTTATGAGTATCATATATCTACATTTGTATATATGTACGTAATCTTTGTCTCATTATAAAATTGTTCTTTTTGGCTATATTCTAAATGTATAAAACGTACGAGTATGCCAAAATATACTACAAGTTGTATTATATTTCAAAGAATATTTAGAATTTGTACAAACGTACTCTAATATTGATTTAATAAATATAAACGAGTATCTACTTACATAGACAAATAATTTTGAATATGTATTTATTAGAATGCAAACAAATTTATTCTAAAATATAAGAATTGTTGTCCAGTTCCGACTTGATGTAGGATAACCAAACTGAACAGGAGTAAACTGAATAAACATATTTAGAATACTCCTACGCTCTCTTGTGCTATGTAGATTCATCGTGTTTGCAAACACCTGTGGCGCAAAACTGTCAAATTCACATGTCACGCACCCGAATGTATTAATTATTTGCGGTCAGATAAATAGGATAGCGCTATATGTTAGGTGCAATGATATTAGGGGCGGATGATAGTCATTCAGGATGTAATACAGCAAACAACTTTACACTCGTTGATAGTGCGGGTTGAAAATATGGACAAATTTGCAATGGTGGCTTTAGTAAATATTACTATATTGCGAATGCCAATTTTATTGTTGTTTAGGTATACTATCGATGATAAACCAAATTAAATGGTTACTTATAGTATAAACAACATTTTAATAAATCTGGGCATAAAAGAGAAGAAATCAATCTGCTTTAGTTGAGGTATACACTCATCATATTTTTGCAGAAGAAAACAAGATATCAACCGGTCAAACTAATTTTTAAGCATATGTGTATCTATTTAACTTTTGATTAAATAAACTTCATTTAGTACTAACACTGTCGCAATGTTCCGATGAATTTGTTACACCGTAATACTCGTTAAGCTAAGTATGCACATCAGTTTACGCTGAATAGTCTTTTCGGACATAATGTAAAATATAGAAAATTCTTTTTTCAACCACTCATTACAATCAACAGCTATTTAAGAGCAAAGTGAACAAACATCTCTCCCATTATCCCTTCTTATACTTTCCACACGCTTAATATACCAGAACGTTATAAAAATATTCAAAAATTTCATTTTTGAAAACTTTTTTTGCATCAATATTTAATGTGTAAGGACAACCACTTAATGCTCATCCAAATCTCATTGTTATATGGTATGTATAATAAATTACTATCATAACTCTTTAGAGAGTTTGTATATATTTTTATGAATTTAGATAATCACAATATTCTCGAGGATACTGCATAAATTGTCATCTTAATTAAACATTTGTGAATGTGTTGCTCTTTGCCGGTTTCCACCATTGATGAAAGGTGATATGGCGGCCCCAAATATCATGAAGACACTAAGCAGACGTTATTTAGTACCGCCAAAAATCTTTAGAACTATCCATAAAGTTATTGTCTAAAGTAAAGTTTCTTCCTGTAAGCAGCAGGTGCTATTATTTTCTCGTCTGTAACTTCTCGATAAGATCATAATCCTATTTATATTTTCGGTAACTCTATAGAGTATACATGCAGCTTATAGAGAGAGAGAGAGTTAAATAGAAGCGAACATTTCACAACAATTCACTCAGAACCCTTTCCATAGTAATATCAGAATTATCTTCATCAGCTTCATCGCCAACATTCAGTTGAACTTCTGCCCATACTCTTATTTCTATTCAAATTTGTATCGGCGTATGACTTTGTTCAATGATTATATTAGCTGTTGTTTCAGGATATGCCAAATATAGTAGCACTAAATCAACCGTAAAAGTTTTGCAAAAGTTTCGAAATAGTTTTTGTATAAATTCAGAGGTCTGGTTGTATGTACAGTAAAGATAACATTCTTAGAAACTTTTATCAAAAGGCAAATAATCCTTACACAGTGGCTGAAAAACAATTTTGTGAAATAAACAAAATATATGCAACATGAAAATAAATAGTTTTGAGTCAAAATGGTTTTTCAGTATTAAGTCCATTTTAATAGTTTTTCTACTATCGTCTCAGATACATTATACACGTATTTCTGAGTTTGTATTGTGGTCAAGTTAACGTAAATAAATTTATTTCTTCTTTACTTATTTTACTTTTTTTGAATGATAAAAAGGTTTTTTTCAAATAGAAGAAATTTAACATTTTCCATTAAATCCTTTGAGTTTTTTAAATTTTCTTTATTTGTAGTTGCTATTTTTAGATCGATATTATTTACATTTCTTGTTTTTACTCAATAGCCTATAAATGACACATTATTAATTTTAAATTTCAAATAAAAAACATTTAAATTAAATAAATTTGAATTCTGTTTAAATGAACAAAAAATAATTCCAAGATCTTTCAGTTTATATTAGTAGAACGATGTATTCAAATGTAATTTCTTTCTTACTTTTTATATACGAAATATTATATATACAGTCGTAACCTAAACTGTATACCATTAGTATTGTCCTAAAAAAAGAGATAGTAAAGTAGAAGGTTAAGAAGAGATTTTTTTTTGCTTACCAGATATTACCTAAGCATCTTATTCTGTCAATTTTAATCTTTAGTAAATAGAATAAATTTTCTGGCAGCCACTATCATTTTCAACAGATATTTCCAGGGAATAAAATTTAAGCCATTATTTACAGTCCGAAAAAGGACAATTCTATTACAGCCTCAACTTATATGCCACCGCACATCATAAATCATCCTTAAAATTCTATTTGCATGTACAGAATATCCATCCGTTTAGTCCTTTTTAACAGAATATCATTTTCTTATCCTTTGTAAATGTATGAAAGTACCCATGTGCCTATAGAAAAGCTTTCTCGTGTTAGGAACTTACAATGATTGTACTTTTAAAGCAGCTATCTTGTGTGATTGTTAATATATACATTTGAATGTATCTTTATGGAAACTTTTAGTATGGGGTCGAAGCTACGATATTTTTTCCTTTTAACATTTTATTTTCTGGGAAATGGTATATGAATTTTCAGATTAATTTTTACTAGTTTACTTAATTTAAGAGTTACATTTGAGTAATAATTCAGACAATTATGATGTCTTATTTAATAAGAAAATATTCA
The DNA here is from genome assembly GCA_958298945.1 of Atherix ibis. NCBI lineage: Eukaryota > Metazoa > Arthropoda > Insecta > Diptera > Athericidae > Atherix > Atherix ibis. The sequence continues at coordinate 59,977,177 of OY282607.1, read as the reverse complement.
GGTTTGTTTCAATAATAATTTTCATAATATATCAAAAGAACTTATTTACGAAAATAGTGTTATATTCCCTTAGAGAACTGTTTATCATAATATAAGGTATTAGTACCTATACAATTATATTAACATAATATTCTTACATAAATTATATTTATATTTAATTTGACACAATAAAGGCGGATGCAAATGTTTTCAATTACAAGTTTTTAATAAAAACAACACTAATTTTTTTTAAATTTAAGTATGGGAAATCATCATTATAATATTAATAATTATTAATTTTATAATCTCATCATACAAGTATAGTTTACACAGAAATTATTATATATAATATTTAATTATGAAAATGTATAGATTATTTTATAGATATCGTATATAAACTATTTTCATCAAATTTTCGCAATTTCTCATATTATGAATGGGAATATCTCTTAAGCATATATGAAAGCATAATTCTTTAAAATAAACAAAGAAAGGTTGCAAATTTCTAACAAAATTTTTAAATGTTCAAGAAGTTCGAAAGTTACAAATTACAAAGTTTTGATTTATTGTCTTTTAGTAGCAAATCCATTAATTTTTTTAGTAGGTTATTTATGTGTATAATGAAAAATCCTACATTATCACTTTTACAAATTTTTTTATGACAAAAATATTTTGATTCTTTTAATGATATTTTCTTTCACTATAGCCCTTGCACAATAACTATAAATACCTTCCGCCAAAATATAATATCATTTTACATTTAGGTGTACTGATGACCGTGTGTACATCATTTGATTACATATCAGTTGAACTTTACTGATAATGTACTGAATTCAAATCGTTTGCAACAGTTATCTTTAAAAGTTTCTTTTTTCAAATGCGCCTCAAATATACCTGTAATATCCGTTAGCCACAGATATCAATCTGTTTTATTACTTAGAAAAGTTTATACACAAAATGTTATATTTTATACTATCATATGGCCAAAGTTAATAATAGCGATGGCTGTATCGGCAATGATCATAGCTCTGATGATGGTAATGAAAATGATGGTCATGACAATGATGCCGATGATGATGACTGGAACTTTTTCTATCTTTCTTACATAGTAACTTGTTCTGTTTTCCGATACATCCAAGTATATGCGAAACATTATCTAGGGATAGAATTTAATCACTTGTTTATCTCGTACCTAATGTACCGAAAGTAACCTCTTGAATCTTTGTTCATTGCAAATAACCACATCATGATGCCTAGCGATGATCGATAAAATCTCCATTAAAGTTGCTCCTTCGTTGCACACAAACACTGCCTGCCAGTGCACACAAACTTTTTAGTGTATACTATATTAGTACGAATACAGTCGAGTTAAGAGTAGTACAATACCCGCATCCGATTCGTAAAGTGACAAAATTGGAATTCCTGTGGGGAGCCTCATCTTTTTTTCTCTATGAGCCTGATTGAGTGAAAACAGATTTGAGATGAAGCGAGCTTTGGTGATTGAATTAGCCCAATAAACTAGAAAAACAGCCGACACCACAGCAAAAGGTTGTCACAACCACAACTTCATCTTCACCCCGCTCATTTCGTCAAATCTTTTATTCAACCATAACCTTCAGTTCTGTATATACACATATAATTTCATACTGACATATCATCCGCAACACTAGTATCTTCTGCCTGCATGTCACCCTTGTCTTTTTGATTACCCATCAGCAACGTCACTAACAGTGGAATCAGGCACAGGCACTTGGAAGTGACAATAGCACTGGCGTTGTGACTGCGGTAGTGAAACACGCATGTTATTTACACATATGCAAGACTGTATATCGTATGAAAAGTAACCCCATCGAATTGATATGGGAATAAGGTAACATTTGAATACATATTCTAATAAAGAACAACACTCCAAGTCGACAACATAGATTTACCAAACAGTACAATCGCTTAACAATTTGTTTTTCAACCTATGGAGTTTACCTCCTCTCACACCTCGGACAAAAATCCCTAGAATTGGATTGAAACGGATGATTGGTGGTAGATTTTACGAGCATCCGAATATGTGCATTTGATATTTATTTAAAGATATCAATCCTTGTGCCATGAGAATGTATACACGCTCTAATTAATTTCGCTTATGATCAAAAGAAAACAAAGCCATTGTGATGGTTTGGCCGATAAGTAAACAATGCACACACAACTATCATAATCATAGTATAATAAATAAATAAACACTAGTGTTAAACATAAATTATAAATAATATTAATAAAATCAGTTCTCTTTTTGTTAGTAGAGATAAATGATTTCCTATTAGAAATATTTGGCAAATACTCTCTTTTTGACACTAAATTTGTTAGAAAAAGTATTTTATTTCGATTTGAAAGCAACAGATGTTAAAACTTAAACATAATGATTTTTTTCTCTAAATTTTGGCATTTTTTGCAATTTATTCAAAATTTTGTCCGTATAAAAAGGGGTTCAATAAAAAAGTTTAGTAAAACAAAATCCGACAAAAAAGAAACAATTTCTATATAATTGTATTCAACCAAATTATTTTTAATTTTTTTTAAATAGTGAAGTGCATCTTGATGCTATCTACATTATAATTGCAATTTTATAGTCCTTGAAATAGATTATATAGTGACTCTGAAACTTAAAAGTCAACTGATTTCAATACTCAATATAAATAAAAATACAACACTCATTTTATTTATTTTTCTAAATTTAATTTACATATTTTTACTTAATTAGAATAACTTTAGATGTTGTAGATTATTTACAAAATTTCGAAAAAATTGCACGTATAAACAAAATTTAGAGAGTAAAAATTTAAAAAAATCTGTTTGCCAGAAAAAATTACTTCATTTTTAGTATTAGTTGCTTTATTGTTTTATTCATCGTCGACCGTATATCGATAATATTGCTCCTATCAATATAAGATTTTACCCACCCATCATCTTCAGCGGTAGTGTCGTGTTTTTATCGCTCAGGCTTTTTTTTTACTCCTGTCCTTGATTTTCTGTTGTATCCCGTTTTTTACCTAAAGTCAACATCTCTTGTTTGTTTGCTGTCCTTTGTTCCGTTGATGCGGGTATATGTTTTCTTCAATATACCAGACGTGGGATATAAATATGGTGTCCGATTTTTTTTTTATCTCAATGTTTTCAAAGATATCCCATTGACCGTCCTTTATTTTTTAGATGTATAAATTTCACCGTTTTTCTAATCGTTACATTGAGTATTTGCGTTCAATTAGGTGTCGTGTGTGTGTATTTCGGGTTTTACGTTTAATATTTTTGTATGGAGACTCATAAGGTCTCCATATTTTGTTCTTATTTGACGCCGCATTTGTACTATGTAATTATCTTCGCGGGGTAATGTTATAGCTAATATTATGGAGCGGTAGTCGACGACCGCTAAAATAACAACACAAGACCGCACGTAATAATTGAAGCATTTACTATTAATTATTAAAGCTTTTAATTTGAGAAGTTACAAAATTTTAATATCTACATACATGTAAGCAAAAAGGTGGAAGCCTTTTAAAAAATTATCTTTTTTACATTGTTATATATATCTTATCGTTCAATAATTATTTAATATCGGAACATCTATTTAATACATATTCAGAGTTTCAAATTTATGCAAATAAATAAGGACATATTTTAGTAATAGGCATTTATTTTTCACCAACGCTACGTTGTTCAATCTATTAAATAACTGCATAAGTTTGCCTAATACCAAAAAAAATATACTTGAAGACCATTTTAATAGAAAATAGAAAATACTTGAAGACTATTCTAAGTTAGTAAGAGCTATTTACTATTAATCTTGTAAATAAAAATAAAATGTCATTTAATAACAATTATTATGTTCACGTTCTAATTGTATCAATAATGCGAAAAAAACATTAACACATATAGAAAAAAAGAAACAAATTACTCCGAAAATATATAAAAATGGATAGAAAAGTAAAAGTTATACAATATCCCCATACTTTTGAATGATTTGGTATTTTTTTGTTGTTGCCATCCAGATTTTTTCCAATCTTATACTTCCTTTCGAGTAGAAAGATGTTACCACATCCTAAGGCAGTTATATCCTCATTAAACGATTTGCGGGCAAGCAAAAAATATGTTCTTAATTTCCTTTTATGAACCAGCTGGGAAACATTACTGGAGGGGCAAAAAGAAAATGGCAAAAGATAAATATCGTCTTCTAGAATTTTAGTAGCCTGCAGGACATAAGCTCATACACTGGCAATAGACAAACAAATAGCAATTACAGATTTCTTAAGGACGACGAGAAAAAAAAGTATTCCCTAAGAAGTTTGGAATATGGTGTACTATTCCTTATAGGAGCTTTTATCCATATATGAGTCTTCAAAATGGTAATAGACTTTTATTGTACTAACAATCCAATATAACATTTGGATAGAATATCCTCGAATTAAAGAAAAATTTCAGATGAATTTTTCTATAATGCTAAAAATATCAATAAAGGAAAAAACGAGAGAAATAAAGAAAATGAGTAGATTATATTGCTCAGTTTATAAAAGTAGAATATCACATTTACATATGTATATTTTAATAAATTAAATATGATTGTATATATAGAAACTATTTGCATACTAATTTTAGCCTAATTCTTTTACGTTGCATTTTTTTTAATTCTTATGATGATACTCGTACTACAATAATGTACATTTATTCAAATTTTGAATATTCATATAAGTACTGCAACACTTAACAATCGTGAGATTGCTGAGACTGTGGGCATCTCAATTGAACGGGTGCAGAACATTTCAACAACTCATTTGGATATGAAAAATCTTTCTGCAACATGGATGCCACGATTGCTCACAATTGACCATAAACACGCACGTCTGTCAACTTCAAAAGAATGTTTGGCAATGTTAAAGCGCAATGCGAATGATATTTGGCGTCGATTTATAACTGTTGACGAAACATACATTCATCATAGCACACCTTGTTTTGAACAAAACGATTAATGGGGAGTGTTATTCAAACTTATTAGATTGTTTCACCAAGGCTATGAAAAAAAACGTCCACCGTTGGCGAAGAAAAAAATTATTTTCATCAAGACAGCAAAAATATTTGATATCACTCCAAAAATGAAAGGATAATAAAATTCAAAATATTTTAATTAATTTTGATATTTTCTTTTCTATTAAAATTTATATATTATATAAGTCCTAAGAGCAACAACAATTTAGGTTATGTTGTTCCTAATAGTGATTACCATAATTATTCACACATAAGCAAACTAAACTGTTAGTATTAAAGTCAAATGGATATAACTTATACAGTTTTTATTATTTTTAATTGAAACTTATTTTTGGAAATTTAGTGTTTAATTTTGTACAATATAAAAGATAAGGGGGCTCCGCTCCTGCTCGCTTCGCTCACCAACCCCCTCCCCCTTCTACGATCGCTTCACGATCTCCGGGGGGCCCTTATTTCAAATATTCTACTTAATAGAGGGAAAACATCATTATTGTTATTTTTTTAAATTTTACATAATTTTATTTTTATGTAAAATTAAAAAAATTTAATTTCATTCTCGAAGGAAGAGCGTGACAATATTCTCACTCTTTTTTCATGGCCCCCTATGTCCAAATATTCTACTTTTTTTCTCGCTCCATACAATCCTAACATCAATAACATTACAATCCTAACATCATCGCAGCATTCTTTGCACCACGTTCTGGAAAGCCAGTTGAAGCTGATAAAGACACAATAAAAGTATTAATTGATGCAAACCGGCGAATAACAACTCGCGAGATTGCTGAGAGATTAAATTTATAGAATTCGATCGTTCATGATCATTTGAAATGGCTAGGTTTAATCTCAAAGCTCGAGATATGGGTTCCTCTTCTTTTTACGGAAAAAAATTTGTGCCGTCGTATTGACGCTTGTGATTTGCTTCTCAAACGCCAAGAAAATTATCCATTTTTGAAGCTTATCATCACTGGGGACGAGAAATGGGTTATCTACAACAATGTTAAGTGCAAAAGATCCTGGAGTAGAAAAGATGAACCGGCTCAAAGCACTTCGAAAGCCAATATTCATCAATATGCTATCTGTTTGGTGGGATTTCAAAGGAACCGTTTATGTTGAGCTTCTATCGAGCAACACAACGATTAATGCTGAAGTGTACTGTCAAATACAATAGAATGATTTACTTAAAGAAAATAGGCCAGAATAAAATATTAATTCACTATAAGAAAATCGTCTTTCATTTTTATAAAAAACAACGAAATTACTTTTCGATCAACTCAATAGAATACACTCCTCATGCTTACCCCTGAGTATTAAATTACTTTTTCCAGCGCCAAGTTACAGAGAACATACGAAAGTGCATTCCTTGCTGGAGACCTGTGGATGTTATTTTTTATTATTGATCGTTTAATCCTCAAACAATGTTTGTAGATTCCGGAGAAAATACGCCGATTTGCTGCTGGAACAACAGCCTTCGGATGCTGATTTTTCGAAAAAATGTTCTTTATTCAATGAGGCTCATTCCTCTCTCGGATTTTACGTACTAATCAAAATTGCCATATATGAGGTTCTGAAATCTCACAAATGACTGTGGAAACCTAATTGTATCGAAATCTAAATTTTAACTATGTATTATTTAACTTTACTTTCTGAAGCACAAATTGAATACCCCATTAATATTCAGCGACGATTGCAGCATATTGACAATTGGCATTTTAATGTTAACTTAATCACAATTTGCAACCAAATAATACCCAATTCACTATAAATCCTTTATTTTATGATTTGTTACAATAATTTTCTATGATAATAATTATCCGCATTTGGATATACACTTTAGTAAAAATGTTTTTTATTTTTACTTAATCAGTAAATAATTATTATTAGAAAAAAAATTTAATAATTATTTACTGTTACTGATTAAGTAAAATACTAAATTTATAATATCAAAATGTATCATTACATAATAAAATAATAGTGTTTTACTATAAAAATTGTTAATTTTTATCTAAATTTGTAAAAAAAATTGCTGCCAACAAAATTGCACAACATTACCCAGAACGATTATATATGTATAATACAAACGACATGTTTAATATTAGAAAATATTGCAACAATAAATATTAATATTCCCTGTGGTAATAATTTTTCAGCACTAAATTGACATTTATGAACACCCAAAAATAATTTCATAATTTGTGGACCTTTATTCTACTAAATAAAAAAAAACTGTGTGTACTCGTAGAGTGTATTTTTCTATTAAGCTTTTAAAATAGTCCTTTGTGAAATGTTCAAAATAAAAATAAATTTCAGGTTCTTACATTATTAAAAGAATCATACGAAACCAAAATCAACTTGTCTATAGAAAGTATGTCAACATACTAATTTACAGGCGGAGCAGCCAACCAGACACGCCTGATTTACCAATAATTGCTTCAAACTGTCAAGCTCAAAAATTTGTTTGTTTTGCGCAAGTATCCCCTCTTTCAGCTTTTTATTGGAAAGCTACAACAACAAAAGTATATGAGCTTTCGTAAATATGCCGACGGTAGTTTTTAAAAAATTCAAAAATTACATTTCTTACATAAAAATTTGAAAAAATATTACATTATAAAATTAAAGAACTTTTTATTTAATATATTAAAATCAAAAATTATAGTTTACATATTTTGTATAAAACACAAAATAATTATAAGAACTTTTTATTATATTCATTAAAATCAATAATTCTAGTTTATATATTTTGAATAAAACACAAATAAAACTTTTTCGTAAATAAAATTAAGAAACTTATTATATATTAACATACGAAATTATTTCGGAAAATAAGTTTTTGCATGCATAAAATGTTGATTTAAATTAAGCTTTTTTAACTGATTATTTAAGTGTCAAATTTTCTTTTTAAAATGTAATTTTTATTTTATGAATTCGATAAGAAAGAATAACTTAAACATAAAATAAATTAAAAATAGTACAACAAATAGAAAAGAAACTGGTATTAAAGGTTTGCTATTCATTAACAAACAAAATTGTAAAATTTTGATTATACACATACAATAACTTCTTAAAAATCATTAATACATTTACTAAACATGAAGTAAAAATTGCCAATATATGTTACTTTAAAATTTTTCCAATAATATTGTATTTAGAGTGATTCATTACTGTTTAAAAACAAAACAGATAAACCATTTGCACAAAAACTTTTAATAAAATAATTTTATGACCTGACAATAAAAGTCCAAAAAATATTGCTGTCAGGTTGCAACAACCTTACAATTTTTAAAATTAAAGGTAAGTGCGGACATAATTTTTAGTGAATCCAACAATTATATTAAGCATAATATATAAACAATATACTAATAAGATGATATTTATTTATCTGCTGCAATTTCGTTTAATTTTTTCCGTCGACGAAACTATGCAGTTACTGTCTTTCGACAGAAAATTCGGACAGTGCGTTTCAAGACTGATTTCCTTTTCTCATATTGTCTTTGCTGCACTAAAAATGGAATGATTACGATACAAACAAAAAATTATCCGACCTATAAAAAGGTAAATTGAAATCAACTAATGCTAAAATGAACATATTTAAATGCAAGATATTATTATTGCTTAAGGAAAATCATTTATTTAAAAAAAATTATACTTAATAACCCAAAATATCATTTTCTGTAGGAAATATAATTTTCTGTAGTTTGGAAATAGTTTTAAATAAATAAAAAATTTTACTTCGAGTCGTTGATCTATTTGCAGCTTATCAAGCAGTGTAGATGTTTAATTTCACGTAACCTTTCAGGATACCGACAACTAAACTTTTAGCATTTACTTCAAATGTTTTTTTATTTTTCTAATAGTTTCTAAACTGATTACATCTACACTGACTTTAGTAAGGCATTTAACAAAATTCCCTACTTTATTAATTTGTTAAACCTTAAGAAATTGGGTTTTCCTCCCATAACAAATAGGACTTATTAAATATTTTTCCGTAAGTCTACATCAAGAGGCATTAAACGTCTAACTGGTGTGCCTCAGGGTTACCATTTTCGTCTTTACTTGTTATCTTACCATTGATGATATTATAAAACTAATGGCATACATTTTTTTCTAAGATTGGAAATATTCACAATATTAATCTTATTCAAGAAGACTTAAACATCTTTTACAATTGGTGTGTATCAAATTTTCTATTATTAAACGTAGAAAAATGTAAACTTGTGAAATTTTCGAAATCCCTTAATTCTTGCACTTCTACATCCAAATTTTCAGTAACTAATATTAAGTTACAGACTTGAGGATCAAACTGGATAAGAAACTTGAATTTATTTCTTAAATTTAAAATGTAGTTCAAACGTTGTAGTAAATAGCTTCGAAACTAAGAGAATTGAATCAGTGCAACGAAATGTTGTTAGTTTGCATTGAAAGATTTGAATTGACTGGATTGTCTTAAACTTCCACCGTACACAGATCGGCTTAATTTGCCTAAAATGTCTACACAAGATAGAACATGTAAGCTTTTTGATTTGGTCTTTATTCAACATATTTTAATAGAGTTTCGTTTTGATGACTCAAATACAACTTTAGAAAAGTGACTTTTCTAAACGACTTTTTCTCTTCTATATATAGGGTGGACCATATAAAAGTTCCATGTGGTGCAAATTTAAAAGTTGCATTTTAAAAAGTAAATAAAAAAAGCTAGTGTATATTTTTTTAAATTTCTGGTTTTATTAGAAATATTGAATCTTGAAATTTAAGAATAAAACACAGCACCATTTAATTGACTGCCATGGCTGGCCTTACAGTACCCCATTCGTTCGACCCAATTTTTCAGTACATTTTCAATTTTCTGGGCCTGTATCTGTTTAACGGCAACTTTGATTTCGTGTTTCAAGGCCTCAATTGTCTCTGTATGGCTTGCGTAACATTTATTCTTAACGGCTCCCCACAGAAAATAATCCAACGGGCTCAAATCACAGCTCCGAGGAGGCCAATTGACATCAGAATTTCGGCTGATTATTGGGTTTTCGAAAGTTCTCAATATTTCCCAGTTTTCTGGGAATGATATTGTGTTTCATTATTAAATTTCAAGGTTCAATCTTTCTAATAAAACCGCAAATTAAAAAAAATATACTCTAGTTTTTTAAATCGTCCACCATTTTAAAATGGAACTTTTATATGGTCCACCCTATATAACGGAAATTTACAATAGAAATTTAAAAATATCAAATTAAACAATACGAATAGTATACAGGGAATATTTAATAATAAAACGAATCGTATCTTACAAAAGTACATCTCACCCACTGCAATAAAATGACGGTACCTCAGCAAAATCGGACATAGAAATATTGACGTATTTGCCAAGCACTTGATGAATACTTTTGCTCTATACAAAGCCATAGAAAATAAGACACACTCACAAAAAATTTATGACGAACTAATAATTCCACTTCTTAAGAGTCCTCCACTCAAAAATTTTACCCCATCCGAAATTAAATATTTAATCTATCAACTTTTCAACAAAAAATCCCCTAATTATGATCTAATAACCACTTCTATCCTGAAATAAATCTCCAAGAAAACTCTCGTGTTCATAACCTATATATCACATAGAAATCGTCGTATTACCTATTTTCCCAAAATTTGGAAATTTTCACTCATCATAATGATACCTCAAACCCAAAAAAAACATTAAATTTCCCATCCTCATATAGACCTCTCAGCTTATTACCAATCTTTGAAAAACAAAAATTATCCTTGAAAATGCTAAAATTATGCCGGGTCACTAATTTGGTTTCCAATCATAACACTCCACAATCCAACAATGTCATCATGTGGTGCATAATATTGCGTCATCTCTTGCGTAAAAAGAGTATTGTGTATGCTTGATCCTAGATATATCACATGCCTTTGAAACGTAAAAGCTACCTTCCCTCCACATACTTAACCTTGATCCTCTGCAAACAGTTAAGTTACAGTTTGTACTGACTATTTTGAAACATTTTCTATCATTGCTAGTATGCCCCAAGGAAGTAGTATCGCGCTCTTTAAAATATTTATGGGATGTCGAAGATATAAATATTTTATAGATCTTAGTCCGCTTCTATACAATATTAAACCTTTAACATCTCATCTATTCGCAAAACTATGACCGTTACCGCTATTCATGGATCCCACCTACATTATCCAAATAGCTTCCAGAAACATACAATATCACATTAAAAATCTCCAAGACTGGTTTAACAGGTGGAGAGTAAAAGTAAATAAGCAGAAAAGTATTTATGTTACCTTCACCCTCTCCAAAGATCCCCTAATTCCAAAATACCTTACCTACAAAGTACGCTAACTGGAACTAAGCCTATACAAACGACTTACATGGAATCCTCACACGAAATTAAAAAGACTTGAACTTAAGAGACGTTATCGACTTCTATTTAGACTACTGGAAAACCGATCAAAACTGATATTAAAAAACAAACTTTTATTCTACAATATAATTTTAAAGTTTATACTAAGCGTTCTGACTCTTCTTGAATTTAATCGCTTTATACCAAAATCCTCGAAAAAATCGTTGATGCTCCATTCTATGTGTATTCATTGCTTAAATATTCTCTTCGTTAATAATTTATGTGTTACTCGTTATAAAAAGATTCATTATAGAATACCATACCACTATAATCCTCTAGTTATAGAACGCTCCCCTGTTTCTTTCCCCATAAAGACTCATCGGCATTTTAATAAAAATTGGCTGAGAAATCTTTTGACGCGTTAATATGACTTGTTAGGTATAGAAACGCCAATGGGTGTTTACTCTCACATATTGCGCTGCTGTTATTGTACGGTCATTATCATAAAATATGCTTGTTATAACGTTTATGTAATGGTAAGTATCAAATAAAACTAAAAAAGTATTGTTTAAGGAATATCAATTGTAAAATTTGTTAATTTTGTAAATTGAATCAATAAACAAATTTTATTTAACAAGTAATTCGATATTATTTCAATTATTTTGATAGGAGAAATGTTCAATCTATTAATCTTTCCATTTAATTAAAGAAAATGACAAAATTCAAGTAATGGCAAACACACTCGTAATAAATATAAGAAATACTATAAGTAAATTGTCCGTTTACCTTTGCAATTCCTATAACGTATCGAATTGAATCCTATCGCATCACAAAGGATGAAAAGATTTGATGGAAAATTGGTGAAAAGAAATGCTTCTTTCTAATCCAAGATAAACGTAAATGTTTGAAACTAATGACTTAATTTATCCATGTCCCTTCCACCAGGTTCACAGATATTCACTAATCCTCATCAAATTTGTGTTGTGTTTGCAGACTCAACCAACCCCATTAATCGTACAATTGGTGTAATCAAGTTAATCGTTATAATCTCCAGCTTGTTATATTTCCTCTATTTGTCTTGTTCTTCGACAATATAAAATTTGCTCTGCTTATGGAAGTATCATAGGCAACAATAATAACAACAACACCATCGAAAACAGTAATGCTACGAATAATATTAGTATCAGAACCATAGCATTTTAGTATAAACATTCGAATTCTATAATCTAGGAATTAAGGGCAAAATAAAACAAATTTCTTTTAATTACCAAGATAAATTTACTAAATAAATCACGATTCACATCTGTTAATCATCAAATATTTAACAAAACATTCACATCTAGGTGTGATTAGCGATTACATTGTATTGTTAATTGTAGTCTTTCTAATTCTAATCTTTTAGTTACAACAAAGTCAAATCTAAGACGTTGTCAAATATTTTGTGTAGCATTTAATGAGAAAATTAAATGAATAAAAACTTTTAATATTTATTTATTGACCAAATCAAGTCAATAATAAGAATAATAATACAAATAAAAACGTTAATAGAAATACTTATTTTTAAAAAAAATTAAGTATATATCTCAATAATAATAAATTGATAAATGTTTTAAGTTTTATCAAAAGTATACTTGTCTTTAGTGATGTGTATATATGTTATGTCAAATATAATACCTCAATCCATAGCAGTTAATGAGAAAAGAATAAATAAGTGTAATCAAGTGTTAAGATATTGTTAACTGAAAACTTTACAAAAATAAACTTGTTTTGCTGAGTTAAGCTAATATTTATGTTCGTCATTAAGATTCCTTAACGAAATATTTTTTTTATCTTGAAGTCAAGATAATATATTCCATGAAATTTATTCTATAAACGATGAATATACTTAAAAATAATATTCTGAGAGACGAAATAATATAAATACAAGCCATTTAATACAAAAATAAATATCTTCATATGTCATTAAAATTAGGTAATGAGATTGGATATGACACTGTTTTTTGCCCTACATCATTTGATCATATATTGGGTTGTTCGGAAAGTAATTTCGTTTTGAAGCTGATGAAGACCCCAATAAAGGTATTAGTTGATGCAAACCGGCGAATAACAACTCGTGAAATAGCTGATAGATTAAAATCATCGAATTCGACCATTCATGATCATTTGAAACGGGTTGGTTTAGTCTCAAAGCTCGGCATATGGGTTCCTAATCTTCTTGCAGAAAAAATACGTCGCATTGACGTTTGTGATTTGCTTCTCAAACGCTAAGAAACTGATTCATTTTTTAAGCGTATTATCACTGGGGACGAGAAATGGGTTGTCTACAATAATAATAAGCGCAGAAGATCCTGGAGTAGGAAAGATGAGCCGGCTCAAAGTACTTCAAAAGCCAATATTCAACAAAAAAAAGGTTATGCTATCTGTTTGGTGGAATTTCAAAGGAATCTTCTACCGAGCAACACAACGATCATTTCTGAAGTGTGCTGTCATCAGTTGGACAAATTGAATGATTCACTTAAAGAAAATAAAGTCAGAATAAAATATTAATTAAGAAAATCGTCTTTCATTTTAATTTTTTTAAAAACGAAATTACTTTCCGAACAACCTAATACTTAAAGAGCACCACCGTGTGTTTATATACTCGTTGGTTATTATTTTTAAAATAGTTTGGGCAATTTTCTTTCGAATTTCTTTACCCACAAGCTTCTGATTGATATATTGTCTATACTCGTATATAGAAATCGTCAATTAATAAAAACAAGAAATCTAATTTTAAATATAAAATTTATATAAATGTATTTTGTAAAGAATTAAATAAAAATAATTATTGCAGTCCATTATGTGGCACATTCGATTCATTCAAAATTCCAAGGCTTTCTGCATAGATTTTTTTTTGCACAAATAAAGACAAAAAAATACATTTATGTGACTTTATTTTAGTCTCAAACATCCTGCACTCAAATGAGGTCATCGAATTTGATAGTTTCAAAGAAATATTTACCCTTATAAATTTATTATTTGTTCAAATATTTTTTATAAAAGACTTTATACTTTTTATGTTAATTCTTAAATTATTCTGAAAATATATAATAGATGTTTGGAAAAATATTCTTTTCCTATAAATCTTTTTGGTACTATTTTTATTATAATCATTAGCACTATTCACAATTAGTTTAAGTATTAGAAAAACTACAATATATACTCGTAAAATACAATAAAAAAAAACAATAATATTTTCTTCCATAATGATAATTTCAATCCCTTTTAACACACATATTTTTGTAAACTAAATTTAACATATACACAAATACACACGATAATGACCACTATACTTAGTAGAAGTATTAACGCTTCGTGAATACAGCCGCCATAACCGTTGTGAAATATGATACCAATTTATACATGAGAGGAGGACTAACCGATTAACTATGAAGGACCAGAATAGCTATAGGGGTGCACTTAACGACGAACAAATCGATAATGATATGAGCTGCGATATCCTCACAAGTAATTAATTCTCAGTGGAGATACAGATGACGTTGGATTTGTATCGTACAAAATTTAGATACTTATAGCACTTGAGGGTTGTTCAAGGAAATTAGATTTTACGAAGCTTTTTCTATTAAAGATTTTTGGAATATATTGTTCGTAGAACATACACATATTATGTGAATTATATGTTATATTGTAAATTTCAAAAATTATATTTACATATTTAAACAAAAATTATTAATTATGATCAAAAAAATTTTTATGCCTTAACATTGTTTTATTTAAAAGCTTGTTTATTTTAGAAATTTCTTTTAAATATAGCGTTAGTTTTAAAAAAAATTAACAAAGATATTTCTATTGTTAAAATTATTGAAATAAATCACATTGGTTTTTTTTAATTTCCGAAGCTATGAATATGAGTGAGTTTGTATCACATAAGTACATATTGATTTCTTTATTTTAATTCATAATAGTTTTATAGCAATTTTAATTTTTATTTTGGTATACACATATAACGTTAATTTAAATTTAGTTAATTGGTTATATTGGGTTGTCAAAAAAATAAATTCGTTGTTTCCCAACAGAGGACTTAATTGTATTTTTTCGCAACCAACTGGCAGCTGACATAACAAGGCTTTCTTGTGAAAAAATTCGATTAATTATGCCAGTAGTTTTTGGTTGATACCCTTTTAAGTATCGAAGGTGAATAACAGTATTTTCGGCATATTTTACTTAGAAAAGATAAAAATGCAGTTCAAGCAAGAAAAAAATTATCCGATGTTTACACATATGGAGAAGATGTGTTAAGTGAGCCCCAATACCAATACTGGTTTGCAAAATTTCGACCCGGCAATTTTAATCTCGAAGATGCATCATGTTGTGGAAGGCCAGTTGAAGCTGATGAAGACACAATAAAGGTATTAGTTGATGCAAAACGGCGAATAACAGCTCGTGAGATCGCTGAGAGATAAAATTTATCGAATACGATCGTTTATGGTCATTTGGAACGGCTAGGTTTTATATCAAAGCTCGACATATGGGTTCCTCATTTTTTTACGGAAAAAAATTTGTGCCGTCTCATTTACGTTTGTGATTTGCTTCTCAAACGCCAAGAAAATAATCCATTTTTGAAGCGCATCATCACTGGGGACGAGAAATGGTTTGTCTATAACAATGTTAAGTGCAAAAGATGCTGGAGTAGAAAAGATGATATTTCAAAGGATTCGTTTATTTTGAGTTTCTACCGAGCAACACAACGATCAATTCTGAAGTGTACTGTCATCAGTTGGACAAATAGAATGATTCACTTAAAGAAAAAAGGCCAGAACTGGTCAATAGGAAAGGTATAGTATTCCAACAGGATAATGCGAAACTACATACAAGTTTGACCACTCGGCAAAAGCTTTTAGAACTTGCATGGGATATACTGCCGCACTTACTCTATTCTCCAGACCTAACACCTTCCGATTATTATTTGTTTCGGTTTCTACAAAAAAATTTAGACAGTAAAACGTTTAATCCAAAGGACGGGGTCAAAAATCCGCCAGCAAAGAATAAAAATTTTATGAGCGTGGAATCATGCTACTGCCAGAAAGATGGCAAAGGGTATTGGATCAGACAATATTTAATTGAATAAAATATTAATTCACTATAAGAAAATCGTCTCTCATTTTTATAAAAAAAAAACGATAACTTCCTGGACAAACCAATAATATTGTTACGAGTCCTGTTAAACTTGTTTCAAAGGCAACAAAAGTGTTCTAGGGCCTAGAATAATTATCTTCGCGGAAATGTTGCATACAATATGTGCTGATATGGTAACTTTATTTTTGAGTTCCATCCTCGTTGCCATAGATTTCCTGCAAGAATACAGTGCTCAAAAATCTTCCCAAATTTTCCAAAATGTCCTATCCGGCATTCTTTACCTCTTTTACGTGAAAATGTAGATGAGTCACTCTCTAGGTTAAATTATTTTTCAACTTGGATACATTATTGAGATTATATCTTCATAACTACGGACATAGTAGAAACTATTATATTTTTTGAGTTTTAATTAAGTTGCGCAGAATTCATTTATTCAGCTTTGAGGAGTTTGAAAATGAGGACAGTTTTGAGAAACAAAAATGTCGTTTTTAGCCTGCTAAGCACATACAAAAATATATATATACTTCCTTATATATATTTTGTATGTGTTTAGCCTGTTATAATTACTTCCTTATATATATTTTGTATCAATAATTTATCAAATATATTATTATCTGTTACTTCGTTCATTTGAGTCGGTTGATAATCAGAACCAAAGACGAGACATTAACAAGATCAATCTTTATTATTTTTTGTACTGCCAGTGCCGCTCTCTGTTGATCTAAAAATATTTGACGATCTCACTGAAAGTAGAACCTATTATTAATAAGTGAAGGTCCCTTTTGTTCGATTTTAGTTTTTTCAAACAGTATGGGCGCTGCCCGTAATTTCGTCAAAATAATGAACAGTGAACATGTTTAAATCCCGAAAATAGTACATTTACGCGCCTATCTCATGGATACTTTTGTAATTTGCAATATCAATACTTTTTCTAATAGTAATTTCTTTACATAAAATCTTCTTATCAAGCACATTTCTCCGTATTCCTTCTACTGCTTGAGTTTTCCAATTACTCAATAGTAATTCACAAAACTTTACTTGCTTTACTAATACATCTGAGTAACGGAATTGGATCAATAAGATTATCTTTATTTTTATTATTATTATTATAAAGTTTAATAAATTAATAAGTAGGGCAAACTAAACCGTAACATATCAATAATCATAAAACATAGCATACTTATATTTGTTTCTTTGTATGGAAGGTTCTAAGGGCATGAGCCACGACCATGAGTATATTTGGTGACCCCTAACTATTATGTAATATATATTTAATTTGTTATTTAAGTTGATTTGGTTTTAATAAAACTATAAATAATTTAACTACAGCTTCATATTAGTTTATTTGTTTAAGATTTGCTTCGAATTATAGTAATTTTTAATTTTTATAAATCACCTGCGCCAAAGGAATTATGAATATCCTTATGCTGATATGGTACATTGCGCATATGGAGATTATTAGGAGGGATAAAGAGAGGGGTATCGTTGTACTTTGCTCTTAAATTAGAATGATTTGGGAAAACCGAGTGAGGCAGAGCATTCCACATTCGGATTGAACGGTTAAAAAAAAATCCCTATATATTACAGTACGTCCGAAAAGAGGATTCAGAGTAAATTGATGTGCATTCTTAGCGAAACAGTTATTACTTAATTCTTATTATTAACTCCTATTAATTTTATCGCTTGATGTTACATTCCTTATAATAAGTGCAAAGACGTTTTACAAGCGACTGCGGCAACATGGGAATAATATTCCAGTTTGAGGTGAATATATGCCTCGTATATATTAGCTAGATCAGATGGAGTGTAAAATGTCTTCCATCGCTTAAGGAAACCTAAGCAATTTACAGCATTTTTGGCTATATTAAACATGTAATCATTCCAACGGAGGTTGTCATTAACACACATACCAAGAATGGCTGGAGATTTCGGTTTCGCTAAGAGACAGGAGACAGCTCCATATTTGGAAGTATTAAATTCTACTGTCTTCTTTGCGCTACATAGTAATATACTGTCTATATCGGAATTTAATGAGTTTAACATCTCCATAGCCCAAGAGAAATTATGTGAATCATGAAACGAGTATGTAAAACTGAGAGTAGTGTCATCAGCGAAACAGTGAATTGGATTAGAAGTAACAGATAAGATCATTTATGAAAATTAGAAAAAGGGTCGGAAATAGAACCGCACTGTCGGGAACACCAGTATTTTTTTGGTGGATTGTAGACTTGAAGCCATCCATAACAACTTCTATTGAACGGTTCGAAAGGAAGCTTCTGATCCATTTGCGGAGACAATTGTCGATAACATATACATGCATTTTCGACAGAAGTGCCTAATGCCAAACTCTGTCAAATGCCAAACTCTGTCCCCAGAGAAATTGAGAGTGTGGTTCCACTTTTCGGCTAGATATGCCCTCAAATCACCAGAAACCATATTGAAAGTCACTGAGGAGTTTGCTTGGTTCAAGATATATCATTAGCTGATAGTTTATCAGTGTTGCCATGACCTTAGAGAGAAGGGATGTTAGTGCAACAAGTCGGTCATTGGAAGGGGAAGAGGGATCGCCGTTCTTGGGAATTGATTGAACAAATGCTGTTTTCCATCTTTGCGGACAAATTCCAGAAGAAAAGGATAGGTGGAAAAGCTTACACAGTGGTTTTGCCATGGGGACATACCATCTGGACCAGCGGATTTTTGTGCTACAACATCTCTGAGGACTTTTCCAACAGTACGCGTGCGGAAATAACCCCATAGAAAATACAACACGCTCTAATATAGGCGTCAAAGTGATACGCGAACAAATTGGCCTTGTCTTTTGAGCTGACAACTGGAGTTTCATAATAAAATAGCGTTGGCATAGATGCACTAATGATATTTAGCGCTCCAGATAGGAGCATAATAAATTCGATAATATATCTTTAAATAAATTCAAATTAATTTAGTAATTTTAGCTAATTTACAAAACATACCAGAATTGGTTTCAATATGTTAGTTAAAGCTTTGCTTTAAAAAAATATTTTTGATTAAACCGAAAAAACTGTTTACTTTTTGTTGAGTTTTCTATGATCAAAATTAATTATTCAGAAGCGCAAGACTTATTTTTAAATGTAATTTAATTTTTTTTTCAATTATTCAGTTCTTAACTATAAATATTCATTAACCAAAAATAACAAGTATAAAAATGTTATTCACATGCTTTTAAAAATAATTGAAAATGGGAATAATTTACTACAAAATTTATGCAGTAATGCTGTCCAAAAAAAACAACAGATATGTTTTTAAATGAACAGGAACAATTCCGCTGAACCCAATTATTGTAAGCAAATATGAAATAATTAAACAATTGGATCTATAAGTGAACATTTAAATCATATCGAAATAATTCGCACTCGCATGATTGACTCGAAATGGAAAATAATGGAACAGATAATATCAAATGAAAATAACAAATATATAATTATTTTCGAATAATAATGCACGTAGAATTGATTCAAATATAAAGGAAATCAAATACGAAATTATTGATACAATGCTCCTAAAAAAGTGAATAATGGAATCAAATGAGATAATACAATAAACATACCTAATTAATAATTGTTGATAAACGAATTAATAAATAAGTAAATAGTGTTCATCACGTAGCTAGGACTCCTCGGTACCTCAGACTTTGCGAAAAAAATGTAATTTTTCTTATAAATTAAACATTATCAAAAATATTTTTCTATATCTTACATTTGTATTCATTATAAAGAATATTTGATAATCAAAAATCTCTTTTCTATTAAGGATTACTTTAGATCATAAAGGATTCTGTCAAATGTGTACAACTTGTAGAAGTCTATAGTTACCAATGCATCATGTACAGATACTCGAATGCAAAATAATGCTTCTTGTTCATCCACAACTTGATAATTTAATCCGTTAAAAGTCTTCTTTATAGTCCACTACCGTTGGTATCCTCCAGCTTTTGCTGATTACTTAATTTAAAATTAAGTTTCTGCTGGGATCGTCATCATAAAATTTGGTTTGTAAGACGGTGAACAGTTGGTACATTATTCATGCATAATGTATAAATGAAAGTTAAGGTGATTACCTAACATGAGGACAACGTATTGAAGTTCAGGGCTTCCCTTATTTCTCTCTTGTCCAATTTTCGAATTAATATATTTTCTCTATCCTAGATATTTATATTTACGTTTGTATTAGTACTTGTGCTTCAGTTTATGTGCTCATATCATGATAGAAAGTAAACTTTTCACTAAGCACAACCATTATGTGTACGTTTTAAATTGTCGGATTAAAAGTTGTACCTTTATGCATATGAGTTAATGTCGTGTAAATTTTCCGATTTTGAATCTTCGCACTTATAAAGCAAGTGAATATATTTATATGATAATTAGCTTAAAAATATTCTTCAACTTTAAAGTCGTATAGGAACTAAAAATACTTAAATATGTTTGCATTATTGTAAATGTCCCCTCCCCCATATACGCTTAAATATGTATGTATCCAATTTGTTAGGAAAAGTTTTTGGAAATTGACATTTAATAGCATCTTTGTTGCTATATAGCGACTTGTATTAATTTGAGATTATGAAAATGAGCATTGGATTCTGAAATTTAATGCCCTTGAGTACAAACGATTAAATCGCTTCCATTTTCTAAGTATACATATATATACACATATAATCATTTTATGCAACTCATTTTAAATGCTCTACCTATAATCTATATACACAAAGTATTTTCTAGAAGACAACCAAAGAAGCTATTCGCATCAACAGATTCCGTAAAGCCAAGCAAGATAAAGAGTAAAACTTTTGACGCTAAAAGCCATACATCATCAGATAGTTAAGATTAAGAATACCCTCACTATTCTAAATATACATAAAAACCCAATCTCTAGACCTAAATGTCTCAAGCCTTAAGGATACTAGAATTTAATCAAAACTATTGTTCCACCCATAGTTCTATAGTAGCACAGTTAGATATAAATAGAAACTTGTACAACACATAATGATTCATGTCCTTGGGGCCGATGGGACTTGAACCAATTGGGAATCGATCTCAATTCAGTTTCTACTGTGAGAATTGTATTTGCAGATAAGTATTTTGGTTTTCTTATCTTTATCTTTATTTCAGTTTAGACTTTTTATTAGTTCGCTTAACTGCAGCTGATAGCAAATTATTTCCATTGATGATTGTTCATTTCAATCGATTACATAAATGTTATTTGTCATTTATAGATGATTGTGGTAACGTAAACAGTGGCAAGAATATCATCTGATTTTATTGAATCGGTTTTAGTGTTTATCATTTTCTATTTATTACTTGTTCGTAAATTCATAATTAAAAATTTCCTTTTATTTAAATAATATACTTCCGAAAAACAATTTTATTGTAAATACTATACCTTAGCGACGTATATTTTTATGGATTTGTAGATGTTTTTGTTGCTGGAAAGCATCAATAAATAAATTATTTTCAACATTTAATTTGAATTTAAATGCAGAAGAATTATCTTATTTCATTTAATATTAAATAATACACATTTTGTTATTATTAATACAGAATTTATTTTCGTATATATTTACATATATTTAGTTTCACATTATTTTATTATGTTATTACACTTTTACTTTTTGACTTTTTTATAATATTGTCATTAAAATAAATATTTAAAAAGAAATAATTTCACTAAAAAATTTCTTAGATTTTTGGTTTTATTTCATTGTATATATTAATATATTTAATTTGTATTATTTTTATTTAAATTCTAGTATTGTAATAGTTTTTTGTCGTATATACATTATTGTATTTTGATTATATTTTCTTATTATTTGAATTTTCTGATATAAAAAAAATTTAAGTTTATTAAAAAATAATTACATACTTTTAAATAATATCTAAATATGTACAAGATGTATAAAAAATCATACATTATTTATAAAATTCATTTCTAAATATTTAAAACTTAAAAATAATCAACTTTTTTTTTTGTCTTTTATAAAATCAAATAAAAATATTTGCTAATTTTTAAATTTACATATCATAAAACATTGGAATTTATTTCAAAATTAAATTTAAATTTACTTTTAAAAAAAAACTTAAGTAAACTAAAATTTAGTGTATTTAAAAACTAAATACATATTGTACCTGTCACATTTTTATCTCTTGGTTTCGTCGGTGGGAAAATATAAAATATTTTATGTTTACATAAATTTATTAGTTCTTACTATATCTAAAAGTAGGGAATAAAATTGCATTTAACTGATAGTAACAAAAAAATATACTCTAATTTGGCACAGAATATTTGAATATATTTTCAACTGGAAAAATTAATATTAATTTTAATAATATATTATATCAAAGTGACTGATAATTATCATCAATCAACAGTAATATCGTATAACGTGTACTTTCAAAAAAATCTGCGTTTTTTGGTTTTTTGCTTAGTATTTTTCCAATAATTATATACAATAATAGTTATTATTAACTTTTTTCATTTACATTTTTAGAAAATATTTTAAAATAAATTATTCCATTTAGGTATAAAACAATTGCAATAATTATTAAAAAGTAAATAAAAGAATTGGCTAATTATTTACAACAACATTTGTTCGTCTTGTAATTCGTAATCGTCCAAATGTTTTTGTTTTGTTTACTTGTTTATTTTTATTTGCCTTATATTGATATCTGCGGCTCTGAGTATGTATATTTATAATAAACGTTCACTTGAAGCAATTAAATATAAATAAATTTAATTAATATATTTTTATAATATTATTTAATAGTTCAATATGTTGCAACAAAATAATTAAGTGTTCGTTCCTAGATTGGTCTTCATATGGGATAGTGTGCCAAACGCTTGCCCAGAATTATTTGTTGATTGTGCATTGTTGTTGTTATTATGATCCCCTGGAATATGCTGCCCACTTTGTGACGATTGCGAACCACCACCGCCAGCCAAAAGAGCTGTTTGGGCGGAATTTTGATTCATTGAACTAGCATGCCGTTTAAGCATCGGATGATTAGCCATGGAAGCGAAAACCAAACGTTCTTCGTAATCGTATTCACAAAGGATTTTATTTTCGCACAGATAAAATCGATCACCGACACAAAATCTGCAAAAAAAAAAAATTTCCAAATTTTGAATCTTATTCAACTGAGTTTTCGTCAAGTAATCCATTCTAATTACATGTTTTTATAGAGAAAAAAAAATACTTGATTTATTAAGAAATAATTGAAAATAGTTTAAAAAAAATCTATTTAATCACAATAAATAAGTTCAATATTAAATATTATAAGATATTTCTAATAAAAATGTTTACAATATTTTTAGCATATTCTTTAGTATAAGTAAACAAATTTTTATACTAAAGTGAAAGTCTTTGTTATACAGGGTTGACCGCTTTTTTTCAAATTTCAAAATATCTTTCAAAACAAACGTTATGATTTTTTTACAACTGCCAAGTATAAAGCAGTTCATTTTTATTCATGGAGTCATTAACAACAGAAGAACGCATTTTTATCATCCAAACTTACTACGAAAACGGGCGTTCTGTAAAAACGCCATTTCTCAAAAATCGTGATCATTTGGATGTATTTAATACCAAGACCGGTATTCGAAAATTGTGAAAACGTTTTTAAAAAGATCCAGGTCATGCCTTTGAAAACATAACAGCTGTAAGTGAAAGCGTGCGTGAAGAGCCAAGCACATCAACTAGGCATCGTTCAGAGCAATTTATCATCTCGCGCACAACCTTACGGTGGATTTTGCACATCAGTTATTGTTTGGTGCGGTTTATGAGCTGGTGAAATCATTTAACCGTTCTTTTTAGAAAATGACCGTGAAGAAGCCATTACAGTGGATTCTGAGTGATGTCGTGACATGTTAACGAGCTTTTTGTGTTCAAAATTGAATGTACATGACCTTTGGTTTCGACAACATGGCTCTACGTGATCGAATGAATTGACTGCCAAAGATCTTGTGATTTTGCGGCGTTGGGCCTTCTTCTTTGGGGCTATTTTCAAGGAAAAGTATATGCCAATCATCGAGCAACTCGAGACCTAACCAACAATATTCGCCAAGAAATTGAGACCGTTGATTCACTTTTATTGGGAAAAGTTATCAAAAAATTTTCTACGTTCAGCAAACTGAGCCGTGGTGGTCATACGTATGATACTTCATACATAATTGTAATAGATTCAACTTTCATGTTCAATGAAAATTTCCAATATTTGCTTACGAAATATATGTTTTCTTTTATGTCAATTTAAAAAATAACTAACTGATGGCCGACCCTCTATTTATTTTAATAACTTTTTCTCTATATGTCAGTTCTTCCTCAATTATATGTCCCCCATAATTTCTTTCTCCGTCAATCATCGCTCTAGAAGCAACTAATATAGAAAGAATATTTTTTGTCACCTACAATTAACGCTGGTGAAATTTTTATCATATACTTAAAATTAAATTAATTAATTTATTCGGTGTATACGATATGCTTGATAATAATCGATTTAATATTTACGTATAAGAAGTGTTAACTTAACTCTGCTTCCATATGAAAACATAATTTTTTTTATTTGCAAGTACAATTTTATTGTAACAAGCAGATTGACATAATATTTTAATTTACAATCTTG